>OX451739.1:712337805-712937805 GCA_948472305.1 Vicia faba
TAAAAAAAATAAAGTGTGTATATTTTGTATTTTAAACCTAAATATTCTATATATATATATATATATATATATATATATATATATATATATATATTTATATATATATATATATATATATATATATATATATATATATATATATATATATATATATATATATATATATATTTAATATATATATATATATATATATATATATATATATATATATATATATATATATATATATATATATATATATATATATATATATATATATATATATATTAATATATATATATATATATATATATATATATATATATATATATATATATATATATATATAATATATATATATATATATATATATATATATATATATATATATAGAATATATATATATATATATATATATATATATATATTAATATATATATATATAATATATATATAAATATATATATATATATATATATATATGTATGTATTATTTTCTAAATATGTATTATATACACAAAAATAATAATATTTAATATTTATAAAAAAAAATATTTTTTTATATAAAATATTTCCAGAAGATAAAACAAGATAAAATGAAAATAAAAATGTTTTTGCATATTTTTTAGTATTCTTTAATAAAATGTATCTATTTATTTATTTATGCATAAAAAACTAATCTAAACAAACAAATACCTAATAAATTCAAAAATAGTGTAAAAAATTATTTTTATATTTTTTATATTATGAGGAAAAATAAATAAGTCAAACCAAAAAAAGAAAAGTCAAAAAATCATTAAAATGAACAAAATGGGCTTAGGGGGTTCAGAAGTAAATGTATGGTGCAAATAAGAAAAACATTCCAGGCCCAGCCCAGAACCAGTCATCCTCAACCTCAGAACAAACTTTGTTCAAGAAAACACGCGTTTCCTATCTCCCAATTCCTGGGCTTTCAAGCAAAACTCACAACATGAAAAATGTAGAGCATGAGAAGATGAATCCAACCATATAAAGAACTTGACTTAACTCTCTAAGATGAGGGAGAATTTCTTCTCCCCCAATTCCTGACCTAGTTTTTCATCAATGTTCAGACCTTAAATTCTTGCAGCACACATAATATAAATGAAATCTAATTACATGGGCATGTTCAGGGCTATGAATGTGACATATTCTCTTCACAAACCTAAAGCTAACAATGCCTAATAAGAGAGATACGATTTCATGAACTTACCTGTTCAGTTGAAGTTGTATCTGGCAATGGAGAAGCTTTTAGTGCAAGGTGATGATTGGTATAGCTTCCTTGAGGTCCAGGGATGCTATTCCAAGCTTTACTTTGTCTTGAAACCTTTTGAATCGTGCTATGGAACTTCAACTGCAAAACAAGAAAATTAAAATGGTGGAACTGGTTAGAGGAATTACAGGTCGTGTTTTATGTTTGGATTAGCTTCAAGTGATGCTAGGGAATGTGTTTGATGAGCTTTTAGCAAGAAAGCATGAAAGGGATGTGAGTTGGAACTCAATCTGCAGAGGTTACTCTGTTTTGGCAGTTTGAAGGTGATTCTGGGAATGAGAGGGTGTTGGGGATGGTTGGCTCGTGTTCTAGCTTGTGTTTGATGTTTAGGATATGTTTGATAACTTTTCTTAGGCTTGCTTGTGCTGAGATGAAAGTTGGTATATGTTATGATGTGTTTCTTGAACTTTAAGCAAGCAATGGTCAAGTTGTGTTCTAGACAGGTAGAGGACCCCTAAACATGCTGCAAACCTTGGCATTGATCAGTGTGATTAGTCCCTAAACTTGTGCCAAGGGGATTTGATCTGTACTTCTTGGATTTGCATTATGACATAAAGCTTGCTTTTGCAAAAATGGCTATTTCACTTTTTCCATTTATGGCCTAATCTTGCATACAATGCTTAGATACACAAAATAAGGCTTTGGCACAATGAGTATGCATTAAATTATTGAGTGTTGAATGGTTTAGAGGCCTGTAATGTAGCATAAACCAAGCTGATTTGAAAATGGCAATGTGTATGAACATGTCTTGGTCAAGAACAAAAGTGACTTTTTGCCATTTTGCAAAATTCGATTCTCTCAAGTCATGAGGTTTTTTGATGAGTTCTTAGACATTTTGGAAAGCTTGGAATGTGTACTACAATCCATCTTTGAAGTGCAAATTGAAATTCCAAGTGGAAGTATGTGAAAAATGGTCTTGAAGTTAGGTAAAAATCTTGCCTAAAAAGGTCAAAATTTCACTAAGTCAAGAATGGTTTGGCACCCTTGTTCCAAAAATTGTAACTTGAGATACAAGCCTCTTTTGGGAAAACTTTGTGAATCAAAGTTGTAGATTATGAAATATTCTACAACTTTCATGTTTTGACTTTTGCTTGAATCCAAATGAATCTTGGTGAGAAAGTGGGGCAAAGTTAGGAAAAAATTAGGGTTTTTCATAACTTAGAAAAATTCTAAGTTATGAAAAATTCTCATTTCAAACCCTAATTTGCAATTTTTGATTTCTTGGTGAACAAGTTTCATGATTTGGCATGCTTTGATGAAAAATGAATCTTGACCCTTGATTTTGACCAAAAAGTCAAAGTTTGACTTTTCAGTATACAGTCAAAATTGATCAATTGACTGGGAAATTCAACTATCAATCTTGTGCATTTGGGATCTTTTGAACTTGTTGAGCATGTCAAGACAATTCCATTGGGTCCTTGAGTCCATATGTGAGCTTGGTTTGCCATTGGCTAGGTCAAACAGTCAAAAATTGCCTTTGTGCAGTCAAAACCCTAAAAATGACCATTTTGCCCTTTTGATGATCTGATCAAATTTCTTGTGGAGTTGTGATCCAAACTTGATCAAATGGTCCATGTGAGTTCATAATGTTGATGTGGGTCAATTTTCATGAGTTTTGACTGTCAATTGGCCACAGTTGACTTTTTCCCCAATACAATTGATTTCTAGGTCAACTGTCCAATTGACTGGGCAAAATTTGGAATCAAGACTTGAAACTTGGTGTGGATAAACTTGGGAGTCCAACATGAAGCATGAAAGTCATCTTAGGCATTTTAGGTCAAAATATCTTTGTGCAATCACAAACCCTAATTTGGGTCAACAGTGCAAGGAGAAGTCTTGAGCAGAGGAAACCCTAACTGGATCTTGATCTTCAAGGGTCTTGTGATGAGAAAATGTTGAGGAAATGGGAGGGCAAATTTTGGGGTACAACACATACCATGGTCATTTTGTTTAGGCAACCAAGTGGGTGAAACCCTAAGGAGTGCTTGTGTGCAATGTGTTGTCATTTTCATGCATTTTTGCAATTTGTTTGATTTTTTGTCTTATCATACAAACCCTAATTTTACTAAACATGTATATAATGCGATAAATTGCGTAAAAGTAAAGCTAAGCTATTACAACAATATTATGGGAGGGGGGATACAAGTTTTGAATGGGGAATATTGCACAAGAATAAACCCTAAAATATTATTACAACCAAATTGAATTATTGCACAATAAATAAATAAACATACAATTATTTAAATATGCAAATAAAATATATTTATGCAAAATGTTTTGTATTTATTTATGTATGTAGAAATAAAATTATTTAATTCTTTAAAAAATAAGAAAAATAATATTATTATTTTTGAAAGGGTAAAAAACCCTAGTTTTTGGTTTAAAAGAAAATGATGTTTTCTCATATTATTTGTTCATTTTTTGTACTAGAAATAATAAATAGTATTATTAACAAATATTTAAAAAAATTAAAATGTATGTGAAAATGATATTTTATGTGTAAAAAATAATAAAATAAAAATGTATGGTATTTTTAAATGTATTTACTATTTATTTAAGAAAATAAAGTTCCATTTATTTATAAATTATTATTTATGCCCAAAAAATAAGATAAAAAATAAAATAAAATACAAAAAATAAAGAAAATATTTTTCATGATTTTTTGATGTTCAGAAAAAATATTAAAATAAAAAAACATAAAAAACATGAGAAAATATAAAAAATAAACAAAATAAGCAAAGGGGGTGCAGATAGGAATATGGGGGGTGTGAAAAACAACAGGCCCAAGGCGCCAGGCCCAGAACATCATCTTCATCCCTGTCCTTGGCTTCGTGCGCGTGTTCCTGTGTTCAAACTTGGATCTTGCTCTAGCTTGCATAAAATCAAAAACTCATAACACAAAAAATGTAGCTTATGATCTCACGATTCGAGTGATATAAAAAACATAATCTAACTCTCAAGAATCATGGAGAATTTAATCACCCCTAATTTATGACCTAGTTTTTTCATGAACTTCAAGCTTCAAATTCTCACTACTAAGTTAATATAAATGATAACTACGCATATGTACAACTTCAACAAGTTAAGGACTACATTTTTGCTTCATAAATCAAAACTTAAGGATGCCTAAATAGAGAGATAGAACTTTGAAAAATACCTGATTCAGCTGAGTTTGGATATGGCAATGTGGAGACTTTGAGTGAGGCCTGAAGATCGTGTGAGCTTCCTTGAAGTTCCCTCAAGCTATTCCAATGCTCAGCTTGCCTTGAGGATGCTTGAAACTCTTTGCACGAGTCAACCTGCAACCTTCCAAAATGAAAATGGTGATGCTTGAAATAGGAGTTACAGTTGCAGAACAAGGACTTGGATAGTTTGGATGTGATGTAGGGAAGATGTTTCAAGGGTTGAAAGGCAAAACGCACGAGCAAATTTTGAAATGACAAGTGTTTTGCAGAAGCTGCCCTGTTTTGGGCAGAAATGTGTTTTTGCTGTTTGAGAGAGTTTCAAATGTTGTGTACTCGTGTATTGGATTGTTACAAGTTTCTGAGGTTGTTTAGAATGATACCAAGGCTTCGCTTTATCAGATGGACCAGTTATCTTGACTTTTGCCACCTTTCTTGCTTTTGAAGAAAGTTGAAATGACTATGCCCAAGGACTGTACATGCTTGCTTGCTAGCTGCATAAAGTTGGTACAAGTTGCCTGATATTTGTGGATATTGTTTGCAAAAAAAGATCAGGTCCATGGCTCAAGAAATACAAAGTTGTAAAAGGCTTGCTTTATCAAAATGGCATAGTGCCCTTTATGCCATTTATGGATTAATCTCTTGTGCAATGCTCCAAAGGTGAAAACAAAGGCTTTAACCACTGAGTTAGCATTAAATTATGGAGTGTAGAAAGGATTAGGACCTGTAATGTAAGTACAAGCATGCTAGGATCTGATTTGCAACTTGAACCATTGTAAACATGACTTGAACAAAAGTGACAAATTGCCATTTTCTCTTCTTCGATTCTCCCTAACCACAAACGATCTTGGAGAGTTCTTGGACATTTTGGAAAGCTTGGAACATGCTCTACAATCCATCTTTGAAATTAATTTTGAGATTCCTCTTGGAACTATGTGAAAAATGTCCATGAAGTTAGGTTAAAAACCTGCTTAAATTTGGGCAAATTTTCACTAAGTCTTTTAGTTTATGGACCCCTATTCATAAAATCATGACTTGAGATCCAAGCATCTTTTGGGAAAAATTTGTGAATAAAAGTTGTATATTTCACGGAGGACTACAACTTTCATGTTTGAAGTTTTCTTTGAATCCAATAGCATCATGGTGAAAAAGTTGTGGAAAGTTAGGAAAAAATAAGAAATTTTCCATACTTAGAAAAATTCTAAGTTATGAAAAATTTCAAATAAAAACCCTAATTTGAAATTTTAGGTTTCTTGGTCAACAAGTTTCATATTTTGACATATCTTGATGAATTATGACCCTTGCCACTTGATTTTGACTAAAAAGTCAAAGTTTGACTTTTCAGTGTACAGTTGATTTTTGATCAGTTGACTGGAAAATTCATCTGTCAATCCAATGTATTTGAGATATTTTGAACCTTGTGATTAGGTCAAGATGATTCCATTGAGTCATTAAAATGATGTTTGAACCCAATTGGTCATTGCTAGGTTAAAATCAGAAATTGCCCTTTCTCAGTCAAAACCCTAATTTTGACCATTTTGCCCTTTTGATGATCTGATCAAATTTCTTGAGGAGTTGTGATCCAAACTTGATCAAATGGTACATATGAGCCTAAAATGTTGTTATGGATAAAAAATTATGAAGTTTGACTGTAAATTGACCATTGTTGACTTTTTTCCCCAATACAACTGATTTTTAGGTCAACTGTCCAATTAACTGGGCAAAAATGCGATTCAAGGCTTGAAACTTGATATGAGCAATCTTAGGGGTCCAAGATGGTTTATGAAAGTCACATGAAGCATTGATGGTCCAAAAATCCTTGTGCAAACTCAAACCCTAATTTCAGGTTATCAATGCAAGGAGATGCCTTGAGGTGAGCAAACCCTAAACTGGTCTTGAGTCCAAGAAGTCTTGTGAGGGGAAATCTTGATAAAATTAAAGGGAAAATTTTGGGGCACAACAGTTGCCCCTGTTCAGTCTTCTTGAACCTAAGAGTTAGATTGGCGAGTTTTGCCGTTCGTGACTCGAAGGTAAAAGATGATTGGACACTAGAGTGCCCGTAAATTTGCACTCGTCAAATTGTAGTTGAGGGAATGGGCTTAAAGATGCCATTGGAAGAGATGACAGAATCTTGTCGGAGATGGGCTTGTAGATGCCATCCAAGAATGCTTGTTGAATTATAAGTTATAAATCAGAAGAATAAGTATCAGAATGGTATCTGTGTCTGGAACGTATCTGAACTGTATCTGGAGACTGAATCTGTATGAGCAAGGGAATAGCCGCCGTGTCTGGAGCGTATCCGAGTTGTAACTATATTTGAATTTGAATGAATAACAGAATGACTTCCGTGTCTGGAGTGTATCTGTATTGTATCTGAATCTGAAATCTGAATAAGCGACAGAATGGCATCCGTGTCTGGAGCGTATCTAAGCTGGTGAAAAATCAGAGTAAGTGACAAAATGGTAACCGTGTCTGGAGCACATCTGGACTGGGATCTGAATAAGTAGCAGAATGACTTCCGTGTCTGGAGTGTATCCGTACTTGAATCTGAATGATTAACAAAATGACTTCTGTGTTTGGAGTGTATATGTACTGTATCTTGATAGTTGAACTCTGAATGAGTATCAGAATGGCATCCTTGTCTGGAGCGCCTCTGGGATGGGGAGAAAGTCAGAATGATTGACAGAATGGCAACCGCGTCTGGAGCGTATCTGTATTGTATCTTGACTTTGAATTCTGAACGAGTAGTAGAATGACTTCCATGTCTAGAGTGTATCTTTACTGTATCTGAAGTCTTTGAACATTGTTAATGATAACTGTTAATCTTCTCCTTAAAAGGGTAAAATGTTGGCTGAAACACAAAGTTATGTTGCGTGAAATGTATTATGCAATAAATGTGTTTTATCAATGTTTATGATATATGAATGTAATGTATGCGCATGTAAGCTGATTTGCTGTTTTGCTGAGGAAAATAAATCCTTGACAGCTGGGGACAAGAAAATCCTTGACTGCTGCCAGGGAAAATAAATCCTTGACCGCTGCTGGAGATTCAAAATCTTTGATTGCTGAGGATGAGAGATCCTTGGCGACTGTTGGGAATTAAAAATCCTTGATGACTTTCCTGGGGACACAAGGTTCCTTCATGTCTTGAAGTAATGACAAAGTCTGCTTGGGGAAGTAATGCCATGTACTGCTTGAGGAATCTGCTTGGAGAATCCAGAGAACTTTAATGACATCTACCGGGGATTACACAAAGGGAATCCTTATTCTGTGGAGGAAAAGAGAAAACTTTGATGACTTCTGCGGGGAGTTAAGCATGAGAATCTTCATTCTGGCGACCTCACCGGGGAGCAATAAAAACTCTGTGAGGAAGAAGGCTTACTGCTGGGGAGTGAGTTCAGGAGTTTGGGTTGTATGCCATTCTACTGGGGAATCAACCTAGGTTGGGGAGTAAAAGTTAACTGTTATCTGGTTGCTTTTCAGACTTCAAGGCAACTTGCTGGGGAATTTGGGGAAAACTGAATGGTTTCCGTTGGGGGATTGATAGTTGGAAATTTTGACTCGACTGGGGAAGAAGGTTTCATCTCTGCTGAGGATCTACAGTTCAAAGTTTTGGCTCCGCTGGGGATTGGAAGTTTGAAGTTTTAACTCTGATGGGGATCTAGATGATGTACTGTAGAGATTGCTCTTGGAATAGCCTAAAGACGTTTTTCTATCCTTTCAAACTGTCAGTAATCGTTCTTTTTCATTCTTGTTTGTTTGTAAACAGTAATTATGTTCAAATGCATATGTTCATCAATGAATCATTGGACGTTTTTGCAAATAAAACACATGTGTAAAAAGAAAAAGACAAAAGGTTTTCTGCACTTTAAAGAGATATCTTTGTATTTACTTTGAATAAGTATTTTGTACAAAGGAGACAACCACCCTAGTAAGAGGATGGTGTCGTAAAAAATGAGAAAAATTTTATACAAAGAAAGATAGCTATGTGTAAAAAATTCCATGGGGTCCCCATTCTGCTATAGCCTTCGTAACTCCGAATATCTTGTCCATTCGCTGCTTTGTCCGAAGATGATTGGATTGATCAGAAGCCTCAGATTTGTGAGTGAAGAGATTGTCCTTAAAGTGATCTGACGAGACATAGTCATACACTTTAATTCCCTAACTTTTGCCTGGACCGCCCTTTCGGGTTTTCGATCCATCGGGAAACCCTTTTTTGCCCAAGTCTCCCTTTCGGGTTTTCAACTTGCCGGGTGTATAATTTTTTTTATTATTTTTATCCCTAATTTTTGCCTGAACCGCCCTTTCGGGTTTTCGATTCACCGGGATGCCCTTGTTTTGCCTAGGTGTATCAACCTAGCGGGTCATTTATGCGTAGTATCTTTTGACTATGTCTACATTCGCAGGGTGCGGCAGGTCTTCACCGTCCATGGTGGTTAAGATCATTGCCCCACCAGAAAAGATGTTCTTGATCACAAATGGTCCTTCGTAGGTAGGAGTCCATTTTCCCCTGGGATCACTTTGTGGCAAGATGATGCGCTTGATTACAAGATCTCCGACTTGATATGTCTGGCGTCTGACTTTCTTGTTGAAAGCCTTGATCATTCGCTTTTGATACGTCTGACCATGGCAAACAGTAGTAAGTCTCTTCTCGTCAATTAGGTTCAACTGATCAAGTCGGGTTTGAATCCAATCGTCTTCACTCAAACCTGCATCCTTCATGATTCTCAAAGAAGGGATCTGAACCTCAATAGGTAAAACAACCTCCATGCCATAAACTAAAGAATAGGGTGTTACCCCAGTTAATGTACGAGCCGTGGTACGGTACCCGTGGAGAGCAAATGGTAACATCTCATGCCAGTCCTTGTAAGTGACCGTCATTTTTTGTATGATCTTCTTGACGTTCTTGTTCGCGGCTTTGACATCACCGTTCATCTTTGGCTGATAGGGAGATGAATTGTGATGTTGAATCTTGAACTGTTCGCACAAGGCGGTGATCATAATGTTGTTAAGATTTGTACCGTTGTTAGTGATGATCCTTTCGGGGATACCGTACCGGCAAATGAGATTCTGCTTGATGAAGCGGGCAACAAAATTCTTTGTGACAGATGTGAAGGAAGCTGCTTCGACCCATTTGGTGAAATAATCAATGGCCACCAGAATGAAGCGGTGTCCATTGAAGGCTGTAGGCTTGGTCTCTCCAATCATGTCGATTCCCCATATAACAAATGGCTAAGGAGCTGTTAAAACATTCAGAGGAACTGGAGGCACGTGTACCTTATCTGCATAGATTTGACATTTATGGCAAGTCCGGGAGTGTTGATAGCAGTCAGCTTCCATGGTAGACCAGTAGTAGCCTGCCCTTAGAATCTTCTTAGCCATCATATGCCCGCTAGAGTGGGTGCCAAATGTACCTTCATGCAGATCAGCCATGATCTTTTCAGCTTCAACTTTGTCCACACAACGAAGTAGAACAGAATCATGGTTGCGCTTGTACATGATACCATTACTCAGGAAGAACTTAGCTGAGAATATCCTTAAGAACTTTTTGTCGTTGACTGAAGCTCCTTCAGGATATTCTTGAGTCTCGAGATACTTTTTGACTTCGTGAAACCAAGGCTGGTCTATTACTTCTTCAGTATTAATCTCATGACAATGTGCTGGTTCGTCCATCCGTTCAATGGTGATTTGGGGAGCCTCATTATCCCAATTAAGTTTAAACATGGATGACATTGTAGCTAGAGCATCTGCTAGCTGGTTCTCTTCTCGCGGGAAGTGCTCGAAGGTAATCTGCTCGAAATGTGGTAGCAATGTCAAGACATGTTCTTTGTAAGGGATGAGGTTTGGATGGTTAGTATCCCACTCTCCTTTGATCTGAATGATGACCAAAGCTGAGTCCCCAAACACAATCAAAGATTTGATTCTCAAGTCTATGGCGTCCTTTAGTCCAAAGATGCATGCTTCATACTCTGCCATGTTTTTCGTGCAATTGAAGCAAAGTCTGGCTGTGAAAGGAGTATGGCAACCTTTTGGAGATATAAGCACATCACCGATACGGTTACCAAGTGCATTGGATGCCCCATCAAAGTACAGGGTCCATCGGTATCCTTGTTCAAAGCAGGCTTCTCAAAGATGTATTTTATCGAATCCATCTTAGATATCAGCAGAGTGGTATGAGTCAACATATAATGCCATAGCCGGCGAGCAGCCCATACCAAAGCGCAACAAGTTTTCTCGAGCAGTGAATATCGGGTTTCACAGTCGGTAAAATTTTTGCTAAGGTAATAAATGGCATGCTCTTTTCGGCCAGACTCGTCATGCTGCCCTAGTATGCACCCCATTGAGTTATCCAAAACAGTCAGATACATGATTAACGGTCTTCCTTCGACGGGTGGCATCAAGATAGGAGGCTCTAGCAAATACTCCTTGATTTTATCGAAAGCAACTTGACAGTCATCATTCCATCTAACTACCTGATCTTTCTTCAACAACTTGAAGATTGGCTCACAAGTAGATGCTAGGTGAGAAATGAACCTAGCAATGTAGTTTAGGCGTCCCAAGAAACCTATGACCTCCTTCTCAGCGCGAGGAGCAGGCATTTCTTGTATAACTTTGACTTTGGCAGGATCAACCTCGATGCCTTTGTTGCTGACAATGAAACCCAAGAGTTTACCGGATCGGACTCCGAAAGTGCACTTGTTTGGGTTCAGTCTTAGCTTATACTCCTTCAACCTGACAAACAGCTTTTGCAAATGGTCGAGGTGTTCTTCTTCAGTTTGTGAATGGGCTATCATGTCATCTACGTAGACCTCTATCTCATGATGTATCATATCATGAAACAAAGCTACCATGGCGCGTTGATAGGTTACCCCGGCATTCTTCAATCCGAATGGCATCACTTTATAACAGAACGTACCCCATTGTGTAATAAAAGTAGTTTTTTCCATGTCCTCAGGGGCCATTTTGATCTGGTTATAGCCTGAGAATTCGTCCATGAAAGAAAACACTTTGTGTTGAGCTGTATTGTCAACTAAGATGTCAATGTGTGGTAGTGGAAAATCATGTTTAGGGCTAGCCCTGTTTAAGTCTCTATAGTCCACGCACATTCTCACTTCGCCATCCTTCTTAGGCACGGGCACAATGTTAGCAACCCATTGTGGATAGGAAGTAACAGCCAAAAATTCAGCATTGAACTGCTTCATAACTTCTGCTTTGATCTTCTCTGACATGTCGGGCCTCATGCGGCGGACTTTTTGTTGGACTGGTGGACAATTTTCTCTTATGGGTAGACGGTGAACCACAATATCTGTGTCGAGTCCTGACATGTCTTCGTATGACCAGGCAAAGATCTCAACATATTCATGTAACAGCTGAATTAAGCGCTCCTTGACACTTGGCTCTAGGTTGGCACCCACTCTGACTTCTTTTCTGTCTTCCTCAGTACCCAAGTTGATTGTCTCTAACAGCTCCTCATGAGGCAGAATTGCTCTTTCTTCTTGTTGTAACAATCTGGCCAATTCCCCTGGCACCTCACAATCTTCCTCACCTTCGTATTCGGCTTGGTTGATCAAATCTTTAGAGTCACTGAAGGCTATATAAGAATGGTTACCCATGGGTTCTGGAGTGGAAGGGTACCTGCATTTGTGAGTGTGGGTGTGTGTAAGGACATAGCCATCTTAAAACAACGAAATGTAAAAGAAAGACAATGAGCATAAAAAGTTTTAAATATGAAAAGCGTCCATGATTCATTAAAATGACATATGAAAATGAAATAAAGACCCTTACAAATGGACCAATGTGCCTCGGGTAAGACACATGGTTGAAAAAGTATGAATTGTTTGTGAATTATTACAGATCCAACAGGAATGGAAAAGATAAATTACTGCGGTATGAAAGTAATCGGAACAAAGTCTTTTGCTTCCCAGTTGCATAGTCCCTCGCCGACAGTAGGAAATATCCAATCTTCCAGGCTGTCGTCTTCTTCACTGTCCTCTAGTGCATTAACCCCTTGGTGGCTGATCTTCACATGCGGCCCTTCGGAACGGGAGAGGCGCATGACCTTCTGAGCAGTTGAGGTAAATCCCAGGCCGAACTTGTCTGATTTGAAAGGAAAGTCTGGAAGTTGACCCCAGATGGTGGACCCGCCTTCTTCCACTACTGCCCTTGCATCCTTGAGAGATGACATCCGAGGTGGTGGTTTTGTGATCACAGGAGTTGATGATACTGCTTTGGTCGCCGTTATTTCCTGAGAAACCTCTTCAAAATGTTGGAAAGGGGTCTCAATGAATTCGCCATCCAATTCTACATAGCGGAAAGAATTTAGATGACAAATCATGTATTCCTCTTCACCATGGACAGTTATGATTTTCCCTTGGACGGGGTACTTCAGCATCTGATGCAAAGTCGAGGTGACCGCACTGGCGTTGTGAATCCAGGGACGTCCCAACAGGCAAGAGTAGGAAGGACGGATGTCCATCACGTAGAATGTGGAGTTGAATGTATGGGTACCCACCTTGATCGGGATGTCCACTTCCCCATGGACCATCCTTTTAGAGCCGTCAAATGCTCTTACAATGATGTTGTTGGGTTTCAGGGTTAGGCCTTCATAATCCAACCTATCCAAGGCTTTCTTTGGCAAGACGTTTAGATATGATCAAGTATCAACCAAAACATGAGCTAGGTTGGCCCCCCTACACTCCACCGAGACATGTAGTGCGTCGTTATGTTTTCTTCCCTTGGAGGTCAAGTCAGCATCGGAGAAACCCAGGCCATTGTCAACTGTCAGACTGGCCACACACTCTTGGAATTGATCAACCGAAGTCTCTTGTGGCACGTGCGCTGTCTTCAAAAACTTGACCAAAACTTTAGCATGTGCCTCAGAGCACAACAGCAGGGCTAACATAGAGATTTTGGAGGGGGTCTGCCCCAGTTGTTCTACCACATCATAATCACTTTTCTTAATGATCCTCAGGATTTCTTCCATCTCCCTCTTGGATGTCTCAGGAATAACAAGTGATTGAGCCTTCGTCAAGATAGGCTCCTCTTGAACATTCTTTCCTTTATTCTCAACAGCGGAAGTAGGGATAGGAATTGCATTGTCAATGTTGGCGGGTACACTTGCAGGTGTAATTACTGGTACAGTTGTAATCTTCAGAATGGCAACGGGTCCAGACACTGCCTTTGGTGGCGCAATCTCTGGAGAGAAAATTCTTCCACTACGAGTAATTTTGCTTGTGCCAGCAATGTTACTGATGTCAGAATTGTCTTCTTCAGAGCTCTCGTCTTCGGCAATTTGTTCAATCTGTTTGACACCATGATAGTAGATTTCTCCACCATAGTTCCATGGTACCATTTTATCTGATTTGTATGGGGCAGGCCCAGGCATTGTTATCTTCAAAGGAGTAGTCATAGGAGCGGATGTAATCCTAACGGGTTTTTTAGGAACCCTGGAAGGATTGGCGTATATGGTGATTATTGAAACTTCTGGAACTGGAATGGGTGAAATAGGAGCTTTCTCAAACAAAATTTCCTGGTTATCAATCAGTTATTGGATACCTTTCTTCAACAAGGGGCAGTCAAAAGATGAGGATAGGCAGATACGATAATCTTTGTCACAACCTGGGAACACCCCAGCTTTCAACAAATTCAACTTGATGGTTAGGAGAGGAGTTAACAGTTCATCCACAGTAGAAACAAATAGATCTTCTTCCACAACACTGTCATTGTGTCCATTCCTAAGAATTTGAGCGGAGATTACATTAGGTTTTTCAGGAGCTTCAAATTCAACTTCCTTTGCATCGATTAGATCTTGAATCTTGTTCTTCAGAGCCCAACAATTGTTGGTGTCGTGCCCTGGACTTTCTGAATGGTAAGCACACCTGACATTCGGACGGTAGTGTGGAGATGCAGTATTGGGATTTTTAGGGGCCTCTTTTAGCATGGCCAAATTCAACTTCAAAAGATGTGGTAGGACTTGAGCAGGAGTCATGTTTATCTTGGTGAATTTCCTTACAAGCCTTTCCACCCTTTGCTGGTTATTTCTAGGCTGATCATTTCTCGGTTGACTGTTTCTTGGCTGGTCTGAAGTAGATTTCTGAATCATAACGGCCCCTATTATTGGTCGTCGTTCGGGTTTTCCCTGATTTCTCTGTGCATAGACTGCATACACTTCCTTCTTTCCAGTGAAGGGCTTTTTTACAGCAGCAGAGGTAGACACATCTTTCTGAATTTTCCCACTTCTAATATCGGCTTCAACCCTCTCGCCAGTTAGAATCAACTCAGTGAAACCTGCGGAGGAGCTTCCAATTAGGTGGTTAAATAAAGGACCTGACAGAGTTCCCAAGAACATGTCCACTAGCTCTCTTTTAGATAAAGGTGGTTGCACCCTTCCGGCTAAATCCCTCCACTTTTGGGCGTAGTCTTTGAATCCCTCATTGGACACCATGGCCATACTCTAGAGTTGAGTACGGGTTGGTTCCAAGTCGGCATTATATTGATACTGTTTATAAAATGTGGTGGCCAGGTCTTCCCAATTATGGTCATCAAACCTCTCCAACTGGTAGAACCAATCAAGCTGCGTTCCAGACAAACTGTCCTGGAAAAAGTGGACCCACAAGTCTTTGTCAGAAGAATGTGGCTGAATTTTCCTGACATAAGATTGTAGGTGCATCTTGGGACAAGACAACCCATCATACTTAACAAATAGGGACACTTTAAACTTATGAGGGATTACAATTCCAGATACCAACCCCAACTCCTCAAAGTCTATCCCCGGTACTCTCTGTATCTCCATAGCAGCTAGACGCTCTTCCAGATTTTTATATTTGTCATTGGCCAGAGGGTATTGTTGTTCTAAGTAGTCCTCATCTTCCTCTTCTTCAGCTTTAGATTCAGATGGCACCGCAGTCTCTTTACCCTTTCTCTCTCCTTCCTCAGAGGTTGATGGAAATTCCAAGGTCCGTCTGGCTTGTCCTTCAAACCTTCTGCCCATGATAACTACACCGGCCCGCTTCTTCTTCTTTTTCTCTTTCTCTTTCTCTAGCAGAGTCTTGAGCTCCTCTTGCCCCTTGGCCAAGGTCAAGAGTAGCTGTTGAAATTGTGAATTCTGAGCATGCAAGTCTTTGACCGTTTGTTCAATATCTATCTTGCTAAAATAAACAACAGAGAGATGAGGAAACTTGGTGTGAAGACCTATTTATGCATATGATGAATGATATGTATTCATGTAATGCTTTCAAGGATTCAGAAAAATTCAAATTTGTGTTAAACAAAAAGGAACAAACGTTATATTAATAAGATAAAATTTGTTTACATCAATGCCCCTAGGGAAAAATAGTACAAAATTCTAAGATAAAAAGACATTACGCATCCTCTTTGGTGCAATGTAGGTGTTAAGAGTCCGCTCTTCATAAAGTAACCGAGTAAGTTCCAAAACCTTCTTCTCGCTTGAGTAGAATTGGGCTTCGAAAGTATCGCGTTCCCCCTTGAGCTGTATCCAACTCCTTTGTAAATCTTCGAGTGATGTTGGCATGTCAGGATGTAGGAGGGTGTATGGAACCTCTCCTTCCTTAACAGGCCCTATAATCACTGGGAGAATAGAGGGGTAAGGCATCATAATACTTTGGGCGCGGGTTCGTACCCACTTGAGGTAAGGCTCAATGGGGATGGAATTCTTGTGTCCCAAGGTCTTACTGTCTACCTTATTTGGCATCCTCCAAGCTCGGATAAACCTTTGTCGAAGTCCTTGATCGTCGTTGTCGAAGTCAAAAACCAAGTCTGAAATCAGCATGTCATATGGGCCATCCCTTCGGGCATAACCAAACTGTCTCAGAGCCAAGCAGAGGTTGTAGGTGATGCCTCCCCTAATGCCAAGCAGAGGGACATTAGGGAATTCTCCACAACGGTCGATAATGATGATATTCTCTTTAGATATAGAACACCAATGAATGTCTGAATGTGTAAGAGTCATCAATCATTTTGACCACCTCAAACCTTGCTCATTCTTCAAAACTGATTGGGGAAGATGATAAATAAACCATCTTGCCAGAAGAGGAGTGCAACACATGAGAACACCTCTTTTCCTCATTGTTCGAGTGTGAAAAGAGTGTAAGATATCTCCAAGCAATGTAGGCACCGGGTTACGAGCCATGAAGATTTTGACAGCACTTACATCTATGAGTTGATCAGGGTTTGGGAATAAGACCATCCCATATATGATAAGAGCTACAATCTCCTCAAAAGCTTGTAAGTCCAAGGAATTCCAGCAGCTTTGGGCCTTCTCAAACAAGAACTTTGCCAAGAAACTTTTAACACCACTTCTAGTTTCCCAATGGGTTGTGACATCAGATGAGTGCAAGTGCAAGGCTTGAGAAATCTCTTCTGGCTTTGGATCTCTTTCTGTACCGTTGAAGGGTAGTTGATTGAGAATAGGAATCCTCAAGAGTTGAGAAAATTCCTCCAAAATGGGCACAAGCTGGTAGTCAGGAAATGTGAAGCAATGATGCAAAGGGTCAAAGAACTGGAAAATAACTTTCATCATGTCTTCCTCTGTGTTGGAAGTGACTAAGTTGAGAAGACGACCATGCCTCTCGGTGAACGGAGAGTTCTCAGGAATCTTTGAAGCTAACTCCTTGAGTTGCGGAAGAATTCTTACAAGGTTGACTTGGATCGTTTTCCTGCGAAGTGAATCCATAACCTACAAAACAGGAACAAATATGAATTTCCAAAATCCTTGAAATGGTTAGTGGATGCATATGATGCTTCATGATGTCCATGATGTTATGCACAAGTATATATGTACAAGCAAATCACACAAGTTCCTAATTTAGGCTTGCATGGGGTTTCATAAGTAAGTACCCTCTTGAAGTTTAGATGACTCAACCTGTCCTAGTAAATAGTAATCGGGTTCTAAGGAGCTCAATATCACTGGATTGTTTTCTTGTTCATTGTTTCAATTTAAGCCACTTGACTGGCGACTGAAATATTCCAAGAAACCAACCCTCAATGAGTGTAGTATCGAGTATCTACCAACTTCGGACTGCACCAAAACCCGGTCATCTCACTACATCCTAAAAGGCCAAGTCGGTCAAGTAAAGGTTCTAAAAGTTCGTTAGTGCTTCATGACATCACTCAGTGGCCCCGTATTCTCTTTGATTGACTCAAAGGTTACCAGTACCCATAAATATGTCACACTAACACAGCTATTGCTTAAACCGTGTCGGTATACCCCACACAGTTTCCACAACGTATTGCTATTTACCTATGAATGTTTCCCAAATCCGGGTAGAGGATTCAAACCCAAACAATAGAACCAAAGTGTAAAGCAAACAAATCAAGCAATTGTAAGCAAATAAAGGTGATCTAAACTCTAAGGTAACCCCACTTTTATAAATTTCCCCAGCAGAGTCGCCAGTTCTATGATACGGTGGGAGAACTGACTTGAGGTTTTGCGTTTTGTCGCAAATGTTTTGGTTTAGCAAGAGTCGCCACCGACTTTTATTTTATCCAAAAGGAAAGGTAAAAAAGCACAGGAAAGACCTTTGAGATGTTTTCTTGAGTTCGGGGGGTAGATTATGAAAAGGGAAGGTGCTAGCACCCTTTTCATCCATGGTTTTTCATGGACTCTTAGTTACTTGTTTAGATCACTTGCTTTGATTTTGCAATTGTTTGAAATTGTGCTTTGTGTGGTTTTGAAAGTATTTTGAAAAGAGGCCATCGCTTTGGCAATCTTTGTAATGATTCTCGTTCGTAAGAATGTATACAAAGATGTTTTGTCTTTTGAAAAATGTTTCAATGTTTTGAAAGTTGTTTGGAAATGTTTTGAAATGTGTGTGATTGTTTTTGAAAATAGCAAGGATTGTTTGCAAATTGATCAAGTAGCTAGAAGCATTCTACCTACTTAAATGTCTTTCCTACACATTTTTATTCCTTTGATATTGTTGATTTACCATTGCATTTGTAAACAACCCTATCTTTGGATGTTAAACGGGACGGGCGTGGGTCATCGTATGACCATGATAACAATGTTGTTAAGTATCTTGGCATTTTTGAGGGACCAAGATCATTTGTTTTAGGCAACCTTTTGATAGCCTCATCGAGGGACTATGATCTTTTGTTTTGTTTTGTATTGCCAAGATACCTTGCATGCATACCATGGCCATTTTGTTTAGGCAACCAAATGGGTGAAACCCTAAGGAGTGCTTGTGTGCAATGTGTTGTCATTTTCATGCATTTGTCTTGTATTAGGTCTTTGCTATTTGTTTGATTTTTTGTCTTATCATACAAACCTTAATTTTACTAAACATGTATATAATGCGATAAATTGCGTAAAAGTAAAGCTAAGCTATTACAATAATATTATGGGAGGGGGGATACAAGTTTTGAATGGGGAATATTGCACAAGAATAAACCCTAAAATATTATTACAACCAAATTGAATTATTGCATAATAAATAAATAAACATACAATTATTTAAATATGCAAAAAAAATGTATTTATGCAAAATGTTTTGTATTTATTTATGTATGTAGAAATAAAATTATTTAAGTCTTTAATAAATAAGAAAAATAATATTATTATTTTTGAAAGGGTAAAAAACCCTAGTTTTTGGTTTAAAAGAAAATGATGTTTTCTAATATTATTTTTTCATTTTTTGTACTAGAAATAATAAATAGTATTATTAACAAATATTAAAAAATTAAAATGTATGTGAAAATGATATTTTATGTGTAAAAAATAATAAAATAAAAATTTATGGTATTTTTAAATGTATTTACTATTTATTTAAGAAAATAAAGTTCCATTTGTTTATAAATTATTTTTTATGCCCAAAAAATAAGATTAAAAAAATAAAATACAAAAAATAAAGAAAATATTTTTCATGATTTTTTGATGTTCAAAAAAAATATTAAAATAAAAAAACATAAAAAATATGTGAAAATATAAAAAATAAACAAAATAGTCAAAGGGGGTGCAGATAGGAATATGGGGGGGAGGGGTGAAAAACAACAGTCCCAAGGCGCCAGGCCCAAAACATCATCTTCATCCCTATCCTTGGCTTCGTGCGCGTGTTCCTGTGTTCAAACTTGGATCTTGCTCTAGCTTGCATAAATTCAAAAACTCATAACACAAAAAATGTAGCTTATGACTCACGATTCCAGTGATATAAAAAACATAATCTAACTCTCAAGGATCATGAAGAATTTAATCACCCCTAATTTCTGACCTAGTTTTTTCATGAACTTCAAGCTTCAAATTCTCACTACTCAGTTAATATAAATGATAACTACACATATGTACAACTTCAACAAGTTAAGGACTACATTTTTACTTCACAAATCAAAGCTTAAGGATGCCTAAATAGAGAGATAGAACTTTGAAAAATACCTGGTTCAGCTGAGTTTAGATATGGCAATGTGGGGACTTTGAGTGAGGCCTGAAGATCGTTTGAGCTTCCTTGAAGTTCCCTCAAGCTATTCCAATGCTTAGCTTGCCTTGAAGTTGCTTGAAACTCCTTGCACGAGTCAACCTGCAACCTTCCAAAATGAAAATGGTGATGCTTGAAATAGGATTTACAGTTGCAGAATAAGGACTTGGATAGTTTGGATGTGATGTAGGGAAGATGTTTCAAGGGTTGAAAGGCAAAATGCAGGAGCAAATTTTGAAATGGCAAGTGTTTTGCAGAAGCTGCCCTGTTTTGGGCAGAAATGTGTTTTTGGTGTTTGAGAGAGTTTCAAATGTTGTGTACTCGTGTATTGGATTGTTACAAGTTTCTGAGGTTGTTTAGAATGATACCAAGGCTTCTCTTTATCAGATGGACCAGTTATCTTGACTTTTGCCACCTTTCTTGCTTTTGAAGAAAGTTGAAATGACTATGCCCAAGGCCTGTACATGCTTGCTTGCTAGATGCATAGAGTTGGTACAAGTTGCCTGATATTTGTGGATATTGTTTGCAACAAAAGATCAGGTCCATGGCTCAAGAAATACAAAGTTGTAAAAGGCTTGCTTTATCAAAATGGCATAATGCCCTTTATGCCATTTATGGATTAATCTCTTGTGCAATGCTCCAAAGGTGAAAACAAAGGATTTAACCACTGAGTTAGCATTAAATTATGGAGTGTAGAAAGGATTAAGACCTGTAATGCAAGTACAAGCATGCTAGGATCTGATTTGCAACTTGAACCATTGTAAACATGACTCGAACAAAAGTGACAAATTGCCATTTTATCTTCTTCGATTCTCCCTAACCACAAATGACATTGGAGAGTTCTTGAACATTTTGGAAATCTTACAAAATGCTCTACAATTCATCTTTGAAATGAATTTTGAGATACCTCTTGGAACTAGGTGAAAAATGTCCATGAAGTTAGGTCAAAAACCTGCCTAAATTAGGGCAAATTTTCACTAAGTCTTTTAGTTTATAGACCCCTATTCATAAAATCATAACTTGAGATCCAGGAATCTTTTGGGAAAACTTTGTGAATCAAAGTTGTACATTTCATGGAGGACTACAACTTTCATGTTGGAAGTTTTCTTTGAATCCAATTGCATCATGGTGAAAAAGTTGTGGAAAAATAAGAAATTTTCCATACTTAGAAAAATTCTAAGTTATGAAAAATTTCAAATAAAACCCCTAATTTGCAATTTTAGGTTTCTTGGTCAACAAGTTTCACATTTTGACATATCTTGATGAATTATGACCCTTGGCACTTGATTTTGACTAAAAAAGTCAAAGTTTGACTTTTCAGTGTACAGTTGATTTTTGATCAGTTGACTGGAAAATTCATCTGTCAATCCAATGTATTTGAGATCTTTTGAACCTTGTGATTAGGTCAAGATGATTCCATTGAGTCCTTGAAATCATGTTTGAACCCAATTGGTCATTGGCTAGGTTAAAAATCAGAAATTGCCCTTTCTCAGTCAAAACCCTAATTTTGACCATTTTGCCCTTTTGATGATCTGATCAAATTTCTTGAGGATTTATGATCCAAACTTGATAAAATGGTACATATGAGCCTAAAATGTTGTTGCGGATAAAAAATTATGAAGTTTGACTGTAAATTGGCCATTGTTGACTTTTTTTCCCCAATACAACTGATTTTTAGGTCAACTGTCCAATTGACTGGGCAAAAATGTGATTCAAGGCTTGAAACTTGATATGAGCAATCTTAGGGGTCCAAGATGGTGTATGAAAGTCACATGAAGCATTGATGGTCCAAAAATCCTTGTGCAAACTCAAACCCTAATTTCAGGTTATCAGTGCAAGGAGATGCCTTGAGCTGAGCAAACCATAATCTGGTCTTGAGTCCAAGAAGTCTTGTGAGGGGAAATCTTGATAAAATGAGAGGGCAAATTTTGGGGTACAACATTTGTCCCTTCACATCCAATGATAAGGTTTCTTACTAACTAATGGTAAGATAACACTATCTAAAG
Organism: Vicia faba; assembly: GCA_948472305.1. Taxonomy (NCBI): domain Eukaryota; kingdom Viridiplantae; phylum Streptophyta; class Magnoliopsida; order Fabales; family Fabaceae; genus Vicia; species Vicia faba. The sequence continues at coordinate 712,359,689 of OX451739.1, forward strand.
GAGGAGGAAAATAACAAAGACTTTCTTTTGAGTAGGTAGAACGCTTATAGTTGCTTGATCACAAACATTTCAAAATAAAACATCTCTCAAATACACCAACACTTTCATGAAATATTTTTAAAAGTCAAACACTTTGTATACATTCTTATAGAGACGAGAATTATTACAAAGTTATCTTAAATGAAGGCACTTTTCAAAAATACTTTCAAACAAACACAGACACATTTCACAAAGCATTTTCAAAGTGAGCTAACAATTAAGAGCCCGTAGATAACTATGAATCAAAAGGGTGCTAACACCTTCCCTTTTCATAACCTACCCCCCGAACTCAAGAAAATTCTCAAAAAGGATTGTCCTGTTCTTTTCACCCTTTCCTTTATTGGATAAAAGAAAAGTCAGTGGCGACTCTTGCTATCTGCAACAATTTCAAAAAAATGCAAAACACCCAAGTCATCCTACCGTATTACAGAACTGGCGACTCTGCTGGTGTTGTACTCCAAAATTTACCCTCTCATGTTTTCTAAGATCTTTCCTTATATGGGTGGTCACAAACACTTAATTAAAGAAAAATAATTTTTTTGAAGATGAACAAGGTGTCTTTCGATTGGCATCTTGACAAGCTTCGATTGGGCATCTAGATCCCTTGAACAAGCTTGGTTTCAAAGTCTTCGATTAGGCATTTGGCACTCTTCGTTGCAGGTCTGATTCACAAGCTTCGAATGGACGCTGGGTCCCCCTTCGATCATATTCAAATCACAAGGCTTCGACTGCACATTGGTTACTTCAGGCTTGCCTTCGATTCACAAGGCTAACGGCCTCTACAAGTTCCTTTCGATTTACAAGGCTAAAGGCCTCTTCAAGTTCCCTTCGATTCGCTAGGCCAAAAACCCATTCATGCTTGCTTTAGATTCACAAGGGCAAAAGTTTCTTCTATGATTTCCTTCAATGCATAAGGGAAAGACTTCCTCTGCGCTTGCTCTCAAGGCCAATACCCCTCAACACAACTTCTATACTATGACACATAATATGACCCATTTGAAAGAGCACTCCAAAAGCCCATTCGAAGGACACATATTGCTGGCCATTCGAAAGAGACACATAATCATTGAATGCAAGTTTATCTTATGATGAGTCTTGGTCCTACATGTGGCCAGGCCCAGGCTTCCTATGCAATGACATTTGAAGGAAGTGACAAAGGAGGCTTCAATTGACGTAATGGAGTTTTCACTTAGGGGTATTTGAATTAAACAACTAAGGTAAATAGATGGGTCCAATCTAAAGCCATTCGAAGGACACGTAAATGATCCATTCAAAGAAGCAATTTAAAGACCCATTCGAAGAAAACTTAGTGTTGTCTGAAAGAAAGGGGTTTGGTCAAAAATTAGATCTAGTTGGTCAAAACGAAAGAGAAATATGCAAAGATGTTGGTTGGACCAAAATCCCATATATTGCCATACTCAAGCTCCCTGCACAAGCATTCATACTGAAGGAAGCTTCGATTAGCCTGGAAAGAGTTTTCGTTGTGGCTAGCTGAGTAGGGGCTCAATCGAAGAGGCCCCAATGATGAGACTTGAGCCATTCGAAGGAGACAATTATGGCCCAATCAAAGAGCAAGGATAAGGGGTACTTCAAAGACATGATTAACAAGTGTCCTTCGATTGCCATATCAGAACAAGATCAAGTAATCAATGCAGAAGCTAACTGGTCGAAGAAGCTCTAATAGAGAGGTTTCTGAACACTTCAAATCAAGACTCTAGGCCATTCGAAGGAGGCAATCAGAGTCATTCGAATGAGGGCATTCGAAAGCTAAATGTGTCCAGGTTCATAGCAAGGGACAAGAAACCATGTCTTTGGCAAAGTTTCAAAGTGATATTTATGGACTTAAAACACCAACTTAATGGTTGTTTATTCCTTTTCCCTCTTGTCCCCTCCATCCCCTCTATATAAGGAGCACACTAGCAAGCTCAAAAAGGGGGACATACACTAGCGAACATACACACTATACACACGCGCTGCCTCATAAGCCACACCAAAATTGTCAAAAATATCCTGAGTAATCCAAATCAAAGGAATCTTCAATAACACTCCACTCACTCCTTGAAGTTTGCAGAGAACATGCCCAAGCACTAGACATCTCCAACACCATAGATCCATACACCACTGTTGGTAAGGAATCAAATTCCATATTTTCTTTGCAAGTCATAGTCATTCGATTTTCATTCATGATTGAAGGACCTAGGTGTGGTACCCAGTTCTGTATTTGTTTCTTTTTGTCTCTAACGTTTATGTTGTAGATCCAGCATAAATAAGGCCAGTGCACACAGAATCAAAGGACTTGGGCTTGGTGCCCAGGTCATGCTTTTATTTTTGCTAATACATCTTTGCAGATTCATAGCCCTCACAGGTGATCCATCAAGCCCTTTCAATAATGCCCTCTGGATCGAAAGCCACATCCTTTCACTAGATCGAGGAGTAACACCCGTCCACTGGATCGAAGGATAGTCATCTTCTCTTAGATCGAAGAAGACAACTCATTCTCTGGATCGAAGGAGACATTTCCTTCTCTGGATCGAAGCCTCCCATTTTCCCCTAGATTGAAAGACACCTTCTATGGATCGAAGCCTCCCATTTTCCCCTTAGATCGAAAGACACCTTCTCTGGATCGAAGCCTCCCATTTTCTCCCTGAATCGAAGGATGCCCCTTTGTATTTTTAGTTTTGTTTTTGTTATTTCTTTATTGACTTTATCATTTTAAATTAACTTTAAATAAAAAAATAACAAAAAAACATTAAATAAGTTTTTATTAATCAAATTAATTTGTAAGCAAATTAATTAATCATTTTAACCTTTTCTTGAAATTAAAATTAAATAGACTTAGGTTGTATTTTCTTAAAATAAAACAAAACAAACAAAAAGATCTCTTTTCCTTAAGATTTAGGCGTCCCTTTTAATTCGTTTGCGCATTTATTTACTTTCGCATTTTTTCATCTTATTGTAACTGCTTCCCTATTTGTAATAGTAACTAGGACTTTACTTTTCGCATTTCTATAATGTACCTCTCACAAAGCCATGTAATAACGTACATTCCCGCAATTTACATTTCTGCACTTTAAATTACAGTATATACCACTGTTAGTAATTAGGCATGTATGATAAGACTAATAACAAAATATTAGCAAACCTAACACAAAAGATAAAAATAATTGAACATAATACACATTGCACATATGCACCTCTAGGGTACCCCACTTTGGTTGCCTTCGGAAATAAAATAGTCATGTCCCTCGAAACGGGGGTGCTTTAGTAAAGACCCGTAAATCAAAAAGATCACAGTCCCTTGATGGCCTTATAGTTGTTGTTGTACCCCAAAATTTTCACTCTCATTCATCGCGTTTTTCTCACAAGATCTCCTTTGGTTCAAGACTGCACAAGGGTTGATCAACTCAAGACACCTCCTAAAGCACTGATGATTGAAATTAGGGTTTGAGATTGCACAAGGATAATTGAACTTTTAATGCCTCATATGACTTTCATGGATCATTATAGACCCTCAAAATTGCTCATGTCAAGTTTCAAGTCTTGGATCACATTTTTGCTCAGTTAATTGATCAGTTGACCTAAAAATTAGATGTATTGGGGAAAAAGTCAATTGTGGCCAATTTACAGTCAAAATTCATAATTTTTTATCCATATCAACATTATGAACTCATATCTATAATTTGATCAATTTTGGACCATAATTCCTCAAGAAATTTGATTAGATCATCAAAAGGGCAAAATGGTCAAAATTAGGGTTTTGACTGAGAAAGGGAAATTTTTTATTTTTGAACTAGCAAATGGTTAATTGGTTTGATACACGATCTCAAGGATTAAATTGCATCATTTTGACCTAATGGCGTGACTCAAAACTTCCTTCAAGATTAATTGATTGATAGTTGATTTTCAGTCAACTAATCAAAACTTCCCTTAAGAACTCTTTGATATCATGTTTGAGCAAGGAGAATCGAAGGCATGAAGTTGGCATTTCATTCTTGAATTATAGGGCAATTGTGACTCAAAACTTCCCTCAAGAACTCCTTGATATCATGTTTGAGCAAGGAGAATCAAAGGCATGAAGTTAGCATTTCATTCTTGAATTATAGGTCAATTTCATGATGAACAAGAATGCAAATCCATGCTAGGCTGCACAATCTTTGCTTTGTAGGCCTCAAAATTATTAGGCACTTCATAATTAAATGTTTGCACAGCTGTTAGAGGCTTCAACTCAAGCATTCAATGCATTGCCCATGCTTAATGCCATTTTGGGAAGAAAGTGCATATTGCCATTTTGGAAAAGTAGTTTCTATGCATAAAATCAGTTCTTGAGCTTTGTAGTTGTTCCTTCAGCACACACTAAGTCTATAAGATCAGAAGAAGTATGTTTAAAGTTCCGAACCACCCTACCTTGCCTTGAAACCATTTTTGTCCATGTTGCTTCAAAAACAAGTCAAAATCCACAAGCATGTGATTTTGTACTTCTGACTTCTACTAGTCTCCAAACCTTTTCTTATATGTCAAGACACTCTTATGCAACTTAACACACGATTTTACAAGCTATCAAACTCCCTCAAACTCCCCAAAACCAAAAATTTCCATACAAGCACAAAAACTTGTCATTTCTGATTTTCGAATCCAATCTCCAAATCCTCTCGTGTGTTTCTTGGCCAAACCATCCACAAAGCTTATAATACACATATAGAAGCTATCACAACCCCTGTTTTCAAACTGTAATACCATTTGTACCATCCTCCATTTTCAAAAACAGGGCATTGCACATTGACTTTTTCAACTTGATTCAAGAACTCTCATCACAAAGTAAGCTTTGCAATAGCTTTCTGGAGGTTTGTGATCGGTGGATCTGGAACTGACTGTTTAACGCTGGTTCGCGAAATGTCGCGGAAGCAAGAGTCGCCACCGTCTTTTATTTTCTCCAAATGGAAAGGACAAAAGCACAGAAAAATTCCTTAAAGAGATTGCTCTCGGTTCGGGAGGTAGATTATAGAAAGGGAAGGTGTTAGCACCCTTTCTATCCATGGTTATCCATGGGCTCTTAGATACTTGCTCATTTGTGTTTTCAAAAATGGTTTGTTTGCTTTTCAATTGTGGGTTTTAAAAAGTTTCTTTGAAAACTTCAGTTCGACTCTTGTATCGGTCCTCAAGAGTGTTTGAAAAATGTTTTCGAAAGCTTTTTGAAAATGTGTTGGTGTGAAAAGTATTTTTGATTTGTTTTGTTTTGAATTAGAGCAAGTATCCACGAGTCGTCTACCTACCCTAAGGAATTCGTCTGTGTAAATGTCCTTTAAAGTAGTGCTATCCCACCATTGAGAGGTAGGTAGCACCACCGTTGGAGGTGTTCGGGTCAATTCGAAGGTTCGGGACATGGTGATCACCAGAGCAATGGGAAGACACCTTAGAAGCTACCCCCATGCCAGGTTCCCGGATCATGAGGACTTACTAAGACATCCTCTACTCGACGATCACCTTTCGAGGCAAGGCAATAGTGAGGCGTACCCTAGGGGTGGTGTGTGCAATTTGTGTGTCGTTTTCAAGTATTTTTGTCTTTTGTCATGTTATTGGTGATCTAGCGTTTGTTTTTATTTTGTCCATACATTCTTTCATGCCATTTGTTAACAGTTAAAAATATTGCGGGAAAGTAAAAATTCTAAGCTATTACAAAAGGCGCGGGTCCACATCGCCAAAATTAAACCAGGACCCGATTTTGACAGAAAAATAAAGAAAGTAAAGAAAAGTGCGAGAAAATTAAAAGGTTACATGGCCTTGGGAGAGATACATAAATATTATAACGAAATAAAATAAATATGCGCATAAGAATTAAATCGAAACGAGGGCGTTGGACCCTTTTTGCAAAATTAAAATTACATGGAATTAATTAATTAAAAATAAAAGGAGATGTTTTTGGTATTTTTTAGTATTTTAGGATTTAGTATGAAAAAGAATTAATTGAAATTAAATGCTAACCCTAATTCTATTTGTTTTTTTTATTAAGAAAAGAAGATTAAAACCTAATATTAACCCTAATTAATTTACATGCAAATTTAAAAATAAATATTTAATTATTTAATTATTATGGAATAAAAATTAAAAAAGATGAAAATTAATTAAACCCTAGTTCTATGTTTTTTAGATTTTTTTATTAAAAGAATTAAAATTAAAACCTAATTTAACTAAGTTTAATTATATACAATTTAATTACAAAAAATATTAAAACAAAAATATTTATTATATTTTTCCTCTTTTCTGATTTTTTTTAATTGTTTTGTGTTTTTATGAAAAGAATAATAATTGAATTATAAGGAATTAATAAATCAAAAAAATACACAACAATAATAAAAAAATGAAAGAGATAGCAAACCTGAGGGGGTGTTGTCCCCAATTGTGAGGTATAGCCCAGGAATTTGAGCCCAAACAAGCCTGGCCTTGTTGACTTTGGCACTAGCGTGTGATGCATTGACTAGGACTTATCATGTTCCTCAGTTCTTGTCCTTTGATTGAATTCCATCGGACGCGTGGACGCTTGATTAGGAAGGTGTATGGTGCGCTTCAAGGCTTGAACTACATATGAATGTTAATTGAAAAATAACATTGAAATAATGAAGACCTGGGGCTCGAACCCAGGTCATGAACGTTATCAACAACTATCCCTACCACTGAACCAATTCACGCGTTGTTAACATATAATAACGAATAAATATTATAAAAGAAAACAAAAGCGTTAGTGGACTTTGCGCGCAAAATTTAAACCAGCCAACCATCTAATGCCACGATATCATCTTCTTCTTCGTTCCTGAAACACAAAAACATAGGCCACGGTTTTCTGAGCGTTCTCTTAGGCCATCTATGGGAAAATAGCGAATAGCTCTAGGACGCTCATAAATTGGGCGCGACCCATGGATTCTTTTCGTCCAGACACGCTCGTTTTAATGGTCAAGGTCCCAAGTCTCAATTTTTTCTTGGATGGAAAGCCCCAAATTGTAATTCCTGCAACCCTAAAAAACGAACATGGTATCTTTGCATACAGCGCATAATAATCCAATCAAAGCATATGGTTAGCTTGCAAACACTTCACTGATCATGAATATATAAACAAAATGCCATGAATGTGCATAGAATGTAAAACACGATTATGCATTTTATTTGAAACAGTTTGAATCCATTGTACCAATTCTGGGCGTATGAAGGTTGGAAAGTGATCCAGTTAGCTTCAGTGGGACACGAGGAAGCTTTTGCAATTGGTCTTATGCTTTGAATCAACCTAAAACCTGATTTTCAGTTTTCAATTTTCTTGCAAAAAATTTCAAGTTGGTGAATGGTTTCTAGCGCAGCTCAGTGGTCCATGGCATTAGGTTTTGATTCTATACTTATGTAAGAGTGAATTAGGTCAAGAAAAACAAACCAAATCATTTGCATTCATGGTTTTTGAAATTTGATTTTCAAGGATCTTTTTCAATCTTTTTTCATGTGTTTTTTGTACAAATCATGATCAATTCTCTCCAAATCTTTCCCTATTTAATTATACACGAATTATTGAGTAGATTTCATGCACAAAAAGATTGTAAAACTTAGGTTAAATATTTTTCATGTATTTAATTTGATTTACATGAATTATTATTAATAAAAATTCAAATAAATAAATAAAAAATGAAGAAATACTTCCATTTGGGCCAAGTGGTCGTGCACATGTCTTGGATGATGAATTGTGGAAGAAAAATGGGCCCATTAGCAATTTTAGGTCATTTGAATCAATGTTGACTTTTCAAAATATCCAAAAATTTCCCAACTTCCACAAGGCATAACTTGCTCAATGTTTAAGATTTTCTCATGTTCTTGGACATTTTGGAAAGGTCTTTGAGTCCTCTAACCAATGTTTTTGGTCCCATGTCATTTTGATTTACCAATCTCAAGTTATGGCCTTTGACTTAAAGTCCCTTTTTGTTGACTTTTGAAAATGACCTATAATGTTGAAATTGATAACTTTTTGTGAGAGCATTTCTTGGACTTGAAATATGAATATGAGTTGTAGGAAATGTCTTTCTCTTCAAAATGAGCTTTGGATGGAATTTTTCTGATAATCCATGTGAAAGTTATGCCCTGGTCAATTTACAGTTGACTTTTTCAACTGTCCAAATAAGGAAACTTTTGCATCTTGATGATTTTTGAGCCAAGCTTTGAGAATCATGATCAAGCATTGATAAAATGATGTTTGTGGCTTCAAAATGATATGTTGACCAAAAATTTGAACTTTTGACTGTCAAATGACCATTTTGCCCCTACAGTTGACTGTAGTGCAATTAGGGTTTTGACTGTGCAATTTTGTGCTGAATGTCTTGAAACTTTGCATGAGGATGCTTGACCATATTTGTGGGCATATGGGACTTGATTGGACCTTTGGAAACTTCATTTTCTTGATCAGAACAAAAACCCTAATTTTGACTGTTCAGGAGGCCCTTGACTGTGCAACCCTTGGGGAATTTTGAAGCTTGACTTGGCAAATCTTTGAAGAATATGGGAGGGAAAATTTTGGGGTACAACAGTTGCCCATGTTCAATCTTCTTAGACCTGAGGATGCAGATTGGCTGACGTGCCTTTCGTAATCCGAGGGTAGAAGATGATTGAACACTAGAGTGCCCAGAAATTTGCGCTCACATAGTGGCAGTGTGATGGAAATGGGCTTATAGATGCCATTTGAAGATTGATGAATAGGATGAAGATTGATGAATAGGATGATGGGCTTATAGATGCCATCTGGATGTTGATCGCGTAAGAGATTCCTTAGCGAGAACCTGCATACCTGCAAAAGAAAAAAAATGAGTACCTGACATGTTGCAGGAGCTGGTTTTCAAATGCTTGGTATAGATGTGTCCTGACTGGTTACAGGAGCTGGATCTGGAGCTTCAAACGGTGATGAATGAACTAGGGGTGGTTACTACCTCAGCATGAACGGTGAGAGAACCTTGGGTGACTTTAACTTCAACAATGCTCGTTGAGAAAATCTTGGTGGGAATTACCATCTTCGCAGGATCGGGAAGAGAACCATAGGCAATTATAATCTCAAAAGCGGACGTCTGAGAAAAACCTGGAATGGAATTATCATCTCACGCACCGTCGGGGAGAGAACCATAGGAAATTATAATCTGAAATGGAATTATCATCTCACGCACCGTCGGGGAGAGAACCATAGGAAATTATAACCTGAAATGGAATTATCATCTCACGCACCGTCGGGGAGAGAACCATAGGAAATTATAACCTGAAATGGAATTATCATCTCACGCACCGTCGGGGAGAGAACCATAGGAAATTATAACCTGAAATGGAATTATCATCTCACGCACCGTCGGGGAGAGAACCATAGGAAATTATAATCTGAAATGGAATTATCATCTCACGCACCGTCGGGGAGAGAACCATAGGAAATTATAACCTGAAATGGAATTATCATCTCACGCACCGTCGGGTAGAGAACCATAGGAAATTATAACCTGAAATGGAATTATTATCTCACGCACCGTCGGGGAGAGAACCATAGGAAATTATAACCTGAAATGGAATTATCATCTCACGCACCGTCGGGGAGAGAACCATAGGAAATTATAACCTGAAATGGAATTATCATCTCACGCACCGTCGGGGAGAGAACCATAGGAAATTATAACCTGAAATGGAATTATCATCTCACGCACCTTCGGGGAGAGAACCATAGGAAATTATAACCTGAAATGGAATTATCATCTCACGCACCGTCGGGGAGAGAACCATAGGAAATTATAACCTGAAATGGAATTATCATCTCACGCACCGTCGGGGAGAGAACCATAGGAAATTATAACCTGAAATGGAATTATCATCTCACACACCGTCGGGGAGAGAACCATAGGAAATTATAACCTGAAATGGAATTATCATCTCACGCACCGTCGGGGAGAGAACCATAGGAAATTATAACCTGAAATGGAATTATCATCTCACGCACCGTCGGGGAGAGAACCATAGGAAATTATAACCTAAAATGGAATTATCATCTCACGCACCGTCGGGGAGAGAACCATAGGAAATTATAACCTGAAATGGAATTATCATCTCACGCACCGTCGGGGAGAGAACCATAGGAAATTATAACCTGAAATGGAATTATCATCTCACGCACCGTCGGGGAGAGAACCATAGGAAATTATAACCTGAAATGGAATTATCATCTCACGCACCGTCGGGGAGAGAACCATAGGAAATTATAACCTGAAATGGAATTATCATCTCACGCACCGTCGGGGAGAGAACCATAGGAAATTATAACCTGAAATGGAATTATCATCTCACGCACCGTCGGGGAGAGAACCATAGGAAATTATAACCTGAAATGGAATTATCATCTCACGCACCGTCGGGGAGAGAACCATAGGAAATTATAACCTGAAATGGAATTATCATCTCACGCACCGTCGGGGAGAGAACCATAGGAAATTATAACCTGAAATGGAATTATCATCTCACGCACCGTCGGGGAGAGAACCATAGGAAATTATAACCTGAAATGGAATTATCATCTCACGCACCGTCGAGGAGAGAACCATAGGAAATTATAACCTGAAATGGAATTATCATCTCACGCACCGTCGGGGAGAGAACCATAGGAAATTATAACCTGAAATGGAATTATCATCTCACGCACCGTCGGGGAGAGAACCATAGGAAATTATAACCTGAAATGGAATTATCATCTCACGCACCATCGGGGAGAGAACCATAGGAAATTATAACCTGAAATGGAATTATCATCTCACGCACCATCGGGGAGAGAACCATAGGAAATTATAATCTCAAAAACGGATGTTTGAGAAAAACCTGGAATGGAATTTTCATCTCACGCACCGTCGGGGAGAGAACCATAGGAAATTATAATCTCAAAAACGGATGTTTGAGAAAAACCTGGTAACTTCTACTGAGTCTTTATCAGACAAATCTGTTGGGAGTCGATTTAGCTGGACTAGAGAAGGCCTTGGACTGGATAAGAAATCTTTGGAGTCGATTAACCGAACCTGTCTAGGTCTTGAAATAGCTGAGAACTTTAACTGGCTTTTTTCCTGAAAGGTAAAGGTCAGTCATATGCAATACATGGTATGGATCAAGCAATGATGCTCTTAAGATAAATGAGATTTGTATGATATGATGCGTCTATGCATGCTATAATGATATATGTGATATTTTATGAATGTGTTTTTCGTCTAGGAAAGTAAATCCTTGACGGGTGCCGGGAAGTCACTCCTGGGCTGGTGTTGAAGAATAGATTTCGCTTCCGCTGGAGATGATAGCTGCAAGAATACTGGTAGGAGAAGGTAACTCTGTTGGGGAATAAACTTGGCGAATGGAATAACTCTGCGGGGGGAAGAGTACCCTGACGATCTTGCTGGGAAGCGGTACTCTGTGGGGAGAGAGATACTTTGTTGAGTGTTGATAATAATTTGCTGAGGATACTCTTGTTGTGTTGGAAGTGTTGGTAGACTTAGCTGGGGATAAGAAGACTGTATTGACGACGACCTTTCTGTGGCTTTTGGCTGAGGATAACCCAGTTATATCTTGTTAAGGAAATAACTCTTTGAATAAAGCCGGACGACACGTTCGTGCTATGCGAGGATAAGCTTCCAGAATCTACTGGGGATAAGCTTACTGCTTGGGGATATGAATTCCAACCTTCCTGGGGAACTAGATTGGACTCTTCTGGGGAAGTTTTGAACTGCGGGGGAAGTGATTCCTTTGAATGTTTGATATGCCGCCGGGGAACAATCTTTAGGCCAAGACTGCTGGGGATGTTTGTTAAGAATATGTATGCTGCTGGGGAATGTTGAGATCTGCAGGAGGATACCCAACTTCCTTGAGATTTGATAACTCTGCTTGGAGAAGAATGCACTGACTGCTGACTTACTCTCTAGGGAATTAAGATGTACTGGTCATGTTCTTTAGCTGAACCTACCTTGGTACCTTGGAGGACCGAACAATTAGATTGCTTAGACGACTCTTTTATTGCCCCTGTTTCTAATGTGGGAGAGGAAGACCCGTGAGGTGCTGATAGTTGTTGAGGGTCAAACCTTCTTCAGGTAGGCAGGTGACAAGATGACAGGACATAGTCGTACGCTTCAATCCCTAACTTTTTCCTGGACCGCCCTTTCGGGTTTTCAGTCCACCGGGATACCCATTTTTGCCCAAGCCGCCTTTTCAGGTTTTCGACTTGCCGGGTGTACAGATTTTTCATTTTCATCCCTTATTTTTGCCCGAACCCTTTTGGTTCGCCGGGAAGCCCTTATTTTTGCCTAGGTACGTCAACCTAGCGGGTCTTTGATTTTGCGTAGTATTTTTCTTTGACTATGTCCACGTTCTCAGGATGTAGGGAGTTGCCCCTGTTAGCAGTGTTTTGTCGTACCCCCAGAAGATGTTCGATCAGGTAAGATTCGTTGCTGGAATGCCCCAAGTGACTCAGGCGGAGATTTGCCCCAGGCGTTTTGGCCTTTGAGAGATTCTCCGGATCTTGATTGGATTGCCCCAGGTGATGGACCATAATTCTGCCATGCCTCTTGAGTGGAAATGCTTTTGTTCACTAGGTATTTCTCGTGCGAATTTCCCTGCTGTTCAAACAAAAGGTCATATGCAAACAAAGTTATGTTAAAGATGCAAAGCCTATGTCTGTCTTGAAGATTTTGAAAATGCATTCTTTTTTATAAAACAAGTGAATGTTTGTAAAACGTGGTGTCAACTCCGTATTTATTACGAGCCTTAAGGAGTCAGGATACCTTTCGTAACAGTATGCTTTCGAACTAACCCATGCTTCAGCTAGGACTTTTGAGGGTTATAACATGGCCTGGTTCATGGTTTAAGAAACAAAGGATAAAGGCTCAAATTATTTGTACCCACCCGCTCTTCGTGATGTTCTTCAAACCTAAGCTCAGTTGATCGTGCGTTAGACCTTGTTTGAGTCTTTGCTCTGATTTTCCGGTGATGATTCGGATGTTGAACGTTTATTTGAATAGGCAGTCATCTCCTTTTTTGCTGAGGGTTAGTAGGACCTCTTTCTTTTTGATTTTTGTTATCCCTTTCTTTTTTTTTTGCCTGAACTGTTTCCTTTTTGGAATTACAGTCAGCGGGATGCCCCAGTTTTATAAGTCTCCTTCATGGGTTTTGACTTAATGGGTTTTTTATTTTTTTGAGATAATGACTGCCTTTCTTTATTGATTATTCGGAACCATCACTGTCTTTTTTTCGTAAGGATCTCTTTGGTGCCATTTGTTATGCACTTGGATCAACTGAGAGACTACCCTGCCCCAGGTTATGATTAAGGGTTTTAAATTTCAAAAAGAAAAACTCCTACTTCTTTGGCTCAGATGGGTTGACGAGGGATTATCATCCTTATAACTCTAGTGTTTAGGGATTGAAACAATGCCTGTACCTCATCAGCGGGGTCCGTTTAAAAGCATACTGTAAAGATCGTGGTATCGTTTTCGTCATCCTCCCTCAAGAGGCTTAGAATTATTAATCGAGTGTTGACATTAGAAAAAATATGAAAACAATTTGTATATAGTGAATACGAATATATTGCTTCAGAACAGACATATGCGATGCATTAATGAAATAACAATGTTTAACGTGAGTAAATGTTTGAACAATCAAAGCACAACACAACTTGAACATTCGAATGAACAAAAGTTTCCTAGTCTCAGAGCTTGTCACTTCAAATGGTGAGCCTTGGAGGGACAGTAGAAAAATTCAGCCTGACCATCTTGTGTGAACTCCAGTGCTCCTTCATCAATCAGGTCCTGAATCTTATTCTTCAAAGTCCAACAATCCTCTGTAGCATGCCCCGGGCTATCAGAATGATAAGCGCAGCGAGCGTTGGGGTTATAATTTGGTGATGTTGTATTTTGAAACTTCGGAGCCTCTTTTAGAGTTACCAGATTGGTCTCCAGCAACTGTGGCAATATCTGGGGTAAGGTCATGCTGAGCCGAGTGAACTGCCTCCTCTCTCTCTTTTGTTGGTTGTGATGTTGCATTTGTGACACTGGAGCCATCTGAGGAGCTCTCCCCTTACCTCCTTGTCTCAAAGGTGGTTGAACGATGACTGGCTTTTTGCCCTTAGACTTTTGCCTCAGTTGGTTACCCTGAAGCAGTTGGTTGACGAGAAACCAGAGCTCATCTTGTCTTTGAGCTAACCCTTGAATGGCAGTCACCTGCCCCAGCATCTGGACCTTCAATGCATCCACCTCAGCTTATAGGTGTTTCAGCCTTTCATCCTCAGCACTGTTCCTGACAAAAGTCTCCATGAGAAGTGTCCTTAGCTCTTCCTGCCCCTTGGATAGATTCAGGAGGGTTTCCCCGAACCGAGTTTCTTGGGCAAGAAGGTCCTGGTTATCTGGTTGGAAGGCCATTGCTGAAATAAACAGCGAGAAAGGTAAGTGACCTGCAACAAAGATACCTGTTATGTAATGATGTGTATGACATGCATGCAATGTTTTCAAGGACCTCGCGGGGTAAACAAGAAAATTGTTAGAGTTTGCATTTTGTAGCTTGATTGAAGGAACTTCCTGTTGTAGAGAGTCCTTCTTCAAGGGTCAAAGGCTCACCATATCCAGTGGGTCATAGCCCCTGACAACCTGGGCTTAGAGGAAAATAAATCCTCTTTGCCCCTTGCTAGATATTTGATTTATCATGACCTACATCACAAGCCCTTGAGATCCTTGAAATGGGTTAGGATGTATGCAATGGTATGATGTTATGGTATGCATGGGGTAATGTAGGTAATCCTGTTATGAGTCCCACTTAAGGACTGCAAACCAAAACCTGCAAGAAACTCGTTAAACCTTGTTATGAGTCCTAGTTAAGGACTAAAACAAAAACCAGCAAGAAACTTAGTAAGCCTTGTTATGAGTCCTAGTTAAGGACTAAAACAAAAACCTGCAAGAAACTTAGTAAGCCTTGTTATGAGTCCTAGTTAAGGACTACAAACCAAAACCTGCAAGAAACTCAAATAAAACCTGTCATGAGTCCCAATTAAGGACCAAATAAAACCTGCAAAACCCTCGGTAAACCCCGTTATGAGTCCCAGTTAAGGACTATAAACAAAACCTGCAAGAAACTCAAGTGTCAGATAACAAGCATGCAAGTAGTCAAGTTGGAAGGCACACAAGTCACACAAGAGAAGCCCTTAGAGTTTAAGGCCAGCATGAGGTCTGGGTATTACCCTCTTGAAGTTGGTGGTTCATACCTGTCCTATCAAAGTAACCGGGTTCTTAGAGGATCCCAATATCATTGACTACCCTCAATCGGTCATAACTCCAGCATCACAATCTTTTCTTGCGGCCAGAACCATCACGAGAGTTTAGCCTCAATGGGCGTAGCATACTGCTACTGTTCTAATGGCCAAGTTGTGTCATTTAAGGTTCTAAGGTTGTTGGTGCTTAATGACTCCTCAGAAGACCCATATTCTCCTCGTTGCAACACAAGGGATATCGGTACAGACCAAGGTGCCACACCAACGTAGCCACTGTTTCACCCGTGTCGGTCTACGCCGGACAAGTCCCTCACAGCTTATGCTACCTAAACAGGGTATCCCCAGATCCGGGTTAGGATCTATGTAACTCCCATGCAACCCACAATTTAAAGCACACAAGGAAAACAATTGAAAACACAGTTATGAACTAGCCCTAAGGTACACCTCACTTTAAGTTTAAATCCCCAGCAGAGTCGTCAGTTCTGTGATCGGTGGATCTGGAACTGACTGTTTAACGCTGGTTCGTGAAATGTCGCGGAAGCAAGAGTCGCCACCGTCTTTTATTTTCTCCAAATGGAAAGGACAAAAGCACAAAAAAATTCCTTAAAGAGATTGCTCTCGGTTCGGGAGGTAGATTATAGAAAGGGAAGGTGTTAGCACCCTTTCTATCCATGGTTATCCATGGGCTCTTAGATACTTGCTCATTTGTGTTTTCAAAAATGGTTTGTTTGCTTTTCAATTGTGGGTTTTAAAAAGTTTCTTTGAAAACTTCAGTTCGACTCTTGTATCGGTCCTCAAGAGTGTTTGAAAAATGTTTTCGAAAGCTTTTTGAAAATGTGTTGGTGTGAAAAGTATTTTTGATTTGTTTTGTTTTGAATTAGAGCAAGTATCCACGAGTCGTCTACCTACCCTAAGGAATTCGTCTGTGTAAATGTCCTTTAAAGTAGTGCTATCCCACCATTGAGAGGTAGGTAGCACCACCGTTGGAGGTGTTCGGGTCAATTCGAAGGTTCGGGACATGGTGATCACCAGAGCAATGGGAAGACACCTTAGAAGCTACCCTCATGCCAGGTTCCCGGATCATGAGGACTTACTAAGACATCCTCTACTCGACGATCACCTTTCGAGGCAAGGCAATAGTGAGGCGTGCCCTAGGGGTGGTGTGTGCAATTTGTGTGTCGTTTTCAAGTATTTTTGTCTTTTGTCATGTTATTGGTGATCTAGCGTTTGTTTTTATTTTGTCCATACATTCTTTCATGCCATTTGTTAACAGTTAAAAATATTGCGGGAAAGTAAAAATTCTAAGCTATTACAAAAGGCGCGGGTCCACATCGCCAAAATTAAACCAGGACCCGATTTTGACAGAAAAATAAAGAAAGTAAAGAAAAGTGCGAGAAAATTAAAAGGTTACATGGCCTTGGGAGAGATACATAAATATTATAACGAAATAAAATAAATATGCGCATAAGAATTAAATCGAAACGAGGGCGTTGGACCCTTTTTGCAAAATTAAAATTACATGGAATTAATTAATTAAAAAGAAAAGGAGATGTTTTTGGTATTTTTTAGTATTTTAGGATTTAGTATGAAAAAGAATTAATTGAAATTAAATGCTAACCCTAATTCTATTTGTTTTTTTTTATTAAGAAAAGAAGATTAAAACCTAATATTAACCCTAATTAATTTACATGCAAATTTAAAAATAAATATTTAATTATTTAATTATTATGGAATAAAAATTAAAAAAGATGAAAATTAATTAAACCCTAGTTCTATGTTTTTTAGATTTTTTTATTAAAAGAATTAAAATTAAAACCTAATTTAACTAAGTTTAATTATATACAATTTAATTACAAAAAATATTAAAACAAAAATATTTATTATATTTTTCCTCTTTTCTGATTTTTTTTAATTGTTTTGTGTTTTTATGAAAAGAATAATAATTGAATTATAAGGAATTAATAAATCAAAAAAATACACAACAATAATAAAAAAATGAAAGAGATAGCAAACCTGAGGGGGTGTTGTCCCCAATTGTGAGGTATAGCCCAGGAATTTGAGCCCAAACAAGCCTGGCCTTGTTGACTTTGGCACTAGCGTGTGATGCATTGACTAGGACTTATCATGTTCCTCAATTCTTGGCCTTTGATTGAATTCCATCGGACGCGTGGACGCTTGATTAGGAAGGTGTATGGTGCGCTTCAAGGCTTGAACTACATATGAATGTTAATTGAAAAATAACATTGAAATAATGAAGACCTGGGGCTCGAACCCAGGTCATGAACGTTATCAACAACTATCCCTACCACTGAACCAATTCACGCGTTGTTAACATATAATAACGAATAAATATTATAAAAGAAAACAAAAGCGTTAGTGGACTTTGCGCGCAAAATTTAAACCAGCCAACCATCTAATGCCACGATATCATCTTCTTCTTCGTTCCTGAAACACAAAAACATAGGCCACGGTTTTCTGAGCGTTCTCTTAGGCCATCTATGGAAAAATAGCGAATAGCTCTAGGACGCTCATAAATTGGGCGCGACCCATGGATTCTTTTCGTCCAGACACGCTCGTTTTAATGGTCAAGGTCCCAAGTCTCAATTTTTTCTTGGATGGAAAGCCCCAAATTGTAATTCCTACAACCCTAAAAAACGAACATGGTATCTTTGCATACAGCGCATAATAATCCAATCAAAGCATATGGTTAGCTTGCAAACACTTCACTGATCATGAATATATAAACAAAATGCCATGAATGTGCATAGAATGTAAAACACGATTATGCATTTTATTTGAAACAGTTTGAATCCATTGTACCAATTCTGGGCGTATGAAGGTTGGAAAGTGATCCAGTTAGCTTCAGTGGGACACGAGGAAGCTTTTGCAATTGGTCTTATGCTTTGAATCAACCTAAAACCTGATTTTCAGTTTTCAGTTTTCTTGCAAAAAATTTCAAGTTGGTGAATGGTTTCTAGCGCAGCTCAGTGGTCCATGGCATTAGGTTTTGATTCTATACTTATGTAAGAGTGAATTAGGTCAAGAAAAACAAACCAAATCATTTGCATTCATGGTTTTTGAAATTTGATTTTCAAGGATCTTTTTCAATCTTTTTTCATGTGTTTTTTGTACAAATCATGATCAATTCTCTCCAAATCTTTCCCTATTTAATTATACACGAATTATTGAGTAGATTTCATGCACAAAAAGATTGTAAAACTTAGGTTAAATATTTTTCATGTATTTAATTTGATTTAAATGAATTATTATTAATAAAAATTCAAATAAATAAATAAAAAATGAAGAAATACTTCCCTTTGGGCCAAGTGGTCGTGCACATGTCTTGGATGATGAATTGTGGAAGAAAAATGGGCCCATTAGCAATTTTAGGTCATTTGAATCAATGTTGACTTTTCAAAATATCCAAAAATTTCCCAACTTCCACAAGGCATAACTTGCTCAATGTTTAAGATTTTCTCATGTTCTTGGACATTTTGGAAAGGTCTTTGAGTCCTCTAACCAATGTCTTTGGTCCCATGTCTATTTGATTTACCAATCTCAAGTTATGGCCTTTGACTTAAAGTCCCTTTTTGTTGACTTTTGAAAATGACCTATAATGTTGAAATTGATAACTTTTTGTGAGAGCATTTCTTGGACTTGAAATATGAAGATGAGTTGTAGGAAATGTCTTTATCTTCAAAATGAGCTTTGGATGGAATTTTTCTGATAATCCATGTGAAAGTTATGCCCTGGTCAATTTACAGTTGACTTTTTCAGCTGTCCAAATAAGGAAACTTTTGCATCTTGATGATTTTTGAGCCAAGCTTTGAGAATCATGATCAAGCATTGATCAAATGATGTTTGTGGCTTCAAAATGATATGTTGACCAAAAATTTGAACTTTTGACTGTCAAATGACCATTTTGCCCCTACAGTTGACTGTAGTGCAATTAGGGTTTTGACTGTGCAATTTTGTGCTGAATGTCTTGAAACTTTGCATGAGGATGCTTGACCATATTTGTGGGCATATGGGACTTGATTGGACCTTTGGAAACTTCATTTTCTTGATCAGAACAAAAACCCTAATTTTGACTGTTCAGGAGGCCCTTGACTGTGCAACCCTTGGGGAATTTTGAAGCTTGACTTGGCAAATCTTTGAAGAATATGGGAGGGAAAATTTTGGGGTACAACAAGGTTCAAGGAAGCTAACCCAATCATCAAAACACTTTGAAAGCAACTCTAACTCAAAACACAATCTCCAGCTACAAGGTGAGTTTTCTGACTTTTCATCTCATTATTTAGGCATTGTTAGGCTTGCATTTTCAAAGACAAAATGTAGATATCATTGTCCTGAAACTGTACATATCTATAGATTTCATTTATATAACATGAGTAGAGAGAAATTTGGACCTGAACTTTCTAGAAAATTTAGGTTAAATTTGGTACTGTTCAAAATTCATGCTTGTCTTAGATTCATAGTTTTAATACTTTATATTTCTGGAATCGTGATAGAATTTGCCACAAGTTTCATGTTCACATTTTTCAATTTGGTTGAGAGATGAATGAGATGCATGAGTTCAGGCAGGCGTGAGGTTGAAGATGAAGTTTTCTTCAGGAAGTGTCTTAAAATATAATACATTGGTTTGGTATTAAACACTGGATGTATAGCCACCCTAGTGGTAAGACAGCACGCTGGTAACCAAGAGGGCGTGGGTTCAACAACCAGCGCGCTGCCTTTTGTTATTTTTTACATTTTTTGTTTTCTTTACAGCGCCTGGGCCCAGCATTGGGCCTTCTCTTTATTTTACTGGCTTATAACCCCTGGTTTTGCTTCAACACCCCTGGCCCATATTTTCATTATTATTTTCTTTTTCTTATTTTATTTTATTTCTTTTTCCTTTATTATTATTACTATTATTATTAGTATTATTATTAATATTATTTTTTATTGTTATTAATAAAAACCCAAAAAATATTTTACTTATTATTTTTACATTTATTTTGTTTATTTTGTTTTATAAAACTAAAAGAGCAAAAACATTTTCTTAATAAATTAATTTCTTTCTTAATAATTAATATTTAGATAATTAGGTTTAATTATTATATTATATTATTTTCTTGTAAATTAAAATTAATTTATAACTTAGGTTTATTTTAATTAATTAATTTTCCTATTATTTCTATTATTTAAAACCCTTTTCATAAAGAAACCCTAGAAAACCATTTTTAACCTTTTTTTCTTTGTTAATTAATTTAGGTTTTAGTTTTAGTTGATTTTAAATTAATATTTTTTTTCTAATTAGGGTTAGGTTAAAATCCTTTCATAAAAATCAAATAAAAATCATTTATTTTTCCATTTATATTCTTGCATTTTTATTTTCAAATTTGTACAATATTCAATATGGTTGTAATAATTATTTAGTTTTAATTTTCTTGCAATTTCCCCATTTGTAAATTTGTATCCCCCGTCCCCTAAAGTGATTTAATAGCTTAGGATTTTAATTTCCGCAATTTACCGCTTTAATATAAATCGTTAGTAATTAGGGTGTGAATGGCAAGATAAAATCAACCGTTAGAAAACCCTAATCAAGACAAAACAATGCATGTAAATCAATACACTTGCACACTTACACCCTTAGGGTAAATCCACTTTGTTGCCTTATGAAAATGGTCATAATACGCATATAAGATGTCTTAATAAAAACAAGCAAAAATACAAGATCATAGTCCCTTGATGCTATTAATGTTTCCTTACAAATGATCTTAGTCCCTCTAAAGAAAGTGCTAAGATATCTTACAATATTGTTATTCATGACTATACGATGACACTTGCCCGTCCCTTTTACATCCAAAGATAGGGTTTCTTACCAAATCAATGGTAAGATAACAATGTCAAGGGAAAGAGGAAATAAACATGAAAGACTTTTCAGTAGGTAGAATGTTCCTAGTTGCTTGCTCATTTTCAAAACCAAAACATCCTTTCTATTTTCAAAACAAACGCCAACACTTTCAAAACATCTTACAAACTTGAAACATTTTCAAAAGATAAACACTTTGTACGCGTTCTTATAGAAACGAGAGCCATTACAAAGACACCCCTTTCTAAAATCACTTTCAAAAAACACATTCCACAAACACTTCTTTGAACTATTTTCGAAACAACACTTTGTACGCGTTCTTATAGAAACGAGAGCCATTACAAAGTAACATTTTCAAAAACCCACACCACAAGCACACATTCAAACAAAAGCAAGTGATCCAGCAAGCAATTAAGAGCCCGTAGATAACTATGGATGAAAAGGGTGCTAATACCTTCCCTTTTAATAATCTACCCCCGAACTCAAGAAAACATCTCAAAGGTCTTTCTTGTTCTTTTCAACCTTTCCTTTTGGATAAAAGAAAAGTCGGTGGCGACTCTTTCTACCCGCAACAATTACGATCAAACGCTGTTGTACCCCAAAATTTTCCCTTTCATTTATCAAGACTTTTCTCACAAGACTTCTTGGACTCAAGACAAGATTAGGGTTTGATCAGCTCAAGATACCTCATCTTGCACTGATAACCCAAAATTAGGGTTTGAGTTTGCACAAGAATTTTTGGACCACCAATGCTTCATATGACTTTCATACACCATTTTGGACCCCTAATATTGCTCATGTTAAGTTTCAAGCCTTGAACCACATTTTTGATCAGTCAATTGGACAATTGACCTAAAAATCATCTATATTATGGAAAAAGTCAACCATGACCAATTTACAGTCAAACTTCTTAATTTTTAATCCACATTAACATTTTAGACTCATATGTATCATTTGATCAAGTTTGGATCACAACTCCTCAAGAAATTTAATCAAATCATCAAAAGGGCAAAATGGTCAAAATTAGGGTTTTGGCTGAGAAAGGGCAATTTCTGATTTTTAACCTGGCCAATGACCAATTGAGTTCAAACATGATTTCAAGGGTTAAATGGCATCATCTTGACCTAATTAAATGGTTCAAAAGATCTCAAGTTCTTTGGATTGACAGATGAATTTTGCAGTCAACTGATCAAAAGTCAACTGTACACTGAAAAGTCAAACTTTGACTTTTTGGTCAAAGTCAAGTACCAAGGGTCATAATTCATCAAGATATGTCAAAACATGAAACTTGTTCACCAAGAAAACCAATTTTGGAAATTAGGGTTTTGAATTTGAAAATTTTCATAGAGCACATTGCAAGCTTTCCAAAATGTCAAAGAACTCTCCAAGATCATTATTGGTTAGGGAGAATCGAAGAGGAGAAGTTGGCATTTTCTCACTTTTGTTCATGCCATTTTTACATAGCACCAAGTTGCAAATC
Organism: Vicia faba; assembly: GCA_948472305.1. NCBI lineage: Eukaryota > Viridiplantae > Streptophyta > Magnoliopsida > Fabales > Fabaceae > Vicia > Vicia faba. The sequence goes on from OX451739.1 coordinate 712,382,336, forward strand.
CAATCCATGCTCTTTGAATCTTGCTTTACAGGTCCTAAACTCACTCTACACTCCATAATTAAATGCATACTCAGAAGCTAAAGGCATTATCTTTGCTTTTGAAGCATTGTACAAGAGATAATTCCATTTTTGGCCAAAAGTTCACAATGTCATTTTCATAAAGAGAAGCTTTTGCAATTTTATCAATCTTGAGCCTTGGACCTATCCCTTTGGTACAAGCAACTTCTATAGGTCTCAAGCAAATTGTACAAGTGCATTTCAGCTCTCAAGCAAGCAAGGACATGCATGTTAGTATGGTCACTTCACTTTTCTTCAAATGCAAGAAAAGTTGCCAAAAGGTCAAAAACTTGTACAGCTAGTAAGGGCTGACCTTTGTATCATTCCTATACATATTTACAAACTTGTTACAAACTAAACCACGATTGGCTTGCATCCAGAACTCACTCAAACTCAAAAACACAAAAATTCTGCCAAAACACACAGTTGTTGCAAAACCATATCCAACTCATTTTTGGCTCGTGCGTTTTGTGTTTCAACACTTGAAACATCTCATAAACATCATACCAAAGCAAGCGAAGCCTTTACCTTGGTTCTGTAACCCCTGTTTCAGTATCCACCATTTTCACTTTGGAAGCTTGCAACTTGACTTGTGCAAAGAGTTTCAGCCATCCTCAGAGCAAGCTAAGCATTGGAATAGCTTCAGGGAAGCTCAAGGAAGCTCACACAATCCTCAGGCTTCCATTAAAGTCCCTACATTGCTCTACTCAAATCCAACTGAAGGAGGTATTTCCTTGAACTTTATCTCTCTGAATAGGCATCCTTAAGCCACGATTTGTGAAGAAAAAATGTAGTCCATAACATGGTGAAGCTGTACATATGCATACTTTTCATTTATATTAACTATGCTGAGAGAATTTGAAGTTTGAATATGCTGAAATTTTTAAGTCACGAATTAGGGCTACCAAAATTCTCTCCGATCTCTTAGAGTTAGGTCACATAATTTATATTGTTGGAATCGTGAGCTCAAATGCCACATTTTTCATGTTATGAGATTTTGTTTTTGTGCAAGCATGAGAGAGATACAGATTTGAACTGAAGCGCGCGCAGGGAAGACTGGCTGGAGGACAGGGACGAAGCGCCTGGGCTTTTTGGCGCTTTGGGCCTTTTTTGTTTCTGATATTCACACCCCCTGACTTGTTATATGCACCCCCTAACTAGTTTTGTATATTTTTCATATTTTTTCATATTTTTATATTTATTGCCTTTGATTATTTTTTCTGAACAATAAAAAAACCCAAAAATATTTTCTTTATTTTTTGCAATTTTATTTTATTTTTTTATTATTTTTTGCATAAAAAATAGTTTATTATGATAAATAGAACTTATTTTCTCAAATAGTTTGTAAATAAATATAATAAATACTTAATATTTTTATTATACTATTTATACTCATAAATATTTATTTTTATACATATTTGATTTTTAATATTTGCATATAATATTATTTATTATTTTCTTATAAAAAAATTGGACAAAATAATAATAGGAAACATCATTTTCTTTTAATAAAAAAATTAGGGTTTCACCCCTCCAAAAATAATATTTATTTTTCCTTATTTTTTAGGGTTTACATAAATTATTTTCTCATACAAAAAACAAATGCCAAAACATTTTTTACATAAATACATTGCATTGCATTTTTAAATATTTGTATGTTTATTTAATTCGCACAATATTCGATTGGGTTGTAATAATATTTTTAGGTTTATATTTGTGCAAAATCCTCATTCAAAACTTGTATCCCCCCTCCCATAATAATTGTTGTAATAGCTTAGTTTATTTTACGCAATTTATCGCTTTATATACTATGCTTAGTAATTAGGGTTTTGCATGACAAGAACAAAAACCAAACAAATAGAAAAAACCTAAATACAAGACAAAAGCATGAAAATGACACACTTTGCACACAAGAACTCTTAGGGTTTCTCCCACTTGGTTGCCTAAAATAAAATGGCCATGTTATGCATGCGAAGTATCTTGGCAAAACAAAACAAATATAAGATCATAGCCCCTCGATGACGCTATTCAAAGGTTGCCTAAAACAAAATGATCTTGGTCCCTCAAAAAAGCTAAGATACTTGGCAACATTTCTATCATGGTCATACGATGACCCACACCCGTCCCGTTTACATCCAAAGATAGGGTTGCTTACCAAATCAATGGTAAGTCAACAATGTCAAAGGAATAGAAATGCACAAGAAAGACATTTGAGTAGGTAGATAGCTTCTAAGTTACTTGCTCCATTTCAAACAACAATCCTTGCTATTTTCAAAAACACACACACACATTTCAAAAGCATCTTACAAAACATTGAAACATTTTTCAAAAGACAAACATCTTTATATACATCCTTACGAATGAGAATCATTACAAAGATTGCCTAAACGAATGACCTCTTTTCAAAATATTTTCAAAACCACACCAAACACCATTTCAAACAAAGCAAAGCAAAGCAAGTGATCTAAGCAAGTAACCAAGAGCCGATGGAAAACCATGGATGAAAAGGGTGCTAGCACCTTCCCTTTTCATAATCTACCCCCCGAACTCAAGAAAACATCTCAAAGGTCTTTCCTGTGCTTTTTTACCTTTCCTTTTGGATAAAAGAAAATTCGGTGGTGACTCTTGCTAACCGCGACATTTGCGACAAAACACAAAACCTCAAGTAAGTTCTCCCACCGTATCACAGAACTGGCGACTCTGCTGGGGAAAATTCTAAAAGTGGGGTTACCTTAGGGTTTAGATCACCTTTATTTGCTTACAATTGTTTGACTTGTTTGCTTTACATTTTGGTTCTATTGTTTGGGTTTGAATCCTCCACCCTGATTTGGGAAACATTATAGGTAAATAGCAATACATTGTGTAAACTGTGTGGGGGTATACTGACACGGTCTAAGCAATAGCTATGTTAGTGTGACATATTTGTGGGTACCGGTAGCCTTTGAGTCAATCAAAGAGAATACGGGGCCGCCGAGTGATGTCATGAAGCACTAATGAACTTCTAGAACCTTTACTTGACCAACTTGGCCTTTTAGGATGTAGTGAGATGACTGACTTTGGTGCAGTCCGAAGTTGGTAGATACTCGATACTACACTCATTGAGGGTTGGTTCCTTGGAATACTTTGGTCGCCAGTAAAGAGGCTTGAATTGAAACAATGAACAAGGAAACAATCCAGTGATATTGAGCTCCTTAGAACCCGATTACTATTACTAGGACAGGTTGAGCCAACTAAACTTCAAGAGGGTACTTACCTATGAAATCCCATGCAAGCCTAAACTAGGAACTTGTGTGATTTGTTTGTACATATATACTTGTGCATAACATCATGGACATCATTAGCATCATATGCATCCACTAACCATTTCAAGGATTTTGGAAATTCATCTTTGTTCTTGTTTTGTAGGATATGGATTCACTTCGCAGGAAAACTGTCCAAGTCAACCTTGTAAGAATTCCTCCACAACTAAAGGAGCTAGCTTCAAGGATTCCTAAGAACTCTCCATTCACCGAGAGGCATGGTCGTCTACTCAACTTACTCACTTCCAACACATAGGAAGTGTTGTACCCCAAAATTTGCCCTCCCATATTCTTCAAGATTTGCCAAGATCAAGGTTCAAAATCTCTCAAGGTTTGCACAGTCCAATTGCCTCCTAACAGTCAAAAATTAGGGTTTTGGTTCTTGCAAAGAAATTGAAGTTTCCAAGGGTCCAAACAAGTCCCACATGCCTATAAACATTGCCAAGCATCAATATGCCAAGTTTCAGGACTCACAGCATCAAATTGCACAGTCAAAAACCCTAATTGCCCTACAGTCAACTGTAGGGGCAAAATGGTCATTTGACAGTCAAAAGTCAAAATTTTTGGTCAACATCTTATTTTGAAGCCACAAACATCACTTGATCAATTCTTGATCATGATTCTCAAAGCATGGCTCAAAAAGTCTCAAGATGCAAAAGTTTCTATTTTTGGTCAGCTGGAAAAGTCAACTGCAAATTGACCAAGGCATAACTTCCACATGGTTTATTAGAAAAATTCCATCCAGGCTCATTTTGAAGAGAATGACATTTCCTACAACTCATCTTCACACTTCAAGTCCAAGAAATGCTCTCACAAAAAGATATCAATCTCAACATTATAGGTCATTTTCAAAAGTCAACAAAAAGGCACTTTAAGTCAAAGACCATAACTTGAGATTGGTAAATCAAAATGACATGGGACCAAAGGCATTGGTTAGAGGACTTCAATACCTTTCCAAAATGTCCAAGAACATGATCAAAGCTTAAAAATTGAGCAAGATATGCCTTGTGGAAGTTGGGAAAATTTTGGGAATTTTGAAAAGTCAACTTTGCTTCAAATGCCTCAAAATTGCTAATGGGCCTCAATTTCTTCCATGAATCATTACCCAAAGGCCATGCACGACCCATTGACCTAAAGGGGAGTTATTTTCTTATTTTTAATTAATTAATTGAATTTTTAATCCTATTTATTCATTTAATTAAAATCAATTATGAGAAAAATACTAAACCATGTGCTTCAAATCTTTTTGTGCATAGAATTCACTCAATATTTTGTGCATCCCTCAAAAGGAAAGAATCTTCCATGATTGGCAATGATTGGCATAAGAAAGGATTGAAAAAGATTGAAAAAAGATCATGAAAATCAAATATTCAAAATCATCAATGCAAAGGCTTTGGGCTTGATTTTTCTGACCTAATCCATTCACATACATAAGCATAACTGAAACCTAAGGCCAAGCACAAGCAAGCTGCGCAGAAACTGATAGAACAACATTGCATTTTTTCACAAAAAATCTCAAAACTGTTTTCATAGCTAGAGCTTGTTTCAAAGATCAAAAACCATTCCAATACACTCCTAACACATCCAGGAAGCTTTTTCAATCAAAACCACGCCTCCATACTCAAGGAATTGGTAGATTGAAGTCTCACTTTTCATAAAATTATTCTTAATCGTGTTTTGATTTCTAGATATTTTCCATGCATTTTAATGATTGATTCATACTAACATGATCTCTCTGAAGCTATTGGTACCATCCAATTGAATTATTAAGCCCTGTACATGAATCCACCATGAAAGCTGCTTAAGGTTTCAGAGCTCAAATTTTGGGGTTTCTTTCATACGGAACAATTGGCCATTCAAACCTATACTATTGGAATCAGGACCTCCCAACGAACGGAATCCACCCATCGCGCCCTTTTTCTTTTTGACTATACGCTAATCGCTATTTTTCAGGTTTAGGGTTAGTGGGGGTTTAAAACCCCCGCTATCTATTATTATTTTTCAGGCAAAACGAAGAAACCATGAAGAAGATGCTGAGTTGTTGGCACATGACTGGGCAGTTTGAATTTAGCGCGTTTTTATTTTTGTTCAGCATAATATTACTTTTTCCATTATATTGATCATTGTCCATTAAGTTAACAAATAAACGCGTTTGGCTTGGTGGAAGATGACTTGTCATGCAGGTACTGGGACCTGGGTTCGATTCCCAGGTCCCCTTATATATTTCATATTTTTCTCATTAGCATGTTGCAGCGTAGCTCACACTCAAAGGAGTACCATATGCCTTCGCCAGCTTGCCTGCCAAGTGTCCAAGAGATCAATCCAATGGCCAGAACCTGCAGACCATCATGCACGCTCAGTCAACCACAAGTACGTGATCCAGGAAAGTCAAAAAAGGCCTGATTGAAGTGGGCCAAGTTGCTCAATAAAACCTCCAAATTGGGTTCAGACACCCCAGGGTTTGCTCATTCTTCTAATTCTTTTCTTTCTTTATTTATTTTTTTCTTTTATTCTTTTAATTGTTATTTTGATTAATTGCTTTTATTTAATTCACAAAATAATTTTTATAACACCAAAAAATCAGAAATCATAAAAATAAAATATGTTTGTTTAATTTTTAATTCATTAATAGTTTTGTAAATAAATTTTAATAATCAAATTAGTTAATTTTAGGTTTTCAACTTTAATGTTTTTTCTTAAATAAACTAAAAATGTAGAAATTAGGGTTTTAGTATCTTTATTCTTTTTCTTAATAAATAACCTTTTTATCATTATTAATTATTAATTATCTTTGTAAATACTTGTAATTAAATAATTAGTGTAAATTAAGTCAAAACTTAAACATTTTTTTAATAATTAAAAACAAACTTAGAATTAGGGTTTTATTTAATTTCTAATTTCAATTAATTTTCTTTATTTCATAAATACCAAAAAACATAAAAATAATTTCTTTTCTTTATTTAATCATTAATTAATTTTCAATTTCAATTTAATTTCTTTAAAGGGTCCAACGCCCTCGCGTATTCGATTCTAATTTCTTTTTGCACGCTTGTTCTTATGCTTCTTTTAAATCTTATGTAATTGCCCCAAAGCCTTGTAACAGTAATTAGAACATTTACTTTCCGCACTTTTATTCAAAATCGGGTCTTTGTTAATTTGGCGATGTATAGACCCGCGCCTTGTAATAGCGTAGGACTTTTATTTTCTGCATTTTAATTTCCGCACATTTTAACTGCTAATCACATGAAAGAATGAATGGCCCAAATAAAATCAAACGTAGCTCACCCAATGCATGATCAAGATAAAACATAAACTGAAAACGACACACAATTCACACACCACTCTTAGGGTACGCCTCACTGTTGCCTTGCCCCTCGAAACGTGGTCGTCGAGTATAGGATGTTTTAGTAAGTCCTCATGTCCATGAACATGGCATGAGGGTAGCTTCTAAGCTGTCCTACTATTGCTCTGGTGACCACACTGTTGCCTTACCTTCAAAACATGGTCGTCGAGTATAGGACGTCTTAGTGAGTCCTTATGCCCATTGATCTAGTTGCCTCAGAATAGTTGCCTCGAAACGGTTGCCTCGGAATAAAAAGATCAATGGCATAAGGGTAGCTTCTAAGGTGTCTTACTGTTGCTCGGTAACCACACTGTCCCTACACTCGAATTGACCCGAACACCTCCAACGGTGGTGCTACCTACCTCTCAATGGTGGGATGGCACTATCTTAAGGACATTTACACAGCCTAATTCCTTAGGGTAGGTAGATGACTCATGGATACTTGCTCTAATTCAAAACAAACCAAAACTTCTTTTCACACCGACACTTTTCAAAAAGCTTTCAAAACAATTTTTCAAACACTCTTGAGGACTGATACAAGAGTCGATCTGAAACTTTCAAAGAAACTTCTTCAAACCCACTCACCATTGAAAAGCAAACATTTTGAAAACACAAATGAGCAAGTATCTAAGAGCCCATGGATAACCATGGATAGAAAGGGTGCTAACACCTTCCCTTTCTATAAATCTACCTCCCGAACCGAGAGCTAATCTCATAAGGAATTTTTCTGTGCTTTTGTCCTTTCCTTGTTGGAGAAAATAAAAGACGGTGGCGACTCTTGCTTCCGCGACATTTCGCGAACCAGCGTTAAACAGTCAGTTCCAGATCCACCGATCACAGAACTGGCGACTCTGCTGGGGATATCTTATAAAGTGAGGTGTACCTTAGGATAGTTCATAACTGTGTTTTCAATTGTTGTGCTTTGTTTGCTTTATTATTGTGGGTTTCATCGGAGTTACATAGATCCTAACCCGGATCTGGGGATACCCTGTTAGGTAGCATAAGCTGTGAGGGACCTGTCCGGCGTAGACCGACATGGGTGAAGCAGTGGCTACGTTGGTGTGGCACCTTAGTCTGTACTGATATCCCTTGTGTTGCAACGAGGAGAATATGGGTCTTCTGAGGAGTCATTAAGCACCAACCGACCTTAGAACCTTAAATGACCCAACTTGGCCAATAGAACAGTAGCAGTATGCTACACCCATTGAGGCTAAACTCTCGCGATGGTTCTGGCCGCAAGAAAAGGTTGCGATGCTGGAGTTATGACCGATTGAGGGTAGTCAGTGATATTGGGATCCTCTAGAACCCAGTTACTTCTGATAGGATAGGTCTTAACCAACAAACTGAAAGAGGGTAATACCTAGACCCCATGCTGGCCTAAACTCTAAGGGCTCTCTTGTGTGACTTGTGTGCCTTCCAACTTGACTATTTGCATGCTTGTTATCTGACACTTGAGTTTCTTGCAGGTTTTGTTTACAGTCCTTAACTAGGACTCATAACAGGGTTTACCTACATTACCCCATGCATAGCATAACATCATACCATTGCATACATCCCGCATAAGGATTAATCAGTTTCAAGGATCTCAAGGGCTTGTGATGCAGGTCATGATGAATCAAAATGCCTAGCAAGGGGCAAAGGGGATTTATTTTCCTCTAGCCAAGGTTGATAATTTGAGTCAGAGTCTATGACCCACTTGATATGGTGAGCTTTGACTCTTGAAGAAGGTTCCCCTAGCCAAGATTGTTTGGAAAGCAAAACAAGGTTGATGACTTGAGTCAGGGGCTATGACCCACTCGATATGGTGAGCCTTGACCCTTGAAGAAGGATTCTCCATCAACATGAAGTTCCTTCAATCAAGCTACCCAAACTCAAATGCTAACAACTTTCTTGTTTATCCCGCGAGGTCCTTGAAAACATTGCATGCATATCATACTTATCATTGCATTACAGGTACTCTTTTGACAGGACACTTACCCTCTTCGCTGTTTATTTCAGTCGATCGTCATGAATCCTGAATCATCCAACGAACAATCCATCAAGGCTCTCCAGGCTCAGAACGCCCAATTCCAAGATTTGATCATGAGTCTAGCCCAGGGCCAGCAGGATTTGAAGACTCTGCTCCTGAAGAAGAAGAAGAAGAGAACTGTGTCGTTCAACCCTAGGCGCAAATCTGGAAATGTATCACAAAATGATGCTGACCAAGCTACCTCATATGTTGGGAAAGACAGTCCCCAAGAGAGAGAGGTTCCCAGTCCAGTGGTCTCCGACAACGAGGCTGATTTTAATGATGAACAGTACCCTCCAGCTGAGGACATGTACAAACAGCTAGAAGATCGGCTAAATGCTATGGAGATACAGAAAGTGCCCGGCCTGGACTTCGAAGATCTAGGTCTGTCTTCTGGGGTGGTAATCCCACATAAATTCAATGTACCTGCTTTTGCAAAGTACGACGGGGCATCCTGTCCTAAGCTGCACCTCAGGTCATACATAAGGAGGATCCAGCCCTACACGGCTGACAAGAATTTTTGGATTCACTTCTTTTAGGACAGTCTGTCAGGAACTCAACTCGACTGGATCTATCAACTGAATGGAGCCAACATCCGCAGTTGGGAGGACTTGGCCACTGCATTCTATAAGCAGTACTAGTACAACGCCGACCTTGCTCCCACGCGCACTCAGCTTCAGGGAATGTCTATGGGGGTAGGCGAAGGTTTCAAAGAATATGCGCAAAAATGGAGGGACCTTGCTGGAAGGGTACAACCACCTTTGATTGATCGGGAACTTGTCGACATGTTCTTGGGGACCCTATCCGGGCCGTTCTTCAATCATCTCATTGGTAATTCATCTGCAGGGTTTACCGACCTCATTCTGACTGGGGAAAGAATTGAAGCGGGTATCAAGAATGGGAAGATTCAAGAGGCCACACCTTCGGATACTCACAAAAAGCCTTACATGGGCAAGAAAGAGTCTAACGCTGCATACAGCCAAAAGAGTCGTCGTGACCAACATGCAGGGGCAGTCATGATCTCTGGTTCTGCACCACGCCGACAACCACCAAGGGGAAATCAGTGAAGGCCAGACGAGCCTAAAAGACAATTCACCAACATCAACATGCCATGGTCACAAGCTCTGCAGCACATGTTGAAGATGAACCTGATTGCGGTGATCAACCCTCCTGCAAATCCCAAGACCTCCTCTCCAAACTACAACCCAGAAGCGAGGTGTGCTTATCATTCAGATAGCCCGGGGCACGATACTGAGGACTGTTGGGCACTGAAGTACAAGATCTAGAATATGATCGACGCTAAGGAGATCGAATTCGAGCCTGCTGAGACTCCCAATGTGACCACTGCTCCCTTGCCAAAACATGGCTAGGATTGAGAGATTTTTGTTCATTTGAATTCAAGTTGTATTTTTCTTTTCTTGTTCAAACAAACAATTGTCATGTTAAACTCTGTTATTTCATTAATGCACTACACATGTCTGTTTTGAAGTAATTATTTCGTATTCACTATTTAAAATTGCTTTCATTTTTTTTGTGATGTCCAATGCTCGATTAATAATTCTAAGCCTCTTGAGGGAGGATGACGAAAACGATACCACAATCTACAGTATGCTTTTGAACAGACCCCACTGATGAGGTACAGGCATTGTTTCAAATCCTAAACACTGGAGTTATAAGGAAGATAATCCCTCGTCAACCCCTTTGAGCCAAAGAAGTTGGAGTTTTTCTTTTCGAAAATTAAAACCCTTAATCATAACCTAGGGCAGGGTAGTTCTCTCAGTTGATCCAAGTGCATAACGAATGGCACCAAAGAGGTCCTTACAAAACAAAAGACAGTGATGGTTCCGAATAATCATAAAAGATAGGCAGTCATTACCAAAACAAAAAAAAACTAAAGCCCAATAAGTCAAAAAAGACTATGAAGGAGACTTACAAAACTGGGGCATCCCGCTGACTGTAAATACAAAAAGAAACAGTTCAGGCAAAAAACAGGGATAACAAAATCAAAAAAAGAAGGAGGTCTTACAAACCTTCGACAAAAAATGACTGCCTATTCAAAGTAAATTGTCAACACCCGAACCATCACTGGAATTTCAGAGCAAAGACTCAAACAAGGTCTAACGCACGATCAGCTGAGTTTAGGTTTGAAGAACATCACGAAGAGCGGGTGGGTACAAATAATTTGAGCCTTTATCCTTTGTTTCTTAAACCGTGAACCAGGCCACGATATAACCCTTAAAAGTCCTAGCTGAAGCATGGGTTAGCTCGAAAGCATACTGTTACAAAAGGTATCCTGACTCCTTAAGGCCCGCTGTAAAAGCTTGAGTTGACATCACAGTCTACAAAAAGTTTCACTTGTTTTGCAAAAATGTATTTTCAAAATTCAAGACAGACATAAGCTTTTGCATTCTTAAAATAACATTGTTTGCATATGACTATTTGTTTGAACAACATAGAAGTTTGCATGACGAACATCCGATGAACGAAGGTATTCTCAACAAAAGAGTCACCTCTAGTGGAAGAAACACTTCCAATCAAGGGGCATGGCATGATCAGCGTCCATCATCTGGGGCAGTCCAGCCAAGATTCAAAGAATCTCTCAAAAGGCCAACCAGCTTGGGGCAAATCTCCATCTGGGTCACTTGGGGCATTCCGACAACGAATCTTGCCTGATCAGACATCTTCTAGTGGCACGGCAAGACACTTCTGACAGGGGCAACTCCCTACTTTCTGAGAACGTGGACATAGTCGAAAAAATACTGCGCATAATCAAAGACCCGCTAGGTTGACACACCTAGGCAAAATAAGGGCTTCCCGGCGAACCAAAAGGGTTCGGGCAAAAATAAGGGATGAAATGAAAAAAATCTGTACACCCGGCGAGTCGAAAACCTGAAAAGGCGGCTTGGGCAAAAATGGGTATCCCGGTGGACTGAAAACCCGAAAGGGCGGTCCAGGCAAAAGTTAGGGATCAAAGCATACGACTATGTTCCGGCATCTCGTCACTTGCCTACCAAAAGGAAGATTTGTCAATCGGCAGTCATCCAGCATCTCCATAAGGTATCTTCTCCCCTCACCTCAGAAACAGGGGCAATAATGAGTCGTCCAGGCGATCCAGTTGCTCTGTCAACCAAAGTACCGAGGAAAGATCAATATAAAGATGATTACCATCTACCTTTACAAATTCCAGATCAACATTGGTAACAAGCCAAGAAAAATCAGTGGACGACTGATCGTGGGTTAATATCTGAAACCAAACAGGACAATCATCCACTTGATCATCATCAGGCAACCCTACACCGGTTCCTTCTCAACTTTCAGGCAAAGTCTTACACGGACTCATCCTCAGGCAACCCTACACCGGTTCCTTTTCTTTCAGATGAAGTTTTACACGGGCTCATCATCAGGTAACCCTACACCGGTTCCTTCTCCTTCTCAAATAAAGTCTTACACGGACCCATCTCAAGTAACCTTACCCCGGTTCCTCCAGAAGTCTTACACGGACTTATCATCAAAGTGACCCTACACTGGTTCCTCCTAAAGTCTTACACGGATTTATCTCAAGTTTTACACGAACTTACCTCCAGGTAACCTTACCCCGGTTCCTCCATAAGTCTTATATGGACTTGTCTCAAGATAACCTTACCCCGGTTCATCAAGAAGTTTTACACGAACTTGCCCTGCAGTAACCTTACCCCGGTTCCTCCAGAAGTCTCACACGGACTCATCTCAAGATAACCTTACCCCGGTTCATCAAGAAGTTTTACACGAACTTATCCCGAAGAAACCTTACCCCGGTTCCTCCAGAAGTCTTACACGAACTTATCCCGAAGTAGCCTTACCCCGGTTCCTCCAGAAGTCTTATACGGATTCATTATCAGTAAACCCCACACAGGTTTCCTCCCTCCAAAGATGCAGTTTTACACGAACTCGCCATCAAGAAACCCTACACAGGTTCTCTCTTTCCAAAGATGAAGTTTTACATGAACTCGTCATCAAGAAACCCTACACAGGTTTCCTTCAAATGCAGTTTTACACGGACTCGTCATCAGTAAACCCTACACAGGTTTCCTTTCTTCAAGGATGCATCTTCACACGAGCCCAACCTCAAAGTAACCCTACACAGGTGTCCTTCTTTCCAAGATGCGGTTTTACACGAGCTCATCATCAGGAAACCCTACATAGGTTCCCTCTTTCAACTTACAAAAATTACAGTTCAAAAATTTCCCCAGGAGAGTCCAGTCTGAAGTCCCCCAGGAAAGTGGAATCCATCTCCCCAGCAGTAAGCTTACCCCCAGTAGATTCTGGAAGCTTATCCCTGCAGAACACGAACGCGTCTCCCGGCTTTATTCAAAGGTTATTTCCCTACCAGGATATAACTGGGTTATCCTCAGCCAAAAAGCTACGGAAAGACCATCCTCGGCAAAGTCTTCTTATCCCCAGCGGAGTCTATTAGCACTTCCAACATAGCAACGGTATCCCCAGCGAAGTTATCATCAACATCCCAGCAAAGTACCTCTCTTCCCACAGAGTATTGTTCCCCAGCAAGGTCGCTAGAGTAATTTCTCCCCACAGAGTAATCTTCGATTTTATTCCCCAACGGAGTCATCTTCTCCTACCGGTTCATTCTTGCAACTATCATCCCCAGCGGAAACAAAGCACTATACTTCAACATCAGCCCAGGATTCAGCTCCCGGCATTCGTCAAGGATTTATTTTCCTAGACGAAAATACATTCATAAACATCACATTGTCATACATCATGATACATGCATAAACGCATCATGTCTTACAATCTCATTTATGTTGAGAACATCATTGCTTGATCCATGGCATGCATTACATACGACTGACTTTTACATTTCAGGAAAGATCCAATTAAGTTCTCAGCTATTCCAAGACCTTGCCTGGTTCAGTTAAATCGACCCTAAGATTTTTCTGATTCTTATCCAGTCAAAGTTAATCCAAGACCTTCTCTGGTTCAGTCAGATCGACCCTAAGATCTCCCTGATTCGTATTCCAGTTAAAGATATTCCAAGACTTTCGTCTGGTTCAGTTAAATCGACCCTAAGATTTTTCTGATTCTTATCCAGTCAAAGTTAATCCAAGACCTTGCCTGGTTCAGTTAAATCGATTCCTAAAGATTTTTCTGATGCCGATCCAGTCAAAGGCCTTCTCTGGTCCAGTTAAATCGATTCCTAAAGATTTTCCTGATGAAGATCCAGTTGAAGATTCCAAGACCTTGCCTGGTTCAGTTAAATCGATTCCTAAAGATTTTTCTGATGCCGATCCAGTCAAAGGCCTTCTCTGGTCCAGTTAAATCGATTCCTAAAGATTTTTCTAATGAAGACTCAGTAGAAGACGCCCAAGGTTCTCTCATCGTTACTGTTGAGGTAGTAATCGTCCCAAGGTTCTCTCATCGTTACTGTTGAGGTACGCAGGTCCTCGCTAAGGAATCTCTTACGCGATCAACACCTAGATGGCATCTATAAGCCCATCCACACATTAACAGTCTCCAAATGGCATCTATAAGCCCATTCCCGACAAGACCCCATCACCACCCCAAATGGCATCTGTAAGCCCATCCACCTATCCATCACCTCTCAACATGGCATCTATAAGCCCATCTTCCTATCCATCAGTCTCCAAATGGCATCTATAAGCCCATTCCCACCATCATACTGCTAACACTCTAACATATGAGCGCAAATTTCTGGGCACTCTAGTGTTCAATCATCTTCCACCTTCGGATTACGAAAGGCACGCCAGCCAATCCACATCCTCAGGTCTAAGAAGATTGAACAGGGGCAACTGTTGTACCCCAAAATTTGCCCTCCCATATTCTTCAAGATTTGCCAAGATCAAGGTTCAAAATCTCTCAAGGTTTGCACAGTCCAATTGCCTACTAACAGTCAAAAATTAGGGTTTTGGTTCTTGCAAAGAAATTGAAGTTTACAAGGGTCCAAACAAGTCCCACATGCCTATAAACATTGTCAAGCATCCATATGCCAAGTTTCAGGACTCACAGCATCAAATTGCACAGTCAAAAACCCTAATTGCCCTACAGTCAACTGTAGGGGAAAAATGGTCATTTGACAGTCAAAAGTCAAAATTTTTGGTAAACATCTTATTTTGAAGCCACAAACATCATTTGATCAATTCTTGATCATGATTCTCAAAGCATGGCTCAAAAAGTCTCAAGATGCAAAAGTTTCTATTTTTGGACAATTGGAAAAGTCAACTGCAAATTGACCAAGGCATAACTTCCACATGGTTTATCAGAAAAATTCCATCCAAGGCTAATTTTGAATAGAATGACATTTCCTACAACTCATCTTCACACTTCAAGTCCAAGAAATGGTCTCACAAAAAGATATCAATCTCAACATTATAGGTCATTTTCAAAAGTCAACAAAAAGGCACTTTAAGTCAAAGACCATAACTTGAGATTGGTAAATCAAAATGACATGGGACCAAAGGCATTGGTTAGAGGACTTCAATACCTTTCCAAAATGTCAAAGAACATTATCAAAGCTTAAAAATTGAGCAAGATATGCCTTGTGGAAGTTGGGAAAATTTTGGGAATTTTGAAAAGTCAACTTTGCTTCAAATGCCTCAAAATTGCTAATGGGCCTCAATTTCTTCCATGAATCATTACCCAAAGGCCATGCACGACCCATTGACCTAAAGGGGAGTTATTTTCTTATTTTTAATTAATTAATTGAATTTTTAATCCTATTTATTCATTTAATTAAAATCAATTATGAGAAAAATACTAAACCATGTGCTTCAAATCTTTTTGTGCATAGAATTCACTCAATATTTCATGCATCCCTCAAAAGGAAAGAATTTTCCATGATTGGCAATGATTGGCATAAGAAAGGATTGAAAAAGATTGAAAAAAGATCATGAAAATCAAATATTCAAAATCATCAATGCAAAGGCTTTGGGCTTGATTTTTCTGACCTAATCCATTCACATACATAAGCATAACTGAAACCTAAGGCCAAGCACAAGCAAGCTGCGCAGAAACTGATAGAACAACATTGCATTTTTTCACAAAAAATCTCAAAACTGTTTTCATAGCTAGAGCTTGTTTCAAAGATCAAAAACCATTCCAATACACTCCTGACACATCCAGGAAGCTTTTTCAATCAAAACCACGCCTCCATACTCAAGGAATTGGTAGATTGAAGTCTCACTTTTCATAAAATTATTCTTAATCGTGTTTTGATTTCTAGACATTTACCATGCATTTTAATGATTGATTCATACTAACATGATCTCTCTGAAGCTATTGGTACCATCCAATTGAATTATTAAGCCCTGTACACGAATCCACCATGAAAGCTGCTTAGGGTTTCAGAGCTCCAATTTTGGGGTTTCTTTCATACGGAACAATTGGCCATTCAAACCTATACTATTGGAATTAGGACCTCCCAACGAACAGAATCCACCCATCGCGCCCTTTTTCTTTTTGACTATACGCTAATCGCTATTTTTCAGGTTTAGGGTTAGTGGGGGTTTAAAACCCCCGCTATCTATTCTTATTTTTCAGGCAAAACGAAGAAACCACGAAGAAGATGCTGAGTTGTTGGCACATGACTGGGCAGTTTGAATTTAGCGCATTTTTATTTTTGTTCAGCATAATATTACTTTTTCCATTATATTGATCATTGTCCATTAAGTTAACAAATAAACGCGTTTGGCTTGGTGGAAGATGACTTGTCATGCAGGTAGTGGGACCTGGGTTCGATTCTCAGGTCCCCTTATATATTTCATATTTTTCTCATTAGCATGTTCCAGCGTAGCTCACACTCAAAGGAGTACTATATGCCTTTGCCAGCTTGCCTGCCAAGTGTCCAAGAGATCAATCCAATGGCCAGAACCTGCAGACCATCATGCACGCTCAGTCAACCACAAGTACGTGATCCAGGAAAGTCAAAAAAGGCCTGATTGAAGTGGGCCAAGTTGCTCAATAAAACCTCCAAATTGGGTTCAGACACCTCAGGGTTTGCTCATTCTTCTAATTCTTTTCTTTCTTTATTTTTTTTCTTTTATTCTTTTAATTGTTATTTTGATTAATTGCTTTTATTTAATTCACAAAATAATTTTTATAACACCAAAAAATCAGAAATCATAAAAATAAAATATGTTTATTTAATTTTTAATTCATTAATAGTTTTGTAAATAAATTTTAATAATCAAATTAGTTAATTTTAGGTTTTCAACTTTAATGTTTTTTCTTAAATAAACTAAAAATGTAGAAATTAGGGTTTTAGTATCTTTATTCTTTTTCTTAATAAATAACCTTTTTATCATTATTAATTATTAATTATCTTTGTAAATACTTGTAATTAAATAATTAGTGTAAATTAAGTCAAAACTTAAACATTTTTTTAATAATTAAAAACAAACTTAGAATTAGGGTTTTATTTAATTTCTAATTTCAATTAATTTTCATTATTTCATAAATACCAAAAAACATAAAAATAATTTCTTTTCTTTATTTAATCATTAATTAATTTTCAATTTCAATTTAATTTCTTTAAAGGGTCCAACGCCCTCGCGTATTCGATTCTAATTTCTTTTTGCACGCTTGTTCTTATGCTTCTTTTAAATCTTATGTAATTGCCCCAAAGCCTTGTAACAGTAATTAGGACATTTACTTTCCGCACTTTTATTCAAAATCGGGTCTTTGTTAATTTGGCGATGTATAGACCCGCGCCTTGTAATAGCGTAGGACTTTTATTTTCTGCATTTTAATTTCCGCATATTTTAACTGCTAATCACATGAAAGAATGAATGGCCCAAATAAAATCAAAGCGTAGCTCACCCAATGCATGATCAAGATAAAACATAAACTGAAAACGACACACAATTCACACACCACTCTTAGGGTACGCCTCACTGTTGCCTTGCCCCTCGAAACGTGGTCGTCGAGTATAGGATGTTTTAGTAAGTCCTCATGTCCATGAACATGGCATGAGGGTAGCTTCTAAGGTGTCCTACTATTGCTCTGGTGACCACATTGTTGCCTTACCTTCGAAACATGGTCGTCGAGTATAGGACGTCTTAGTGAGTCCTTATGCCCATTGATCTAGTTGCCTCGGAATAGTTGCCTCGAAACGGTTGCCTCGGAATAAAAAGATCAATGGAATGAGGGTAGCTTCTAAGGTGTTTTACTGTTGCTCGGTAACCACACTGTCCCTACACTCGAATTGACCCGAACACCTCCAACGGTGGTGCTACCTACCTCTCAATGGTGGGATGGCACTATCTTAAGGACATTTACACAGCCTAATTCCTTAGGGTAGGTAGATGACTCATGGATACTTGCTCTAATTCAAAACAAACCAAAACTTCTTTTCACACCGACACTTTTCAAAAAGCTTTCAAAACAATTTTTCAAACACTCTTGAGGACTGATACAAGAGTCGATCTGAAACTTTCAAAGAAACTTTTTCAAACCCACTCACCGTTGAAAAGCAAACATTTTGAAAACACAAATGAGCAAGTATTTAAGAGCCCATGGATAACCATGGATAGAAAGGGTGCTAACACTTTCCCTTTCTATAAATCTACCTCCCGAACCGAGAGCTAATCTCATAAGGAATTTTTTTGTGCTTTTGTCCTTTCCTTGTTGGAGAAAATAAAAGACGGTGGCGACTCTTGCTTCCGCGATATTTCGCGAACCAACGTTAAACAGTCAGTTCCAGATCCACCGATCACAGGAAGACATGATGAAAGTTCTCTTCCAATTCTTTGATCCTTTGCATCACTGTTTCACATTTCCTGACTACCAGCTTGTGCCTACTTTGGAGGAATTTTCTCAACTCTTGAGGATTCCTATTCTCAATCAACTACCTTTCAACAGTACGAAAAGAGATCCAAAGCTAGAAGAGATTGCTCAAGCCCTGTACATGCACTCATCTGATGTCACAACCCATTGGGAAACTAGAAGTGGTGTCAAAGGCTTCTTGGCAAAGTTCTTGTTTGAGAAGGCCCAAAGCTGTTGGAACTCCTTGGACTTGCAAGCTTTTGAGGAGATTGTAGCTCTTCTCATCTATGGGATGGTCTTGTTCCCTAATCCTGACCAACTCATAGATGTGAGTGCTGTCAAAATCTTCATGTCACGCAATCTGGTGCCTACATTGCTTGGAGATATCTTACACTCTTTTCACACTTGTACAATGAGGAAAAGAGGTGTTCTTATGTGTTGCACTCCTCTCTCGGCAAGATGGTTTATTTCTCATCTTCCCCAATCAGTCTTGAAGAATGAGCAAGGTTTGAGGTGGTCACAAAGGTTGATGACACTTACACATTCAGATATTCATTGGTGTTCTCAATCCAAAGAGAATGTTATCATTGTCGACCATTGTGGGGAATTCCCTAATGTCCCTCTACTTGGAATTAGGGGAGGCATCACCTATAACCCCTGCTTGGCTCTAAGAAAGCTTGGTTATGCCCGAAGGGATAGCCCACGTGATATGCTGATTCAAGGCTTGGTTTTCGACTACGACAACGACAATCAAGGACTTCGACAAAGATTCATCCGAGCTTGGAGGATGCCAAACAAGGTAGATAGTAAGACTTTGGGACACAAGAATTCCATCCCTCTTGAGCCTTACCTCAAGTGGGTACAAACCCCGCTCAAAGTCTTATGATGCCTTACCCCTCCATTCTCCCAGTGATTATAGAGCCTGTTAAGGAAGGAGAGGTTCCATACACCATCCTACATCCTGACATGCCGACATCACTCGAAGACCTACAAAGGAGTTGGATACAGCTCAAGGGAGAATGTGATACTTTCGAAGCCCAATTCTACGCAAGAGAGAAGAAGGTTTTAGAACTCACTCGGTTACTTCATGAAGAGCAGACTCTCAACACCTACATTGCACCAAAGAGGATGTGCAACGTCTTTTTATCTTAGGATTTTGTATTATTTTGCCCTAGGGGCATTGATGTACTCAAATTCTATTTTATTAATATAACGCGTGTTCCTTTTTGTTTGAAACAAATTTGAATTTTCAAATCCTTGAAAACATTGCATGAATATATATCATTCATCATAAGCATAAACAGGTCTTTGCAACAAGTTTCCTCATCCTTCTACTGTTTATTTCAGAAGATGGATCTTGAACAGACGGTTAAAGACTTGTAAGCTCAAAATACACAATTTCAACAGTTACTCTTGACCTTGGCCAAGGGGCAGGATGAGCTAAAAACTCTGCTAGAGAAAGAGAAAAAGAAGAAGAAGCCAGCTGGTGTGGTCATCATGGGCAGAAGGTTTCAGGGACAAGCCAGAAGGACCTTGGAATTTCCAACAACATCTAATGAAGGGGAAAGAAAAGGAAAAGAAACGACAGTACCATCAGATTCTGAAGCAGAAGAAGAGGAAGAAGAGGACTACTCTGAACAACAATACCCTCTGGCTGATGACAAATATAAACACCTGGAAGAGCGTCTAACTGCTATGGAAATACAAAGAGTATCAGGTCTGGATTTTGAGGAGTTAGGGCTGGTGTCAGGAATTGTAATCCTGCCAAAGTTTAAAGTGCCATTATTTTCTAAGTATAATGGGGTGTCTTGTCCCAAAATTCACCTTCGATCTTATGTTAGGAAGATTCAGCCGCATTCTACTGATAAAGACTTATGGGTCCACTTTTTTCAGGACAGTTTATCAGGAACGCAACTTGATTGGTTCTACCAATTGGAAAGGGCTGATGTCCATAATTGGGAAGACCTGGCAGCAGCCTTCTATAAACAGTATCAATACAATGCTGATTTGGCACCAACCCGTACGCAACTCCAGAGTATGGATATGGTATCAAACGAAGGCTTCAAAGACTACGCCCAAAAGTGGAGGGATTTAGCCGGAAGGGTGCAACCCCCTTTATCTGAGAGGGAGTTAGTGGACATGTTATTGGGAACTCTTTTAGGCCCTTTCTTTAATCATCTGATTGGGAGCTCTTCTGCAGGGTTCACTTAATTGATTTTAACTGGCGAGAGGGTGGAAGCCGGTATAAGAAATGGGAAAATTCAGAAGGACGCGTCTACCTCTGCAGCTGTAAAAAAGCCCTTCACTATAAAGAAAGAAGTGTCTGCTGTCTATTCACAGAGGAATCAGGGGAGAACTGGGCGCCGACCAACGGTGGGGGCCGTCATGATTCCAAAGCATGCATCAGACCATCCAAGAAACAACCAGCTAAGAAATAATCAGCCAAGGGTGGAAAGGCCAGTACAACAATTCACCAAGATTAACATGACTCCAGCTCAGGTTCTACCACACCTTCTGAAGTTGAATCTGGCCATGTTAAAAGAGGCCCCTAAGAATCCCAATACTGCGTCTCTTCACTACCATCCGAATGCCAGGTGCGCATACCATTCTGAAAGTCCAGGGCACGGCACCAACAATTGTTGGGCTCTGAAGAACAAGATTCAAGATCTGATAGATGCGAAAGAAGTTGAATTTGAAGCGCCTGAGAAACCGAATATTATTTCTGCTCAAATGCCTAGGCATGGTCACAATACCAATGTTGTGGAAGAAGATCTATTTGTGGCCACCGTAGATGAATTGTTGACTTCGCTCTCGATTATCAAGCTGAATTTGTTGAAGGCTGGTATATTCCCAGGCTGCGATAAAGACTGCCATGTTTGCCGATCCTCATCATTTGACTGCCCTCTGCTGAAAAAAGGTATCCAAAAACTGATTGATAACCAAGAAATTTTGTTTGAGAAAGCTCTTATTTCACCCATTCCAGTTAAAGAAGTTTCAATAATAACCATATACGCCAATCCTTCCCGAGTCCCTAAAAGACCCGTTAGGATTACATATGCTCCTATTACTACTCCGTTTAAGATTACAATGCCAGGGCCGACCCCATACAAATCAGATAAAATGGTACCATGGAATTATGGTGGAGAAATCTACGACCATGGTATCAAACAGATCAAATTGACTGCCGAAGAAGAGAGCTCCGAAGAGGACAATTCCGACATCAGTAACATTGCCGGAACAAGCAAGATCACCCGTAGTGGAAGAATCTTCTCTCCAGATATTGCCCCTCCAAAGGCAGTCTTTGGACCCTTGGCCGTTCCGAAGATCAACTCTGCACCAATAATTGTACCTGCAAGCGTACCTACCGACAAAGATAATACCATTCCTGTTCCTACTTCCACTGCTGAGAATAAAGGAAAGAACGTTCAAGAAGAGCCTGTCTGGACGAAGGCTCAATCTATCCCTGAAACATCCGAGAAGGAGATGGAAGAAATCCTGAGGATAATTAAGAAGAGTGATTATGATGTGGTTGAACAACTGGGGCAGACCCCCTCCAAAATCTCTATGTTAGCATTGCTACTGTGCTCTGAGGCACATGCAAAAGCTTTGGTAAAGTTTCTGAAGACAGCTCACGTGACGCAAGAGACGTCGACTGACCAATTCCAAGAGTGTGTGGCCAGTCTGACAGCTGATAATGGCCTGGGTTTCTCTGATGCTGACTTGACACCCAAAGGGAGAAAACACAACGAGGCGTTACATGTCTCAGTGGAGTGTAGAGGAACGAACCTAGCCCACGTCTTGTTAGACAATGGTTCATCTCTGAACGTCTTACCGAAGAAAGCCCTGGATAGATTGGATTGTGAGGGGCTGAATTTAAAACCCAATAATATAATTGTGAGAGCATTTGACGACTCTAAGAGGATGGTCCATGGGGAGGTGGACATCCCGATAAAGGTGGGAACTCAGACCTTCAATTCTACCTTCTATGTGATGGACATTCGTCCTTCTTACTCTTGTCTGTTGGGACGCCCCTGGATTCACAATGCCGGTGCTGTCACTTCCACTTTGCATCAGATGCTGAAGTACCTTGTCCAAGGGAAGATCATAACTTTCCATGGGGAAGAGGAATACATGATTAGTCATCTGAATTCTTTCCGATATGTGGAATTGGATGGCGAGTTCATTGAAACCCCTTTCCAACATTTTGAAGAAGTCTCTCATAAAATAGCGACGACCAAGGCGGTATCCTCAATTCCTTTGATCACAAGACCTCCACCTCGGATGTCATCTCTAAAGGATGCAAAAGCATTAGTGGAAGAAGGCGGATCCACCATCTAGGGGAAGCTTCCAGACATTCCGTACAAGTCAGACAAGTTTGGCTTGGGTTTACTTCAACCGCTCAGAAGGCTGCGCACCGTGCCCGTGCCGGAGGGCCACCTGTGAAGATCAGTAACCAAAGGGTCAATGCAGTAGAGGACAGTGAAGAAGATGGCAGCTTGCAAGATTGGATATTTCCTACTGTCAGTGGAGGACTTTGCAATTGGGAAGCCAAAGACTTCATCCCAATAACTTTCATATCTCAGTAATTTATCTTTTACATTTCTGTCGGACTTGTAATAATTCACAAACAATTCATACATTTTCAACCTTGTGTCTTACCCGAGGCATATTGGTCCATTTATAAGGGTTTTTATTTCATTTTCATATGTCATTCAATGAATCATGGAAGCTTTTTCATATACAAACCTTTTATGCTCATTGTCTTTCTTTTACATTTTATTGTTTTAAGATGGCTATACCCTTACACACACCCACACTCACAAATGCAGGTACCCTTCCATTCTGGATCCCATGGGTAACAATAATGCTATAGCCTTCAGTGACTCTGAAGATCTGATCTACCAAGCCGAATACGAAGGTGAGGAAGATTGTGAGGTGCCAGGGGAATTGGCCAGATTACTACAACAAGAGGAAAGAGAAATTCAGCCTCATGAGGAACTTTTGGATACAATCAATCTGGGTATCGAGGAATATAAAAAGGAAATCAGAGTGGGTGCCAATCTAGAGCTGAGTGTCAAGGAGAGCCTAATTCAGCTGTTGCATGATTATGTCGAGATCTTTGCCTGGTCATATAAAGACATGCCAGGACTCGATACAAACATTGTGGTACACCGTCTACCCACAAGAGAAGACTTTCCACCAGTGAAGCAAAAAGTCCGCCGCATGAGACCTGACATGTCAGAGAAGATCAAAGCGGAAGTCATGAAACAGTTTAATGCTGGATTTCTGGCTGTTACTTCCTATCCACAATGGGTTGCTAACATTGTTCCCGTGCCTAAAAAGGATGGCAAAGTAAGAATGTGCATGGACTATAGAGATTTAAATAGGGCCAGCCCTAAAGATGATTTTCCACTACCACACATCAACATCCTGGTTGACAATACAACTCAACACAAAGTATTTTCTTTCATGGACAGATTCTCAGGCTATAACCATATCAAAATGGCACCTGAAGACATGGAGAAAACTACATTTGTCACACAGTGGGGTACGTTCTGCTACAAAGTGATGCCATTCAGACTGAAGAATGTTGGGGCAACCTATCAACGCGCCATGGTAGCTTTGTTTCATGATATGATACATCATGAGATAGAGGTCTACATAGATGACATGATAGCCCGATCACAAACTGAAGAAGAACACCTTGATCACTTGCAAAAGCTGTTTGTCAGGTTGAAGGAGTACAAGCTAAGATTAAACCCGAACAAGTGCACCTTCGGAGTCTGGTCCGGTAAGCTCTTAGGTTTCATTGTCAGCAACAAAGGCATCGAGGTTGATCCTGCCAAAGTCAAAGCGATACAAGAAATGCCTGCTCCTCGCACTGAGAAGGAAGTCAGAGGATTCTTGGGATGCCTAAACTATATTGCTAGGTTCATTTCTCACCTAACATCTACTTGTGAACCAATCTTCAAACTACTGAAGAAAGATCAGGTAGTTAGATGGAATGATGACTGTCAGGTTGCTTTCGACAAAATCAAAGAGTATTTACAAGAGCCTCCTATCTTGATGCCGCCAATCGAGGGAAGACCGCTAATCATGTATCTGACTGTTTTAGAGAACTCAATGGGGTGCGTATTGGGGCAGCATGACGAGTCTGGCCGAAAAGAGCATGCTATTTATTACTTGAGAAAAAAGTTTATCGACTGTGAAACCAGATATTCACTCCTCGAGAAAACTTGATGCGCTCTGGTATGGGCTGCTCGCCGGCTAAGACAGTATATGTTGACTCATACCACTCTGTTGATATCTAAGATGGATCCGATAAAATACATCTTCGAGAAGCCTGCTTTGTCTGGAAAGATAGCTAGATGGCAGATGATCCTAACAGAATATGACATACAGTACACGACCCAAAAAGCTATAAAGGGAAGTGTGCTAGCTGATCATCTTGCTCACCAAGCCGTAGAGGATTATCAGTCCATGAAGTTTGAATTCCCTGACGAAGACATCATGACAGTAGACAACTATGAAGGAACCAGACCATATGACGGACCTGAACAAGGATCCCGATGGACCCTGTACTTTGATGGGTCATCCAATGTACTTGGTAACGGTATCGGCGCTGTACTCATATCTCCAGAACGATGTCATACTCCTTTTACTGCCAGACTTTGCTTCAACTGTACGAACAACATGGCAGAATATGAAGCATGCATCTTTGGACTCAAGGCTGCCATAGGCTTGGGAATCAAATCTTTAGTTGTGTTTGGAGATTCAACTTTGGTCATCAGTCAGATCAAAGGAGAGTGGGACACTAAGCATCCTAATATTATCCCTTACAAAGAACATGTCTTGACATTACTACCACATTTCGAGCAGATTACCTTCGAGCACTTCCTGCGAGAAGAAAATCAGCTAGTAGATGCTCTAGCTACAATGTCATCTATGTTTAAACTTAATTGGGATAACGAAGCTCCCCATATCACCATTGAACGAATGGATAAACCAACACACTGTCACGAGATTAATACTGAAGAAGTAATGGACCAACCTTAGTTTCATGAAGTCAAAAGGTATCTCGAGGCTCAAGAATACCCAGAAGGAGCTTCAGTCAATGACAAAAATTTCTTAAGGAGATTCTCGGCTAAGTTCTTCCTAAGTAATGGCATCCTGTACAAACATAATCAAGATTCTGTTCTGCTCCGTTGTATGGACAAGATTGAAGCTGAAAAGATCATGGCTGAACTGCATGAAGGTACCTTTGGCACTCACTCTAGTGGGCATACGATGGCGAAGAAAATCCTACAGGCAGGCTACTATTGGTCTACCATGGAAGCAGACTGCTATCAGCACTCCCGGACCTGTCATAAGTGTCAAATCTATGCAGACAAGGTGCACGTGCCTCCGGTTCCTCTAAACGTCTTAACAGCTCCTTGGCCCTTCGCTATGTGGGGAATCAATATGATTGGGGAGATCAAACCTACAACCTCCAATGGACACCACTTCATTCTTGTGGCCATTGACTATTTCACAAAATGGGTCGAAGCAGCTTCCTTCGCATCCGTTACTAAGAATGTTGTTTCCCGCTTCATCAAGCAGAATCTCATTTGCTGGTACGGTATCCCCGAAAGGATCATCACTGATAACGGTACGAACCTTAACAATACTATGATCACCGCCTTGTGCGAGCAGTTCAAGATTCAACATCACAATTCATCCCCCTATCGGCCAAAGATGAATGGTGCAGTCGAAGCTGCTAATAAAAACATTAAGAAGATCATACCGAAAATGGCAGTCACCTACAAGGACTGGCATGAGATGCTACCATTTGCTCTCCATGGGTACCGTACCACGGCTCGCACATCAACTGGGGCAACACCCTATTCTTTGGTTTATGGCATGAAGGTTGTTCTACCTATTGAGGTTCAGATCCCCTCTTTAAGAATCATGAAGGATGCAGGTTTGAGTGAAGACGATTAGATTCAAACCCGACTTGATCAGCTGAACTTAATTAATGAAAAGAGACTTACTACTGTTTGCCACGGTCAGACGTATCAAAAGCGGATGATCAAAGCTTTCAACAATAAAGTCAAACGCCAAGTGTATCAAGTTGGGGATCTAGTGATCAAGCGCATCATCTTGCCACAAAGTGATCCCAGGGGCAAATGGACTCCTACCTATGAAGGACTATTTGTAATCAAGAACATCTTTTCTGGTTGGGCAATGATCTTAACCACCATGGACGGTGACGACCTGCCACACCCTGAAAATGCAGACATAGTCAAAAGATACTACACATAAAGGACCCGCTAGGTTGATACACCTAGGCAAAACAAGGGCATCCCGGTGAACCAAAAGGTTCAGGAAAAAGTTAGGGATAAAAAAAAATTATACACCCAGCACGTTGAAAACCCGAAAGGGTGACTTGGGCAAAAAAGGGTTTCCCGGTGGATCGAAAACCCGAAAGGGCGGTCCAGGAAAAAGTTAGGGAATTAAAGCGTATGACTATGTATCGTCGGATCACTTTAAGGACAATCTCTTCACATACAAACCTGAGGCTTCTGATCAATCCAATCACCTTCGGACGAAGCAACAAATGGACAAGATATTCGAAGATAAGAAGGCTATAGTAGAATGGGAACCCCATGGGATTTTTTACACATAGCTATCTTTCTTTGTATAAATTTTTCTTACTTTCATGACACTGTCCTCTTACTAGGATGTCTATCTCCTTTGTACAAAATACTTATTCAAAAGTAAATACAAAGATATCTCTTTAAAGTGCAGAAAACCATTTGTCCTTTTCTTTTTACACTTGTGTTTTATTTGCAAAAACGTCCAATGATTCATTAATGAACATATGCATTTGAACATAATTACTGTTTACAAATAAACAAAATGGAAAAGAACGATTACTGACAGGTTTAAAGAATAGGAAAACGTCTTTAGGATATTCCATGAACAATCCATACAGTACCTCTTTAAGATCCCCAGCGGAACTAAAACTTCAAACTATTAATCCCCAGTGGAAACCATCCAGTTTCTCTGAATTCCCCAGCAAGTTGCCTTGAAGCCTGAAAAGCAACCGGACAACAGTTAACTTCCGTTTCTCCCCAACCTAGGATAACTCCCCAGTAGAGTGGCAGACGACCGAAACTCCTGAACTTTTTCCGAACATGAATAAGCTTTCTCCCCACAGAATTTTCATTGCTCCCCAACAGAATGAAGATTCTCATTCTTAATTCCCAGCAGAAGTCATCAAAGTTCTCTGGATTCCCCAAGCAGATTACTCAAGCAGTATATGGCATTACTCTCACAACAGAATTTTTGTCAATACTTCAACTTCAAGACATGAAGAATCCTGATATCCCCAGTGAAGTCGCCAAGGATTTCTTATCCTCAACAGTCAAGGATTTATTTTCCTCAGCAATATAGCAAATCAGCTTACACGCGCATACATTACATTCATATATCATAAACATTGATAAAACATATATATTGCATCATACATTTCATGCAACATAACTTCGTGTTTCAGCTAACATTTTACCCTTTTCAGGATAAGATTAACAACTACCATTAACAATGTTCAAAGATTTCAGATACAGTAAAATTCGCTCCAGACAGGGATGCTATTCTGATACTCATTCAGATCTCAACTTCAGATACAATACAGATACACTCCAGATACGGAAGTCATTCTGTTACTTATTCAGATTCTAGTCCAGATACGCTCCAGACACGGATGCCATTCTGATACTTATTCAGATTCCAAGGTCGTGATACATTTCAGATATGCTCCAGACACAGTATCCATTTTGTCGCTCATTCAGATCTCAACATCTTTCAAGATACAGTTCAGATACGCTCCAGACATGGTTGCCATTCTGTCACTTATTCAGATTCAGCTTCAAGATACAGTACAGATACACTCCTGACAAGGAATCCATTCTGGTACTCATTCAGATTCTAGTTCAGACACAACTTGGATACGCTCCAGACACGGACGCTATTCAGTTGCTCATACAGATTCAGTCTCCAGATACAGTTCAGATACGTTCCAGATACGGGCACCATTCTGATACTTATTCTTTTGACTTACGACTTACAATTCAATAAAAATTCTTGGATGGCATCTATAAGACCATCTCCAACAAGATTCTATCACCTCTCTAAATGGCATATTTAAGCCCATTCCCTCAACTACACTTTGTCAAGTGTAAATTTATGGGCACTCTAGTGTCCAATCATCTTTTACCTTCGAGTCACGAATGGCAAAACTCGCCAATCTAACTCTTTAGGTTCAAGAAGATTGAACAGGGATAGCTGTTGTACCCCAAAATTTTCCCTCTTATTTATCAAGACTTTTCTCACAAGACTTCTTGGACTCAAGATAAGATTAGGGTTTGATCAGCTCAAGATACCTCATCTAGCACCGATAACCCAAAATTAGGGTTTGAGTTTGCACAAGGATTTTTGGACCACCAATGCTTCATGTGACTTTCATACACCATTTTGGACCCCTAAGATTGCTCATGTTAAGTTTCAAGCTTTGAACCACATTTTTTATCAGTCAATTGGACAATTGACCTAAAAATCAGCTGTATTGGGGAAAAAGTCAACCATGGCCAATTTACAGTCAAACTTCATAATTTTTGATCCACATCAACATTTTAGACTCATATGTGTCATTTGATCAAGTTTGGATCACAACTCCTCAAGAAATTTGATCAAATCATCAAAAGGGCAAAATGGTCAAAATTAGGGTTTTGACTTAGAAAGGGCAGTTTCTGATTTTTAACCTGGAAAATGACCAATTGAGTACAAACATGATTTCAAGGGTTCAATGGCATCATCTTGACCTAATTACATGGTTCAAAAGATCTCAAGTTCTTTGGATTGACAAATGAATTTTGCAGTCAACTGATCAAAAGTCAACTGTATACTGAAAAGTCAAACTTTGACTTTTTGGTGAAAGTCAAGTACCAAGGGTCATAATTCATCAAGATATGTCAAAACATGAAACTTGTTCACCAATAAAACCAATTTTGGAAATTAGGGTTTTGAATTTGAAAATTTTCATAACTTAGAATTTTTCTAAGTGTGAAAATTTTCTTTTTTTTTCCCCCAACTTTTCACCACTTTTTCACCATGATGCATTTTGATTCAAGAAAAGTTCCCAACATGAAAGTTGTATTCCTCCATTAAATATACAACTTTGCTTCACAAACTTTTCCCAAAAGATGCTTGGATCTCAAGTTATGAATTTGTGAATATAGGTCCATGAACTAAATAACTTAGAGAAATTTTACCCTAATTTAGGCAAGTTTTGGACCCAACTTCATGGACATTTTTCACCTAGTTCCAAGAGGTATATCAAAATGAATTTCAAAGATGGATTATAGATCACATTGCAAGCTTTACAAAATGTCCAAGAACTCTCCAAGATCATTTTTGGTTAGGGAGAATCGAAGAGGAGAAGTTGGCATTTTCTCACTTTTGTTCATGCCATTTTTACATAGCACCAAGTTGCAAATCCAATCCATGCTCTTTGAATCTTGCTTTAAAAGTCCTAAACTCACTCTACACTCCATAATTAAATGTATACTCAGAAGCTAAAGGCATTATCTTTTCTTTTGAAGCATTGCACAAGAGATAATTCCATTTTTGGCCAAAAGTTCACAATGCCATTTTCATAAAGAGAAGCTTTTGTAACTTTATCAATCTTGAGCCTTGGACCTATCCCTTTGGTACAAGCAACTTCTACAAATCTCAAGAAAATTGTACAAGTGCATTTTATCTCTCAAGCAAGCAAGGACATGCATGTTAGTATGGTCACTTCACTTTTCTTCAAATGCAAGAAAAGTTGCCAAAAGGTCAAAAACTTGTACAGCTAGTAAGGTCTGACCTTTATATCATTCCTATACATATTTACAAACTTGTTACAAACTAAAACACGATTGGCTTGTATCCAGAACTCACTCAAACTCAAAAACACAAAAATTCTGCCAAAATACACAGTTGCTGCAAAACCATAGCCAACTCATTTTTGGCTCGTGCGTTTTGTGTTTCAACACTTGAAACATCTCATAAATATCATACCGAAGCAAGCCAAGCCCTTACCCTGGTTCTGTAACCCCTGTTTCAGTATCCACCATTTTCACTTTGGAATCTTGCAACTTGACTTGTGCAAAGAGTTTCAGCCATCCTCAGAGCAAGCTAAGCATTGGAATAGCTTCAGGGAAGCTCAAGGAAGCTCACACAATCCTCAGGCCTCCATTAAAGTCTCTACATTGCTCTACTCAAATCCAACTGAAGGAGGTATTTCCTTGAACTCTATCTCTCTGAATAGGCATCCTCAAGCCACAATCTGTGAAGAAAAAATGTAGTCCATAACATGGCGAAGCTGTACATATGCATACTTTTCATTTATATTAACTATGCTGAGAGAATTTGAAGTTTGAATATGCTAAAAATTTTAGGTCACGAATTAGGGCTACCAAAATTCTCTCTGATCTCTTAGAGTTAGGTCACATAATTTATATTGTTGGAATCGTGAGCTCAAATGCCACATTTTTCATGTTATGAGATTTTGTTTTTGTGCAAGCATGAGAGATACAAATTTAAACTGAAACGCACGCAAGGAAGACTGGCTGGAGGACAGGGACGAAGCGCCTGGGCTTTTTGGCGCTTTGGGCCTTTTTTGTTTCTGATATTCACACCCCTTGACTTGTTATTTGCACCCCCTGACTAGTTTTATATATTTTTCATATTTTTTTCATATTTTTATATTTATTGCCTTTGATTATTTTTTCTGAACAATAAAAAATCCCAAAAATATTTTCTTTATTTTTTGCAATTTTATTTTATTTTTTGCATAAAAAATAGTTTATTATGATAAATAGAACTTATTTTCTCAAATAGTTTGTAAATAAATATAATAAATACTTAATATTTTTATTATACTATTTATACTCATAAATATTTAATTTTATACATATTTAATTTTTAATATTTGCATATAATTATTTATTATTTTCTTATACAAAAATTGGACAAAATAATAATAGGAAACATCATTTTCTTTTAATCAAAAAATTAGGGTTTCACCCCTCCAAAAATAATATTTATTTTTCCTTATTTTTTAGGGTTTACATAAATTATTTTCTCATACAAAAAACAAATACCAAAACATTTTTTACATAAATACGTTGCATTGCATTTTTAAATATTTGTATGTTTATTTAATTCGCACAATATTCGATTGGGTTGTAATAATATTTTTAGGTTTATATTTGTGCAAAATCCCCATTCAAAACTTGTATCCCCCCTCCCACAATAATTGTTGTAATAGCTTAGTTTATTTTATGCAATTTATCGCTTTATATACTATGCTTAGTAATTAGGGTTTTGCATGACAAGAACAAAAACCAAACAAATAGAAAAAACCTAAGTACAAGACAAAAGCATGAAAATGACACACTTTGCACACAAGCACCCTTAGGGTCTCTCCCACTTGGTTGCCTAAAATAAAATGGCCATGTTATGCATGCGAAGTATCTTGGCAAAACAAAACAAATATAAGATCATAGCCCCTTGATGACGCTATTCAAAGGTTGCATAAAACAAAATGATCTTGGTCCCTCAAAAAAGCTAAGATACTTGGCAACATTGCTATCATGGTCATACGATGACCCACGCCCGTCCCGTTTACATCCAAAGATAGGGTTGCTTACCAAATCAATGGCAAGTCAACAATGTCAAAGGAATAGAAATGCACAAGAAAGACATTTGAGTAGGTAGATAGCTTCTAAGTTACTTGCTCCATTTGAAACAACAATCCTTGCTATTTTCAAACACACACACACACACACACATTTCAAAAGCATCTTACAAAACATTGAAACATTTTTCAAAAGACAAATATCTTTGTATACATTCTTATGAATGAGAATCATTACAAAGATTTCCTAAACGAATGGCCTCTTTTCAAAATATTTTCAAAACCACACCAAACACCATTTCAAACAAAGCAAAGCAAGTGGTCTAAGCAAGTAACTAAGAGCCCATGGAAAACCATGGATGAAAAGGGTGCTAGCACCTTCCCTTTTCATAATCTACCCCCCGAACTCAAGAAAACATCTCAAAGGTCTTTCCTGTGCTTTTTTACCATTCCTTTTGGATAAAAGAAAAGTCGGTGGCGACTCTTGCTAACTGCGACATTTGCGACAAAACGCAAAACCTCAAGTCAGTTCTCCCACCGTATCACAAACGCAAAACAACCAAGTCAGTTTTCCCACCGCGTTACAGAACTGGAAACTTTGTTGGGGAAAATTAAAAAAAGTGTGATTACCTTAGAGCTAGATCACCTTTACTTGCTTTCTTTGTTTGACTTGCATGCTTTACATTATGGTTCCTTATTTGTGTTTGATCCTCTACCCGGATCTGGGGCACCTTTTAGGTAAGTAGCAATAGATTATGGAAACTGTGCGAGGTATACCGACATGGTCTAAACAATAGCTACGTTAGTGTGACGCATTTATTGGTACCAGTATCCCTTGTGTTGAATCGAGGAGAATATAGGGCCGCTGAGCGGCGTCATGAAGTACTAACTGACCTTAGAACCTTACTTGACCAACTTGGCCATTAGGACATAGTGAGATAACCTGTTTCGGTGGAAAGTTGAAAATTGGTTGATACTCGATGCTACACTCATTGATACTTGACTCTTGAGTTTTGTTTGGTTGCGAGTCAGTCACATATCGAACGAAGCTTGTGGGAAAGGTCAGTGATATTGAGATCCCTTAGAATCCGATTATTATTAACTAGGACAGGTTGAACCAACTAAACTTCAAGAGGGTACTTACATACAAACTCCATGCAAGCCTAAACCTAAGGATTTGTTTGCTTTGTGTGTATATCAACTTGCTTACTTTGCATACTTATACATAACATCATAACATCATACCATAACATTTTCAATAACCATTTCAAGGATCTTGAGGGCCTTTGATGCAGGGTTACATTGAACCAGACGTCTATCAAGGGGAAAGAGGATTTATTTTCCTCTAATCAAACACCGTCGAAGATCAAGAACAACAAACTTGAGTCAAGGGCTACAACCCACTTGACACGGTGAGCTTAATTCTTGTGGAAAGACATCCACCGATACAAAGTTCTCCAATCAAAACTGTAAGTGACTACTAACCCCGAGAGATCCTTGAAAACATACATCCACATATCATGCATTATATCATGATAGGTTTCTCCCATACGGACCTCCTTATCTTCCTACTGTTTATTTCAGTAAGATGGATATGGAGCAAATGGTGAAAGATCTTCAAGCTCAAAATGCCCAATTCCAACAAATGTTCCTGGCTTTGGCCAAGGGGCAAGAGGACTTGAAAACTTTTCTTCTCAAAAACAAGAAGAAAAAGTCCAAGAAGTCAATAGGCGTCCTGAACTTAGGAAGAAGACTTAGGGGACCAGTCAAGGGAGCTCTAGATCTTCCAACTCCATCCAACATGGGGGATAGTCATGAAGAAGACAACAGTCTGGAGATTGATGAAGACGAAGCCAACTATTTTGAGGAACAATATCCTCCCGCTGATGACAAGTACAAATAGTTGGAGGATCGCCTCATTGCTATGGAAATTCAACAGATACCTGGCTTGGATTTAGGAGACATGGGTTTGGTTTCTGGAGTGGTCATCCCGCCAAAGTTCAAAATACCTACCTTTGTCCTGTACGATGGAGTATCTTGCCCTAAGATGCACCTAAAGTCTTATGTCCACAAGATTCAACCATACACAACTGATCCAAAGCTTTGGATCCATTTCTTCCAAGAGATCCTAGTAGAGACTCAACTTGAATGGTTCTATCATTTGGAGAGTTATCGCATCCGCACCTAGGAGGATTTAGCTGCTGCCTTCTATAAGCAGTACCAGTACAACGCCGATCTTGCACCAACTCGTGTGCAATTGCAGAACATGACCATGGGTTCCAACGAGAGCTTCAAAGAATACGCCCAAAAGTGGAGAGATCTGGCTGGTAGGGTGCAGCCCCCTTTAACTGACAGGGAGTTGATTGACATCTTCATGGGAACTTTGACGAGGCCTTTCTTCAAACCCCTAATCGGAAGTTCCTCGGTCGGGTTCACCGAGCTAATACTGACTGGCGAAAGAGTCGAAGCTGGCATCAAAAGAGGAAAAATTCAAGGAGCTACACCCTCCGATGCTTAGAAAAAACCATGCAATAGGAAGAAAGAGTCCAACATTGTGTATGGTCAAAAGAGTCGTCGTGACCAACACATGGAGGCAGTCCTGTTCTCTGGTTCTGTGTCGCACTGGCAACATCAAAGGGGAAATCAACGAAGGCCAGACGAGCCCAAAAGACAGTTTACCAACATCAACATGCCACTGTCTCAAGCGCTACAACACGTGTTGAAGATGAATCTGATTACGTTGATAGGACCTCATCCAAACCCCAAAACTTCTTCTCCTAACTACAATCCTAATGCAACGTGTGCTTATCATTCTGGCGGTCCCGGGCATGATACTAACGACTGTTGGGCGTTAAAGTACAAGATTCAGAATTTGATTAATGCCAAGGAGATCGAGTTTGACCCTCTGGAGATTCCAAATGTGATCACTGCTCCTATGCCGAATCATTGAGAGTGTCTTGTTAATTTTGAATTTTTATTTTGTAATTTCTTTTATACAAACAATTATCTATTAATGTCAAACTTTGTTTCATTAATACATTAAATATGTTTGTCTTAAATTAATCCATTCATTTTCATTATATTTAAATTATGCTTTTTACTCCTTTTATGATATTCAACTCTTGTTTTAAAAGTTGCAAGCCTTTAGAGGTAGGATGACGAAAACAATGTCATAATCTCATACAATATGCTTTTGAACAGAACTTGCTGACGATGTACATGCGTTCTTTAAAATCCCAAACACTGGAGTTATAAGGAGGATAATCCCTAGTTAACCCCTTCGAGCCAAAGAAGTAGAAGTTTTCCTTTTTTACACAAATTGAAACCTTTAATCAAAACCTGGGACAGGGTAGTCTCTCAGTTAATTCAAATGCGCGTTCACTTCGTATACAATGAGTGATATCAAAAACATTCTTCTAGAATCAAAAGGCGATGATGGTTCCCTATCACATAGGCAGTCATTATCTCTCAAAAAAGAAAAACCCACTAAGTCAAAAACTACAAAGGAGACTTAAGAAAAACTGGGGCATCCCACTGACTGTAATCTCGAAACAAGAATTGTCAGGCAAAAATTAAGGATAACAAATAAAAATAAAGAGGACACTACAAAACCTCGACAACAAGAAAAATGTTGCAAAAATGACTGCCTTCCGATAAACTAAACTTGTCTGAACCATCACCAAAACACCATTCCAGACTCAATTGGAGTTCAAATAGACAATTAACTGAGTTTAGGGCTGAAGAACATCATGAAGAATGGGTGGGTACAAATACACTTTGAGCCTTAATCCTTTGTTTCTTAAATCGTGAACCAAGCCACGTTACAACCTTTCAAAAGTCCTAATTGAAGCATGAGTTAGTTCGAAAGCATACTATTACAAAAAGGTATCCCGACTCCTGTAAGGCTTTACTCTAAATCCTAAGTTTGAATTTTCTTATAAAATTTCTTTAATTGCTAAAATGCATTTTCAAAACTTCAAGACAAACATAAACTTTGCATTATTTGAATATCGCTATTTGCATATGGCTATTTGTTTGAAAATAGAAAAATTCACACAACAAATATCCGATAAAAGAAAGCTCTCTCAGTGAATAAAATCACTTCAAGTGGGATGACAGTTTAATGGTAGATCTCATATCAACAAGAGGGTATGACATGTCACTATCCAGCACACTTGGGGCAGTCTAGTCAAGATTCCAAGAAATCTCTCAAGAAGTGCAGAATAACCAGGGGAAAGTCTCCATCTCCATCACTTGGGGCATTGAATGGGTTACGTTCAGTCCAACATCTCCTGGCAGTGCCACAAACACTTGCTACTAGGGGCAGTGACAAATCTCCCCATAATCCTTCTCATAGGATGATTACCCAGCAAGTTATTGTGAAGCCTGGACCTGACCAGATATCAGTTCAACTTCGACTCCCTAGTAGAGCAACAAACAACTGAGACTCCTGAACTCTTTTTCCCCAAGCAAGGATCAACACTCTCCACATAATTTTCAACATTCCTCAGCAGAGCTCTCCTCAAACAACAAAACAGGAATCCCTGGTGGAAACATTCTAAGCAAAGTTTGAGGACACACCTACTCTTCAACAGCAGTTCGGGATTTATTGACTCCCCAACATTTGTTAAGGATTTATTTTCCCTGACAAAAATACATTCATTGACATTTCACACATGATAAGTGCATTCGAAAACATCATGACACCATGCATTTCATACATCATGACATTGCATACAACTAACATTTTACCTCTTTCAGGAAAAGGTCAATCAACAGATGGCTACCATCAACCATTTTTCAAGTTCCAGATTAATACCTGTAATAAGTCAGGGCATTTATCTATATGACCAATTGAAGCAACCCCACACAGGTTCCTCCTATCCCCAAGATGAAGTTTTACATGGATTCATCATGAAGCAACCCTACACAGGTTCCTCCTATTTCCAAGATGAAGTTTTACACAGGCTCATCATGAAGCAACCCTACACAGGTTCCTCCTATTTCCAAAGTTTTACACTGACTCGTCATGAAGCAGCCCTACACAGGTTCCTCCTATTTCCAAGATGAAGTTTTACACGAACTCGTCATGAAGCAGCCTTACACAGGTTCCTCCTATTTCCAAGATGAAGTTTTATACAGACTCATCATGAAGCATCCCTACAAAGGTTCCTCCTATTTCCAAGATGAAGTTTTACACGGACTCGTCATGAAGCAGCCCTACACAGGTTCATCTTATTTCCAAGATGAAGTTTTACACTGACTCATCATAAAGCAACCCTACACAGGTTCCTCCTATTTCCAAGATGAAGTTTTACACGGACTCGTCATGAAGCATCCCTACACAGGTTCCTCCTATTTCCAAGATGAAGTTTTAAACGGACTCGTCATGAAGCAGTCCTACACAGGTTCCTCCTATTTCCAAGATGAAGTTTCACACGGACTTGTCATGAAGCAACCCTACACAGGTTCCTCATATTTCCAAGATGAAGTTTTACACTGACTCTTCATGAAGCAACCCTACACAGGTTCCTCCTATTTCCAAGATGAAGTTTTACACGGACTCATCATGAAGCAAACCTACACAGGTTCCTCCTATTTCCAAGATGAAGTTTTACACGGACTCGTCATGAAGCAACCCTACATAGGTTTCTCCTATTTCCAAGATGAAGTTTTACACGAACTCGTCATGAAGCAGCCCTACACAAGTTCCTCCTATTTCCAAGATGAAGTTTCACACAGACTCATCATGAAGCAGCCCTACACAGGTTCCTCCTGTTTCCAAGATGAATTTTTACACGGACTCGTCATGAAGCAGCCCTACACAGGTTCCTCCTATTTCCAAGATGAAGTTTCACACAGACTCGTCATGAAGCAGCCCTACACAGGTTCCTCCTATTTCCAAGATGAAGTTTCACACGGACTCGTCATGAAGCAGCCCTACACAGGTTCCTCCTATTTCCAATATGAAGTTTTGCACAGACTCGTCATCAAGCAACCCTACACAGATACAGTTTTACACGGACTCGTCATAAAGCAGCCCTACACGGGCCCATCATAAATTGAAGAATATCCAAAACTCTACTATTTCAGTTTGAATCTCTCAATGATTTATTCTGATTCTTTCCCAAAGACGTATTCTATGGTTCATATAAATCTCTCAAAATCCCGGATGGTTCAGATAAATCTCTCAACAAATTATTCTGATTCTTTCCTAGTAGGCACTTTCGCTAGTTTCAGATAAATCGCTCAAAGATATACTCTGATTCTCTCCAGTTAAAGAATATTCAAGACCTCGTTTGGTTCAGTTTACACCTCTCAATGGTTTATCCTGATGCTTTCCAAATGAAGATTTCTGGTTCGGATAAATTTCTCCAAGATTTATTCTGATTCTTCCCAGTCAAACAACATATAAGACTTCTGTTAGTTTCAGATAAATCGCTCCAAAGATTTATTCTGATTCTTTTCCAATTGAAATCAAGTTCAGACTTAGTCCATTTTCTGTCAACAGTCACCCTTGGATGGCATCTACAAGCCCATCTTCAAAAAATCTCCATCATTCCTCCAAATGGCATCTATAAGCTCATTCATAATTCATCTTCGAGTGCAAATTTCTGGGCACTCTAGTGATCAATCATCTTCCACCTTCAAGTCACGAATGGCGAATACTCCAATCTAACTCTTCAAGTTTAAGAAGATTTAACAGGGGCAGCTGTTGTACCCCAAAATTTGCCCTCCCATT
This sequence comes from Vicia faba, assembly GCA_948472305.1. Lineage (NCBI taxonomy): Eukaryota > Viridiplantae > Streptophyta > Magnoliopsida > Fabales > Fabaceae > Vicia > Vicia faba. The sequence goes on from OX451739.1 coordinate 712,421,285, forward strand.
TATCAAGTTATTCTCACAAGATCTCCTTTGGTTCAAGACTGCACAAGGGTTGATCAGCTCAAGACACCTCATAAAGCACTAATGACTGAAATTAGGGTTTGAGATTGAACAAGGATAATTGAACTTTTAATGCTGCATATGAATTTCATGGATCATTATAGACCCTCAAGGTTGCTCATGTCAAGTTTCAAGTCTTGGATCACATTTTTTCTCAGTCAATTGACCAGTTGACCTAAAAATCAACTGTATTGGGGAAAAGTCAATTGTGGCCAATTTACAGTCAAACTTCATAATTTTTTATCCATATTAACATTATGAACTCATATGTATCATTTGATCAAGTTTGGACATAATTCCTCAAGAAATTTGATCAAATCATCAAAAGGGCAAAATGGTCAAAATTAGGGTTTTGACTGAGAAAGGGCAATTTTTTATTTTTGACCTAGCAAATGATTAATTGGTTTGAGACATGATCTCAAGGATTCAATTGCATCATTTTTAACTAATGGCATGACTCAAAACTTCCTTCAAGATCAATTGATTGATAGTTGATTTTCAGTCAACTGATCAAAAGTCAACTGCATACTGAAAAGTCAAACTTTGACTTTTTGGTCAAAATCAAGTGTCAAAGATCACAATTCATCAAAACATGTCAAAATATGAAACTTGTTCATCAAGAAATCAAAAAGTCAAGATTTTATTTTGAAAAGTCAAAGTTTCCAAACTTAGAAATTTTTCTAAGTGTTGAAAACTTCATGTTTTTTCACAAGTTTGAGCCAATTTTTCTCCATGATGCAAGATGATTCAAAGGAAACTTTCAACATGAAAGTTGTAGATCTCAATGAGATCTAAAACATTGCTTTACACAACTTCTCCTAGAAATGCATGGATTTCAAGTTATGATTTTGTGAATACATGTTCATGAAACTTGGAAACTTAGTGAAATTTTGCCCTAGTTTAGGCAGGATTTTGACCTAACTTCATGGCAATTTTTCACATAGTTCCAAGGGGAATTTTCAAAAGTGATTCAAAGAGGGGTTGTAGAGCATATTACAAGATTTCTAAAATATCCAAGAACTCCTTGATATCATGTTTGAGCAAGGATAATCGAAGGCATGAAGTTGGCATTTCATTCTTGAATTATAGATCAATTTCATGATGAACAAGAATGCAAATCCATGCTAGGCTGCACAATCTTTGCTTTGCTGGCCTCAAACTTGTTAGGCATCCCATAATTAAATGTTTACACAGCTGTTAGAGGCTTCAACTCAAGCATTCAATGCATTTCCTATGCTTAATGCCATTTTGGGAAGAAAGTGCACATTGCCATTTTGGAAAAGTAACTTTTATGCACAAAATCAATTCTTGAGCTTTGTAGTTGTTCCTTATGCACACACTAAGTCTATAAGATCAAAATAAGTATGTTTAAAGTTCTGAACCACCCTACCTTGCCTTGAAACCATGTTTGTCCATGTTGCTTCAAAAACAAGTCAAAATCCACAAGCATGTGATTTTGTACTTCTGACTTCTACAAGTCTCCAAACCTTTTCCTATATGTCAAGACACTCTTATGCAACTTAACACACGATTTTACAAGATATCAAACTCCCTCAAACTCCCCAAAACCAGAAATTTCCATACAAGCACAGAAACTTGTCATTTCTGATTTTTGAATCTAATCTCCAAATCCCCTCGTGCGTTTCTTGGCCAAACCATCCACAAAGCTTCTAATACACATATAGAAGCTATCCCAACCCTTGTTTTCAAACTGTAATACCATTTGCACCACCCTCCATTTTCAAAAACAGGGCATTGCACATTGACTTCTTCAGCTTGGTTTAAGAACTCTCAGCACAAAGTAAGCTTTGCAATAGCTTCCTGGAGGTTCAAGGAAGCTAACCCAATCATCAAAACACTTTGAAAGCAGCTCTAACTCAAAACACGATCTCCAGCTGCAAGGTGAGTTTTTTGACTTTTCATCTCATTATTTAGGCATTGTTAAGCTTGCATTTTCAAAGACAAAATGTAGATATCATTGTCCTGAAACTGTACATATTTATAGATTTCATTTTATGGCCTGAGTAGAGAGAATTTTGGACCTGAAATTTCTAGAAAATTTAGGTTAAATTTGGTACAGTTTAAAATTCATGCTTGTCTTAGATTCATAGTTTTAGTACTTTACATTTCTGGAATCGTGATGGAATTTGCCACAAGTTTCATGTTCACATTTTTCAATTTGGTTGAGAGATGAATGAGATGCAGGAGTTCAGGCAGGCGTGAGGTTGAAGATGAAGTTGTCTTCAAGAAGTTTCTTAAAATATAATACATTGGTTTGGTATTAAACATCGGATGTATAGCCACCCCAGTGGTAAGGCAGCGCGCTGGTAACCAAGAGGGCGTGGGTTCAATACCCAGCGCACTGCCTTTTCTTATTTTTCACACTTTTTTTACATTTTTTGTTTTCTTTACAACGCTTGGGCCCAGTGTAGTACCCCAAAATTTTCCCTCTCATTTTTCAAGTATTTGCTCGCAAGATCTTCTAAGACGTCAAGTTTGCAGCACTGATACATCAATTTAGGCTTGAAATCGGCGCAAGGGCAAAATGGTCAATTGCATACTAGAAAGTCAAACTTTGTCTTTTTTGGTCAACATTACAACCCAAAAATCAAATTTCATCAAGACATTCAAAAATATCAAGCTTGATCATTAAGAAGTCAAGAGAATAAAAAATCCAACTTTGCAAGACTTTGAGATTTTTCTAAGTATTTTCTATACTTGGTTAATTTCATTTGCTTCATGGCATTTTACTACAACTCCAAATAATTCAAGATCATGCAAGTAATTCAAGTTATTACAAAGTGACATTTTGCAAAATTACAAATTCTAAAACTATGTCTTGATTAAAACCTTGTCACAATACTTTTGCCTTTGACATAATGTGCACAAGACCAAATTTGTGACATGCTACAAACTATGCTGTCCAAAGTTGAAGAAAATATGATATATCACATTGCCACAACACCCCATTCTGCCCTGCAAGAAAGCTTGTGCCATGCTACATCCAAAGTATGCATGCTGTCTAATACAGTCAAAAAACTGCTCTATGCAGTCTGCCCAAGCCTGCATCACAACAACCCCAAGATTGCACCAAAATGGCAAAGGAAATTTATGTACAAAAAGTGTCAAAGCAGTAAGCAAAAACAATTCAAAAATAACTTATTTGTTTTCCCCTTTAAACCACAGTAAAAGGGTCTACAAAAAAAGGACAGTCTCATAAGACAAGGAGATTGGATTCAGAAGAGAGGATGGGGAGAGAGAATAAAGAGTCTCATTGAGCAGAAAAACAATATTCTTGTGAACCTTGACTGATTTTTCAAAATCAAATCTGTTCTTGTTCAAAACAGAACCCCAACCTCTTGCTCCACCATACAAACTCTCCCCCAAAGACTGTCCAAATATAACAAAAAAAATATTCCTTGTAGTGCTACTCACCTTCATCATCAAAAATACCAAAAAACATTACAGTACAGTCCAACTCAGTTCTAGCAGTCCAGAGCAGCTTCCTGAAGACTCACAAGGTTATCCCATCATTTGGAAAAGCATTCAGATCTAAAACAATTAGTGCAGCCCAAAGGTAAGTCCTCTTGACTTGATACCTTGTCATTACATCATTAACAAGCTGTTGTTCTTTGAAGACAAGATGTAGTACTTTAATATCTTTTTGAACTAGTCATATGCACCTTGTTTAGGCTTATTCAATCATTTGTTGTTCATGTTTATCCATAATACGCCATAAGCTAACCTGTACATTCAGTGAAATAATGTTTAAGGCAGGAAAATGCAGCATGTATCGACACATATCCTCATGTGTTGACCCATCCTAGTGAAAAAACAGGTTATGAGTCGACACATAACCCCCATGCATCGACTCATACTGATTTCAGGTTACAAAACAGAAGTGGGAAAAGACTATGGGTCGACACATACGCGTTTCGGGTCGATGCAAGAAGGTGCATGAGTCGACACATCCCATTATGTGTCGACTCATACTGAGCAGATTTTGTTTTACAGGAGCAAGAAAAAGCTATGTGTCGATGCATAGCAGCATGGGTCGACACACAGCAGTTCAAAATGCAGTTTTCCTTTTATTTTACACTGTTTTTACCTTGTTTTTATCATCATTCGATATGGTTGTAATATTTCAGTTCGCACTTCATCCCCATTGTAAATTTGTACTCCCACCCCCCTAAAGTGATGTAATAGCTTAGGATTTATTTCTCGCATTTTTACTTGCTTTCATATATTGCTAGTAATTAAGATGTATGACGAGATAAAAACTAACAAGTAGCTCACCAAAAAATCAAAGACAAATGCATGCAAACTAACACACTCGCACACTAACACCTCTAGGGCAACCTCACTTTGTCGCCTTTCAGAAAATAGTCATGTCCCTCGAGCATGGGCGTTTTAGCAAAGACCCTTCGATAAAAGATCGTAGTCCCTCGATGATCCTCGATGTTTCTTTTGGTAGATGATCTAGTCCCTAAACGACATTGCTAAAACGACTCATATGTTTCCTTCTATGAATATACAAACGTCCCAACGCCCGTCCCTTCACATCCAACGACGAGGCTACTTACCAAATCAATGGTAAGACAACCACATCTAAAGGAGGAGGAAAAGCACATTTAAGACCTTTCGAGTAGGTAGATTCGCTCTTAGTTACTCACTTGCTCACAACAAAAACATTTTATACACCCACACTCTCATCTTTGAACTATTTTCGAAACAAACACTTTGTAGGCGTTCTTATACAAACGAGAACCATTACGAAGTTCCATTTTCAAAATACTTTCAAAAATACATCTCACAAGCACACCTTTGAACTATTTTCGAAACAAACACTTCGTAGGCGTTCTTATAGAAACGAGAATCATTACGAAGTTCCATTTTCAAAATACTTTCAAAAATCACCACCACAAGCACACATTCAAACAAAATCAAGTGATCTAGCAAGTAACTAAGAGCCCATGGAAAACCATGGATGAAAAGGGTGCTAATACCTTCCCTTTTCATAATCTACCCCCCGAACTCAAGAAAACATCTCTAAAGGTCTTTCCTGTGCTTTTTCACCTTTCCTTTTGGATAAAAGAAAAGTCGGTGGCGACTCTTGCTAAACCGCAACATTTGCGAACACAAACGTAAAACCTCAAGTCAGTTCTCCCACCGTATCACAAAACTGGCGACTCTGTTGGGGATTATTTTATAAAAGTGAGGTTACCTTAGGGATTAGATCACATTTATATGCTTACATTGTTTGACTTGTTTGCTTTACATTTTGGTTCTTTGTTTGGGTTTGAATCCTCCACCCAGATTTGGGAAACATTATAGGTAAATAGCAATACGTTGTGGAAACTGTGCGGGGTATACCGACATGGTCTAAGCAATAACTATGTTAGTGTGACATATTTGTGGGTATCGGTAGCCTTTGAGTCAATCAAAGAGAATACGGGGCCACTGAGTGATGTCATGAAGCACTAATGAACTTCAAGAACCCTTTACTTGACCAACTTGGCCTTTTAGGATGTAGTGAGATGACCGGCTTTGGTGCAGTCCGAAGTTGGTAGATACTCGATACCACACTCATTAAGGGTTGGTTTCTTGGGATATTTTGGTCGCCATTAAAGAGGCTTGAGCTGAAACAATGAACAAGGAAATAATCCAGTGATATTGAGCTCCTTAGAACCCGGTTACTATTATTAGGACAGATTGAGCCAACTAAACTTCAAGAGGGTACTTACCTATAAAACCCCATGCAAGCCTAAACTAAGAACTTGTTTGTTTTGCTTGTATATGCATACTTGTATAAGCTTGTTTACTTCGCATACTTGTACATAACATCATAACATCATACCATAGCATTTTCAATAACCATTTCAAGGATCTCGAGGGTCTTTGATGCAGGTTATGTTGAACCAGACGTCTACCAAAGGGCAAGAGGATTTATTTTCCTCTAAACAAACACTGTCAAAGATTAAGTACAACAACTTGAGTCAAGGGCTATGACCCACTTGATATGGTGGGCTTGATCCTCGTGGAAGGACATCCACTGATACAAAGTTCTCCAATCAAAGATGTTAATCAAAGTTCAATCTCTAACTTTTTCTTGTGTTTACCCCGCGAGATCCTTGGAAACATGCATCCACATATCATGCATCATATCATGACAGGTTTCTCCCATACAGGTCTCCTTATCTTCCTACTGTTTATTTCAGTAAGATGGATATGGAACAAATGGTAAAAGATCTCCAAGCTCAAAATGCTCAATTCCAACAAATGTTGTTGGCTATGGCTAAGGGGCAAGAGGACCTGAAAGCTCTCCTTATCAAAGACAAGAAGAAAAAGTCCAAGAAGTCAATAGGCATCCTGAACTTGAAAAGAAGACCTGGAGGACCAGTCAAGAGAGCTCTAGATCTTTCAACTCCATCCAACATGGGGGATAGTCATGAAGAAGACAACAGTCTGGAGATTGATGAAGCTGAAGCTGACTACTCCGAGGAACAATATCCTCCCACTGATGACAAGTACAAACAACTGGAGGATCGCCTCAATGCAATGGAGATTCAACAGATACCGGTTTGGATTTAGGAGACATGGGTTTGGTTTCTGGAGTGGTCATCCCGCCAAAGTTTAAAGCCCCTACCTTTGCCCTGTACGATGGAGTCTCTTGCCCTAAGATGCACTTAAAGTCTTATGTCCGCAAGATTCAACCATACACAACGGATCCAAAGCTTTGGATCCATTTCATCCAAGAAAGCCTAACAGGGACTCAACCCGAATGGTTCTATCAATTGGAGAGTTCTCGCATCCACACCTGGGAGGATTTAGCTGTTGCTTTCTATAAGCAGTATCAGTACAATGTTGATCTTGCACCAATTCGTATGCAATTGCAGAACATGACCATGAGTTCCAACGAAAGCTTCAAAGGGTACGCCCAAAAATGGAGAGATCTGGCTGGTAGGGTGCAACCCCGTTTAACTGACAGGGAGCTAATTGACATCTTCATGGGAACTCTGACAGGACCTTTCTTTAATCACTTGATCGGAAGCTCCTCAGCCGGGTTCACCGAGCTAATACTGATCGGCGAAAGGGTCGAAGCTGGCATCAAAAGTGGAAATATCCAAGGAGCTACACCCTCTGATGCTCAGAAAAAGCCATACAGTGGGAAGAAAGAGTCCAATGCTGTGTATGGTCAAAAGAGTCGTCATGATCAACATGTAGGGGCAATCCTGATCTCTAATCCTACATCTGTTCAACAAAGACAGGGCAATAGGGGTAAGGTAAGATATCAAGAAAGGCAGTACACTAACATCAACATGCCTTTATCTCAAGCATTACAACATTTGCTGAAGTTGAAGCTGATCACGCTAAAGGATCCTCCTCAAAATCATGATACCTCCTCTTCTAAGTACAATCCAGCGTAAGATGTGCCTATCATTCTGACAGTCCCGGACATGACACCGACGACTGTTGGACTTTGAAGAACAAGATTCAAGACTTGATTAATGCCAAGGAGATCGAGTTTGACCCTCTAGAGACTCCAAACGTGATCACTGCTCCTATGCCAAATCATTGAGAGCGTCTTTGTTTCATTTGAATTTTCAAGTTGTAATTCCCTTTGTTATTCAAACAATTATCTATTAATGTCAAACTTTGTTTCATTAACGCATTGCATATGTTTGTCTTGATTTGATCCACTCATTTTCATTACATATAAACCGTGCTTTTTACTCTCTTTATGACATTCAACTCTTGCTAAAAGTTACAAGCCTTTAGAGGGAGGATGACGAAAACAATGCCATAATCTCATACAATATGCTTTTGGACAGACCTTGCTGACGATGTACAGGCGTTCTTTCAAATCCTAAACACTGGAGTTATAAGGAAGATAATCCCTAGTCAACCCCTTCGGGCCAAAGAAGTAGAAGTTTTTCTGTTTTAACACAAATTCAAACCTTTAATCAAAACCTGGGGCAGGGTAGTCTCTCAGTTAATTCAAATGCGCGTTTAGCTGCAAACTCTCATCTTGTAATACAACGAATGACATCAAAAACATTCCTCTGGAATCAAAAAGACGGTGATGGTTCCCTATCACATAGGCAATCATTATCTCTCAAAAAGAAAAGCCCACTAAGTTAAACCTACAAAGGAGACTTAAGAAAACTGGGGCATCCCGCTGACTGTAATCTCAAAATAGGAACAGTCAGGCAAAAATTAGGGATAACAAATCAATCAAAAGAGGTTACTACAAATCCTCAACAAAATGAAAAAATGTTGTAGAAAATGACGGCCTCCCGACAAACTTAACCTGTTTGAACCATCACCAAAATGTCATTCCAGACTCAATTGGAGTTCAAACGCACAATTAACCGAGCTTAGGATTGAAGAACATCACGAAGAACGGGTGGGTACAAATACATTTGAGCCTTTATCCTTTGTTTCTTAAACCGTGAACCAAGCCACGTTACAACCCTTCAAAAGTCCTAATTGAAGCATGGGTTAGTTCGAAAGCATACTGTTACAAAAGGTATCCTGACTCCTGTAAGGCTTTATTCTAAATCTTGAGTTTGAATTTTTCTTACAAAATTTCTTTACTCGCTAAAACGCATTCTTCAAAACTTCAAGACAGACATAAACTTTGCATTACTTGAATATCACTGTTTGCATGTGGCTATTTGTTTGATAGCGGAGAAATTCACACAACGAACATTCGATGAACGAAAGCTCTCTCAGTGAACAAAGTCACTTTAAAGAAGGACGACACTTCCGTTGACAAATCTCCTATCAACAAGGGGACATGACATGTCACTATACAACACACCTGGGGCAGTCCAGTCAAGATTCCAGGAAACCTCTCAAGAAGTGCAGAGTAACCAGAGGCAGGCCTCCATCTCCATTACTTGGGGCATTGAACGCCAATCTCGACAAAGTGTTACGCATAGTCAAACATTTCCTGGCAAAGCCATAAACACTCGCTACTAGGGGCAGTGACAAATCTCCCCAAAGTCCTTCTCATAGGATGATTTCCCAACAAGAGTTTAACCTCTGAAAACCTTTCCCCAACTGAGACAATTTCGAGAATCCTCGAGGACTTCCCCCAATGAAGCCGTCACCTCTCAAGCAGACCGACAACATGGTTTATTTACCCAACAAACAACAGGATTCCCCAACTTGAGGTAGCCTCTCCGACCACTACAAATCAAAGGACCACAACTCCTTTTCCCCAGTAGACTACTCTACAATCCCCAGCAAGTTACTGTGAAGCCTGGACCCAACTAGACATTAGTTCAACTTCGACTCCCCAGTAGAGCAACGGATAACCGAGACTCCTGAACTTTTTCCCAAGCAGGAATCAACACTCTGTACAGAGCTTTCATCATCCCCAGCGGAGTTCTCCTCAAACAATAAAACAGGAATCCTCAGTGGAAACATTCTAAAGCAAAGTTTGAAGACACACCCACTCTTCAACAGCAATCCGAGATTTATTAACTTCTCAACACCTGTCAAGGATTTATTCTCCAAGACAAAATTACATTTCAACAACATTCATAGAATATGCATACAAAATACATATAACATAAATCTCATTTATTTTGAGAACATCATGACATCATGCATTTCATGCATAATGACATTGCATACAACTAACTCTTTACCTTTTCAGGAAAGATCGATCGACATATAAAGGTTATCATTACCTTTTGGAGTAGCAGTTGTCAAAGATTCCTTCATTACCTTTTGAGGTTGTAGTCGTCCAAGATTCCTTCATCATCCTGCTGAGGTTGTAGTCGTCCAAGATTCCTTCATCATCCTGCTGAGGTTGTAGTCGTCCAAGATTCCTTCATCATCCTGCTAAGGTTGTAGTCGTCCAAGATTCCTTCATCATCCTGTTGAAGTTGTAGTCGTCCAAGATTCCTTCATCATCCTACTGAGGTTGTAGTTGTCCAAGATTCCTTCATCATCCTACTGAGGTTGTAGTCGTCCAAGATTCCTTCATCATCCTGCTGAGGTTGTAGTCGTCCAAGATTCCTTCATCATCCTGATGAGGTTGTAGTCGTCTAAGATTCCTTCATCATTCTGCTGAGGTTGTAGTCGTCCAAGATTCCTTCATCATCCTGCTGAGGTTGTAGTCGTCCAAGATTCCTTCATCATCCCGCTGAGGTTGTAGTCGTCCAAGATTCCTTCATCATCCTGCTGAGGTTGTAGTCATCCAATATTCCTTCATCATCCTACTGAGGTTGTAGTCATCCAAGATTCCTTCATCATCCTACTGAGGTTGTAGTCATTCAAGATTCCTTCATCATCCTACTGAGGTTGTAGTCATCCAAGATTCCTTCATCATCCTGCTGAGGTTGTAGTCATCCAAGATTCCTTCATCATCCTACTGAGGTTGTAGTCATCCAAGATTCCTTCATCATCCTACTGAGGTTGTAGTCATCCAAGATTCCTTCATCATCCTACTGAGGTTGTAGTCATCCAATATTACTTTATCATCCTACTGAGGTTGTAGTCATCCAAGATTCCATCATCATCCTGCTGAGGTAGAAATCGACCAAGATTCCTTCATCATCCTGTTGAGGTTGTAGTCATCCAAGATTCCTTCATCATCCTGCTGAGGTTATAGTCATCCAAGATTCCTTCATCATCCTGCCGAGGTAGAAATCGACCAAGATTCCTTCATCATCCTGCTGAGGTTGTAGTCATCCAAGATTCCTTCATCATCCTGCTGAGGTTGTAGTCATCCAAGATTCCTTCATCATCCTGCTGAGGTAGAAATCGACCAAGATTCCTTCATCATCCTGCTGAGGTTGTAATCATCCAAGATTCCTTCATCATCCTGCTGAGGTTGTAGTCATCCAAGATTCCTTCATCATCCTGCTGAGGTAGTAATCGTCCGAGATTCCTTCATCATCCTGTTAAGATAGAAGTCATCCAAGATTCCTTCATCATCTATTTGGAGTAGCAACCATTTCTGGATGGCATATTTAAGCCCATCTCCAACAACTATCCATTACCTCTCCAAATGGAATCTTTAAGCCCATTCCTCCTATCATCGCATCGCCGAGTGCAAATTTCTGGGCACTCTAGTGTCCAATCATCTTCCACCTTCGAGTCACGAATGGCAAAACTCGCCAATCTAACTCTTCAGGTTTAAGAAGATTGAACAGGGGCAGCTGTTGTACCCCAAAATTTGCCCTCTCATTTTTCAAGTATTTGCTCGCAAGATATTCTAAGACATCAAGTTTGCAGCACTGATACATCAATTTACGCTTGAAATTGGCACAAGGGAAAAATGGTCAATTGCATATGGGAAAGTCAAACTTTGACTTTTTTGGTCAACATTACAACCCAAAAATCAAATTTCATCAAGACATTAAAAAATATCAAGCTTGATCATTAAGAAGTCAAGAGAATCAAAAATCCAACTTTGCAAGACTTTGAGATTTTTCTAAGTATTTTCTATACTTGGTTAATTTCATTTGCTTCATGGCATTTTACTACAACTCCAAATAAGTCAAGATGATGCAAGTAACTCAATTTATTACAAAGTGACATTTTGCAAAATTACAAATTTTACAACTATGTCTTGATTAAAACCTTGTCACAATACTTTTGCCTTTGACATAATGTGCACAAGACCAAATTTGTGACATGTTACAAACTATGCTGTCCAAAGTTGAAGAAAATATGATATATCAGATTGCCACAACACCCCATGCTGCCCTGCAAGAAAGCTTGTGCCATGCTACATCCAAAGTATGCATGCTGTCCAATACAGTCAAAAAACTGCTCTATGCAGTCTGCCCAAGCCTGCATCACAACAGCCCCAAGATTGCACCAAAATGGCAAAGGAAATTTATGTACAAAAAGTGTCAAAGCAGTAAGCAAAAACAATTCAAAAATAACTTATTTGTTTCCCCCCAAAACAACAGTAAAAGGGTCTACAAAAAGAGGACAGTCTCATAAGACAAGGAGGTTGGATTCGAAAGAGAGGATAAAGAGAGAGAATAGAGAGTCTCATTGAGCAGAAAAACAATATTCTTGTGAACCTTGACTGATTTTTCAAAATCAAATATGTTCTTGTTTAAAACAGAACCTCAACCTCTTGCTCCACCATACAAACTCTCCCCCAAAGACTGTCCAAATATAACAACAAAAAAAACAGTCCTTGTAGTGATACTCACCTTCATCATCAAAAATACCAAAAAACATTACAGTACAGTCCAACTCAGTTCTAGCAGTCCAGAGCAGATTCCTGAAGACTCACAAGGTTATCCCATCATTTGGAAAAGCATTCAGATCTAAAACAACCAGTGCAGCCCAAAGGTAAGTCCTCTTGACTTGATACCTTGTTATTACATCATTAACAAGCTGTTGTTCTTTGAAGACAAGATGTAGTACTTTAATATCTTTTTGAACTAGTCTTCTGCACCTTGTTTAGGCTTATTCAATCATTTGTTGTTCATGTTTATCCATCATATGCCATAAGCTAACCTGTACATTCAGTAAAATAATGTTTAAGGCAGGAAAATGCAGCATGTATCGACACATATCCTCATGTGTCGAATCATCCTAGTGAAAAAACAGGGTATGAGTCGACACTTAACCCCCATGCATCGACTCATACTGATTTTAGGTTACAAAACAGAAGTGGGAAAAGACTATGGGTCGACACATACGCGTTTCGCATCGATGCAAAAAGGTGCATGATTCGACACATCCCATTATGTGTCGACTCATACTGAGCATATTTTGTTTTACAGGAGCAAGGAAAAGCTATGTGTCGATGCATATCAGCATGGGTCGACACATAGCAGTTCAAAATGCAGTTTTCCTTTCATTTTACACTGTTTTTACCTTGTTTTCATCATCATTCGATATGGTTGTAATATTTCAGTTCCCACTTCATCCCCATTGTAAATTTGTACTCCCATCTCCCTAAAGTGATGTAATAGCTTAGGATTTATTTCCCGCATTTTTACTTGCTTTCATATATTGCTAGTAATTAAGATGTATGACAAGATAAAAACTAACAAGTAGCTCACCAAAAAATCAAAGACAAATGCATGTAAACTAACACACTCGCACATTAACACCTCTAGGGAAAACTCACTTTGTCGCCTTTCGGAAAATAGTCATGTCCCTCGAGCATGGGCGTTTTAGCAAAGACCCTTCGATAAAAGATCGTAGTCCCTCGATGACCCTCGATGTTGCTTTCGGTAGACGATCTAGTCCCTAAACGACATTGCTAAAACGACTCATGTGTTGCCTTCTATGACTATACAAACGTCCCAACGCCCGTCCCTTCACATCCAACGATGGGGCTTCTTACCAAATCAATGGTAAGACAACCACATCTAAAGGAGGAGGAAAAGCATATTTAAGACCTCTCGAGTAGGTAGATTCGCTCTTAGTTACTCGCTTGCTCACAACAAAAACATTTTATACACCCACACTCTCATCTTTGAACTATTTTCAAAACAAACACTTTGTAGGCGTTCTTATAGAAACGAGAACCATTATGAAGTTCCATTTTCAAAATACTTTCAAAAACACATCTCACAAACACACCTTTGTACTATTTTCGAAACAAACACTTCGTAGGCGTTCTTATAGAAACGAGAATCATTACGAAGTTCCATTTTCAAAATACTTTCAAAAATCACCACCACAAGCACACTTTCAAACAAAAGCAAGTGATCTAGCCAGTAACTAAGAGCCCATGGAAAACCATGGATGAAAAGGGTGCTAATACCTTCCCTTTTCATAATCTACCCCCCGAACTCAAGAAAACATCTCTAAAGGTCTTTCCTGTGCTTTTTCACCTTTCCTTTTGGATAAAAGAAAAGTCGGTGGCGACTCTTGCTAAACCGCAACATTTGCGAATACAAACGCAAAACCTCAATTCAGTTCTCCCACTGTATCACACCCAGCATTAGGCCTTCTCTTTATTTGCTGGCTTCTAACCCCTGGCTTTACTTCAACACCCCTGGCCCATATTTTCATTATTATTTTCTTTTTCTTATTTTATTTTATTTCTTTTTTACTTTATTATTATTATTATAATTATTAGTATTATTATTAATATTATTTTTTTATTGTTATTAATATAAACCCAAAAAATATTTTACTTATTATTTTTACATTTATTTTGTTTATTTTGTTTTATAAAACTAAAAGAATAAAAATATTTTTTTAATAAATTAATTTCTTTCTTAATGATTAATATTTAGATAATTAGGTTTAATTATTATATTATATTATTTTCTTATAAATTAAAATTAATTTAGAATTTAGGTTTATTTTAATTAATTAATTTTCCTATTACTTCTATTATTTAAAACCCTTTTCATAAAGAAACCCTAGAAAACCATTTTTAACCTTTTTTTCTTTGTTAATTAATTTAGGTTTTAGTTTTAGTTAATTTTAAATTAATCTTTTTTTTCTTTCTAATTAGGGTTAGGTTAAAATCCATTCATAAAAATCAAATAAAATCATTTCTTTTTCCATTTATATTCTTGCATTTTTATTTTCAATTTTGTACAATATTCAATATGGTTGTAATAATTATTTAGATTTAATTTTCTTGCAACTTCCCCATTTGTAAACTTGTATCCCCCATCCCTTAAAGTGATGTAATAGCTTAGGATTTTAATTTCCGCAATTTACCGCTTTAATATTAATTGTTAGTAATTAGGGTGTGTATGGCAAGATAAAATCAACAGTTAAAAAACCCTAATCAAGACAAAAAAATGCATGTAAATCAATACACTTGCACACTTACACCCTTAGGGTAAATCCACTTTGTTGCCTTATGAAAATGGTCATAATACGCATGTAAGATATATTAGCAAAAACAAGCAAAAATACAAGATCATAGTCCCTCGATGATGCTACTAATGTTGCCTTACAAATGATCTTAGTCCCTCCAAAGAAAGTGCTAAGATGTCTTACAATATTGGTATTCATGACTATACGATGACCCTTGCCCGTCCCTTTTACATCCAAAGATAGGGTTTCTTACCAAATCAATGGTAAGATAACAATGTCAAAGGAAAGAGGAAATAAACAAGCAAGACTTTTGAGTAGGTAGAATGTTCCTAGTTGCTTGCTCATTTTCAAAACCAAAACATCCTTGCTATTTTCAAAACAAACGCCAACACTTTCAAAACATCTTACAAACTTGAAACATTTTCAAAAGATAAACACTTTGTACGCGTTCTTATAGAAACAAGAGCCATTAAAAAGACACCCCTTTTTAAAATCACTTTCAAAAAACACATTCCACAAACACTTCTTTGAACTATTTTTAAAACAACACTTTGTACGCGTTCTTATAGAAATGATAGCCATTACAAAGTAACATTTTCAAAATACTTTCAAAAATCCACACCACAAGCACACATTCAAACAAAAGCAAGTGATCTAGCAAGCAACTAAGAGCCCATAGATAACTACGGATGAAAAGGGTGCTAATACCTTCCCTTTTCATGATCTACCCCCCGAACTCAAGAAAACATCTCAAAGGTCTTTCCTGTTCATTTTAACCTTCCATTTTGGATAAAAGAAAAGTCGGTGGTGACTTTGCTAACCGCAACAATTACAACCAAATGCAAAACAACCAAGTCAGTTCTCCGACCGTGTTACAGTTGCCTTTCGGTAAATGATCTAGTCCCTAGACAAAATTGCTAAAGCATCTCCACAAGTTGCCTTCATGACTGTACGTCTCTTCGAATGTCCCTCAAAACATCCAATGATAGGGCTACCTACTCACTAATAGTAGGATAGAACTATCTAAAGGATAGGAGGAAAAGAACAAACTTTTTCGAGTACAAGTAGATAGTTGCTAGATGCTTGCTCAAATAAAACAAATTTTTTACACTTACACATTTCAAAAACATTCGCTTTGTCAACACTCTTGGGACTGATACAAGAGTTATCACAAAGCAAATCACCACACTAAGGCATTCCAAAACATTTTTCAAAACATACAAAGCACAAGTTACTTTTAAAATGAGCTAAGCATCTAAGAGTCCGTAGAAAACTACGGATGCAAAGGGTGCTAACACCTTCCCTTTCCATAATCTACCCCCCTTACTCAGAAAATTATTGAAAAGGTCTTTTTTATGTTCTTTTCACCCTTTCCTTTGTTGGATAAAAGAAAAGTCGGTGGCGACTCTTGCTTACCGCAACATTTGTAAACATAAATGCAAAACCAGTATTAACAGTCGTTTCTGCCACCGTATCACAGAACTGGCGACTCTTCTGGAGATTTTGTAAAAAGTGGGGTTACCTTAGAGTCTAGTTCATTTTAAACTGCTTTACCTTGTATGCTTTGTCTGCTTTACTTTTGAGGGCTTGTTTGAGTTGTTACTATAGATCCTACACCTGAATCTGAGGCACCTTTTAGGTAAGTAGCAACAGATCATAGGGACTGTGTGGGGTATACCGACACAGTTGAAGCGATTGCTTCATTGATGTGACACTTTGGTTAGTACCGGTAGCCCTTGAGTAGTCAAGGAGAATACAGGGCCGTTGTGTGGTATCATGAAGCATCAACTGACCTTAGAACCTTTAATTGAACAACTTGGCCATTAGGGAGTAGTGAGATAGTCGTCTTTGGTGTAGTCCTAATTCGGTTGATACTCGATACTACACTCATTGAGATTTGACTCCCAAGTTTTGTTTGGTGGCAAGTCAGTTGTCGATCAGAACGAAAATTGTGGGAAAAATCAGTGATATTGATATACCTTAGAACCTGGTTACTATTACTAGGACAGGTTGAGCCAACTAAACTTCAAGATGGTACTTACCTACAAACCCCATGCAAGCCTAAACCTAAGGCTACTTGTGTGATTTTTTTGCTTTCATTATCTAACGACTTGAACTCTTTGCAGGGTTTTGTTTATTATCTGACGATATGAGTCATTATCCAATAACCTGGATTTCTAGCAAGACATACTTGTCTTCATCACCCTGCATTTTTGCTTGATGCATAACATACACATCATAGCATTTCCTTAACCATTTCAAGGATCTCAAGGGCCTGTGGTGCAGGTTATGATGAACTAGACGTCTAGCAAGGAGCAAGGGGATTTATTTTCCTCTAGACAATGCCGTCAAAAGATCAAAATACAACGACTTGAGTCAGGGGCTATGACCCACTCGATATGGTGAGCTTGATTCTTGTAGAAGGACATTCAATGATACGAAGTTCTTCAATCAAATCTACAAAATTCAACTTCTGACATTTTCTTGTTTAACCCGCGAGATCCTTGAAAACATTTACATATCATACATGTCATTGCATAACAGGTATTCTTCGGACAAGCTTCTTATCCCTTCATTGTTTACTTCAGCAAAAGAAATGGCTCTCGAACAAACAGTGAAGGATCTCCAAGCTCAAAATGCCCAGTTTCAGCAAATGTTCTTGGCTCTGGCTAAGGGGCAGAAGGATCTGAAAACCCTGATCATCAAAGAGAAGACCAAAAAGCCAAAGAAATAGGCTGGCATCTTGAATATGGGAAGAAGACTCGGAGGACCAGTCAAGAGAGCTCTAGATATTTCAACTCCATCAAATTATGGGGATAATCATGAAGAAGATAACAACTTGGGGACTGATGAAGACGGAGTTGAATACTCTGAGGAACAATATCCTCCTGTCGATGATAAATACAAGCAGCTGGAGGGTCGTCTCAATGCTATGGAGATTTAGCAGATACTTGGCTTGGACTTTGAAGAGTTAGGGCTAGTTTCTGGAGTGGTCATCCTACCAAAATTCAAGGCTCCCACATTTTCCAAATATGACGGGGTCTCTTGTCCTAAACTTCACTTGAGATCATATGTTAGAAAGATCCAGCCTCACACTGTTGACCGGAAGTTATGGGTCTATTTCTTCCAAGAAAGTTTGGCTAGCACTCAACTGGAGTTGTTCTATCAGTCGGAAGGAATCAACATTCATACCTGGAAGACTTGGCTGCTGCTATCTATAGGAAATACCAATACAATGCTGACCTTGTTCCAACCTGTACTCAACTTCAAAGCATGTCTATGGGTTCTAGCGAGGGCTTTAAGGATTACGCCCATAAATGGAAAGATCTTGCAGGGAGAGTCTAACCTCCTCTGTCTGATAGAGAGCTGGTAGACATGTTCTTGGGCACTTTGTCTGGTGATCGTGACTTTGTGAGTCTTAAATAATCTAGACCGTAAGTATACAGTCCTATCACGTATAGCTTTAAAGATTATCGAATCCCAAGGGACTAAATGTCGAACTACTGTTATCTTAGGTTACTACGTAAATCTAAGGCTAATAATGTAATTAATATGGGGTTTAGGGAACCTAACTAATTATAATCTAGTTTAGATTCAAGGGAGGATATCGGTATGTAATGGTCGGACTTTGGGGATTTAGCAACTCATTGACCTAACTCGGATTAACAAAATAGTTTTCAGTAGAAAGTATTTGTTTGAAAACCCTCTTCTCACACTCTCATGTTTATTGATTCAGATCCTACGATCAAACCTAAGTGAGTGCTCTCACTGTTTCAATTAGAGTTTAAAAATAGTTTTTGGAAACAAACAAAACCTAATCAACTTAAAAGCACTCTCGCTGTATTTTAAGCTTATGCACAATTACTACTGTCCAGTTATTATCTCAAACTCTCGTTTTATTGATCCTAACTTTTATTTGTATTTTACTCTCTTAACAAAACAGTTAATATTTTAAACTAGTAATTGAAACCAGAAAAATTATTCTTTTAAAAAGGAATTGATCAATTGGGGTTGCTAAAACCCTGTTGGCTATATGACCTTACATACCGATAAATAAATTTAGCCTAGCATATTAAACGACTCAATAACAGCGCAACAAAAATAATTATCATCAAACAATTTAAATAAACAAAACATTTCGGACGATCCTGGCATAAATAAATAAAGTACTTAAATTAAACCTAAAAATAATATGGCAGGATATTTGGCTCACTTTAGGTATCTCCCACAAATTGGTAAAAATAAGCGAAAATAAATAATGCGGAGAATATTTTTGGCAGAGTAACAGTAAAAACAGAGAAAAGAAATCGTCCTTAAAATGGAGATTTTAGGTCCTATTTATAGCCTTGGAGACGCGCGGGAGTTGAGATGTTTTTTTTTTTGGAATTTCCTCTGTAGCGACTGCTACGGACTGAAGAACTCTCAGTGTAACGATCGTTACACTCCTGAACTTGGGGTAGGGATTGTGTGGCAGGGTGTAACGGTCGTTACACTCCTGCTTTTGAGGAAAGGCTTGTGTGGCAGGGTGTAACGGTCGTTACACTCCTTTGGGCCAATGTGTAACGGTCGTTACACTCCCTTAGTGGATTGGGCCAGCGCCTCTTTCTTAGGCTTTTTGCTTTTAGTGCACCCTATTCTACCACACACCCCTC
Source organism: Vicia faba (assembly GCA_948472305.1). NCBI lineage: Eukaryota > Viridiplantae > Streptophyta > Magnoliopsida > Fabales > Fabaceae > Vicia > Vicia faba. The sequence continues at coordinate 712,440,769 of OX451739.1, forward strand.
AATGCATAATTGCTCTTGATTAGCTTGACTTTTCTTGACTTTCTTCGCACATGCCTTGCAAACATCAAATTCTTGAAAACATAGAAAATAGCAGCATAATACGAATAAAGAGTAATTTAATTAATTAAAATGCAGATAAAATTCATGTAAAATGATCCAAATATTCGATACATTTTCGGGTTATCAAACTCCCCTACACTTGAACCTTTGCTTATCCTCAAGCAAATAGAGTAAAAATCGTTTAATGCATGGTCTCCGGCACAATCGCATGACACGACTCAAATCGTACGTGGTTGAGGGGCGTTACATTAGAAAGATGGAACTAGGCTCCGAAACTAATGATACAGAAATGAAACAAAACCACATGGTCAAAATCCTCCGTCCTATTGCAAACTAGTCCAAATTATGCTATCATAGCTCAACCTAATTCTTTTCATTCGAAATCAACCGCTTTCATTCTAGCGCAATCACATTAATCCCTTTATCTTTCACACACACATAGTAGAGTAGCCGATTAGCGATTCTGGTCTTCTTATGCTCGGGTTTCTGGTACACAAGGTGGTAACCCTTTTTCTTTTCCAGATCATAAGTCTCGGGGGATCAAACCGTAGTTCGCCCTACCAAGTTCAGCACCAGATACCACTGAACAAGCTTACAACTGGTTGTTACATCAGTTTTTATAGGTACCACGACTGTTGGATTAAATGACCTGGTGAGGGTCACCTAACTTAATTAGCGCATTCCCTATTATATATTGATGCTTATCATTTTTTTCTTAGGACCAGTCACTTATATTCATCGGCTCCCTACGTAGTTTGTGGATAAGACGGTGCTGACTGCTAGTATAAACTACTCGGGGTTGATCGAAAACTAAAACTTAAGACTTCGGTATCATAACCACTCAAACTGGTTTGCATAATCTGGAAGATTTAGGTGTCAAGGCGGTATTATTTTTGTCGAAACTTTTTCAAAAAATCTAATGCAGCCAAATTGAGAGCAACTTGTATACTTTTCGAATGTGTCGAGCTAATGCATCGAGTAAAAAGTTTATGGTTCAAGAAAAGTGTTGAAGTACAAACAACTTACGGAAATGATTTTTTATTGAATGGAAAGGGAAATAACAGAAATTCGAATAACTTACTAGGAAAATAGAAAACATAACATAGGTTTCCTCCCCTACACTTGAACTAAGCATTGTCCTCAATACGACAAATAAAGTGAGAAAAGAAAACGAACAAGAAACTTAAGAAATAATAATAAAAATGAAAGGAAAAAGGAAAGCAAACATGACTCCTCATTGTTGTCTCTAACGTTTCTTCTACTGGATGCTTCACCTTGTTCCCTTCCTCCTCGTGTCCTAACTCCACCTCTTATGGGTCTAGGAGGTTCCTCACCAGTGTTGTAAACATAAGCATGCAGGCCTTCAAAATGGTATGATAAGTGCCGCATTTCCTCAGTCAGGTTAGAAATGTCGCGATGGTTCCAGTAAGCGTTATCGCGTTGATCGCGTTGCAGTTCTTGCATCATCTACATCAGTTCTTGTTGACGCTGATCTTGAAGTAAAAGTGATGCATAAATAGCTTCAATGGTGGCTGGATGAGGATCATTTCCTGCTTGTTCTTGTTGTGGCCCTTATTGATTCATTTCTGGTACAACATTTTCTACACCTGCTTGATTTTCCTGCATGTGCTCTCCGGGGGCTGGTGCCTGCAAACCATAAATCCAATTTGCAGCAATGTCGATTCTTGTTACATTCAGATTCGGCAGAATAATACTTGGGACGACCTTGTGTTATACCATCAGGTTGTACTTTCCATCCATTCTTGCTTTAACAAGATGACCAAACTGGCAATACTCAATATCAAGAAACTCAACTTGCCAAAAAGGTAGTTGAACCAACCTGTTTTGCAAATTCAAATAGTTGGCAATAGCGGTGACTAAAACTCCTATACAGAAAGGTGATGTGCTTGTGCTCCTTGATAATAGAGACAGGATGTGGTTTAGAAGGAATGGAGCAACATTTATTCTAATATCAGGATCAAGGGTGCAGTGTAGAAAATACATTTCCGTAGTGTTCATGTTATTGTTGTTCGCTCGCCTGAACACTGTATTGGCTAGAACACGGTGGAAATAGCGGATGTATGGGTTATGTATGTGAGTGGATAAAAGCTCAACCCAATCGTTGACCCGGGTATTAGTTAAACGTTCCCAAATTTCAAATGATCTTGCCTTCCAATCTTCTTCAGGAGGAATTCTATATTCCACACCTTCACCATGGTTGCAGTGGAGTATCTGACTTAGAGTCTCTAGATTCATGGTGTACTTCATGTTGAATAATCTGAAAGTTGTTGTGCCGATTAGATACTGACCGACTTCTGGAGTGGATGGTGTTTGGTAGGAAAAAGAGCTCAAGAATTCCAACGTGAGGGATTCATAAGTTGGAAGATTCATGGTGGCAATGTAGTGTAGACCAGATTCATGGAGCATAAATTGCATATTTTCAAGCAATCCCAAGTCATGTAAGCAATCTTCATCGATATATCTTGTTGGAAGTATACCTCTCTGATGAAACCTTCGGTAAAGTTTCTCTTGTCGATGTCTGTCGGCTCTATTTCTGAATATCATATCAGTGAGGTTTGGCTCCTCTCTTTCTTCTTGAGCTCTTCTAGCCATTTGGGAAAGGCGTTGGAAATGATAAAGTTTATAAGGTAGAAGAGTTGTTGAAGAAAGTTGGTGTGATAGTAAAATTCTCTTCAAGAGTTTATATAGAAGCAAGGTTTTAATGGTGAATAGAAAATTAGTGGGGGTATTGAATGGTATTTATGAGGGTGTTTATTTGTGTGTAATAGAAATGGAACGAATTGCAAGTTTGAAAAAAAAATTGGGAGGAGAGAAAGAGGGTGTAACAGTCGTTACACCATGCTACAAGTTGCAAGGCAACCTTGTAAAGGTCGTTACAAGGGCTTGATTCCAAATGGAATCTCGTGCCTACAACGGTCAGTTTGTCAGACATGCATGCGGGAGTTTTCTTGTTGACCGAGGCATGGCATAGATGTATCAATTCAATGTCTATGGGGAATAATAAATTTTAAAAAAAAGCTAGGAGACAATGAAGTGACAATTAGGTGTGATACATAATTTAATTATAATATTTGGTCTACTAGATCAATATGCATTTTTTTAGGGGAACATAATAACACAGTATCATCATAATATATAATAGCACAATGAGGAGTAAACTTGAAAATATTGAAATAAATAAATAAATAAATAAATCAGAATAAATAAATCCAACTAAAAAATAAAAATAAAAATAATGATGCTAATGAAAAACTAAAGACTGAATAAACACTCCTCCTCCACACTTAGAGGAAACAATGCCCTCAATGTTCTAAAGTCATAAATTAGCCACCTCTAGAATGAAACAGGTGATCTATATTTTCCGTAACAAGATCCATGAAACCATATAAATCTCTGCAGGGGGTAGTAATATCATAACGAATATCGGCAAGCTCCATCATGATAGCATCCATAGCAGCAGCGACGTCAGTCTGAGGATTATGGACAGTGGCGGAAGCAGGAGTTGATGGTGGGTCCTTAGTTCACTCCTTGGTTTGAAATAAACAGCAGAGAGATGAAGAAACTTCTTGTAAAGACCTGTTTATGCATATGATGAATGATATGTATTCATGTAATGCATTCAAGGATTCAGAAAAATTCAAATTTGTGTTAAACAAAAAGGAACAAATGTTATATTAATAAAATAGAATTTGTTTACATCAATGCCCCTAGGGAAAAATAGTACAAAATTCTAAGATAAAAAGACGTTGCGCATCCTCTTCGATGCAATATAGGTGTTGAGAGTCTTCTCTTCGTGGAGTAACCGAGTGAGTTCTAAAACCTTCTTCTCGCTTGAGTAGAATTGGGATTCAAAAGTATCACGTTCTCCCTTGAGCTGTATCCAACTCCTTTGCAGATCTTCGAGTGATGTTGGCATGTCAGGATGTAGGAGGGTGTATGGAACCTCTCCTTCCTTAACAGGCTCTATAATCACTGGAATAATAGAGGGGTAAGGCATCATAAGACTTTGGGCGCGGATTCGTACCCACTTGAGGTAAGGCTCAAGAGGGATGGAATTCTTGTGTCCCATAGTTTTACTGTCTACCTTGTTGGGCATCCTCCAAGCTCGGATGAACCTTTGTCGGAGTCCTTGATTGTTGTTGTCGAAGTCAAAAACCAAACCTTGAACTAGCATGTCATGTGGGCCATCCCTTTGGGCATAACCAAACTGTCTCAGAGCCAAGCAGGGGTTGTAGGTGATGCCTCACCTACCGCGAAGTAGAGGGACATTAGGGAATTCATCACAATGATTGACGATAATAACATTCTCTTTGGATCGAGAACACCAATGAATGTCTGAATGTGTAAGAGTCATCAATCGTTGTGACCACCTCAAACCTTGCTCATTCTTCAAGACTGATTGGGGAAGATGAGAAATAAACCATCTTGCCAGAAGAGGAGTGCAACACATGAGAACACCTCTTTTCCTCATTGTTCGAGTGTGAAAAGAGTGCAAGATATCTCCAAGCAAAGTAGGCACCAGGTTGCGAGCCATGAAGATTTTGACAGCACTCACGTTTATGAGTTGGTCAGGGTTAGGGAACAAGACCATCCCATAGATGAGAAGAGATACAATCTCCTCAAAAGCTTGTAAGTCCAAGGAATTCCAGCAGCTTTGGGCCTTCTCAAACAAGAACTTTGCCAAGAAACCCTTGACACCGCTTCTAGTTTCCCAATGGGCTGTGACATCAGACGAGTGCAAGTGCAAGGCTTGAGCAATCTCTTCTGGCTTTGGATCTCTTTCTGTACCGTTGAACGGTAGTTGATTGAGAATAGGAATCCTCAGGAGTTGAGAAAATTCCTCCAAAGTGGGCACAAGCTGGTAGTCAGGAAATGTGAAGCAGTGATGCAAAGGATCAAAGAACTGGAAAAGAACTTTCATCATGTCTTCCTCTATGTTGGAAGTGACTAAGTTGAGAAGACGACCATGCCTCTCGGTGAACGGAGAATTCTCAGGAATCCTTGAAGCTAGCTCCTTGAGTTGTGGAGGAATTCTTACAAGGTTGACTTGGATCGTTTTCCTACGAAGTGATTCCATAACTGCAAAACAGGAACAAAGATGAATTTCCAAAATCCTTGAAATTGTTAGTGGATGCATATGATGCTTCATGATGTCCATGATGTTATGCACAAGTATATATGTACAAGCAAATCACACAAGTTCCTAGTTTAGGCTTACATGGAGTTTCATAGGTAAGTACCCTCTTGAAGTTTAGTAGGCTCAACCTGTCATAGTAAATAGTAACCGGGTTCTAAGGAGCTTAATATCACCGGATTGTTTTCTGTGTTCATAGTTTCAGTTTAAGCCACTTGACTGGCGACCGAGATATTCCAAGAAAATAACCCTCAATGAGTGTAGTATCGAGTATCTACCAACTTCGGACTGCACCAAAGCCGGTCATCTCACTACATCCTAAAAGGCCAAGTTGGTCAAGTAAAGGTTCTAGAAGTTCGTTAGTGCTTCATGACATCACTCAGCGGCCCCGTATTCTCTTTTATTGACTCAAAGGCTACCGTTACCCACAAACATGTCACACTAACATAGCTATTGCTTAGACCGTGTCGGTATACCCCGCACAGTTTCCACAACGTATTGTTATTTACCTATGAATGTTTCCCAAATCCGGGTAGAGGATTCAAACCCAAACAATAGAACCAAAGTGTAAAGCAAACAAGTCAAGCAATTGTAAGCAAATAAAGGTGATCTAAACCCTAAGGTAACCCCACTTTTAGAATTTTCCCCAACAGAGTCGCCAGTTCTGCGATACGGTGGGAGAACTGACTTGAGGTTTTGCATTTCGTCGCAAATGTTTCGGTTTAGAAAGAGTCACCACCGACTTTTATTTTACCCAAAAGGAAAGGTAAAAAGCACAGGAAAGACCTTTGAGATGTTTTCTTGAGTTCGGGGGGTAGATTATGAAAAGGGAAGGTGTTAGCACCCTTTTCATCCATGGTTTTCTATGGGCTCTTAGTTACTTGTTTAGATCACTTGCTTTGCTTTTCCAATTGTTTGAAATGGTGCTTTGTGTGGTTTTGAAAGTATTTTGAAAAGAAGCCATCGTTTAGGCAATCTTTGTAATGATTCTCGTTCGTAAGAATGTATACAAAGATATTTTGAAATGTTTGGAAATGTTTTGAAATGTGTTGTGTGTTTTTGAAAATAGCAAGGATTGTTTGCAAATTGATCAAGTAACTATAAGCTATCTACCTACTCAAAAGTCTTTCTTGTACATTTTTATTCCTTTGACATTGTTGATTTACCATTACATTTGGTAAACAAACCTATCTTTGGATGTTAAACGGGACGGGCATGGGTCATCGTATGACCATGGTAGCAATGGTGCCAAGTATCTTAGAAAGTTTTAGGGACCAAGATCATTTGTTTTTAGGCAACCTTATCTAGCGTCATCGAGGGACTATGATCTTTTGTTTTGTTTGATTTTGCCAAGATACCTTGCATGCATACCATGGCCATTTTTAAGGCAACAAAGTGGGTGAAACCCTAAGGAGTGCTTGTGTGCAATGTGTTGTCATTTTTCATGCATTTTTGTTGTCTTGTATTAGGTCATACTATTTGTTTGATTTTGTCTTATCATACAAACCCTAATTTACTAAACATGTATATAATGCGATAAATTGCGTAAAGTAAATCTAAGCTATTACAACAATATTATGGGAGGGGGGATACAAGTTTTGAATGGGGGATATTGCTCAAAATAAAACCCTAATTCACTATTACAACCCAATTGAATTTATTGTACAATAAATAAATAAACAAATATTTAAATATGAAATAAAATGTATGTATGAAAAAATGTTTTTTGTATTTATTTTTATGTATGTGAAAAATAAATTATTTAAGTCTAAAATAAGAAAAAAAATTGTGATTATTTTTGAAAGGGTGAAAAACCCTAATTTTTGTTTAAAAGAAAATATAATCTATATTATTCATTTTATTCATTTTTGTTCAAGAAAAATAATAATAATATGTACAAAATGTTAAAAAATTGAAATATATATGAAAATAATATTTTAAATGTGAAAAAATAATAAAATAAAAATGTATGATATTTTTATATTATTTATAAGTTATTTTAAGAAAATGATTTCTATTTATTAAAATAAAACTATTTTTATATGAAAAAAAATAAGATAAAAAAATAAAATAAAATGCAAAAAAATTAAGAAAATATTTTTGGGGTTTTTTAATGTTCAGAAAAAAAATAATAAAGTCAAAAATATAAAATATGCAAGAAAAGACAAAAATATGAAAATAATAAGTCAGGGGGGGTGCAAAAGTAAAATGGGGGGTGTGGAAAGTGAAAGGCCCATGGCGCCAGGCCCAGAACACCATCTTCATCCCTGTCCTTGCTTCGCGCGCACGCCCTGTGTTCAAACCTGCAACTCTCTATTCTTTGCACAAAAATAAAATCTGGCAACATGAAACTTGTAGCATTTTTGATCACGATTCCAATGATATAATATTTGAAACCTAACTCTAAGAAACCAGAGAGAATTTCAGTGGCCCTAATTGTAAGTTCAGATGCGCCTAAGAGGGGGGTGAATTAGGTTCTTTAAAACTTTTTATGAAATGTATGAATATTTTTGCACGAGTTTCTTTTCTTTCTTTTTCTGATAAGTGATGAAAGCAGTAAATGCGGAAAGTAAAGAACACAAAGATGTATCCTGGTTCCCCTCACATTCCGAGAGTACTCCAGTCCCCTTTCAACATGAAAGAGATTTCCTTATAGTTGGTAATTTGTACAAAGACTACCTAAAAACCAAGAACAATCCTCTTGGACCAAGAACAATCCTCTTGGATTTTCACTAAGACCACAAAGAGAACAATCCTCCCTAAGTGTCTTTCTTGTTTCCAACAATCCTGAAAACAAGTATACAATAGTTTGTTTGATTTGTATAAGAGTTCGAATGATGAAGGAGTAATTTCAATCACTTGATTGATCTTTTCTTATTAAATATGAAATTTAAGATGGAATACTCTTCTAAGTGTTCAAGAACAATTTTTAGAATGCATATGAAAATGATGAACAAAAAATCTTGAGTATAAAGAGTATGATCAAAAGAATAGAAAGTTTTTAGTGATTGTTGTTGATTTTTTTGTGTGATTAATTTGATTGTTTTTCAAAATTCTAAATGAAAATAATTTATAGTGTAGTAATACCTCTTCAATGAAACATAGCAATGTTTAAACCATTTTTACTAAAGCAATGTATATGAAAAGATACAAAGATTGCCATGAAAAGGTGTTACAAAAGGTTGCTGGAAAAATAAAATTTTTCAAAATTTAAGGCACAACAACCGGTTGCACTAAAACAACAATCGATTGCAGCACAACAACGTTTAAAAATTTTGTAAAATATAACTATGACAACCGATTGTCATTGAGGAGCAATCGGTTGCTCTAAAGCCAACGTTCAAAAAATTTGAAAATAAAATACATGACAATCGATTGCTGCTATACGACAACCGATTGTATGTCAAACAGAATCAAAAGTTTTTTGGATGCAACCGATTGTCGTTTGATGACAATCGATTGCTTGTGTACAAAAATTTAAAAAACATTATTTTCAAAGATTTGAAGCAATTTAAAATATCCTTCTTCAATCATACATAGTGTATACTCAAAATATTATTTTAATAAATTAAATGCATGATTAAAAATAGTTTTGAGCACTAAGAGCATAAGATCAAAAATTTCATATACCTTAAGCCATAAGTCTTGAAAAGTTGATCTTGATCAATGAATCTTGCTTGAGATGAATCTTCTATCTTGATCCATTCATTTTTGCATGCTAGCTTGTCTTCATCAAAACACTTGGAAAGCTTGATTTTACACTAATTCCTGACCTAATTTTTTCATGAACTTTAAGCTTCAAATTCTCACTACTCAGTTAATATAAATAACAACTATGCATATGTACAGCTTAAGCAAGTTAAGGACTACATTTTTGCTTCACAAATCTTGACCTAAGGATGCCTAAATAAGGAGATAGAACTTTGAAAAAATACCTTGTTCAGCTGAGTTTGGATATGGCAATGTGGGAACTTTGAGTGAGGCCTGAAGATCGTGTGAGCTTCCTTGAAGTTCCCTCAAGCTATCCCAATGCTTAGCTGGCCTTGTAGATGGATGAAACTCCCTGCACTAGTCAACCTGCAACCTTGCAAAATGAAAATGGTGAAGTGTGAAACTGAGCTCACAGTTGCAAGACAAGGGCCTGGACAGTTTAGGTGTGATGTATGGAATGTGTTTGAAGTGTTTCAAAGTAAAACGCACGAGCCAATATTGATTTGGCAAAGGTTCTGCAGAAGATGCCCTGTTTGGGCAGGAACTTGTGATTTTGGTGTTTGAGAGTGTTTTGGATGTTAGCAATTCGTGATTTTTGCTTGTGACAAAGTTCTGAAGTGATTTCAAATGATGCTAAGGCTTCCCTTTAACAGATGCATCAGTTCCCTTGACTTGTGCAAGTTTGCTTGCTTTTGAAGAAAGTTGACATGACCATGCCAAAGGCCTGTACAGGCTAGCTTGTGGACTGCAGAGGGTTGGTGTACTTTGCCTGATGTTTGTGGATCTTGCTTGCAACAAAAGATCAGGTCCATAACTCAAGAAATGCAAAGTTGCAAAAAGGCTTGCTTTATCAAAGTAGTATTATGAACTTTATGCCATTTTTAGATTAATTCATTGTGCAATGTTTCAAAAGTCAAAACAAGACCATTATCCATTGAGTTTGTATTTAATTATGGAGCGTAGAGGGTATTTAGGACCTGTAATGCAAGGTACAAGCATGCCAGGACAAATTTGCAACTTGAAGCATTTGTAAACATGGCTTGAACAAAAGTGACAATTGCCATTTTCTTTTCTTCGATTCTCTATAACCATAAATGATCTTGGAGAGTTCTTGGACATTTTGGAAAGCTTGTAACATGCTCTACAATACATCTTTGAAATGAAACTTGAGATACCTTTTGGAACTAGGTGAAAAGTTGCCATGAAGTTAGGTCAAAAACCTGCCTAAAATAGGGCAAAATTTCACTAAGTTATTTAGTTCATGGACCCTTATTCGCAAAATCATAACTTGAGATTCAAGCATCTTTTGGGAAAACTTTGTGATTTAAAGTTGTAGATTTCATGGAGGACTACAACTTTAATGTTGGAAGTTTCCTTTGAATCCAATTGCATCATGGTGAAAAAGTTGGGGAAAAAAAAGAAATTTTCAACACTTAGAAAAATTCTAAGTTATGAAAAATTTCAAATTAAAACCCTAATTTGCAATTTTAGGTTTCTTGGTCAACAAGTTTCACATTTTGACATGTTTTGATGAATTATGACCTCTGGTACTTGATTTTGACCAAAAAGTCAAAGTTTGACTTTTCAGTGTACAATTGATTTTTGATCAGTTGACTGGAAAATTCATCTGTCAATCCAATGCATTTGAGATCTTTTGAACCTTGTGATTAGGTCAATATGATGCCATTGAGTCCTTGAAATCATGTTTGAATCCAATTGGTCATTGGCTAGGTTAAAAATCAGAAATTCCCCTTTCTTAGTCAAAACCCTAATTTTGACCATTTTGCCCTTTTGATGATCTGATCAAATTTCTTGAGGAATTGCGATCCAAACTTGATCAAATGGTTCATATGAGTCTATAATATTGATTTGGATCAAAAATTATGAAGTTTGACTGTAAATTGGCCATGGTTGACTTTTTCCCAAATACAGCTGATTTTCAGGTCAACTATCCAATTGACTGGGCAAAAATGTGATTCAAGGCCTGAAACTTGGTATGAGCAATCTTAGAAGTCCAACATGATGTATGAAAGTCACATGAAGCAATTATGGTCCAAAAATCCTTGTGCAAACTCAAACCTTAATTTCAGGTCATCAGTGCAAGGAGATGTCTTAAGCTGAGCAAACCCTAATCTGATCTTGAGTCCAAGAAGTCTTGTGAGGGGAAATCTTGATAAAATGAGAGGGAAAATTTTGGGGTACAACAGCTGCCCCTGTTCAATCTTCTTGAACCTGAAGAGTTAGATTGATGAGTTTTGCCGTTCGTGACTCGAAGGTAAAAGATGATTGGACACTAGAGTGCCCGTAAATTTGCACTCGTCAAAGTGTAATTGAAGAAATTGGCTTAAATATGCCATTTGGAGAGGTGATAGAATCTTGTTAGAGATGGGCTTGTAGATGCCATCCAAGAACGTTTGCTAAATTGTAAGTTGTAAGTCAGAAGAATGAGTATCAGAATGGTGTCCGTGTCTGGAACGTATCTGAACTGTATCTGGAGACTGAATCTGTATGAGCAAGGGAATAGCCGCCGTGTCTGGAGCGTATCCGAGCTGTAACTATATTTGAATCTGAATGAATAACAGAATAACTTCCATGTCTGGAGTGTATCTGTATTGTATCTGAATCTGAAATCTGAATAAGCGACAGAATGGCATCCGTGTCTGGAGCATATCTAAGCTGGTGAAAAAAAATCAGAGTAAGTGACAGAATGGCAACCGTGTCTGGAGCGCATCTGGACTGGGATCTGAATAAGTAGCAGAATGACTTCCGTGTTTGGAGTGTATCTGAGCTAGGGAAAATCAGGATAAGTGACAGAATGGCAACCGTGTCTGGAGCGCATCTATACTGTATCTGAACAAGAGATCTAAATGAGCAATAAAATAGCATCCGTGTTTGGAGCATCTCTGAGCTGTATCTGAACTTGAAATCTGAATGAATATCAGAATGGCTTCCTTGTTTGGAGCGTATCTGTACTGTATCTGAAATCTTTGAACATTGTTAACGATAGCTGTTAATCTTATCCCGAAAAGGGTAAAATGTTAGCTGAAACACAAAGTTATGTTGCAATGAAATGCATGATGCAATAAATGTGCTTTATCAATGTTTATGATTATGAATGTAATGTATGCGCATGTAAGATGATTTGTTGTATTGTTGAGGAAAATAAATCCTTGACTGCTGCCGGGGAAAATAAATCCTTGACCGCTGCTGGAGATTCAAAATCTTTGATTGCTGAGGACGAGAAATCCTTGACGACTGTTGGGGATAATAAATCCTTGATGAATTTCCTAGGGATATAGGGATCCTTCATGTCTTGAAGCTGGAGTATTGGCAAAAATTCTGTTGTGAGAGTAATGCCATGTACTGCCTGAGTAATCCGCTTGGGGAATCCAGAGAACTTTGCTGATGTCTACTGGGGATTTCACAACGGGAAACCTTGTTCTGGTAGGGAATAGAGAAAACTCTGATGACTTCTGTGGGGAATTAAGAATGAGAATCTTCACTCTGGCGACCTTACTGGGGAATAATGAAACTCTGCGGGGGAAGAAGGCTTACTGTTGGGGAGTAAGTTCAGGAGTTTGGGTTGTATGCCACTCTACTGGGGAATTATCCCATGTTGGGGAAAAACAAAATTTAACTGTTATCTGGTTGCTTTTCAGACTTCAAGATAGCTTGTTGGGGAATTTGGAGAAACTAGATGGTTTTCGCTGTGGATTGATAGTTGGAAATTTTGGCTTCTCTGGGGAATGAAGGTTTCAGCTCCACTGGGGATCTGTGGTTCAAAGTTTTGGCTCCACTGGGGATTGGGAGTTTGAAGTTTTAACTCTGGTGGGGATTTTGAAATTTAGCTCCGCTGGGGATCTAGATGATGTACTGTAGGGATTGCTCATGGAATAGCCCAAAGACGTTTTCCTATCCTTTCAATCTGTCAGTAATTATTCTTTTTCATTCCTGTTTATTTGTAAACAGTAATTATGTTCAAATGCATATGTTCATTAATGAATCATTGGACATTTTTGCGAATAAAACACAAGTGAAAAAATAAAAAGACAAAAGGTTTTCTGCACTTTAAAGAGGTATCTTTGTATTTACTTTGAATAAATATTTTGTACAAAGGAGACAATCACCCTAGTAAGAGGATGGTGTCATAAAAATGAGAAAAAATTTATACAAAGAAAGATAGCTATGTGTAAAAAATTCCATGGGGTCCCTATTCTGATATAGCCTTCGTAACTCTGAATATCTTATCCATTCGTTGCTTCATCCGAAGATGATTAGATTGATCAGAAGCTTCAGGTTTGTTTGTGAAGAGATTGTCCTTAAAGTGATCCGACGAGACATAGTCATACGCTTTAATTCCCTAACTTTTGCCTGGACCGCCCTTTCGGGTTTTTGATCCACCGGGAAACCCTTTTTTTCCCAAGTCGCCCTTTCGACTTGCCAGGTGTATAATTTTTTTTTATATCTCTAATTTTTGCCTGAACCTCCCTTTCGAGTTTTCGATTCACCGGGATGCCCTTGTTTTGCCTAGGTGTGTCAACCTAGCGGGTCATTTATGCGTAGTATCTTTTGACTATGTCTGCGTTCACAGGCTGCGGTAGGTCGTCGCCGTCCGTGGTGGTTAATATCATTGCCCCACCAAAAAAGATGTTTTTGATCACAAATGGTCCTTTATACTTAGGATTCCATTTGCCCCTGGGATCACTCTGTGGCAAAATGATGCGCTTGATTACAAGATCTCCGACTTGATATTTCTGGTGTCTGACTTTCTTGTTGAAAGCCTTGATCATCCACTTTTGATATGTCTGACTATGGAAAACAGTAGTAAGTCTCTTCTCGTCAATTAAGTTTAACTGATCAAGTCGGGTTTGAATCCAATCGTCTTCACTCAAACCTGCATCCTTCATGATTCTCAAAGAGGGGATCTGAACCTCAATAGGTAAAATAACCTCCATGCCATAAACTAAAGAATAGGGTGTTTCCCCAGTTGACGTGCGTGCCGTGGTACGATACCTGTGAAGAGCAAACAGTAGCATCTCATGCCAATCCTTGTAGGTGACTGTCATTTTTTGTATGATCTTCTTGATGTTTTTGTTCGCGGCTTCGACAACATCGTTCATCTTTGGCCGATAGGGAGATGAATTGTGATGTTGAATCTTGAACTGCTCGTACAAAGCAGTGATCATAGTATTGTTAAGGTTTGTACCATTTTCAGTGATAATCCTTTCGGGGATACCGTACCGGCAAATGAGATTCTTCTTGATGAAGCGGGCAACAACATTCTTTGTAACAGATGCGAAGGAAGCTGCTTCGACCCACTTTGTAAAGTAATCAATGGACACTAGAATGAAGCGGTGTCCATTGGAGGTTGTTGGCTTGATCTCTCCAATCATGTCGATTCCCCACATGGCAAATGGCCAAGGAGCTGTTAAGACATTTAGAGGAACTGGGGGTATGTGCACCTTATCTGCATAGATTTGACATTTATGGCAAGTCCGGGAGTGCCGGTAGCAGTCAGCTTCCATGGTAGACCAGTAATAGCCTGCCCTTAGAATCTTCTTAGCCATCGTATGCCCGCTAGAGTGGGTGCCAAATGTACCTTCATGCATATCAGCCATGATCTTTTCAACTTCAACTTTGTCCACACAACGGAGCAGAACAAAGTCATGGTTGCGCTTGTATAGGATACCATTGCTCAGGAAGAACTTAGTTGAGAATCTCCTTAAGAACTTTTTGTCATTGATTGTAGCTCCTTAAGGATATTCTTGAGTCTTGAGATACTTTTTAACTTCATGAAACCAAGGCTGGTCCACTACTTCTTCAGTATTAATCTCATGACAATGTGCAGGTTCATCCATCTGTTCAATGGTGAGTTTGGGAGCCTCATTATCCCAATTAAGTTTAAACATGGATGACATTGTAGCTAGAGCATCTGCTAGCTGGTTCTCTTCTCGCGGGAAGTGCTCGAAGGTAATCTGCTCAAAGTGTGGTAGTAATGTCAAGACATGTTCTTTGTAAGGGATGAGGTTTGGATGTTTAGTATCCCACTCTCCTTTGATCTGACTGATGACCAAAGCCGAGTCCCCAAACACAATCAACAATTTGATTCCCAAGTCAATGGCAGCCTTGAGTCCAAAGATGCATGCTTCATACTCTGCCATGTTATTTGTGCAGTTGAAGCAAAGTCTGGCGGTGAAAGGAGTATGGCAACCTTTTGAGGAGATGAGTACCGCACCGATACCGTTTCCAAGTGCATTGGAGGCCCCATCAAAATACATAGTCCATCGGGATCCTTGTTCAGGTTCGTCATATGGTCTGAAATCTTCAATGTCGTCCAACGTCATGATGTCTTCGTCAAGGAAGTCGAACTTCATTGATTGATAATCTTCAACAGCTTGATGGGCCAGATGATCAGCTAGAACACTCCCCTTTATAGCTTTTTGGGTCGTGTACTGTATGTCATACTCTGTAAGGATCATCTGCCATCTAGCTATCCTTCCAAACAAAGCAGGCTTTTCGAAGATGTATTTTATCAGATCCATCTTAGATATCAGCAGGGTGGTATGAGTCAACATATACTGCCTTAGCCGGCGAGCAACCCATACCAAAGCGCAACAAGTTTTCTCGAGTAGTGAATATCTGGTTTCAATGTCGGTAAAATTTTTGCTAAGGTAATAAATGGCATGCTCTTTTCGGCCAGACTCGTCATGCTGCCCCAGTACGCACCCCATTGAATTCTCTAGGATGGTCAGATACATGATTAGCAGTCTTCCTTCGACGAGCGGCATCAAGACAGGAGGCTCTTGTAAATACTCCTTGATTTTATCGAAAGCAACATGATAGTCATCATTCCATCTAACTACCTGATCTTTCTTCAACAGCTTGAAGATTGGCTCACAGGTAGATGTCAGGTGAGAAATGAACCTAGAAATGTAGTTTAGGCGTCCCAAGAATCCCCTAACTTCCTTCTCAGTGCGAGGAGTAGGCATTTCTTGTATAGCTTTGACTTTGGCAGGATCAACCTCAATGCCTTTATTGCTGACGATGAAACCCAAGAGTTTACCGGATCGGACTCCGAAAGTGCACTTGTTTGGGTTCAGTCTTAGCTTATACTCCTTCAACCTGACAAACAGCTTTTGCAAATGGTCGAGGTGCTCTTCTTCTGTTTGTGAATGGGCTATCATGTCATCTACGTAGACCTCTATCTCATGATATATCATATCATGAAACAAAGCTACCATGGCACGTTGATAGGTTGCCCCGACATTCTTCAGTCCGAATGGCATCACTTTATAGCAGAACATACCCCACTGTGTAACAAAAGTAGTTTTTTCCATGTCCTCAGGGGCCATTTTGATCTGGTTATAGCCTGAGAATCCGTCCATGAAAGAAAACACTTTGTGCTGAGCTGTATTATCAACCAAGATGTCAATGTGCGGAAGTGGAAAATCATCTTTAGGGATAGCCCTGTTTAAGTCTCTATAGTCCACGCACATTCTCACTTTGCCGTCCTTCTTAGGCACGGGCACAATGTTAGCAACCCATTGTGGATAGGAAGTAACAGCCAGAAATCCAGCGTTGAACTGCTTCATAACTTCTGCTTTGATCTTTTCTGACATGTCGGGCCTCATGCGACAGACTTTTTGTTTCACTGGTGGACAGTCTTCTCTTGTGGGTAGACGGTGAACCACAATATCTGTATCGAGTCCCAGCATGTCTTCGTATGACCAGGCAAAGATCTCCACATATTCATGTAACAGCTGAATTAGGCGCTCTTTGACACTTGGCTCTAGGTTGGCACCCACTCTAATTTCCTTTCTATCTTCCTCAGTACCCAAGTTGATTGTCTCTAACAGCTCCTCATGAGGAAAAATCGCTCTTTCTTCTTGTTGTAATAACCTGGCCAATTCCCCTGGCACCTCACAATCTTCCTCACCTTCGTATTCGGCTTGGTTGATCAGATCTTCAGAGTCACTGAAGGCTATAGCAGAATTGTTACCCATGGGTTCTGGAGTGGAAGGGTACCTGCAATTGTGAGTGTGGGTGTGTGTAAAGACATAGCCATCTTAAAACAACAAAATGTAAAAGAAAGACAATGAGCACAAAAGTTTTAAATATGAAAAGCGTTCACGATTCATTAAAATGACATATGAAAATGAAATAAGAACCCTTACAAATGGACCTATGTGCCTCGGGTAAGGCACATGGTTGAAAAAGTACGAATTGTTTGTGAATTATTACAAATCCAATAGAAATGGAAAAGATAAATTACGGCGGTATGAAAGTAATCGGAACAAAGTCTTTTGCTTCTCAGTTGCATAGTCCTCCGCCAACAGTAGGAAAAATCCAGTCTTCCAAGCTGCCCTCTTCTTCACTGTCCTATAGTGCATTAACCCCTTGGTGGCTGATCTTCGCAGGTGGCCCTTCGGCATGGGAGCGGTGCACGGCCTTCTGAGCGGTTGAGGTAAATCCCAAGCCGAATTTGTCTGATTTGACGGGAAAGTCTGGAAGCTGACCCCAGATGGTGGACCCGCCTTCTTCCACTACTGCCCTTGCATCCTTGAGAGGTGACATCCGAGGTGGTGGTCTTGTGATCACAGGAGTTGATGATACTTCTTTGGTTGCTGCTATTTCCTGAGAAACTTCTTCAAAATGTTGGAAAGGGGTCTCGATGAATTCGCCATCCAATTCTACATATCAAAAAGAATTCAGATGACTAATCATGTATTCCTCTTCACCATGGAAATTTATGATTTTCCCTTGAACATGGTACTTCAGCATCTGATGCAAAGTCGAAGTGACTGCACCGACATTGTGAATCCAGGGACGTCCCAACAGGCAAGAGTAAGAAGGTCGGATGTCCATCACATAAAATGTTGAATTGAACATCTGGGTACCCACTTTGATCGGGATGTTCACCTCTCTATGGACCGTCCTTTTAGAGTCGTCAAATGCTCTTACAATGATGTTACTGGGTTTAAGGGTTAGGCCTTCACAATCCAATCTATCCAAGGCTTTCTTTGGAAAGACGTTTAGAGATGATCCAGTATCAACCAAAGCATGAGCTAGGGTGGTTCCCCTACACTCCACCGAGACATGTAGTGCGTCATTATGTTTTATCCCTTTGGAGGTCAAGTCAGCATCGGAGAATCCCAGGCCATTGTCAGTGGTCAGACTGGCTACACACTCTTGGAATTGATCAGCCGAAGTCTCTTGCGGCACGTGCGCTGTCTTCAAAAACTTGACCAAAGCCTTAGCATGTGCCTCAGAGCACAACAACAGGGCTAACATAGAGATTTTGTAGGGGGTCTGCCCCAGTAGTTCTACCACATCATAATCACTTTTCTTAATGATCCTCAGGATTTCTTCCATCTCCCTCTTGGATGTCTCAGGAATAACTAGTGATTGAGCCTTCGTCAAGACAGGCTCCTCTTGAACATTCTTTCCTTTATTCTTAGCAGCGGGAGTAGGGATAAGAATTGCATTGTCATTGTTGGCAGATACACTTGCAGGTGTAATCACTGGTACAACTGTAATCTTCGGAACGGCCACGGGTCCAGAGACTGCCTTTGGTGGTGCAATCTCTGGAGAGAAAATTCTTCCACTACGAGTAATTTTGCTTGTGCTAACAATATTACTGATGTCAGGATTGTCTTCTTCAGAACTCTCTTCATCGGCAGTCTGTTCAATCTGTTTGACACCATGGTACCATTTTATCTGATTTGTATGGGGCTGGCCCGGGCATTGTTATCTTCAACAGAGTAGTCATAGGAGCGGATGTAATCCTAACGGGTTTTTTAGGAACCCTGGAAGGACTGGCGTATATGGTTATTATTAAAACTTCTGGAACTGGAATGGGTGAGACAGGAGCTTTCTCAAACAAAATTTCCTGGTTATCAATCAATTGTTGGATTCTTTTCTTCAATAGAGGACAGTCAGATGATGAGGACAGGCAAGTATGGAAATCTTGGTCACAACCTGGGAACACCCCAGCTTTCAACAAATTCAACTTGATGGTTAGGAGAGGAGTTAACAGTTCATCCACGGTAGAAACAAACAGATCTTCTTCCACAACACTGGCATTGTGTCCATGCCTAGGCATTGGAGCAGAGATAACATTAGGTTTTTTAGGAGCTTTAAATTCAACTTCCTTTGCGTCGATCAGATCTTGAATCTTGTTCTTCAGAGCCCAACAGTTGTTGGTGTCGTGCCCTGGACTTTCTGAATGGTAAGCACACCTGGCATTCGGATGGTAGTGTGGAGATGAAGTATTAGGATTTTTAGGGGCCTCTTTTAGCATGGCCAAATTCAACTTCAAGAGATGTGGTAAAGACTTGAGCAGGAGTCATGTTTATCTTGGTGAATTGCCTTACAGGCCTTTCCACCCTTTGTTGATTATTTCTAGGCTAATCATTTCTCGGCTGATTGTTTCTCGGCTGGTCTGATGCAGACTTCTGAATCATAACGGCCCCCATAATTGGTCGTCGTTCGGTTCTTCCCTGATTTCTCTATGCATAGACAGCAGACACTTCCTTCTTTCTAGTGAAGGGATTTTTGGCAGCAGCAGAGGTAGACGCGTCTTTCTAAATTTTCCCGCTTCTAATACCGACTTCAATCCTCTCGCCAGTTAGAATCAACTCAGTGAGACATGCAGAGGAGCTTCCAATCAGGTGATTAAAGAAAGGACCTGACAGAGTCCCCAAGAACATGTACACTAGTTCTCTTTCAGATAAAGGTGGTTGCACCCTTCCGGCTAAATCCCTCCACTTTTGGGCGTAGTCTTTGAAGCCCTCATTGGATACCATCACCATACTCTGGAGTTGAGTACGGGTTGGTGCCAAGTCGGCATTGTATTGATATTGTTTATAGAAGACGGATACCAAGTCTTCCCAATTATGCACATCAGACCTCTCCAACTGGTAGAACCAATCAAGCTGCATTCCTGACAATCTGTCTTGGAAAAAGTGGACCCATAAGTCTTTGTCAGAAGAATGTTGCTGAATTTTCCTGACATAAGATCGTAGGTGCATCTTGGGACAAGACACACCGTCATACTTGGCAAACAGTGGCACTTTAAACTTAGGAGGGATTATTATTCTAGATACCAACCCTATCTCTTCAAAGTCTAGCCCAGGTACTCTCTGTATCTCCATAGCAGCTAGACGCTCTTCCAGATTTTTGTACTTGTCATCCGCCGGAGGGTATTGTTGTTCTGAGTAGTCCTCATCTTCCTCTTCTTCAGCTTCAGATTCAGATGGAACCTCAGTCTCTTTACCTTTTCTCCCTCCTTCCTCAGAGGTTGATGGAAATTCAAACCTTCCGCCCATGATAACTACACTGGCCTGCTTCTTCTTCTTTTTCTCTTTCTCTTTCTCTTGCAGAGTCTTGAGCTCCTCCTGCCCCTTGGCCAAGGTCAAGAGTAGCTGTTGAAATTGTGAATTCTGAGCTTGCAAGTCTTTGACCGTTTGTTCAATATCCATCTTGCTGAAATAAACAACAGAGAGATGAGGAAACTTCTTGTAAAGACTTGTTTATGCATATGATGAATGATATGTATTCATGTAATGCATTCAAGGATTCAGAAAAATTCAAATTTATGTTAAACAAAAAGGAACAAACATTATATTAATAAAATATAATTTGTTTACATCAATGCCCCTAGGGCAAAATAGTACAAAATTCTAAGATAAAAAGACGTTGCGCATCCTCTTTGGTGCAATATAGGTGTTGAGAGTCTTCTCTTCGTGGAGTAACCGAGTGAGTTCTAAAACCTTCTTCTCGCTTGAGTAGAATTGGGCTTCAAAAGTATCATGTTCTCCCTTGAGCTGTATCCAACTCCTTTGTAGATCTTCGAGTGATGTTGGCATGTCAGGATGTAGGAGGGTGTATGGAACCTCTCCTTCCTTAACAGGCTCTATAATCACTGGGAGAATAGAGGGGTAAGGCATCATAAGACTTTGGGCGCGGATTTGTACCCACTTGAGGTAAGGCTCAAAAGGGATGGAATTCTTGTGTCCTAGAGTTTTACTGTCTACCTTGTTAGGCATCCTCCAAGCTCGGATGAACCTTTGTCGGAGTCCTTGATTGTCATTGTCAAAGTCGAAAACCAAACCTTGAACTAGCATGTCATGTGGGCCATCCCTTCGGGCATAACCAAACTGTCTCAGAGCCAAGCAGGGGTTGTAGGTGATGCCTCCCCTAGTGCCAAGTAGAGGGACATTAGGGAATTCCCCACAACGGTCGATAATAATAACATTCTCTTTGGATCGAGAACACCAATGAATGTCTGAATGTGTAAGAGTCATCAATCGTTGTGACCACCTCAAACCTTGATCATTCTTCAAGACTGATTGGGGAAGATGAGAGATAAACCATCTTTCCAAAAGAGGAGTGCAACACACGAGAACACCTCTTTTCCTCATTGTTCGAGTGTGAAAAGAGTGCAAGATATCTCCAAGCAAAGTAGGCACCGGGTTGCGAGCCATGAAGATTTTGACAGCACTCACGTCTATGAGTTAGTCAGGGTTAGGGAACAAGACCATCCCATAGATTAGAAGAGCTACAATCTCCTCAAAAGCTTGTAAGTCTAAGGAATTCCAGCAACTTTGGGCCCTCTCAAACAAGAACTTTGCCAAGAAACCCTTGACACCGCTTCTAGTTTCCCAATGGGCTGTGACATCAGACGAGTGCAAGTGTAAGGCTTGAGCAATCTCTCCTGGCTTTGGATCACTTTCCGTACCGTTGAACGATATTTGATTGAGAATAGGAATCCTCATGAGTTGAGAAAATTCCTCCAAAGTGGGCACAAGCTGGTAGTCAGGAAATGTGAAGCAGTGATGCAAAGGATCAAAGAACTAGAAAAGAACTTTCATCATGTCTTCCTCTGTGTTGGAAGTGACTAAGTTGAGAAGACGTCCATGCCTCTCGGTGAACGGGAATTCTCAGGAATCCTTGAAGCTAGCTCCTTGAGTTGTGGAGGAATTCTTACAAGGTTGACTTGGATCGTTTTCCTGCGAAGTGATTCCATAACTGCAAAACAGGAACAAAGATGAATTTCCAAAATCCTTGAAATGGTTAGTGGATGCATATGATGCTTCATGATGTCCATGATGTTATGCACAAGTATATATGTACAAGAAAATCACACAAGTTCCTAGTTTAGGCTTGCGTGGGGTTTCATAGGTAAGTACCCTCTTGAAGTTTAGTTGGCTCAACCTGTTATAGTAAATAGTAACCGGGTCCTAAGGAGCTCAATATCACCTGATTGTTTTCTGTGTTCATAGTTTCAGTTTAAGCCACTTGACTGGCACCCGAGATATTCCAAGAAAAAAACCCTCAATGAGTGTAGTATCGAGTATCTACCAACTTCGGACTGCACCAAAGCCGGTCATCTCACTACATCCTAAAAGGCCAAGTTGGTCAAGTAAAGGTTCTAGAAGTTCGTTAGTGCTTCATGACATCACTCAGCGACCCCGTATTCTCTTTGATTGACTCAAAGGCTATCGGTACCCACAAACATGTCACACTAACATAGCTATTGCTTAAACCGTGTCGGTATACCCCGCACAGTTTCCACAACTTATTGTTATTTACCTATGAATGTTTCCCAAATCCGGGTAGAGGATTCAAACCCAAACAATAGAACCAAAGTGTAAAGCAAACAAGTCAAGCAATTGTAAGCAAATAAAGGTGATCTAAACCCTAAGGTAACCCCACTTTTAGAATTTTCCCCAGCAGAGTCGCCAGTTCTGCGATACGGTGGGAGAACTGACTTGAGGTTTTGCGTTTCTTCGCAAATGTTTCGGTTTAGCAAGAGTCGCCACTAACTTTTATTTTATCCAAAAGGAAAGGTAAAAAGCACAGGAAAGACCTTTGAGATGTTTTCTTGAGTTCGGGGGGTAGATTATGAAAAGGGAAGGTGCTAGCACCCTTTTCATCCATGGTTTTCCATGGGCTCTTAGTTACTTGTTTAGATCACTTGCTTTGCTTTTCCAATTGTTTTAAATGGTGCTTTGTGTGGTTTTGAAAGTATTTTGAAAATAGGCCATCGTTTAGGCAATCTTTGTAATGATTCTCGTTCGTAAGAATGTATACAAAGATGTTTTGTCTTTTGAAAAATGTTTCAATGTTTTGCGAGTTGTTTGGAAATGTTTTGAAATGTGTTGTGTATTTTTGAAAATAGCAAGGATTGTTTGCAAATTGATCAAGTAACTAGAAGCTATTTACCTACTCAAAAGTCTTTATTGTACATTTTTATTCCTTTGACATTGTTGATTTACCATTGCATTTGGTAAACAAACCTATCTTTGGATGTTAAACGGGACGGGCATGGGTCATCGTATGACCATGGTAGCAATGGTGCCAAGTATATTAGCAAGTTTTAGGGACCAAGATCATTTGTTTTTAGGTAACCTTATCTAGCTTCATCGAGGGACTATGATCTTTTGTTTTGTTTGATTTTGCCAAGATACCTTGCATGCATACCATGGCCATTTTTAAGGCAACAAAGTGGGTGAAACCCTTAGGAGTGCTTGTGTGCAATGTGTTGTCATTTTTCATGCATTTTTGTTGTCTTGTATTAGGTCATACTATTTGTTTGATTTTGTCTTATCATACAAACCCTAATTTACTAAACATGTATATAATGCGATAAATTGCGTAAAGTAAATCTAAGCTATTACAACAATATTATGGGAGGGGGGATACAAGTTTTGAATGGGGGATATTGCTCAAAATAAAACCCTAATTCACTATTAGAACCCAAAATTAATTTATTGTACAATAAAAAAATAAAAAAATATTTAAATATGAAATAAAATGTATGTATGAAAAAATGTTTTTTGTATTTATTTTTATGTATGTGAGAAATAAATTATTTAAGTCTAAAATAAGAAAAAAATTGTGATTATTTTTGAAAGGGTGAAAAACCCTAATTTCTGTTTAAAAGAAAATATAATCTATATTATTCAGTTTATTCATTTTTACTCAAGAAAAATAATAATAATACGTACAAAATGTTAAAAAATTGAAATATATATGAAAATAATATTTTAAATGTGAAAAAATAATAAAATAAAAATGTATGATATTTTTATATTATTTATAAGTTATTTTAAGAAAATGATTTCTATTTATTAAAATAAAACTATTTTTATATGAAAAAAAATAAGATAAAAAAATAAAATAAAATGCAAAAAAATTAAGAAAATATTTTTGGGGTTTTTTAATGTTCAGAAAAAAAATAATAAAGTCAAAAATATAAAATATGCAAGAAAATACAAAAATATGAAAATAATAAGTCAGGGGGGTGCAAAAGTAAAATGGGGGGTGTGGAAAGTGAAAGGCCCAAGGCGCCAGGCCCAGAACACCATCTTCATCCTTGTCCTTGCTTCACGCGCGCGCCTTTTGTTCAAACCTGTAACTCTCTATTCTTTGCACAAAAATAAAATCTGGCAACATGAAACTTGTAGCATTTTTGATCACGATTCCAATGATATAAGATTTGAAACCTAACTCTAAGAAACCAGAGAGAATTTCAGTGGCCCTAATTGTAAGTTCAGATGCGCCTAAGAGGGGGGGGGGGGTGAATTAGGTTCTTTAAAACTTTTTCTGAAATGTATGAATATTTTTGCACGAGTTTCTTTTCTTTCTTTTTCTGATAAGTGATGAAAGCAGTAAATGCAGAAAGTAAAGAGCACAAAGATGTATCCTGGTTCCCCTCACAGTCCGAGAGTACTCCAGTCCCCTTTCAACATGAAAGAGATTTCCTTATAGTTGGTAATTTGTACAAAGACTACCTAAAAACCAAGAACAATCCTCTTGGATTTTCACTAAGACCACAAAGAGAACAATCCTCCCTAAGTGTCTTTCTTGTTTCCAACAATCCTGAAAACAAGTATACAATAGTTTATTTGATTTGTATAAGAGTTTGAATGATGAAGGAGTAATGTCAATCACTTGATTGATCTTTTCTTATTCAATATGAAATTTAAGATGGAATACTCTTCTAAGTGCTCAAGAACAATTTTCAGAATGCATATGAAAATGATGAACAAAAAATCTTGAGTATAAAGAGTATGATCAAAAGAATAGAAAGTTTTTAGTGATTGTTGTTGATTTTTTTTTTGATTAATTTGATTGTTTTTCAAAATTCTAAATGAAAATAATTTATAGTGTAGTAATACCTCTTCAATGAAACATAGCAATGTTTAAACCATTTTTACTAAAGCAATGTATATGAAAAGATACAAAGATTGCCATGAAAAGGTGTTACAAAAGGTTGCTGGAAAAATAAATTTTTTCAAAATTTAAGGCACAACAACCGGTTGCACTAAAGCAACAATCGATTGCAGCACAACAACGTTTAAAATTTTTGTAAAATATAACTATGACAATCGATTGTCATTGAGGAGCAATCGGTTGCTCTAAAGCCAATGTTCAAAAAATTTGAAAATAAAACACATGACAATCGATTGCTGCTAGACAACAACCGATTGTATGTCAAACAGAATCAAAAGTTTTTTGGATGCAACCGATTGTCGTTTGATGACAATCGATTGCTTGTGTACAAAAATTTAAAAAACATTATTTTCAAAGATTTGAAGCAATTTAAAATATCCTTCTTCAATCATACATAGTATATACTCAAAATATTATTTTAATAAATTAAATGCATGATTAAAAATTGTTTTGAGCACTAAGAGCATAAGATCCAAAATTTCATATACCTTAAGCCATAAGTCTTGAAAAGTTGATCTTGATCAATGAATCTTGCTTGAGATAAATCTTCTATCTTGATCCATTCATTTTTGCATGCTAGCTTGTCTTCATCAAAACACTTGGAAAGCTTGATCTTACACTAATTCCTGACCTAATTTTTTCATGAACTTTAAGCTTCAAATTCTCACTACTCAGTTAATATAAATAACAACTATGCATATGTACAACTTAAGCAAGTTAAGGACTACATTTTTGCTTCACAAATCTTGACCTAAGGATGCCTAAATAAGGAGATAGAACTTTGAAAAAATACCTTGTTCAGCTGAGTTTGGATATGGAAATGTGGGAACTTTGAGTGAGGCCTGAAGATCGTGTGAGCTTCCTTGAAGTTCCCTCAAGCTATCCCAATGCTTATCTGGCCTTGTAGATGGATGAAACTCCCTGCACGAGTCAACCTGCAACCTTGTAAAATTAAAATGGTGAAGTGTGAAACTGAGCTCACAGTTGCAAGACAAGGGCCTGGACAGTTTAGGTGTGATGTATGGAATGTGTTTGAAGTTTTTTAAAGTAAAACGCACGAGCCAATATTGATTTGGCAAAGGTTCTGCAGAAGATGCCCTGTTTGGGCAGGAACTTGTGATTTTGGTGTTTGAGAGTGTTTGGGATGTTAGCAATTCGTGATTTTTGCTTGTGACAAAGTTCTGAAGTGATTTCAAATGATGCTAAGGCTTCCCTTTAACAGATGGATCAGTTCCCTTAACTTTTGCAAGTTTGCTTGCTTTTGAAGAAAGTTGACATGACCATGCCAAAGGCCTGTACAGGCTAGCTTGTGGACTGCAGAGGGTTGGTGTACTTTGCCTGATGTTTGTGGATCTTGCTTGCAACAAAAGATCAGGTCCATGGCTCAAGAAATGCAAATTTTCAAAAAGGCTTGCTTTATCAAAGTAGTATTATGAACTTTATGCCATTTTTGGATTAATTCATTGTACAATGTTTCAAAAGTCAAAACAAGACCATTATCCATTGAGTTTGGATTTAATTATGGAGTGTAGAAGGGATTTGGGACCTGTAATGCAAGGTACAAGCATGCTAGGATATATTTGCAACTTGAAGCATTTGTAAACATGGCTTGAACAAAAGTGACAAATTGCCATTTTCTCTTCTTCGATTCTCCCTAACCATAAATGATCTTGGAGATTTCTTGGACATTTTGGAAAGTTTGTAACATGCTATACAATCCATCTTTGGAATTCAACTTGAGATACCTCTTGGAACTAGGTGAAAAGTTGCCATGAAGTTAGGTCAAAAACCTGCCTAAAATAGGGCAAAATTTCACTAAGTTATTTAGTTCATGGACCCTTATTCGCAAAATCATAACTTGAGATCCAAGCATATTTTGGGAAAACTTTGTTCATAAAAGTTGTAGATTTCATGGATGACTACAACTTTCATGTTGGAAGTTTCCTTTGAATCCAATTGCATCATGGTGAAAAAGTTGGGAAAAAATAAGAAATTTTCAACACTTAGAAAAATTCTAAGTTATGAAAAATTTCAAATTAAAACCCTAATTTGCAATTTTAGGTTTCTTGGTCAAAAAGTTTCACATTTTGACATGTTTTGATGAATTATGACCTTTGGTACTTGATTTTGACCAAAAAGTCAAAGTTTGACTTTTTCAGTGTACAATTGATTTTTGATCAGTTGACTGGAAAATTCATCTGTCAATCCAATGCATTTGAGATCTTTTGAACCTTGTGATTAGGTCAAGATGATGCCATTGAGTCCTTGAAATCATTTTTGAACCCAATTGGTCATTGGCTAGGTTAAAAAATCAGAAAATCCCCTTTTCTCAGTCAAAACCCTAATTTTGACCATTTTGCCCTTTTGATGATCTGATCAAATTTCTTGAGGAATTTTAATTTAAACTTGATCAAATGGTTCATATGAGTCTATAATGTTGATGTGGATAAAAAATTATGAAGTTTGACTGTAAATTGGCCATGGTTGACTTTTTCCCCAATACAACTGATTTTTAGGTTAACTGTCCAATTGACTGGGCAAAAATGTGATTCAAGGCCTGAAACTTGGTATGAGCAATCTTAGAAGTCCAACATGATGTATGAAAGTCACATGAAGCAATGATGGTCCAAAAATCCTTGTGCAAACTCAAACCCTAATTTTAGGTCATCAGTGCAAGGAGATGTCTTGAGCTGAGCAAACCCTAATCTGATCTTAAGTCCAAGAAGTCTTGTGAGGAGAAATCTTGATAAAATGAGAGGGAAAATTTTGGGGTACAACAATCACCCACTAAGGTGACAGGCATAATGTTAGAAAAGTCCATAGCGAAATCCAGTGAAGAAAAAGAAGTGTGGATCCTGTTGGTTAATTTGAAAATAGTTTTAAATCAGCATCGACCTAATGCCTAAAAATAGAAAAGAAGAAAAGAACAGAAAATTTTTGTAAAATTTTTAAGAGAGACATAAAAACTTTGAGTAAATAAAATTTTTAAAAAAGGGTGGGTTGCCTCCCACAAAGCTCTTTGTTTAACGTCGGAAGCTCGACCTATATTGAAAATCGAAAATCTATTTTGGTGACTTAGACGACAGTTGTATAAATCTTAAACTAGTTGAGTAGTCCCTATTCTCGATGCAGTGGTAGTGCTTCAAACGCTGCCCGTTTACAATAAACGGATCACTGGGTTTTCCTTTGATTTCTACAGCGCCACTTGGGAGTATTTTAATAACTTTAAAAGGTCCTGACCATCTAGAGCGAAATTTTCTTGGAAATAGTTTAAGTCTGGAGTTAAACAGGAGTATTATATCGCCCTCATTGAATTCTTTCCTAGAGATGCACCTGTCGTGCCATTTCTTAGTTCGCTCCTTGTAGATTTTGGCATTCTCGTATGCATCTAGCCTAAGCTCTTACAATTCATGAACGTCTAGAATTCTCTTTTCTCCAGCGGCCTTGTAACTTAGATTCAGGGTTTTGATGGACCAATAGGTTTTGTGTTCCAGTTCTACAAGTAGATGGCATGATTTACCATAGACCAGTTTGAAAGGTGTGATTCCAATAGGTGTTTTGTATGCTGTTATGTATGCCCACAATGCTTCATGTAGTTTGGGCGACCAACCTTTCCTAGATATGGCAACAGTTTTCTCAAGTATTTGCTTAATCTCCCTGTTAGAGATTTCCACTTGCCCGCTTGTTTGTAGGTGGTAAGGTGTTGCTACGCGGTGTCGGACTCCATACTTTGCTAAAAGTTTATTAAAAATTTTGAAAATGAAATGTGAGCCACTATCATTGATGACTAATCTCGGAACACCGAATCTTGGAAAAATTATGTTTTTGAATAACCTAATCACTACTTGTGCATCATTTATTAGAGAGGTTACAACTTCTACCCATTTGGATACGTAATCTACTGCCACTAATACGTACTTGTTACGAGAAGACGATGGGAAAGGTCCCATAAAGTCAATTCCCCATACGTCAAATATCTCTACTTCTAGGATACCCTTTTGAGGCATCTCATCACGCTTATATATGTTACCATGGTGTTGACACCAGTCGCATTTTGTAATTGTAGCATGGACATCTTTCCATAGACTGGGCCAATAAAGGCCAGCTTGTAGGATTTTTATGCAAGTCTTTGAGGTGCTAGCATGTCCACCATAAGGGGCTTCATGACAATGAGATATTACACTCTCTATTCCACTCTCAGGAACGCATCAACGGAAAATACCATCGGGGCCTCGCTTGAATAGTAAGGGCTCGTCCCAATAATAGTGTTTGAGATTGTGAAATAATTTCTTCTTATGCTGATAAGTTAAATCAGGTGGAAGGACCTTTGCTGCTAAGTAGTTGACATAGTCAACATACTAGGGCAGTGAAATTTGAGTAGATACTGCTTCCAATACTTCAATTGTCTTGTCATTGTTGCAAAATTCAAGGCATTCTTCAGCTGAGTTTTCAGACCTCATCTGAGCTACCAGGTGTTCATATGGAAAATCGTCATTTATGGGTATCTCTTCAGGTTTAAGATTTTCGATCCTAGATAGATGGTCGGCAACAAGATTTTCAGATCCTGGTTTATCTTTGATTTCCAAATCAAACTCTTGTAAGAGTAAGATCCATCTTAATAATCTTGGCTTGGCATCCCGTTTAGCTAATATGTATCTAATAGATGCGTGATCGGTGTAGATAATAATCTTTATTCCTACTAGATAGGAACATAATTTATCTAATGCAAAAACGACTGCCAAGAGTTCCTTTTTCTGTAGTGGCGTAGTTTATCTGTGCAGAATCCAAAGTCCTACTTGCATAGTATATTGCATGGAGTTTTTTGTATCTTCTTTGTCCTAGGACTGCACCTACTGTATAATCGCTTGCATCACACATTATCTTGAATGGTAGACTTCAATCAGGTGGTTATATGATAGGTGCGGATACGAGAGCTGCTTTTAACTGTTCAAACGCCTTCAGGCAGTCATCATCAAAGATGAACTCAACTTCTTTCATTAAGAGGTTAGTCAGAGGTTTAGAAATTTTCGAGAAATATTTTATGAAGTGTTGGTAGAAATCGGCATGGCCTAAGAAACTTCGTATTTCTTTTACGATTTTTAGGGGTTAGAGGCTTTCTATTACATTCAATCTTAGCTTTGTCTACTTTGATCCCCTTTTCAAAAACTATGTGTCCAAGTACAATTCCTTGTTTTACCATAAAATGGCATTTCTCCCAGTTCAACACTAGGTTTACCTGCACACATCTTTCCAGTACCCTTCTCAGGTTTGACAGGCATCCTTCAAAACTTTGCCCGCATACAGAGAAGTCATCCATGAACACTTCCATGATATCATCTATAAAATCGGCAAAGATGGACATCATACATCTTTGGAATGTTGCATGCGCATTACATAATCCGAACGACATTCACCGATAAGCAAATGTACCATAAGGACACGTGAACGTTGTCTTTTCTTAGTTATCAGGGTGGATAGGAATTTGAAAGAATCCCGAATAACCGTCTAAGTAGTAGTAGTAAGAATGCTTAGCCAATCGCTCAAGCATTTTGTCAATAAAAGGTAGAGGGAAATGGTCTTTTCGAGTTGCTTTATTTAGTTTTCTATAGTCAATGCACATTCTAGATCCACTCAAGACTCTTTCTGCTATTTGTTCTCCCGCTTTGTTTCTCGTGACTATGACTCCTCCTTTCTTGGGTTCACAGTGGACTGTACTAACCCATTGGCTATCTGAGATTGGATAAATGATACCTGCATTTAGAAGTTTAGTTACTTCATCCTTGACTACTTCTCAAGATCGGGTTAATTCTTCTCTGATGTTCTCTAGAGGATTTACAGTCATCTTCAAGCATAATATGATGCATGCAGATGGAAGGACTTATTCCTTTAAGATAAGCAATGTTATATCCTAAAGCAGAGGGATATTTCCTTAAGACATGCAATAGTTTTTCTGTCTCAGTTTGTCCTAAGTTTGCGTTGACTATCACAGGTGTTTTAAGTTCGGAATCTAGGAATTCGAATCTTAGGGTTTTGGGTAAAACTTTAAGTTCCAAGTTGGGTTTCTTAGGACAAGGCATATGATTTGGTGTCAGTGCTAGGCATTCACTTAAACCTTCATCTCGATATTCGGGACACCAATCATCATCTTCAAAAATCAGGGGCATCGGAATCTTCATAGTTTCAGAATGAGTTTCTTCTTTTGACTCCATCTATTTGACACATTCGTTGATTATATCTAACAGATAGCATGTATCATCTATAGTTGGGGCCTGTAGGAACTGTGTCAGGATAAACTCAACTTTCTCTTCTCCAACTTCAAAAGTTAGCTTTCCTCTCTTAACATCTATAATAGCTCCAGCAGTGGCTAAAAATGGTCTTCCCAATATTATGGGGGTTACGTTGTCTCCTTTAATGTCCATAATGATGAAATCTGTAGGGATGTAGAATTGACCTATGCGTACCATAACTTTTTCTAGAATTCCCATAGGGTATTTGACAGAGTGATCCGCTAGTTGTACTGACATCTTGGTTGGTCTTAATTCTCCCATGTTAAGCCTTTTGGATATGGACAAGGACATAACATTGATACTAGCGCCTAAGTCTCATAGAGCTTTTTCTATGACATACTTACCTATATTACAGGGTATAGAGAAACTTTCGGGATCCTTCAGCTTCTGAGGCATTTTGTTCTGAATGATTGCGCTACAATCAACAGTGAGTGTAATTCTCTCGTTATCCTCTATCTTTTTCTTGTTTGATAAGATTTCTTTGAGAACTTAGTGTACGGGGGCATTTGAGTAATAGCTTCTGTGAATGGTATCATGATGCTTAATTGTTTCAAAAGTTCAACGAATTTCTTAAATTGCCCCGCACTTCTAGATTGAGCAAGTCTTTAAGGATACATGATTGGTGGTTTGTAAGGTGGCAGAGGCACATAAGGTTTTTCCTTTTCTTTTGTCTCTCCATCACCCACCTTCTCCTTCTCTTTTAGTTCGCTTTCCTTCTCAGTTGTTTTTCTAGAACATTGGGACATGGTTGGGTTTTCAACTCTAGGGTCAATTGGTCCATCGTACTCATATCCACTCTGCAGTATAATAGCATGAGCATACCCTTTTGGATTCAGTTGAGGTTGACCTGGAAATGTACCAGTAGGTGCTTGTTGTTGTGCAACTTGCAAAATCTGGGTTTCAAGCATTTTGTTATGGGTGGCTAAAGCATCTACTATGTTTACTAACTGTTTAATTTGCTCACTAGTGTGAATATTTTGGTTTAGAAATTCCTTTTTAGTTTGAGCTTGGGTGGCTATAAATTATCCATTAGAATTTTGAGGTTAGACTTCCTAGGAATATTAGGAGTAGCTGCAGGTGCTTTTTGATATCCCGATGGTACAGCAGGTGCTTGGCCAGGCGCATACAACACATTGGTGTTCTTATATGAGAAATTTGGCTGATTTTTCCATCCATGGTTGTAAGTGTTTGAGTAAGGATTTCCTTGAGCATAATGTACTTGATCAGGGGGGGGGGGGAGGGGGTTCCTGCTAAGATTTGGCATTCAACAGCAGCATGTCCAGGTACTCTGTATATCTCGCAATTTGGAGTTATAACAACCACGATGGCTGGAGGTACTGCGGTTAAGTTATCTATCTTCTAGACGAGAGCGTCTACCTTAGCATGGACACTATCAAGACTGTTGATCTCGTACATACCACCTTTTGTCGGTGCTTTCTCTATGGGATCTTTGTCTGCTTGACCTCTTTCACTCCCCCACTGATAGTGGTTTTGAGCCATACTTTCTATGAGATCATAAGCAACAACGTAGGATTTATCCATAAGTGCGCCACCTGCGGCGGCGTCTATCGTTAATCTTGTATTATAGAGGAGACCATTGTAAAAAGGTATGGATGATTAACCATTCTTCTAGGCCATGATGTGGACAGAGCCTCAGCATGTCTTTGTATCTTTCCCAAGCGTCAAAAAGAGACTCGTTGTCCTTTTGTCGAAAATCACTTATTTGGGATCTTAGCATAACTGTCTTACTTGGTGGGAAATATCTTGCAAGAAAGACTTTCTTCAACTTATCCCAAGAGGTAACCGAGTTAGCTGGTAGAGACTAGAGCCAGGCTCGGGCTCTGTCTCTTA
The DNA here is from genome assembly GCA_948472305.1 of Vicia faba. Lineage (NCBI taxonomy): Eukaryota > Viridiplantae > Streptophyta > Magnoliopsida > Fabales > Fabaceae > Vicia > Vicia faba. The sequence goes on from OX451739.1 coordinate 712,474,072, forward strand.
GGGAAAAAGGGAAAAGATGAAGCCTTATCGCCTCTTGACTGACTCCATTGTTCTTAACTGTATTTGTGTATTGCAGAAACATCGATAAATGTAGATTATGGTCGTCCATTGACCCTGCAGAAAACTGGTTTTGTTGTACAACAGACAATAAGGAAGGTTTGAGTTCGAAGTTATTAGCCTCAATCGGAGGGGCAACAATGTTGTTATATGGTTCTTCCTGCGAAGGAATAGATTAAGATTTGAGTGGACATGGCTGATCACCCATGTCTGGTTCTTCAACTGGTTTGGTAGGAATAAAAGATTGTGAGAGGGATTAATCTGTATGAGATACTTGTACTCAGCATCTTCTAGTAATAGAGCGCTCAGGTTCGGAAATTGGTAGCACTAAGCCTGCACCTTTAGAGTGAGTTCTTGGCATACAATTGGGAACGGTGCCTTAGTCTCTACAGTGTAACTAAAAGAGTTACGATATCGACTTGTTAGTTCCCGGTAACAGCGCCAAAAACTTGATTGTGACTTTGTGAGTCTTAAAGAATCTAGACCGCAAGTATACAGTCCTATCGCATGTAGCTTTAAATATTATCGAATCCCAAGGGACTAAATGTCGAACTACCGTTATCTTAGGTTACTACATAAATCTAAGGCTAATAATGTAATTAATAGGGGATTTAGGGAACCTAATTAATAATAATCTAGTTTAGATTCAAGGGAGAATATCGGTATGTAATGGTCGGACTTTGGGGATTTAGCAACTCATTAACCTAACTCGGATTAACAAAACAATTTTTAGTAGAAAGTATTTGTTTGAAAACCCTCTTCTCACACTCTCGTGTTTATTAATTCAGATCCTACGATCAAACCTAAGTGAGTGCTCTCGCTGTTTCAATTAGAGTTTAAAAATAGTTTTTGGAAACAAACAAAATCTAATCAACTTAAAAGCGCTCTCGCTGTATTTTAAATTGATGCATAATTACTATTGTCTAGTTATTATCTCAAACTCTCGTTTTATTGATCCTAACTTCTATCTGTATTTTACTCTCGTAACAAAACAATTAATATTTAGAACTAGTAATTGAAACCAGAAAAATTATTCTTTTAAAAAGGAACTGATCAATTGGCGTTTCTAAAACCCCGTTGGCTATATGACCTTACATACCAATAAATAAATTTAGCCTAGCATATTAAATGACTCAATAACAGCGCAACCGAAATAATTATCATCAAAAAATTTAAATAACCAAAATATTTCGGACGATCCTGGCATAAATAAATAAAGTACTTAAATTAAACCTGAAAATAATATGGCAGAATATTTGGCTCACTTCAGGTATCTCCCACAGATTGGTAAAAATAAGCGAAAAGAAATAATGCGGAGAATATTTTTGGCAGAGTAACAGTAAAAACAGAGAAAAGAAAGCGTCCTTAAAATGGAGATTTGAGGTCCTATTTATAGCCTTGGAGATGCACGGGAGTTGAGATATTTTCTCTTCTGGAATTTCCTCCGTAGCGACCGCTACGGACTAAAGAACTCTCAATGTAACAGTCGTTACACTCCTGAACTTGGGGTAGGGCTTGCGTGGCAGGGTGTAACGGTCGTTACACTCCTGCTTTTAAGGAAAGGCTTGTGTGTCAGGGTGTAACAGTCGTTACACTCCTTTGGGCCAATGTGTAACGTTCGTTACACTCCCTTAGTGGATTGGACCAACGCTTCTTTCTTAGGCTTTTTTGCTTTTAGTGCACCTTATTCTACCATACACCCCTCAATGCATGATTTCTCTTGATTAGCTTGACTTTTCTTAACTTTTCTTAACTTTCTTCGCACATGCCTTGCAAACATCGAATTCTTGAAAACATAGAAAATACCAGCATAATACAAATACCGAGTAATTTAATTAATTAAAATGCGGATAAAATTCATGTAAAATGATCCAAATATTCGATACATTTCCAGGTTATCATCTGGTCCATTCTTCAATCACTTGATTGGAAGTTTTTCGGCTGGGTTCACATAGCTGATACTGACAGGTGAAAGAGTAGAAGCCGATATCAAGAGTGGGAAGGTTTCGATGGCTGCATCTTCTAACACTGAGAAGAAACCATTTGGTGGCATGAGGGAAGCTAATGCTGTATATGGACAGGTGCGACGTGCTAGAGGTAACCACAACCCATCTGTGGGGGAAGTACTGGTCTCTAATCCTACGCCTGTGCAATGACATCAACAAGGGAATTAGCGTAAGGAGGTCGTGCCTAAGAGATAATTCACCAAAATCAACATGTCACTAGCTCAAGCGTTACAGCATGTGTTGAAAGTAGGATTGATTACGTTAAAGGCTCCTCTGCGGAATCCTAATACCTCTGCTCCTAGATACCACCTCGATGAAAGGTGTGCATACCATTCTGATAGCCCTGGACATGGTACGAATGGTTGTTGGGCTATGAAGAACAAAATTCAGGATATGATTGATGCCAAGGAGATTGAATTCGACCCTCCAGAGACTCGCCACGTGATCACTGCCCCTTGTAACACCCCAATTCTACCCCAAGCAAAATTATGCAAATTAAATCAGAGTTATAAAATTCAATCATGCAAACTAATTGGGCCGTCACAATTTCTTCTATCAAAAATTCATTGCATTCATCGTGGATATATAACACTTTTAAAACATCGGATTAACCATCAATCATAATATCTTTAATTAAATAATTTAGCATCTACGCAGCGGAATCCTCAATAACATCTTTAAACAACAAACAACAACTTCGAAACATCACATATTTAATAATAATCAATTTAAAGTTCAACAACTGAAAATCAGCAATAAAAAAATCAGCAAGGATTCATCCCCCCCGAGTGTTACATATCAGCAATGACACCGACTCGAACTACTGAAGGTATACAACCTTCACTCTCGATTACCTGCACGTTACCAACATAAGGGCAACATTCAAACAGAAGGGGTGAGATATCTAACAATATAATAAAGCGCATGATAATTAATATATTAAATTAGATCAATAACATCACCACTTCTCATCTCATAATCAACAACAATTACAACATATATACACATTCATCAACATCAAAATACACTTCATTATTCACTCATATAATGCGACTCAATACTATGCAAATGCATGTGGTACCATTGGAGCAGAACTCCCATCTCAAAAATTTTCCAATTAATAGAGGCATCAACAAGGCATAACCTTCATCTCAAAATTCTCCAATACATGCCATCTCAACGAGCATAAGCTCCATCTCAAAAATGCAATGTATGCGACACAACCATGAATGTAATAACAACACCCAAGTTAACAACATCTCATATCATCTCAAAAACATCTCGAATTAACATCTCAAAATACATCTCAAAAGCATCTCAAAATACATCTCAAAATACATCTCAAAAGCATCTCAAAATACATCTCAAAATACATCTCAAAAGCATCTCAAAATAACAACATCTCAAGTTAACAACATCTCAACGTCTCGTCATCAACATCTCATATTATCAAAATAATTCATAAAACATTATTTAATCATCGAACGTCATTTATTCATCATAATTATCAAACACAACTTCTTTAATAACATCTCACTAACACCTCAGCTGTATATTAATACTACTGTAATCCCTATTGTTATTATGCAATTTTACATCCCTACTGTCACTAATCCTACTATTATAATTCAAACAACAGCCTCTAAACATCTCATATTCATCATTCTGTTCAAAAACCAGCACAACGATCAACACGGGAATTAATTATAAATCCTAAATTGGCTACTAGGATTACACTTCTTATTCATCATTTTAATCCTCTAAAATAAAGTTCATCGCGTTAACTATTCAACGCTTCGAACGACATCTCAAACGACATCCTAAAACTCAAGTTACAGCACTTTAAAACTGAATCTGTCAAAAATCAGGCAACATGGGTCGATGCAAAACCCTTTGGATCGACGCGTACTGCTCCATCTGCACAACATGGGTCGACGCATCCTCCTTATGGATCGACTCATCCTGGTCTCATACACAGCATGTATCGACACATGCATCTCACCGATCGACTCATCCTGAGTCTTTCAACCCTCATGTATCGACGCAAGCCTCTTTCGTATCGACTCATCCTGAGTCTTATAGCCTTCATGTATCGACACATCAAGTTTGAGGTCGACACATCCTGATTTCTCCTGCATAATTCCATGATTTCCTCTGCATTTTTACTACGGGAATCATATTCTTAACCCTACAACCTTATTATAATCATGATAAATCATCACCTAACATTATCCTATAATACTACATCATTCAAACAACATCATGGCATCATTATTCATCTAAAATTCATCAAATCTTCATCATACATCATCATATACATCCAATTCAAGAACAAAACAGCAATCACCTCTAACCCCACATATCAAACATCATGAACCCAATTATAAAGTCAGAACCCCACCCTTACCTTGGATTGAAGGTCGCTCTACAATTACCGGGTTGAATTCTCGTTCTTGTCGTTTCCTTCTATTTCCAGCAGCTTCACGTTCTCTTCCAAATCCTTATTCTTTCTACTGCTTCTTTCTTTCTATTCCTTCTAACAAATAATAAAACAACCCTATTTATTCTATTAACTCCTTAATGGGCATAAAACCAACACCCCCCTTTTGACTTCTATTCCTTCAAAATAGGCCCACATCACATAATATTATAATTCTAATATTATTTCACCACTTAATAAAATAATTAAATCCAATTAATTATATCACAACACATCTTCTCAAATATTCCAAAAATAATTTAATTAAATAATTAATTAAATTGCGGGAATTACAACTCTCCCCCACTTAGTATATTTTCGTCCTCGAAAATTTACCTCAATCAAACAATTCAGGATAGGAGTCTCGCATCTTGCTCTCCAACTCCCAAGTCACGCTTTCACCAGCATCTCCTAGCCAAACCACTTTAACCAAGGCAATCTCTTTGCCCCTTAGAGTCTTTATTTCATGATTCGCGATCCGTACAGGCATCGTCTCCATCGTAAGATTATCCCGTACTTGCACATCGTCCATATGAATCACATGAGATGGATCTGAAATATACTTTCGAAGTTACGACACATGAGACACATCATGCAAATTCGAAAGATTAGGCAGTAAAGCCACTCTATAAGAAACATTCCCCACTCTCTCAGAAATCTGATACAGTCCAATAAAACGAGAAGTGAGCTTCTTAGACTTCAATGCTCGCCCAACACAAGTCACAGGTGTAACTCTCAAAAACACATGATCACCAGCTCGAAATTCTAAACCCTTCCTTCGCTTGTCATGATAACTCTTCTGTCTACTTTGGGCAGCTTTCATCTTTTCTCGAATCAACTTCACCCTCTCGGTAGTCTCACGAACAAGTTCAGGTCCAAGTACTACACTTTCTCCAGATTCATGCCAACATAACGGAGTTCTACATCTTCGACCATACAACGCTTCAAAAGGTGCCATCCCAATACTGGAATGGTAACTGTTATTATAAGTGAACTCTATCAACGGAAGATAAGTATCCCACGAACCTCCTTGCTCGAGAACACATGCCCTCAACAAGTATTCCAACGATTGAATAATCCGTTCAGTCTGACCATCTGTCTGAGGATGATACGCTGAACTTAACCTCAACTTAGAACCCAACGCTTCTTGCAAACTCTTCCAAAAAAAAGAAGTAAATCTTGGATCTCTATCTGACACAATGCATAAAGGAACACCATGCAGCTTCACAATCACACTAATATAAATCTCAGCCAACTTCGACACTGGAAAACTGATGTTAATAGGAATAAAATGAGCTGACTTCGTAAGCCTATCAACAATCACACAAATCGAATCATGTCCTCTTAAAGTATTAGGAAACCCCGTCACAAAGTCCATTGAAATGCTATCCCATTTCCATTCTGGAACTTCTAACGGTTGCATCAATCCTGTAGGCTTCTGATGTTCAACTTTCAACTTCTGACAAGTCAAACATGTATACACGAAACAAGCGACATCACTCTTCATCCCAGGCCACCAAAACAAACCTTTCAAATCTTGATACATCTTTGTAGCTCCTGGATGAATACTCAACTTACTCCTATGACTATCTTCAAGTATCACTTTCTTCATCTCAACATCATCAGGAATACAAATCCGGTTACGAAACCTCAACACACCTTGCTCATCTAGCTTGAAATCACTATTCTCAGATTGATCAGTCCCAACTATCAAATTTACCAGTTTCACATCCAACTTCTGAGCTTCTCTGATACTGTCTATAAATTCATTATTAATCTTCAACATACCCAATATAACACTTTGCGGAGTAACCTCGCAAACTAAGCTCATATCTCTGAACTGTTCAATCAATTCCAACTCTTTAACCATCATTGCCGACATATGTAAAGTCTTTCGACTCAATGCATCAGCTACCACATTCGCTTTTCCTAGATGACAATTCAAACCGAAATCATAATCCTTTAACAATTCCAACCATCTCCGTTGCCTCATATTCATCTCCTTCTGATCAAATAAATAATTTAAGCTCTTATGGTCACTAAACACTTCAAATCCAGAACCATAAAGATAATGCCTCCAAATCTTCAACACAAAAACAACTGCAGCAAGCTCTAAATCATGCGTAAGATAGTTCTTCTCATGAGTCCTCAACTGCCTTGACGCATAAGCAACTACCTTACCATTCTACATGAGCACACCTCATAAACCCATCTTAGAAGCATCACAATACACCATAAAAGACTCTCATGGATTAAGTAACATCAAAATTGGAGCCGACGTTAACCTCTTCTTCAATTCTGTAAAACTTTCTTCGCATTGAACATCCCATAAAAACGCTCTACCTTTACAAGTCAACTTAGTCAACGGAAGTGACAACTTAGAAAACCCTTTAATAAACCTTCTATAATAACCAGCTAATCCCAAGAAGCTTCTAATCTCAGTAGCTGACTTTGGAGTTTCTCATTGCAACACAGCATCAACCTTCGATGGATCTACAACAATGCCACTACCTGAAATCACATGACCAAGAAAACTAACCTCTTTCAACCAGAATTCACACTTGGACAACTTTGCGTACAACTTCTTCTCTTTCAAAACTTGCAATACTACTCTTAAATGTTCTACATGCTCTTCTTCTGACTTAGAGTAAATCAAAATATCATCAATGAACACCACTACAAACCGATCCAAATAAGTATGAAAGATAAGATTCATATATTCCATGAATACTCCCGGCACATTAGTAACACCGAAAGGCATCACTGAATACTCGTAATGTCCATAACGCGTTCTGAAAGCCGTCTTCCGAATATCTTCATCCTTCACTTTAATCTGATGGTATCCTGACCTCAAATCAGTCTTACTAAACACACGAGCATCCACTAATTGGTCCATCAAGTCATTTATTCTTGGAAGCAGATACTTGTTCTTAATCGTCACTTTATTCAACTGTCTATAATCGACACAAAGCCTCATACTCCCATCTTTCTTCTTTACTAGCAGCACTGGACCTCCCCACGGCGATACACTTGGTCTTACAAACTTCTTCTCAAGTAACTCTTCCAATTGCTTCTTCAACTCTGACAATTCAGATGCAGACATCCTGTATGGTGCCATAGACACAGGTCTGGTACCAGGTACAAGATCAATCACAAATTCAACTTCTCTCTCTGGCGGTACATCAGGAATCTCATCAGGGAAAACTTTAGGAAATTCACACACCACCTGCAATTCCTCAATTACAGCTTGAGTCTCTACAGATAGCGACGCCATTAATGAGAACATATGTGCTTCCTCTTGCATCAACTTCCTCAACTGTCTAGCAGACAACAAACCATCTTCCTCTTCTTCAGGAGTAGAAAACTTCACAGACTTATCATAACAGTTAATATGAACACAGTTATGCTCTAACCATTTCATACCCAAAATTACATCCAAACCTCTTAACAGTAAACAAACCAAATCAACAACAAAGTCTCTGTCGAAGATCGACAAGGGACACTTCAAACACACAAAAGAAGTAGTCACCGACCCCTTGGCTAGAGTATCGACGACCATTTCTCCATTCAAAGAAGACAACATAAGACCCAATCTTTCAACACAATCAGCAGCAATAAAACAACGCGTAGCACCAGTATCAATAATAGTAATTAAAGGAGTATTATTAATGAAACATGTACCTCTAATAAGTCTGTCCTCAGCAGCTGTCTGATCATCCACCAAAGCAAACACTTTACCACTTTATTGAGCCCTCTTCGGTTTCAGACACTGACTACCAATATGCCCTTCTTCTCTACAGTTGAAACAAATCACATCCTTGCGTTCACACTCAGATACAACATGTCTGTTCTTACCACAACGGTAACATCTCTTCACTTCAGCAGTGCACACATTACTCTTGTGCCCAGGTTTTCCACACTTAAAGCAAATCACACCAGCAGGAGCATCTCCCCCACTAGTCCTCTGACCATGAGCAACTTTCTATTTACCTTTACCAGTTGGGGCATCATAAGTCTTACCACGATTCTGTTGGTGCTTACCATTCTTCTCACTGATAATCTTGTAATGTGAATTATTATCCTCTTCATAAATCCTGCAGCTATCAACCAAATCAGCAAAGACACGGATCTTCTGGTATCCAACTGCCTTCTTAATCTCCGGGCGCAACCCATTCTTAAACTTAATACACTTTGAAAACTCTGCATTTTCCTCAGCGTAATGCGGATAAAACTTAGCCAACTCAGAAAACTTGGCAGTATACCCAACAACTGACATACTTCCTTGTTTCAGCTCAAGGAACTCAATTTCCTTCTTACCACAGACATCTTCAAGAAAGTACTTTCTCAAAAATTCCCTACGGAACACAGCCCAAGTGACATTCTCACCTGAAACTTCTAACTTCTGACAAGTCTCTAGCCACCAGTCATCAGCCTCGACTGCTAGCATATGAGTCCCATAATGAACCTTCTCCGCTGGAGTGCAGTCCATCACGCGAAAGATTCTCTCAATCTCTTTCAACCACTCCAATGCTCCGTCAGGGTCATACTTTCCCTTGAACGTAGGTGGATTCTCTCTCTAGAAAGTCGCCAAGCTACAAGATCCAACATTCCCGTCAGCATTCGGCTGATTTTCCATCGCATGAGCCATCGCTTCTAAAGCAGCAGCAAGTGCATCATCATTCCTTCCAGCCATCTCAACTTATCACTACAACATAAACAATGGTTAGAACTCAAAATAACAATACTCGATTGTTAGACAACTACGACTCGACGACAAGGTCAAACTAACCTTTTGCTCTTATACCAACTTTGTAACACCCCAATTCTACCCCAAGCAAAATTATGCAAATTAAATCAGAGTTATAAAATTCAATCATGCAAACGAATCGGGACATCACAAATTCTTCTATCAAAAATTCATTGCACTCATCGTGGATATATAACACTTTTAAAACATCAGATGAACCATCAATCACAATATCTTTAATTAAATAATTCAACATCTACGCAGCGGAATCCTCAATAACATCTTTAAACAACAAACAGAAACTTCAAAACATCACCTTGTTGTACCCCAAAATTTTCCCTCCCATATTTCTCAATGCACTTCAAGAAAGATCCTCAAGTTGCTCAAGAAAGCCTAAGGGTTGACTAGACAAGCTCTCTCATAAGGCAGTCTACCTCAAATTAGGGTTTCATATTGTATCAAGATACTTGAGTAAAAGAGATCCAAAATGCTCACAATTGTCCTAATATGTTCTCAAGGTCATCCATGTGAAGTTTCAAGCCTTGCAGAGAAAGTTTGCCCAGTCAATTGCTCAAAGACCTAAAAATCGACTGTGCTAGGGCAAAAGTCAATTGTGGCCCACATACAATCAAACTTCAAGATTTTTGGTCAACATTCTCATTTTTAAGTATCATTCATCATTTGATCAAGGGTTGATCATGATTCATCAAGGATTTCCCACAATTCATCAAAATCCAAAAGTTGCTAAATTAGGGTTTTGCAGGAAAAGTCAACTCAAATTTGACCAAGCATAACTTTCTCATACTTTATGAGAAATGACCCATCCAAAGATCATTTTGAAGAGGATGAAATGCTCTACAATTCATCTTCATCTCCCAAGTTCAAAATATGCACTCACAAGAAATTATTAATTTTGACATTATAGGTCATTTTGAAAAGTCAACAAAAACACCTTTTTTGTCAAAGCTTCATACATGAACATGGAATACCAAATTGAGATAAGACCAAAAGGGTTGCTTAGAGGACATATCAAGATTTCTAAAAAGTCCAAGAAAACCTTCAAAGAGTCAAAATTGAGGAAGTTATGCATCGGTGAAGTTGACCCTTTTTATAAAATTGTCAAAAGTCAACTATGCCTAAAAGTGCAATTTTTGCTAAATGGGCCTAACGTTTTGCACTTGTCTTGAGTTGGTAGCATGGTCCACGAGCCCTAGGTCTTGCCACTTGTCTTTATCTTATTTTTTTATTTTGATTTTTATTTGAATTAAATCAATTTTAATCAAAACAAATCATGAAAAATCTAAAACATTGAAACCTCAAGATATTGTGCATGTTTCAGGTCTTATATCCAGTTGGAAAAAGATTGAATTCGTGAAAAGCCTTGGTGTGATCAAAAAGGTTGAGTTTGGCCTATTTTTGGAAGTATCTTCAAGTGAATCAAATCCAAATTAAAAGCTATAATGGAGGAAGATTGAGATCATGTTTGCAACCCTAATTCAATCATTGATATATATTGAACAATTGCAGACCTAAAAAAGGAGGTTAGAGATGCGTGAGAAGTCAGAACAAACTTGAAAAAAACACAAAAAAGTGCTGAGTCGAATTCATAGTTCCAGGCGATTCCAGGGCTTCCTGACCATCTCATTCACTTCCTGGGAGTACAAGCAAGCTGTACCAATCAAGAACAAGCGTGCTAGTGCCCAAAATTCATCCCCACGACTCCCACGGTTTGCCCATTTTTCCAAAACTGAATATTGTTATTCTTGCACATTCATCATTTTTTAATAGTATATTCTTATTCATTATCACATTTGCAAGCTATCTATACCATTTAATTTCGTTTTTGTGGACTGTATCAAGATTCACCATAGCTAGGTTTTGTTGGTTCGATTTGGGATCTTTGTGTACAGGTGAAATTGGGCCATGAAAGGGGCACCATCATGCTCAGAAATTCCAGAGGAGTTGATTCATGGCCTTAGATTTTATTTATCTTGCTTTTGTTGGATTTTGAGAATTGCAGGATCTGTAGCTATGGACATATGTCCGTAGGTAAAAGTCTATGACTTTTACCAACAGAGAGAGGAAGAAGATGACATACATGGCTCCATCTCATTCGTGCATTTGAATTCTCGCGCGTGTTTTACAACTTATTCATTTTATTATTTTTGTTTCATCTAATAATCAATTGAACCAAATGGCCTAGTGGTGGCCAGGTAAGCGCTAAGGCATTGGAGGGCTTGAGGTAAGGGGTTCGACCCCTGCCTCCAACATTTGCATTTTTCTTGAATTTTCTCTACAGATCCCATGTTCCACAAGGCATGAAGGCCACCATGGGGCATCATCTCCTAACCATCAGATCACCAACCATCCAGATCTGAAGGCCATCATTGCGCGACCTATCATGTGACCTAGTCAACGCATGGCAGGGGATCCAGCAAGTCAACATGGATCAATTGTTTCTTGGGCCAGAATTGCTATCTGCACCTCCCAATTATTCACAACCAGGCCCAAATTTCCTCTCTTTTCTTTTTATACTTTTCTTAATTAATTTATTTATTTAAATATTTTTACTAACAACTTAATTTTTCTTTTATCAAAAAATCATAAAAAATAATATTTTTCACCCAATTAGATTTAGGTTTTTTTTTATATATACAAAAATTAATTAAAAAAGGTTATTTAATTTTAGGTAACTTTAATTTCTTTTTGTATAATAAATTAAAATTAAGTAGAACAATTAGGGTTTTAGCTTAATTTAAATTATATTTTCTTTTTTTCTTAAAATAACCAAAAGCACAAAATAGATTAAATTTAATTATTTTCTTTAATTAATTTAATTAACTAATTAATTTTGTATTTAATTTAAAAAACCATATTATTTTCTCTTAAAAATAATTAAAAACAACAAAAAACAATTTTTTTCTTCCAATTAGGTTAGAAGGGGTCAAAACCCTAATTTCTTATCGTTCTTAATTTCCTCGCTCGCGCTTTATTATTTTTACCATATTAATGTAACTGCTCACAAGTTGTAATAGATTAATTAGGACTTTTACTTTCGTTTATCGTTTTTTTACGGGTTTGTTTTTGCCTATGTAAATACCCGAAGCCTTGTAATAGCGTAACTTTACTTTCCGCATTTTAAATTCCGCAAATATTAACTGTTAGATGTATGGATATTAGGGTTGCATGACAAGAATGTATGTAAACTTTAAAACAGTTAGCAAACCCTAAATGTGCAAAGATAATAAACTTGAAATTGAATCACTCGCACATGCGCACTCCTAGGGTATACTCTCACTTCGGTTGCCTTCGGTAAACGATCATTAAGTATAGGGTATTTTAGTGGTTCCTCTTTTGTCTCAAAGATCAAAGTTGCCTCGGAAAGGTTGCCTCGGAATTGTTGCCTCGGATATTGATCTTAAGACATTAGGGTTATTACTAAGACGTCCTAATATTGCTTTAGTGATCGTACGTCCCTTTCGAATTGACCCTTAAAACTCCAACGATGGTGCTACCTACTCACTAATAGTAGGATAGCATTGTCTAAAGGAAACGAACATAAAACGATTCTTTTTTCGAGTAGGAAGATGCTAGTAGGTACTTGCTCATAATAAACTTTTCACACTTATACTCCTTTCAAAACAAAGCTTTCAAAAACACTTTGTAACACTCTTGAAGACAGAAGCAAGAGTTAAAACAAAGTCAAACAAAAACTTTTCAAATCACACAAACACAAAGCAATTTTTAAAAATGATGAGCAAGTACCTAAGAGCCCGTAGATAACTACGGATAGAAAGGGTGCTAATACCTTCCCTTTTTATAATCTACCCCCCGTACTCAGAATATCTCAAAAAAGGAATTTTTCTGTGCTTTTTTCCTTTCCTTGTTGGATAAAATAAAAGTCGGTGGCGACTCTTGCTTACCGTGACATTTTGCAAACACAAACGCAAAATGCAAACCAGTATTCCAAAACAGTTCCGGTTATGCCACCGTATCACAGAACTGGCGACTCTGCTGTGGAATTAAATAAGTGGGGTATACCTTAGGATTAGTTCATCATATTTCTTCTATTATTTGATTTGATTGCTTTATCTTTGTGGGCTTTGTATCAGAGTTACTATAGATCCTAACCCGGATCTGGGGAACGCCTTTTAGGTAAGTAGCAATAAACTGTGAGGGAACTGTACAACATAGACTGATACAGTTAAAGCAGTAGCTACGTTGATGTGACACATTGGTTGGTACCGGTATCCCTTGTGGAGGAACAAGGAGAATACGGGGCTGCTATATGGGTTGTTAAGCATCAACTGACCTTAGAGCCTATAATTGACCAACTTGGCCATAGGAAGTAGTGAGATAGCCAACCTCGGTATAGAGCTGAGAACTGGTTGATACTCGATACTACACTCATTGAGACCATACTCTCGAGATAGTTCCGGCCGCAAGAAAAGATTACGTGAGCTGAAACCATGACCGATAGAGGATGGTCAGTGATATTGAGAACCTCTAGAACCCGATTACTATTATTAGGACAGGTTGAACCAACTGAACTTCAAGAGGGTAGTACCTAAACTCCATGCAAGCCTGCAACTTAAGGGCTATTGTGTGACTTGTGTGCCTTTACCATGTTTGATACCTGCTATACCTGTTGTGTGTTTTATCATGACATCATGCATCATGACATAGCATGCATACTTCATTTAATAACCATTTCAAAGACTGAGGGGATTTATCTTTGTCTGTTTTGCAGATCATGGCCTCAGTACGCAGAAATACCATCCGAGTCAACTTCGTGCAGATACCTTCTCAGCTTAGAGAGTTGGTCTCAAAAGTTCCTGATACTTCCTTATTTGTTAGAAGAAATGGTCATCTCCTTAGCCTGGTTACTTCCAAGTTGGATGAGCAGATGATGAGCGTGCTGTTCTAGTTCTTTGATTCGTTGCATCATTGTTTCACCTTCCCAGATTATCAGCTAGTCCCTACTTTGGAGGAGTTTTTTGATTTACTGGGTATATCCATCCTCGAGCAGACACCCTTCACGGGTTTGGAGGAGGTTCCCAGGCCAGAGGATATTGCTTCAGCCCTACATCTAAAAAGGGTTGATGTAGTATCCAACTGGGAGACACAGAGCGGGGTTAAAGGTTTCTTGACTAAGTTTCTGATGGATCAAGCTCATCAGTTCTGGGATAACTTGGATTTTCAAGCATTTGAAGACATCTTGGCTCTCCTCATCTACGACTCGGTTCTTTTCCCGAATCCAGATTCCTTCATAGATGTGAATGCGGTCAAGATCTTCTTGTCTCGTAATCCAGTGCCTACTCTCTTGGGTGATATTTTGCATGCCCTTTATACTCGTACCGTGAGAAGAAGGGGGACCCTCATGTGTTGCACGCTGCTGCTGGTGAGGTGGTTTATTTCGCACCTCCCCAAGTCTGTATTGAAGAATGAGGAAGGTGTAGGTTGGGCTTACAGAATCATGTCCCTTGCTCATACGGATATCCTTTGGAGTTCTAAGGATTTGGAAAGAGTAGCTGTCATTTTTCGATGTGGGGAATACCCTAATGTCCCATTGCTTGGAATCAGAGGGGGGATAACCTACAGTCCTTGCTTGGCTTTACGACAGTTTGGTTGCGCTCAGAGAGACGGTCCTCATGAGCTACTCCTTACAGATATTGTCTTTGACTACAAAGGGGACGTTAATAAGCATCGCCGAAGGTTTATACTAGCCGGGGCAGGGTGAACAGGTCTGACCCTCAAGAGCCAGGACTAAAGACTTCTCTCCCAATGAAACCTTATCTCCAGTAGGTTCGAGCCCGTGCTCAAAAGCTGGGGATGCCATATGAAGCTGTTTTGCCGGTGATTGTGGAGCATGCTAATGAAGAAGGGGTTCCTTATACAGTCCTCCATCCCTACATGCCTACTGATCTGGGGGAATTGAAAAGATCTTGGATCCAGTTAAAGGAAGAAAGGGATACCTACCGAGAGAAGTATCATGAGCAGGAAAGGAAGACCTTGAAGCTCACAAGGCAGCTTGAGAATGAAAGGACAATCAATGATTATGTCAGCACGAAGGGGAAATGACCATGGGATTTCTGATGTCTTTTATTGTTCTAGTTTAGATTTGATTTTTAATTTATTTCTTTTGTAACACCTTGAAGGCATTGTTAAACATTGTTACAAGTTTAATCTAATAAAGTGTGTTTTATTTTGTTTTAAAAATTTGAATCTCCCAAAGTCTTTGAAATCATTTCATACGCATTCCATTACCATGCACCTCATCACAGGTACCATTACAGGTTTCTTATCTTCTTCGCTATTTATTTCAGCACAGAATGTCTTCTGAAACACCTACCGATCAAGCCATCAAAGCTCTTCAGGCTCAGAATGCTCAATTTCAAGAGATGTTCTTGAATTTGGCTAAAGGACAACAGGATCTGAAGACTCTCATCTTGAAGGACAAGAAGAAGAAGAAGAAGGTGGTTCTGCTGAATATGGGTCACAGATTTGGGAATAGGCTGCGACAGGAAGCTGATATGTCTCATTCATCTGGATGAGGAGAGAATCAAGAGGAAAGAAAGGGTCCTAGCCATGTGGTCTCTGATAATGACACTGATTTTGATGATGAACACTACCCTCCTGCTGAGGATAGGTACAAACAACTTGAAGACCATCTGAGTGCTATGGAGATTCAGAAGGTTCTTGGGTTGGATTTTGGAGATTTGGGACTAGCATCTGGGGTGGTGATTCCTCACAAGTTTAAGGCTCCGGTTTTGCTAAATACGATGGAGTGTCCTGTCCAAAGCTCCATCTCCGCTCATACGTCAAGAAAATTCAACCCTACACTGCTGATAGGAATTTGTGGGTCCTTTTCTTTCAAGATAGTCTGTCAGGGACTCAACTTGAATGGTTCTATCAATTGGATGGAGCTAATATCCGCAACTGGTAGGACCTTGCTGTTGCTTTCTATAAGCAGTACCAGTATAATGCCGACCTTGCTCCCACGCGTACTCAACTTCAGGGTATGTCTATGGGTTCAAGCAAAGGTTTTAAGGACTATGCTCAGAAATGGAGAGATCTGGCTGGAAGAGTCCAACCCCCTCTGTCTGACAGGGAGTTGGTTGATATATTTCTAGGGACTTTGCCCGGTCCATTCTTTAATCATCTAATCGACAGTTCATCATCTGGATTTACTGAATTGATTATGACTGGGGAGAGAGTAGAAGCTGGTATCAGAAGGGCAAGATACATGAAAGTGCTTCATCAAGTGCAGAAAAGAGGTCTTTCATTGGAAAGAAGGAAGCTAGTGCAGTTTACAGCTCCAGGAGCCAAAATCGACTTGAACGCCATCAGGCAGTGAATGCAGTGGTAATATCAAGACCTACCGTTGCCCCACAATGCAACAATCAACAAAGAATGGAGAGGCAGCAGAGACAGTACACTCGGCTTAATATGACTTTGTCTCAAATTCTACCGCAATTGTTGAAGACCAACCTGGTAACTCTGAGGGAAGCCCCGAAGAATCCTAGCATCACATCTCCGCTATATAATCCGAACGCCCGCTGTACCTATCACTCTAATAGCCCGGGTCATGATACGAACAACTATTAGGCCTTGAAGAATAAAGTGCAAGACCTGATTGAAGCTAAAGAGATTGAATTTGACGCTCCAGAGAAACCCAACGTCATAACTGCACCCATGCCCAAGCATGATCAGGGAGTGAATGCAATTGGAGACGATAAAGAAGAGTCAGATATCGACAACTGGATTTACCCGACTACCAACGGTGGCTTGAACAATTGGACGACAAAGGACTTCGTGCCAGTTTTTTTTATTACACAGTAATAGACTTTTGTTTTGAGATTTGTAACAGACAGTTTGAAACTTTACGGCCCGGTGCCTTACCCGAGGCACTGTGGCTTTGTTTGTGAGGGCTTATCATTTTTCATTTTCATATATCATCAATAAAACATTGGACATTTTCTCGCATTGCAAATTTTACGCTCCTTGTTTTTCCTTTCTATCTTGCACTTTATAAAACAGCTATTGTCTCACACACTCACATATCATAATACAGGTCCACATCCACTCTGGATCCCACTGACAATGAATCTACTACTGCTAGTTATGACTTCGAAAATCCGATCAACCAAGCCGAGGACGAAGGTGAAGATGATTGTGAGGTGCCTGGAGAACTTGCTAGACTGTTACTTCAGGAAGAGAGGGCCATACAACCGCATGAAGAGCCAGTTGAATTAGTGAATTTGGGTACGGAAGAAGACAAGAAAGAGGTCAAGATAGGTGCAAATCTGGAGCCTAGTGTCAAGCAACGGTTGATACAGATGTTACGCGATTATGTGGAGATCTTCGCCTGGTCTTATAAAGATATGCCTGGGTTGGATACTGATATCGTGGTTCACCGCTTACCAACTAAGGAAGACTGTCCTCCGGTAAAATAGAAGGTTCGCCGTATGCGCCCCGAGATGTCTGAGAAAATCAAAGCTGAGGTCATGAAACAGTTTGACGCCGGTTTTCTAGCTGTTACTTCTTACCCACGGTGGGTTGCCAAAGTGGTTCCGGTGCCGAAGAAAGATGGTAAGGTACGAATGTGTGTGGACTATAGAGATCTGAGCAGGGCAAGCCCCAAAGATGATTTCCCACTGCCTCATATTGAAGTTCTGGTTGAAAACACCGCACAACATAATGTCTTCTCCTTTATGGATGGTTTTTCTGGTTACAATCAGATTAAGATGGCTCCCGAGGACATGGAGAAGACAACTTTTGTTACGCAGTGGGGCACTTTCTGTTACAAGGTAATGCCTTTCGGGTTGAAGAATGCTGGGGCAACCTATCAGCGCACCATGGTCGCTTTGTTCCACGACATGATTCACCATGAGATTGAGGTTTACGTTAATGACATGATTGCAAGGTATCAGACTGAAGAAGAACACCTTGGCCATCTTCAGAAGCTATTTGACAGGTTAAAGATGTATAAGCTGAGGTTAAACCCGAACAAGTGCACCTTCAGAGTGAGGTCTGGTAAGCTGCTGGGCTTCGTCGTTAGTGATAAAGGTATTCAGGTGGATCCTGAAAAGGTGAAGGCTATACAGGAGATGCCAGCTCCCCAAACAGAAAAGGAAGTTAGAGGCTTTTTGGGACGGTTGAATTACATTGCCCGATTCATTTCACATTTGACTGCTACTTGTGAGCCGATCTTTAAGCTGTTGAAGAAAGATCAAGTGGTAAAATGGAATGATGAATGTCAGACCGCCTTCGAAAGGATCAAAGAATATCTCTAAGAGCCACCTATTCTGATTCCTCCAGTTGAAGGAAGACCTTTGATCTTATACTTGACAGTACTCGACAATTCAATGGGGTGTGTGCTGGGGCAGCATGACGAGTATGGCCAAAAAAAGCATGCTATTTACTACCTTAGCAAAAAGTTTACCGACTGTGAGACCCGATACTCACCGCTCGAGAAAACTTGTTGCGCTTTGGCATGGGCTGCTCACCGGCTGAGACAATATATGCCGAGTCACACTACCCTATTGATATCAAAGATGGATCCAATCAAGTATATCTTCGAAAAGCCCGCCTTGTCCGGAAGAATAGCAAGATGGCAGATGATCTTAACCGAGTATGACATCCAATACACGACCCAAAAGGAAATCAAGGGGAGTGTATTGGCAGATCATTTGGCGCATCAGGTCGTAGATGATTACCAGTCTATGAATTTCGAGTTTCCGGATGAGAACATCATGTTGGTGACTGACTGTGAAAAACCTGGACCGAATGAAGGACCTGGGGAAGGATCCCGATGGTCTATGCATTTCGACGGAGCTTCAAATGCGTTGGGTAATGGTATTGGCACCATGATTATATCTCCTGAAGGCTGTCATACTCCATTCACCGCCCGATTATGTTTTAACTGCACCAACAATACGACAGAGTATGAAGCGTGCATCATGGGCCTTCGAGCAGCTATTGACCCGAGGATTAAGTTATTAAGCATATTCGGAGATTCCTCTCTCGTGATCAGTCAGATCAAAGGCGAGTGGGATACGAAACACCCAAATCTTATTCCTTACAAAGAGTATGTATTGATGTTGCTTCCACACTTCGAGGAGATAACCTTTGAACACTTCCCAAGAGAGGAGAATCAGTTAGCGGATGCGCTAGCTACTATGTATTCTATGTTCAAAGTCAGGTGGGACAATGAAGCTCCCCAGATTACCATCGAGAGGTTGGACGAACCTGCACATTGCTGTGATATTGAGACTGAAGAGGTAGCAGATAAACCCTGGTTTCACAAAGTAAAGAGGTACCTTGAGGCTCAAGAATACCCCGAGGGTGCATCTGTTAATGATAAGAAGTTTCTGAGGAGATTCGCCGTGAAGTTCTTCGTCAGTAATGGTATCCTTTACAAGTGTAATCATGATTCAACCTTACTATGATGTGTGGACAAGAACGAGGCAGAAAGGATTATGGAAGAGTTACATGAAGGTACTTTCGGAACTCATTCCAGTGAACATACTATGGCGAAGAAAATCCTACGGGCAGGATATTATTGGCCTACTATGGAAGCCGATTGTTATCAGCATTCTCGAACCTGTCATAAGTGCCAAGTCTACGCTGATAAGGTGCACGTACCTCCAGTTCCTCTGAACGTCTTGACAGCTCCTTGGCCTTTTGCAATGCGGGGCATCAATATGATTGGAGAGATCAGACCTACAGCGTCTAACGGGCATCGTTTCATTCTGGTAGCTATTGACTATTTCACGAAGTGGGTTGAAACATCTTCTTTTGCTATAATAACCAAGAACGTCGTGGTGCGGTTCATCCGACACAATTTGATCTGTGATATGGTGTACCAGAGAGGATCATTACGGACAATGGTACCAATCTCAACAATACAATGATCACTGAGCTCTACAAGCAGTTCAAGATACAGCATCACAACTCTTCTCCTTACTGGCCGAAGATGAATGGGGTTGTTGAAGCAGCTAATAAGAATATCAAGAAGATTGTGCAGAAGATGACGGTGATATACAAAGACTGGCACGAGATGTCACCATTCGCTCTTCATGGGTACCGTACCTCAACACAGATGTCAACAGGGGCAACACCATACTCTTTGGTGTATGGCATGGAGGCAGTCTTGCCCATTGAAGTCCAGATTCCCTCTCTTTGGATTATGAAGGACACAGGTTTGAGCAAAGATGATTGGATCCAGAACCGACTTGATCAGCTGAACTTAATCAACGAGAAGAGACTTACTGCTATTTGTCATGGTCAGATGTATCAAAAGCGATTGATCAAGGCATTTAACAAGAAAGTTAGACGATAAGAGTATCAAGTCGGGGATCTGGTAATCAAGCGTATCATACTGCCACAAGGTGATCCCAGGGGCAAATGGACCCCTACATACGAAGGGCCATTTGTGGTTAAGAACATTTTCTCAGGAGGAGCTATGATTCTAACAACCATGGATGGTGACGACCTTCCTCACCCCGTCAATACAGACATAGTGAAAAAATACTACACATAATCAAAGACCCGCTAGGTTGACTGGCCTAGGAAAAAATAAGGGCTTCCCGGTGAACCAAAAGGGTTCGGGAAAAAATAAGGGATGAAAATGGAAAAAATCTGTACACCCGGCAAGTCGAAAACCTGAAACGGCAGTGTGATCGGTGGATCTGGAACTGACTGTTTAACGCTGGTTCGCGAAATGTCGCGGAAGCAAGAGTCACCACCGTCTTTTATTTTCTCCAAATGGAAAGGACAAAAGCACAGAAAAATTCCTTAAAGAGATTGCTCTCGGTTCGGGAGGTAGATTATAGAAAGGGAAGGTGTTAGCACCCTTTCTATCCATGGTTATCCATGGGCTCTTAGATACTTGCTCATTTGTGTTTTCAAAATGGTTTGTTTGCTTTTCAACTGTGGGTTTTAAAAAGTTTCTTTGAAAATTCCAGTTCGACTCTTGTATCGGTCCTCAAGAGTGTTTGAAAAATTGCTTTCGAAAGCTTTTTGAAAATGTGTTGGTGTGAAAAGTATTTTTGATTTGTTTTTGAAATTAGAGCAAGTATCTACGAGAACCTACCTACCCTAAGGATTTCGTCTGTGTAGATGTCCTTTAAAGTAGTGCCATCCCACCATTGAGAGGTAGGTAGCACCACCGTTGGAGGTGTTCGGGTCAATTCGAGGTTCGGGACATGGTGATCACCGGAGCAATGGGAAGACACCTTAGAAGCTACCCTCATGCCAGGTTCCCGGATCATGAGGACTTACTAAGACATCCTCTACTCGACGATCACCTTTCGAGGCAAGGCAACAGTGAGGCGTACCCTAGGGGTGGTGTATGATTTGTGTGTCATTTTCAGTTATTTTTGTCTTTTCATGTTATTGGTGTTCTACGCTTGTTTTTATTTTTTGTCCATACATTCTTTCATGCCATTTGTTAACAGTTAAAAAATATTGCGGGAAAGTAAAAATTCTAAGCTATTACAAAAGGCGCGGGTCCACATCGCCAAAATTAAACCAGGACCCGATTTGACAGAAAATAAATAAATAAAGGAAAGAATTAAAGAAAAGTGCGAGAAAATTAAAAGGTTGCATGGCCTTGGGAGAGATACATAAATATTTAAACGAAATAAAATAAATATGCGAATAAAAATTAAATCGAAACGAGGGCGTTGGACCCTTTTTGCAAAATTAAAAATTACATGGAATTAATTAATAAAGAAAAATAAAAGGAGATGTTTTTGGTGTTTTTTAGTATTTTAGGATTTAAATGAAAAAAGAATTAATAAATACTAACCCTAATTCTATTTTTTTAATTTATTAAGAAAACATTAGAATTTAACCTAAATTAACCCTAATTTTTTTTACATGCAAATTTAATTATAAAAATAAATATCTAATTAGTTAATTATTTATGAAAGAAAAATAAAAAGGATGAAAATTAGTTAAACCCTAATTCTATGTTTTCTTTAGATTTTTTTTTAAGAGAATTAAAACTAAAACCTAATTTAACTAAGTTTAATTATATACAATTTAATTACAAAAAATATTAAAACAAAAATATTTATTATATTTTTTCTTCTTTCTCATTTTTATGTGTTTTTTGGTTTTATGAAAATATAACTAAATTGACAGAATTAATTAAAAATAATAATTGAAAGTAAAAAATATAAAGAAAAAAAAATAAAGAACAATTAAAGAGTTTGCAAACCTGGGGGTTCAGACCCCAAATAGGAGGTGAGGCCCTTAGCAATCTGGCCCATTTAGATTCTTGGCCTTGGAGACTTTTCCACTCACGTGCAGAAGCGTTGACTGCAATCCATGGTATTGTGCAGTTCTTGGCCTTCTGATTGTTCTATTGGGACGCGTGGCAATCCATGAAGGAGTATGGTGGTATCCAGCGTTGGCTCTGCATGTGATTATCAATTGAAAAATAATATTGAGATAGTGAAGACCTGGGGCTCGAACCCAGGTCATGTACGTTATCACCAGCTATGCTTGCCACTGAGCCAATTCACGCGTTGTTAATATTAAACAACCAACAAATATTATAAAAGAAACAAAAGCGTTAATGAGTCTTTGCGCGCGAATTTTCAAACCAGCCAATCGTTGGCAGCCACGATATCATCTTCTTCATGTTCCTGAAACACAAACACATTAGGCAACGTTTTTCATGGTGTTCTTTTAGGCCGGTTTTGGGAAAATAGCGACTAGCCCCAGGGGCTCTATAAATTAGGCGCGAGGGTAGCCTTATAATCGTCTGATCGCCCTGATTTGAGTGGTGGTGGTCTTGAAGGCCAATTTTTCCTCATTCAAAAACCCCTAATCCAAGGTCCTGTAAACCCTAGAAAACGATAATGGCATAATCGCGTACACAGCTCAAAAACACAATTAAGTTACATGGTTAGCATTAGAACAAGTCAATTAGTGTGAATGCATAAAAAAAACGCAATGAAAATGCCTTGAATATGAAACACGATTATGCATTTTTTTTGAAACAGTTTGAATCCATGGTACCAATTCTGGGCGTATGAAGGTTGGAGAGTGATCCAGTTAGCTTCAGGGGGACACGAGGAAGCTTTTGCAATTGGTCTTGTGCCTTGAATCAACCTAAAACCTGATTTTCAGTTTTGAGTTTTTTAACAAAAATTCAAGTTTTGTTTTCAGGTTTTTGAGCAGCTGCGTGGGTAATGGCATTAGGGTTGTGTTCCTTGTATATGTAGTAATGATTTAGGTTAAAGAAATCACACAAAAAGCTTGGCATTCATGACTTTGGAAGATTTGATTTTCAAGATCCTTTTTCAAATATTTTCCATGTGTTTTTGCTCTCAATCATATCAATTCTCTCCAAATCTTCCCATATTGGATCATGCACGAGTTATTGAGTGGATTTCATGCAAAAAAGGATTGTAGAACTTAGGTTAAATATTTTCCATGTATTTAATTTGATTTAAATGAATTATTATAAATAAAAATTCAAATAAATAAATAAAAAATGAAGAAATACTTCATTTGGGCCAAGTGGTCGTGCACATGCCATGGATGATGAATTATGGAAGAAAAATGGGCCCATTAGCAATTTTAGGTCATTTGAATCAATGTTGACTTTTCAAAATATCCAAAAATTTCCCAACTTCCACAAGGAATAACTTGCTACATTCTTAAGCTTTGATCATGTTATTGGACATTTTGGAAAGGTCTTTGAGTCCTCTAACCAATGTCTTTGGTCCCATGTCATTTTGATTTACCAATCTCAAGTTATGGCCTTTGACTTAAAGTCCCTTTTTGTTGACTTTTGAAAATGACCTATAATGTTGAAATTGATAGCTTTTTGTGAGAGCATTTCTTGGACTTGAAGTATGAAGATGAGTTGTAGGAAATGTCTTTCTCTTCAAAATGAGCTTTGGATGGAATTTTTCTGATAATCCATGTGAAAGTTATGCCCTGGTCAATTTGCAGTTGACTTTTTCAACTGTCCAAATAAGGAAACTTTTGCATTTTGATGATTTTTGAGCCAAGCTTTGAGAATCATGATCAAGCATTGATAAAATGATGTTTGTGGCTTCAAAATGATATGTTGACCAAAAATTTGAACTTTTGACTGTCAAATGACCATTTTGCCCCTATAGTTGACTGTAGTGCAATTAGGGTTTTGACTGTGCAATTTTGTGCTGAAAGTCTTGAATCTTGATAGGAAGATGCTTGACCATATTTGTAGGCATGTGAGACTTGATTGGACCTTTAGAAACTTCATTTTCTTGATCAGAACCAAAACCCTAATTTTGACTGTTCAGGAGGCTCTTGCACTATGCAATCCTTGGAGAATTTTGAAGCTTTGACTTGGCAATTTCTTGGAGAATATGGGAGGGAAAATTTTGGGGTACAAAAGTTGCCCCTGTTCAATCTTCTTAGACCTGAGGATGCAGATTGGCTGACGTGCCTTTCGTAATCCGAGGGTAGAAGATGATTGAACACTAGAGTGCCCAGAAATTTGCGCTTACATAGTAGCAGTGTGATGATGGAATGGGCTTATAGATGCCATTTAGAGGTTGATGGATAGGGTGATGGGCTTATAGATGCCATCTGGATATTGATCGCGTAAGAGATTCCTTAGCGAGAACCAGCATACCTGCAAAAGAAAAATGAGTACCTGACACGTTGCAGGAGCTGGTTTTTAGATGCTTTGTATAAATGTGTCCTGACTGATTACATGAGCTGGATCTGGAGCTTCAAACGGCGATGAATGAACCAGGGATGGTTACTACCTCAGCATGAACGGTAAGAGAACCTTGGATGACTTTAACTTCAACAACGCTCGTTGAGAAAATCTTAGTGGGAATTACCATCTTCACAGTATCGGGAAGAGAACCAAAGGAAATTATAATCTGAAAGGGAATTACATCTCACGCACCGTCGGAGAGAGAACCATAGGAAATTATAACCTGAAAGGGAATTACATCTCACGCACCGTCGGGGAGAGAACCATAGGAAATTATAACCTGAAAGGGAATTACATCTCACGCACCGTCGGGGAGAGAACCATAGGAAATTATAACCTGAAAGGGAATTACATCTCACGCACCGTCGGGGAGAGAACCATAGGAAATTATAATCTCAAAGGGAATTACATCTCACGCACCGTCGGGGAGAGAACCAAAGGAAATTATAATCTAAAAGGGAATTACATCTCACGCACCGTCGGGGAGAGGACCATAGGAAATTATAATCTCAAAGGGAATTACATCTCACGCACCGTCGGGGAGAGAACCAAAGGAAATTATAATCTAAAAGGGAATTACATCTCACGCACCATCGGGGAGAGGACCATAGGAAATTATAACCTAAAAGGGAATTACATATCACGCACCGTCGGGGAGAGGACCATAGGAAATTATAATCTCAAAGGGAATTACATCTCACGCACCGTCGGGGAGAGAACCAAAGGAAATTATAATCTAAAAGGGAATTACATCTCACGCACCGTCGGGGAGAGGACCATAGGAAATTATAACCTAAAAGGGAATTACATCTCACGCACCGTCGGGGAGAGGACCATAGGAAATTATAACCCAAAAGGGAATTACATCTCACGCACCGTCGGGGAGAGGACCATAGCAAATTATAACCTAAAAGGGAATTACATCTCACGCACCGTCGAGGAGAGGACCATAGGAAATTATAACCTAAAAGGGAATTATATCTCACGCACCATCGGGGAGAGGACCATAGGAAATTATAACCTAAAAGGGAATTACATCTCACGCACCGTCGGGGAGAGAACCAAAGGAAATTATAACCTAAAAGGGAATTACATCTCACGCACCATCGGGGAGAGGACCATAGGAAATTATAACCTAAAAGGGAATTACATCTCACGCACCATCGGGGAGAGGACCATAGGAAATTATAACCTAAAAGGGAATTATATCTCACGCACCGTCGGGGAGAGGACCATAGGAAATTATAACCTAAAAGGGAATTACATCTCACGCACCGTCGGGGAGAGGACCATAGGAAATTATAACCTAAAAGGGAATTACATCTCACGCACCGTCGGGGAGAGGACCATAGGAAATTATAACCTAAAAGGGAATTACATCTCACGCACCGTCGGGGAGAGGACCATAGGAAATTATAACCTAAAAGGGAATTATATCTCACGCACCGTCGGGGAGAGGACCATAGGAAATTATAACCTAAAAGGGAATTACATCTCACGCACCGTCGGGGAGAGGACCATAGGAAATTATAACCTAAAAGGGAATTACATCTCACGCACCGTCGGGGAGAGGACCAATAGGAAATTATAATCTCAAAGAAAAACCTAAAAACTTCTACTGAGTCTTCATCAGAAAAATCTGTTGGGAGTCGATTTAGCTGGACTAGAGAAGGCCTTGGACTGGATAAGAAATCTTTGGAGTCGATTAACTGAACCGGTCTTGGTCTTGAAAGATGATTGATAATTTAACTGAATCTTTCCTGAAAGGTAAAAGTCAGTCATATGCAATGCATGATATGGATCAAGCAATGACGTTCTCAACATAAATGAGATTTGTATGATATAATGCGTCTATGCATGCTATAATGATGTATGTGATGTTTTATGAATGTATGTTTTCGTCTAGGAAAGTAAATCCTTGACGGGTGCCGGGAAGTCACTCCTGGGCTGATATTGAAGAGTAGATTTTGCTTCCGTTGGGGATGATAACTGCAAGAATACCGGTAGGAGAAGATGACTCCGTTGAGAAATAAACTTGGCGAATGGAAGATTCTGCAGGGGGGAAAATACTCTAGCGACCATGCTGGGAAGTGATACTCTATGGGGAGAGGGATGCTTTGCTGAGTGTTGATAGTAACTTGCTGGGGGTATTCTTGTTGTGTTGGAAGTGTTGATAGACTTCGCTGGGGATAAGAAGACTGTATTGACGACGACCTTTCCGTGGCTTTTGGCTGAGGATAACCCAGTTATATCCTGTTAAGGAAATAACTCTTTGAATAAAGCCGGACGACGCGTTCGTGCTCTGCGAGGGGTAAGCTTCCAGAATCTACTGGGGATAAGCTTACTGCTTGGGGGAGATGAATTCCAATTTTCCTGGGGGAATAGATTGGACTTTCCTGGGGAAGTTTTGCTATGCTGGGGAAGTGATTCCTTTGAATATTTGATATGCCGCCGGGGAACAATCTTAAAGATCAAGACTGCCGGGGATGCTTGTTGAGAATATATGTATGCTGCTGGGGAGTGTTGAGATCTGCTGGAGGATACTCAACTTCCTTGAGATTTGATACTCTGCTTGGAGAAGAATGCACTGATTGCTGACTTACTCTCTGGGGAATTAAGATGTACTGGTCATGTTCTTTAGCTGAACCTACCTTGGTACCTTGGAGGACAGAACAATTAGATTGCTCAGACCAATCTTTTATTGCCCCTGTTTCCAATGTTACCTGTGGAGGTGCTTGGTGATTGCCGATTGACAAATCTTCTTTTGGTAGGCGAGTGACAAGATGCTGGGACATAGTCGTACGCTTTTGATCCCTAACTTTTGCCTGGACCGCCCTTTCGGGTTTTCAATCCATCGGGATACCCATTTTTGCCCAAGCCGCCTTTTCAGGTTTTCGACTTGCCGGGTGTACAGATTTTTTCATTTCATCCCTTCATTTTGCCCGAACCCTTTTGGTTCGCCGGGAAGCCCTTATTTTTGCCTAGGTGTGTCAACCTAGCGGGTCTTTGATTATGCGTAATATTTTTCCGACTATGTCTGTTCTCAGAAAGTAGGGAGTTACCCCTGTTAGAAGTGTTTTGTCATGCCACCAGAAGATTTTTGACCAGGCAGAATTTATTGTTGAAATGCCCCAAGTGACTCAAGCGGAGATTTGCCCCAGGCTATTTAGCCTTTGAGAGATTCTCTGAATCTTGACTTAACTGCCCCAGATGATGGACAATAGCCATGCCATGCCCCTTGATTGGAGGTACTTCTGTTCATTAGGCATTCGTCGTGCGAACTTCTGCTGTTCAAACAAAAAGTCACATGCAAACGAAGTTATGTTAAAAATGCAAAGCCTATGTCTGTCTTGAAAATTTTGAAAATGCATTCTTTTTCCATAAAACAAATGATTGTTTGTAAAACGTGATGTCAGCTCCGTATTTACCGTAAGCCTTAAGGAGTCAGGATACCTTTCGTAACAGTATGCTTTCGAACTAACCCATGCTTCAGCTAGGACTTTTGAGGGTTATAACGTGGCCTGGTTCACGGTTTAAGAAACAAAGGATAAAGGCTCAAATTATTTGTACCCACCCATTCTTCGTGATGTTCTTCAATCCTAAACTCAGCTGATCATACGTTAGCCCTTGTTTGAGTCTTTGCTCTGATTTTCCGGTGATGATTCGGATGTTGATAACTTATTTTGAATAGGCAGTCACTCCTTTCTTGTTGAGGATTTGTAAGACCTCTTTCTTTTTTGATTTTTGTTATCCCTTTCTTTTTTGCCTGAACTGTTTCCCTTTTTTGGAATTACAGTCAGCGGGATGTCTCAGTTTTGTAAGTCTCCTTCATGGGTTTTGACTTAATGGGCCTTTTTTTTTATTTTGAGAGATATAATGACTGCCTGTCCTTTTGATTATTCGGAACCATCACCGTTTTTCTTTGTTTTGTAAGGACCTCTTTGGTGCCATTTGTTATGCACTTGGATCAACTGAGAGAACTACCCTGCCCCAGGTTATGATGAAGGGTTTTGAATTTCGAAAAGAAAAACTCCTACTTCTTTGGCTCAGAGGGGTTGACGAGGGATTATCATCCTTATAACTCCAGTGTTTAGGGATTGAAACAATGCCTGTACCTCATCAGCGGGGTCTGTTCAAAAGCATACTGTAAATTAGGGTATCGTTTTCGTCATCCTCCCTCAAGAGGCTTAGAATTATTATTTAAGAGTTGATCATCAGAAAAAATATGAAAATAAATTGCGTATAGTGAATACGAATATATTGCTTCAAAACAGACATATGCGATGCATTAATGAAATAACAATGTTTAACAATGAGTAGATGTTTGAACAAAAGAAAACTGCAACTTGAACATTCGAATGAACAAAAATTCTTCTCATCTCCGGGCTTGTTACTTCAAATGGTGCCTCCTGTAGGGATGTTAGAAGCACTCAGCCCGGCCATCTTGGGTGAATTCCACAGCTCCTTCCTCAATCAGGTCCTGGATCTTATTTTTCAGAGTCCAACAATCCTCTGTAGCATGCCCCGGGCTGTCAGAATGATAAGCGCAGTGAGCGTTGGGGTTATACCTTGAAGGTGTCCTGTTGGGATTCTTAGGAGGATCCTTTAGAGTTACCAAGTTCAACCTCAGCAGTTGTTGTAAGGCTTGAGGCAGCGACACGTTGAGCTTGGCGAATTGCCTTTTGGGCTTGTCTGGTTGAAGCTGGTGAGGTTGATACTGAATTGGTGATACTGAAGCCATATGAGGAGCTTTCTCCTTGCCTCTTTGTCTCAAAGATGGTCGAACGATGATTGGCTTTTTACCCTTAGACGTTTGCCCCAGCTGGTTACCCTGAAGCAGTTGGTTGACGAGAAACCAGAGCTCGTCTTGTCTTTGAGCTAACCCTTGAATAGCAGTCACCTGCCCCAGCATCTGGGCCTTCAATGCATCCACCTCAGCTTGTAGGTGTTTCAGCCTTTCATCCTCAGCACTGTTCCTGACAAAAGTCTCCATGAGAAGTGTCCTTAGCTCTTCCTGCCCCTTGGATAGATTCAGGAGGATTTCCCCGAACCGAGTCTCTTGAGCAAGACAGTCCTGGTTATCTGGTTGGAAGGCCATTGCTGAAATAAACAGCGAGAAAGGTAAGTGACCATATCAAGTGGGTCATAGCCCCTGACTTTAGTCATCATGTCTGGTTTTGATTTCCAAACAACCTTGGTTAAGGGAACCTTCTTCAAGAGTCAGAGCTCACCATATCAAGTGGGTCATAGCCCCTGACAACTTTGGCTAGAGGAAAATAAATCCTCTTTGCCCCTTGCTAGATGTTTGATTTATCATGACCTGCATCACAAGCCTTTGAGATCCTTGAAATGGGTTAGGATGTATGCAATGGTATGATGTCATGATGCATGGGGTAATATGGATAAACCCTGTTATGAGCCTTTATTAAGGACTGCAAACCAAAACCTGCAAGAAGCTCAAGTAAAACCTGTCATGAGTCCCAGTTAAGGACTAAAACAAACCCTGCAAGAAACTTAGTACACCCTGTTATGGGTCCCAATTAAGGACTATAAACAAAACCTGCAAGAGACTTAGTACACTCTGTTATGAGTCCTAGTTAAGGACTATGAACAAAACCTGCAAGTAGTTCATGTGTCAGATAACAAGCATGCAAGTAGTCAAGTACGAAGGCATACAAGTCACACAAGAGAAGCCCTTAGAGTTTAGGCCAGCATGGGGTCTGGGTATTACCCGCTTTCAGTTTGTTGGTTCATACCTGTCCTATCAAAGTAACCGGGTTCTTAGAGGATCCCAATATCATTGACTACCCTCCATCGGTCATAACTCCAGCATCGCAATCTTTTCTTGCGGCCAGAACCATCACGAGAGTTTAGCCTCAATGGGCGTAGCATACTGCTACTGTTCTAATGGCCAAGTTATGTCATTTAAGGTTCTAAGGTTGTTGGTGCTTAATGACTCCTTGGAAGACCCATATTCTCCCCGTTTCAACACGAGGGATATCGGTACAGACCAAGGCGCCACACCAACGTAGCCACTGCTTCACCCATGTCGGTATACGCCGGACAGGTCCCTCACAGCTTATGCTACCTAAACAGGGTATCCCCAGATCCGGGTTAGGATCTATGTAACTCCCATGCAACCCACAAATTTAAAGCAGGCAAGTCAATACAATTGAAAACACAGTTATGAACTAGCCCTAAGGTACACCTCACTTATAAATAGTCCCCAGCAGAGTCGCCAGTTCTGTGATTGGTGGATCTGAAACTGACTGTTTAACGCTGGTTCGCGAAATGTCGCAGAAGCAAGAGTCGCCACCGTCTTTTATTTTCTCCAAATGGAAAGGACAAAAGCACAGAAAAATTCC
Organism: Vicia faba; assembly: GCA_948472305.1. Classification (NCBI taxonomy): domain Eukaryota; kingdom Viridiplantae; phylum Streptophyta; class Magnoliopsida; order Fabales; family Fabaceae; genus Vicia; species Vicia faba. Next base: position 712,505,462 of record OX451739.1, read on the forward strand.
TTAAAGAGATTGCTCTCGGTTCGGGAGGTAGATTATAGAAAGGGAAGGTGTTAGCACCCTTTCTATCCATGGTTATCCATGGGCTCTTAGATACTTGCTCATTTGTGTTTTCAAAATGGTTTGTTTGCTTTTCAACTGTGGGTTTTAAAAAGTTTCTTTGAAAATTCCAGTTCGACTCTTGTATCGGTCCTCAAGAGTGTTTAAAAAATTGCTTTCGAAAGCTTTTTGAAAATATGTTGGTGTGAAAAGTATTTTTGATTTGTTTTTGAAATTAGAGCAAGTATCTACGAGAACCTACCTACCCTAAGGAATTCGTCTGTGTAGATGTCCTTTAAAGTAGTGCCATCCCACCATTGAGAGGTAGGTAGCACCACCGTTGGAGGTGTTCGGGTCAATTCGAGGTTCGGGACATGGTGATCACCGGAGCAATGGGAAGACACCTTAGAAGCTACCCTCATGCCAGGTTCCCGGATCATGAGGACTTACTAAGACATTCTCTACTCGACGATCACCTTTCGAGGCAAGGCAACAGTGAGGCGTACCCTAGGGGTGGTGTGTGATTTGTGTGTCATTTTCAGTTATTTTTGTCTTTTCATGTTATTGGTGTTCTACGCTTGTTTTTATTTTTTGTCCATACATTCTTTCATGCCATTTGTTAACAGTTAAAAAATATTGCGGGAAAGTAAAAATTCTAAGCTATTACAAAAGGCGCGGGTCCACATCGCCAAAATTAAACCAGGACCCGATTTGACAGAAAATAAATAAAGAAAGGAAAGAATTAAAGAAAAGTGCGAGAAAATTAAAAGGTTGCATGGCCTTGGGAGAGATACATAAATATTTAAACGAAATAAAATAAATATGCGAATAAAAATTAAATCGAAACGAGGGCGTTGGACCCTTTTTGCAAAATTAAAAATTACATGGAATTAATTAATAAAGAAAAAGAAAAGGAGATGTTTTTGGTGTTTTTTAGTATTTTAGGATTTAAATGAAAAAAGAATTAATAAATACTAACCCTAATTCTATTTTTTTTAATTTATTAAGAAAACATTAGAATTTAACCTAAATTAACCCTAATTTTTTTTACATGCAAATTTAATTATAAAAATAAATATCTAATTAGTTAATTATTTATGAAAGAAAAATAAAAAGGATGAAAATTAGTTAAACCCTAATTCTATGTTTTCTTTAGATTTTTTTTTAAGAGAATTAAAACTAAAACCTAATTTAACTAAGTTTAATTATATACAATTTAATTACAAAAAATATTAAAACAAAAATATTTATTATATTTTTTCTTCTTTCTGATTTTTATGTGTTTTTTGGTTTTATGAAAATATAACTAAATTGACAGAATTAATTAAAAATAATAATTGAAAGTAAAAAATATAAAGAAAAAAAAATAAAGAACAATTAAAGAGTTTGCAAACCTGGGGGTTCAGACCCCAAATAGGAGGTGAGGCCCTTAGCAATCTGGCCCATTTAGATTCTTGGCCTTGGAGACTTTTCCACTCATGTGCAGAAGCGTTGACTGCAATCCATGGTATTGCGCAGTTCTTGGCCTTCTGATTGTTCTATTGGGACGCGTGGCCATCTGATCATGAAGGAGTATGGTGGTATCCAGCGTTGGCTCTGCATGTGATTATCAATTGAAAAATAATATTGAGATAGTGAAGACCTCGGGCTCGAACCCAGGTCATGTACGTTATCACCAGCTATGCTTGCCACTGAGCCAATTCACGCGTTGTTAATATTAAACAACCAACAAATATTATAAAAGAAACAAAAGCGTTAATGAGTCTTTGCGCGCGAATTTTCAAACCAGCCAATCGTTGGCAGCCACGATATCATCTTCTTCATGTTCCTGAAACACAAACACATTAGGCAACGTTTTTCATGGTGTTCTTTTAGGCCGGTTTTGGGAAAATAGCGACTAGCCCCAGGGGCTCTATAAATTAGGCGCGAGGGTAGCCTTATAATCGTCTGATCGCCCTGATTTGAATGGTGGTGGTCTTGAAGGCCAATTTTTCCTCATTCAAAAACCCCCAATCCAAGGTCCTGTAAACCCTAGAAAACGATAATGGCATAATCGCGTACACAGCTCAAAAACACAATTAAGTTACATGGTTAGCATTAGAACAAGTCAATTAGTGTGAATGCATAAAAAAACGCAATGAAAATGCCTTGAATATGAAACACGATTATGCATTTTTTTTGAAACAGTTTGAATCCATGGTACCAATTCTGGGCGTATGAAGGTTGGAGAGTGATCCAGTTAGCTTCAGGGGGACACGAGGAAGCTTTTGCAATTGGTCTTGTGCCTTGAATCAACCTAAAACCTGATTTTCAGTTTTGAGTTTTTTAACAAAAATTCAAGTTTTGTTTTCCAGGTTTTTGAGCAGCTGCGTGGGTAATGGCATTAGGGTTGTGTTCCTTGTATATGTAGTAATGATTTAGGTTAAAGAAATCACACAAAAAGCTTGGCATTCATGACTTTGGAAGATTTGATTTTCAAGATCCTTTTTCAAATATTTTCCATGTGTTTTTGCTCTCAATCATATCAATTCTCTCCAAATCTTTCCATATTGGATCATGCACGAGTTATTGAGTGGATTTCATGCAAAAAAGGATTGTAGAACTTAGGTTAAATATTTTCCATGTATTTAATTTGATTTAAATGAATTATTATAAATAAAAATTCAAATAAATAAATAAAAAATGAAGAAATACTTCCCTTTGGGCCAAGTGGTCGTGCACATGCCATGGATGATGAATTATGGAAGAAAAATGGGCCCATTAGCAATTTTAGGTCATTTGAATCAATGTTGACTTTTCAAAATATCCAAAAATTTCCCAACTTCCACAAGGCATAACTTGCTCAATTCTTAAGCTTTGCTCATGTTCTTGGACATTTTGGAAAGGTCTTTGAGTCCTCTAACCAATGTCTTTGATCCCATGTCATTTTGATTTACCAATCTCAAGTTATGGCCTTTGACTTAAAGTCCCTTTTTGTTGACTTTTGAAAATGACCTATAATGTTGAAATTGATAACTTTTTGTGAGAGAATTTCTTGGACTTGAAGTATGAAGATGAGTTATAGGAAATGTCTTTCTCTTCAAAATGAGCTTTGTATGGAATTTTTCTGATAATCCATGTGAAAGTTATGCCCTGGTCAATTTGCAGTTGACTTTTTCAGCTGTCCAAATAAGGAAACTTTTGCATTTTGATGATTTTTGAGCCAAGCTTTGAGAATTATGATCAAGCATTGATCAAATGATGTTTGTGGCTTCAAAATGATATGTTGACCAAAAATTTGAACTTTTGACTGTCAAATGACCATTTTGCCCCTACAGTTGACTGTAGTGCAATTAGGGTTTTGACTGTGCAATTTTGTGCTGAAAGTCTTGAATCTTGATAGGAAGATGCTTGACCATATTTGTAGGCATGTGAGACTTGATTGGACCTTTAGAAACTTCATTTTCTTGATCAGAACCAAAACCCTAATTTTGACTGTTCAGGAGGCTCTTGCACTATGCAATCCTTGGAGAATTTTGAAGCTTTGACTTGGCAATTTCTTGGAGAATATGGGAGGGCAAATTTTGGGGTACAACAGGCGGCTTGAGCAAAAAAGGGTATCCAGGTGGACTGAAAACCCGAAAGGGAGGTCCAGGCAAAAATTAGGGATTAAAGCGTAACACTATGTCTCATTGGATCATCTTGCAACCAAACTTCGGTATCGACTATCAAGCTCGGACGGCGCCGATCAATCTGATCTACCTTCAACTAAGTATCAAAGTGATGAGACGCTCGAAGATATAAAGGCAATAGTAGAGTTGGAACCCAGTGGGATTGTTCACATAATTGTTTTTCTTTGTTTTTCACAAATTGTATAAATCATCTTCCGGCGGCGTTCTCTTACTAGGACGCCAACCTCTTGTACAAAAAACGCCTATTTACAGGCCAACTTCAAAATCAATACAATTCATTTTCACAAAGAAATTTCAAATTGTTTTCCTTTTTCCTGTTTTGTTTTGCAAGAACATCCAATGTTTCATTTTAGATATATGCATTTGACAATAATTGCTGCTCATAAATATTTACATGCGAAACAAAAGACGATTACTCGTAATTTCAGAAACAGGGGAAAACAAGAAACGTCCGAGCCTTACGGTTGCTCTATTCACCAGGTACAGGGATAGACCTAGCTGGAGAAAATGACTAAAATGCATACACTCCCCGCAGAGTAGGAAGTACTAGAATACAGTATTATCAACTCTCCCCAGCTGAGGTTCGCAATCGCGAGTGAGTCGATAAGATTCTCCCCAAGAAGAGTTCATATATCGCCAAGAAGGGAAGACCATCCCCAGTGGAGTTTATTTCTTCCACAAACAGGAACTTAATCCCCAACAGAGTTCATCATCACTAGTAACGATAATTCATCCACAACCGAGGTTATTCCTCCAAGTCAGCGGATCCTCAGCAGAGTATCTCTTCCCCACAGAGTCATTCTCCCACCAATATATTCTCCAGCAGGATTATTCCCCCGATCATCTTCGGTCGTTATCCCCAGCAAGCGAAACTCTTCATATTCTCCAGCAGCAGCCAGGGATTTATTTTCCCCAGCTAAAAAAACATCATATTTCCATACATCATGACACATGCATATACGCATCATACATCACAATCTCGTTTATTTTGAGAACATCATTGCCTGATACATATCATGCATTACATACAGTTAACCTTTACCTTTCAGGAAAGATACAATCAAATTCTCACCAAGTTCAAGCTATGAAGCCCGGGTACGACCGAATAATATCTTGATTTCTCCATCATATTGTGAAGCCCGGAGAACGACCGGATAACAACATCAGAATACCGTGAAGCCTGGATTACGACCAGATAATGGTATCTCTTAAAAAACAAGCTATGAAGCCTGGATCCGACTGGATAATATTTTAATCCCCAGTAAGCCGTGAAGATCAGAGTCGACTGGATAGCAACTTAACAAGTTATTGTGAAGCCTGGATTACGACCAGATAGCAATACAAGGACACCATGAAGCCTGGATTCGACCAGATAGTGGTATATCATAAACACAAGCCGTGAAGCCCGAAGTCGACTGGATAGCAGCTTAACAAGTTATTGTGAAGCCTGGATTACGACCAGATAGCAATACAAGGACACCGTGAAGCCTGGATTACAACCAGATAGCGGTATGAAACATCGTGAAGCTTGGATTACGACCAGATAGCGGTATGAAACATCGTGAATCCTGGATTACGACCAGATAGCGATAAAGAACACTGAAGCCTAGGATTACGACCTAATAACAGTAAGGGACACTGTGAAGCTTGGATTTCGACCAAATAGCACTTCACCCGGCCAATTACTATGAAGCCCGGAGTCAACCGGATATTGGTAGGCCCTAAAATCAAATGGAAGCCCGGATGCGACTGGATAACCACTTGATTTCTTCTGAAGCCTGGATTTCGACCAGATAAGAAGTGAGGTATTGTGAAGACTGGATTCAACCAGATAATAGTACAAGACACCATGAAGCCTGGATTCGACCAGATAATGGTATGAAATATCGTGAAGCCTGGATTATGACTAGATAACGGTACAAGACATTGCGAAGCTTGGATTTCGACCAAATAGCAGTTTACCTGGATAATTACTAAGAAGCCCGGAGTCGACCGGATATTAGTATGCCCTAAATTCAAGTTAAAGCCCGGATGCAACCGGATAGCAACTGAATTCCTTCTGAAGCCTGGATTACGACCAGATAAGAATTGAGAAATTGCAAAGCCTGGATTACAACCGGATAACAAGTTTAATCTCATCTCCCCAGTAAGTCACTGTAAAGCCTGGAGCACGACCAGATAGCAGTCGATCTTATCACTATGAAGCCTAGATTACGACCAGATAATAGATTATATTCACCTCTTCGACCAAGAGACGATTCCCCAGTAGAATAACGGACGACTGAAGCTCCTAAAATTCAATTTTTCTTAAGACAGAGAACAACATTCCCCAGTGGAATCTTCCCCAACAACAGGTATACAAGTTCTCGCTAAGGAATCTCTTATGCGATCGACACTCATTCAGGTGGCATCTTTAAGCCCATCTCTCGTCATCAATCTCCAAATGGCATCTTTAAGCCCATTCCCGACATCACAAGACAAGTACCACTTCATGCGAGTGTAAATTTTTGGGCACTCTAGTGTTCAATCATCTTCCACCTTTGGATCACGAAAGGCAGACAAACCAATCTACATCCTCAGGTTTAAGAAGATTGAACAGGGGCAGCTGTTGTACCCCAAAATTTTCCCTCCCATATTTCTTAATTCACTTCAAGAAAGATCCTCAAGTTGCTCAAGAAAGCCTAAGGGTTGACCAGACAAGCTCTCTCCTAAGGCAGTCTACCTCAAATTAGGGTTTCATATTGTACCAAGATACTTGAGTCCAAGGGATCCCAAATTCTCACCATTGTCCTAATATGTTCTCAAGGTCATCCATGTGAAGTTTCAAGCCTTTCAGAGAAAGTTTTCCCAGTCAATTGCTCAAAGACCTAAAAATCGACTATGCTAGGGCAAAAGTCAACTGTGGCCCACATACAGTCAAACTTCAATATTTTTGGTCAAAATTCTCATTTTTAAGTATCATTCATCATTTTATCAAGGGTCGATCATGATTCATCAAGGATTGCCCACAATTCATCAAAATCCAAAAGTTGCTAAATTAGGGTTTTGTAGGAAAAGTCAACTCAACTTTGACCAAGCATAACTTTCTCATACTTTATGAGAAATGACCCATCCAAAGATCATTTTGAAGAGGATGAAATTATCTACAATTAATCTTCAGCTCCCAAGTTTGAAATATGCACTCACGTGAAGTTATGAATTTTGACATTATAGGTCATTTTGAAAAGTCAACAAAAACACCTTTTTTGTCAAAGCTTCATACATGAACATGGAATACCAAATTGATATGAGACCAAAAGGGTTGCTTATAGGACATCTCAAGATTTCTAAAAAGTCCAAGAACACCTTCAAAGAGTCAAAATTGAGGAAGTTATGCATTGGTGAACTTGACCCTTTTTGCAAAATTGTCAAAAGTCAACTATGCCTAAAATTGCAATTTTTGCTAAATGGGCCTAACTTTTTGCACTTCTCTTGAGTTGGTAGCATGTTCCACGAGCCCTAGCTCTTTCCACTTGTCTTTATCTTATTTTGATTATTATTTGAATTAAATCAATTTTAATCAAAACAAATCATGAAAAATCTAAAACATTGAAACCTCAAGATATTGTGCATGTTTCAGGTCTTATATCCAGTTGGAAAAAGATTGAATTCGTGCAAAGCCTTGGTGTGCACAAAAAGATTGAGTTTGGCCTATTTTTGGAAGTATCTTCAAGTGAATCAAATCCAAATCAAAAGCTATAATGGAGGAAGATTGAGATCATGTTTGCAACCCTAATTCAATCATTGATATATATTGAACAATTGCAGACCTAAAAAAGGAGGTTAGAGAGGCGTGAGAAGTCAGAGCAAACTTGAAAAAAACATAAAAAAGTGTTGAGCCGAATTCATAGTTCCAGGCGATTCCAGGGCTTCCTGACCATCTCATTCACTTCCTGGGAGTACAAGCAAGCTGTACCAATCAAGAATAAGCGTGCTAGTGCCCAGAATTCATCCCCACGACTCCCACGGTTTGCCCATATTTCCAAAACTGAATCTTGTCATTCTTGCACATTCATCATGGTTTAATAGTATATTCTTGTTCATTATAACATTTGCAAGCTATCTATACCATTTAATTTCGTTTTTATGGACTGTATCAAGATTCACCATAGCTAGGTTTTGTTGATTCGATTTGGGATCTTTATGTACAGGTGAAATTGGCCATGAAAGGGGCACCATCATGCTCAGAAGGTCCATAGGAGTTGATTTATGGCCTTAGATTTTATTTATCTTGCTTGTGTTAGATTTTGAGAATTGCAGGATCTGTAGCTATGGACATATGTCCGTAGGTAAAAGTCTATGACTTTTACCAACGGAGAGAGGAAGAAGATGACATACGTGGCTCCATCTCATTCGTGCATTTGAATTCTCGCGCGTGTTTTACAGCTAGCGTCGTTTATTCATTTTATTATTTTTGTTTCATCTAATAATAAATTGAACCAAATGGCCCAGTGGTGGCCAGGTAAGCCCTAAGGCATTGGAGGGCTTGAGGTCAGGGGTTCGACCCCTGCCTCCAACATTTGCATTTTTCTTGAATTTTTTCTATAGATTCCATGTTCCACAAGGCATGAAGGCCACCATGGGACGTCATCTCCTAACCATCAGATCACCAACCATCCAGATTTGAAGGCCATCATTGAGAGACCTATCATGTGACCTAGTCAACGCATGGCAGGGGATCCAGCAAGTCAACATGGATCAATTGTTTCTTGGGCCAAAATTGCTATCTGCACCTCCCAATTACTCACAACCAGGCCCAAATTTCCTCTCTTTTCTTTTTATACTTTTCTTAATTAATTTATTTATTTAAATATTTTTACTAATAACTTAATTTTTCTTTTATCAAAAAATCATAAAAAATAATATTTTGCACCCAATTAGATTTAGGGTATTTTTTTTTATTTATACAAAATTTAATTGAATTAGGTTATTTAATTTTAGGTAACTTTAATTTCTTTTTGTATAATAAATTAAAATTAAGTAGAACAATTAGGGTTTTAGCTTAATTTAAATTATATTTTCTTTTTTTCTTAAAATAACCAAAAGCACAAAATAGGTTAAATTTAATTATTTTTCATTAATTAATTTAATTAACTAATTAATTTTGTATTTAATTTAAAAAACCATATTCTTTTCTCTTAAAAATAATTAAAAACAACAAAAAACAATTTTTTTCTTCCAATTAGGTTAGAAGGGGTCAAAACCCTAATTTCTTATCGTTCTTAATTTCCTCGCTCGCGCTTTATTATTTTTACCATATTAATGTAACTGCTCACAAGTTGTAATAGATTAATTAGGACTTTTACTTTCGTTTATCGTTTTTTTACGGGTTTGTTTTTGGCTATGTAAATACCCGAAGCCTTGTAATAGCGTAGCTTTACTTTCCGCATTTTAAATTCCGCAAATATTAACTATTAGATGTATGGATATTAGGGTTGCATGACAAGAATGTATGTAAACTTTAAAACAATTAGCAAACCCTAAATGTGCAAAGATAATAAACTTGAAATTGAATCACTCGCACATGCGCACTCCTAGGGTATACTCTCACTTCGGTTGCCTTCGGTAAACGATCATTAAGTATAGGGTATTTTAGTGGTTGCTCTTTTGTCTCAAAGATCAAAGTTGCCTCGGAAATGTTGCCTCAGAATTGTTGCCTCGGATATTGATCTTAAGACATTAGGGTTATTACTAAGACGTCCTAATATTGCTTTAGTGATCGTACGTCCCTTTCGAATTGACCCTTAAAACTCCAACGATGGTGATACCTACTCACTAATAGTAGGATAGCATTTTCTAAAGGAAATAAACATATAACAATTCTTTTTTTGAGTAGGTAGATGCTAGTAGGTACTTGCTCATAATAAACTTTTCACACTTACACTCCTTTCAAAACAAAGCTTTCAAAAACACTTTGTAACACTCTTGAAGATAGAAGCAAGAGTTAAAGCAAAGTCAAACAAAAAATTTTCAAATCACACAAATAAGAAGCAATTTTTAAAAATGATGAGCAAGCACCTAAGAGCCCGTAGATAACTAGGGATAGAAAGGGTGCTAATACTTTCCCTTTCTATAATCTACCCCCCGTACTCAGAATATCTCGAAAAAGGAATTTTTCTGTGCTTTTTTCCTTTCCTTGTTGGATAAAATAAAAGTCGGTGGCGACTTTTGCTTACCGCGACATTTTGCAAAAACAAACGCAAAACGCAAACCAGCATTCCAAAATAGTTCCGGTTCTGCCACCGTATCATACACATATTTAATAATAATCAATTTAAAGTTCTACTACTGAAAATCAACAATAAAAAATCAACAAGCATTCATCCCCTCGAGTGTTACATATCAGAGCAATGACACCGACTCGAACTACTGAAGGTATACAACCTTCACTCTCGATTACCTACACGTTACCAACATAAGGGCAACATTCAAACAGAAGGGGTGAGATATCTAACAATATAATAAAGCACATGATAATTAATATATTAGATTAGATCAATAACATCACCACTTCTCATCTCATAATCAACAATAATTATAACATATATACATATTCATCAACATCAAAATACACTTCATTATTCACTCATATAATGCGACTCAATATTATGCAAATGCATGTGGTACCATTGGAGTAGAACTCCATCTCAAAAATGCAATGTATGCGACACAACCATGAATGTAATAACAACACCCAAGTTAACAACATCTCAGATCATCTCAAAAACATCTCGAATTAACATCTCAAAATACATCTCAAAAGCATCTCAAAATACATCTTAAAATACATCTCAAAAGCATCTCAAAATACATCTCAAAATACATCTCAAAATACATCTCAAAAGCATCTCAAAATACATCTCAAAATACATATCAAAAGCATCTCAAAATAACAACATCTCAAGTTAACAACATCTCAACGTCTCATCATCAACATCTCAAATTATCAAAATAATTCATAAAACATTATTTAATCATTGAACGTCATTTATTCATCATAATTATCAAACACAACTTCATTAGTAACATCTCACTAACAACTCAGCTGTATATTAATACTACAGTAATCCCTACTGTTATTCTGCAATTTTACATCATTACTGTCACTAATCCTACTGACATAATTCAAACAGCAGCCTCTAAACATCTCATATTCATCATTCTATTCAAAAACCAGCACAATGATCAACACGGGAATTAATTCTAAATCCTAAATTAGTTACTAGGATTACACTTCTTATTCATAATTTTAATCCTCTAAAATAAAGTTCACCGCGTTAACTATTCAACGCTTCGAACGACATCTCAAACGACATCTTAAAACTCAAGTTACAGTACTTTAAAACTGAATCTGTAAAAAATCAGGCAACATGGGTCGACGCAAAACCCTTTGGATCGACGCGTACTGCTCTATCTGCACAACATGGGTCGACGCATCCTCCTTATGGATCGACTCATCCTGGTCTCATACACAACATGTATCGACACATGCATCTCACCGATCGACTCATCCTGAGTCTTTCAACCCTCATGTATCGACGCAAGCCTCTTTCGTATCGACTCATCCTGAGTCTTACAGCCTTCATGTATTGACACATCAAGTTTGAGGCCGACACATCCTGATTCCTCATGCATAATTCCATGATTTCCTCTGCATTTTTACTACGGGAATCATATTCTTAACCCTACAACCTTATTATAATCATGATAAATCATCACTTAACATTATCCTATAATACTACATCATTCAAACAACATCATGGCATCATTATTCATCTAAAATTCATCAAATCTTCATCATACATCATCATATACATCCAATTCAAGAACAAAACAACAATCACCTCTAACCCCACATATCGAACATCATGAACCCAATTATAAAGTCAGAACCCCACCCTTACCTTGGATTGAAGGTCGCTCTACAATTACCGGGTTGAATTCTCGTTCTTGCTGTTTCATTCTATTTCCAGCAGCTTCACATTCTCTTCCAAATCCTTATTCTTTCTACTGCTTCTTTCTTTCTATTCCTTTTAACAAATAATAAAATAACCCTATTATTCTATTAACTCCTTAATGGGCTTAAAACCAACACACACCCCTTATTACTTCTATTCCTTCAAAATAGGCCCACATCACATAATATTATAATTCTAATATTATTTCACCACTTAATAAAATAAATAAATCCAATTAATTATATCACAACACATCTTCTCAAATATTCCAAAAATAATTTAATTAAATTACGGGCGTTACACTCCTAGGCCAAACCATTGAGAGTGTCCAGTTCATTTGTGATTTTTCAATTAAAATTTCCTTTGTTTGTTCGAACAATTACTGTAATGTCAAAGTTTGGTTTTCCCATTAATGCATCACATATGTTTTATCTTGAATTATTTCATCCGTATTCATTATATTCAAACTGTGTTTTTACTTCCTTTCGTGATATTCAACTCTCGATTAAAAGCTTTAAACTTTTAGAGGGAGGATGATGAAAACGATACCATAATCTCTACAGTGTGCTTTTGAACAGACCCCGCTGACGATGTACAAGCGTTGTTTCAAATCCTAAACAGTGGAGTTATAAGGAAGGTAATCCCTAGTTAACCCCTTTAAGCCTAAGAAGTAGGAGTTTTTCTTTTCACACAAATTAAAACCCTTAATCATAACCCGGGGCAGAGTAGTTTTCTCAGTTAATTTAGATGTGCATTCAATCGCAAACTTTCCCCTTCATGCACGACAAATAGTGTAGAAGATGCTCTCCAAAAGATGGTGATGGGTCCACATAATCGTCAAGGCAGGCAGTCATTGTCTCTCAAAAGAAAATCCTGCTAAGTCAAAACCTATGAAGGAGACTTAAGAAAAAAAATGGGGGCATCTCGCTGACTGTAAACACCAAAGAAACAGTTCAGACAAAAGTAGGGATAACAAAAACAAAAAAAGAGGTCCTACAAATCCTCAACAAAAAAGAAAAGGTTATAAAAATGACTGCCTTCTCAAACAAACGTTTAATTTTTGAACCATCACCAAGTATCAGAGCAAAAATTCCAGACTCAATTGGGATCTAAACGCACAATTAGCTGAGCATAGAATTGAAGAACATCACGAAGAACGGGTTGGGTACAAATACAATTTGAGCCTTTATACTTTGTTTCTTAAACCGTGAACCAGGCCACGTTATAACCCTTAAAAGTCCTAGCTGAAGCATGGGTTAGTTCGAAAGTATACTGTTATAAAAGGTATCCCGACTCCTGTAGGGTTCTCTATAAATCCTGAGTTGATATCACACTCTTACAAAATTTGTTTATTTTACTAAAAAATGAATTTTCAAACTTCAAGACAGATATAAGCTTTGCATTCTTAAAATACCATTATTTGCATATGACTATTTGTTCAACAACAGAGAAATTCGCACGACGGATATTCGATGAACAGAAATCCTCTCAATAGACAGAATCACCTCAGATGGAAAGACATTCCAGTGACATGCCTTTCATAATCAAGGGGCATAACATGGTGTCCAACTGATCTGGGGAAGTCAAGTCAAGGTTCAAGGAATCTCTAAAAAATGCCAAAAAGCTAGGGGCAGATCTCCATCTGAATCACTTGGGGCATTCGACATGAATTCCATCAACGAATCCTGTATGATCAAAAAAACATCTTTTGGCAGTGTGGCAACACTTACTACTATGGACAGTGACAATTCTTCGTACCTGGTGAACATGGACATAATCGGAAGATACTACGTATGAACAAAGACCCGCTAGGTTGACTGGCCTAGGAAAAAATAAGGGAATCCAGGGGAACCAAAAGGGTTCAGGAAAAAATTAGGGATATACATATGAAAAAAATTATACACCTTGCAAGTCGAAAACCTGAAAAGGTGGCTTGGGCAAAAAAGGGTATCCCGATGGACTGAAAATCTGAAAGGACAGTCCAGGAAAAAGTTAGGGATCAAAGCATACAACGACATCCCATCATCTCATCACTTGTCTATCAGTAGAAGGTTTATTACCCTGATCAACATTCACCAAGGACTTCAGATATTGGGATAACAGTCAAATCATCTACAAAATCCCCGACAAATATTTTCTCCAAAAGGTACAGTGGCAAGGGGCATTATACTACGAGGTCACTGCCATACTCTTAGCATGCAGCCTATTGATGTCAAGTGTTCTCATACCCTCGGCAGAGCAAGAATCTCCAAATTACTGCTCCAACATCTAAGAAATCCCTAGTGAAGTCACCAAGCTTCTCAGAAATCCCCAGCGAAAAAATTCGGAATAAAGAGGATGCTCATCTAGAAACGGTTCAGGTACAATCCAAATACAGATGTCATCCTGACACTTACTCCAGATTCTCATCTAGAAACGGTTCAGGTATGATCCAAATATGGATGTCATCCTGACACTTACTCCAGATTCTCATCTAGAAACAGTTCAGATACGATCCAGAGACGGATGTAATTCTGACACTTATTCCAGACTATCATCTAGAAACGGTTCAGGTACGATCCAGAGACGAATGTCATCCTGACACTTATTCTAGATTCTCTTCTAGAAACAGTGCATATATGATCCAGAGACGGACGTTATTCTGACACTTATTCTAGACTATCATCTAGAAACGGTTCAAGTACGATCCAGAGACGGGTGTCATCCTTAGTGAAGCGCTTGTTTTAGATTGAAGAGGCCTGGAAAGGTTGTTTCGATTTTGGATCACTTTGTGAGGATTTTTAGATTTTTGGTGTGGCTTTCTAAGGCAGTGTGTGTGGGCAAAATGTTTCTGTGTCTCTACAAAATTGTTTATATGGCAATGTTTCATCCGGGCAAGTGTCTGTCCTTCTGCGTTGTATTTATAGGGGGAACTGGTGAATGGAAATGGCAAGAATCATCCATTAATCAAGATTTGAAGTCATAATCGAAAGCCTTAAAATGTTGCCTTTTTTGAGGGTTTTCTACCCTTTTGGGTTTTGAATGAACCTGGACAGGTTTCACTCCTTGAATTCTTTCGAATGCCCTCAAGCCTTGTTCTTCAATTGGCTCTGAGTTCCAATTCGAATGGATCAAGGCCTAATCATTATGGCTTCTTCGATTGAACCACTATTTTCCTTAGCTGCTTGATCTGAAAATATCCAACTAGCCCAATCGAACACTTCCTTCTGTCCTGTCGAAGCTTCATTTTGTTATTTCCTTCGAATGTAATTATGTAGGTGGCCCTTCGATTCTAACTCCCACCCTTTAGTTATGTCTTTGCTCGCCTGCAAGAAACAACTTTGTTACCCATTAGTCCACCTTCGATTGGTGAATATAACTTGTATTACACCAATCGAAGGGTAACCTAAGAGCATCAGAACTTCTCTTAAAACATCCCACACATGTTCAGGTGCATGCCAGAAGTTCTAAGGTTACTTATATATGGCTGGTTCGTCTCAAATTTTCCTTTGATCACGCCATGCTTGAAGATGGCATGTCCTTCGAATCACGAGCCTTCCACGTGTTTCTTTGGATATACAGCCTAAGAGTATCAATCGAAGGGTAACCTAAGAGCATCAGAACTTCTCTTCAAACATCCAACATCTCTTCATATACATGCCAGAAGCTCTAAGGTGACTCATATTTGAAGCGCCCATTCAGGCAATATGTCAACCGAAAGGTGCCTTCCTTGTAGCGCTTCGAATGGCTTACATCTCCATGGTTCGAAAACAAATCCTTCAAAGCTCCTTATCAACTTTTCCAATCGAAGACTTCTTAAAAGCCTCCTCACATCTTCTTTCAAACTAGCCCTCATTCGATCCATCAAATGAGCCTGCATGCTGCTGTCAAAGCTGCTTCGACTCAAAAGCCCTAGGCATACTTTCAGCCTTCGATCTACACCTTGTCAAGCATACTTCTTTTCTTTATTTCAGCTATGCCATTATGCTGAGGCATATAGGGTGCCATGAAAATCATTCGAAGCCCTTGCAAACTAAAATTATTTGTGAGAGGTGAAACTTTAGATGGGAACCCATTGCTTAAGGGGAGAATTTGTCTCATCAATTCTTGGTCAACCTTGAGCAAATGAGGACCTTAATGAGCATGCCCTTAATTAAATGGGAGGGTAAATTTTGGGGTACAACAGCTGCCCCTGTTAAATCTTCTTAAACCTGAAGATTTTGATTGGCTTGTCTGCCTTTCGTGATCTGAAGGTGGAAGATGATTGAACACTAGAGTGCCCAGAAATTTTCACTCGCATGAAGTAACATCGTTGGTTGATGATGTTAGGAATGGGCTTATAGATGTCATTTGGAGAAGATGGCTGAGAGTTGTTGGAGATGGGCTTAAAGATGCCATTCAGAGTAAATGCTGACTTCATAAGAGGTCTCTTTATGGGGATTCCCGTTCCTGTTGTCTGAGGAGGACTCCACTGGGAAATGTTGATTTTTGTTATTCTCCTGCTTGAGGAAAACTCTGTGGGGAATATAGTCTAGGAGATTTGGTCATCCATGGCTCTACTGAGGAGTTATCTTGGGACTGGAGAGATGAAAGTTAGTTGTTTTCTGCTTGAAATTCGGGCTTCACGGTAATTTGTTGGGGAGAATGAAATTAACTGCTATTTGGAGATGTATTAGAAGGAGCCTGTGTAGGGCTGCTTCAAGATGAGTCTGTGTTAAAATTCATCTGGAGATTGTGAGAAGAAACCCGTGTAAGATTACTTTAGGATGAGCCCGTGTAAAGTTGCATCTGGAAATTGAGAAGGAATCGGTGTAAGATTGCTTCACGATGAACCCGTGTAAAGCTGCATTCAGAGATCATGAGAAAGAACATGTGTAGGGTTACTTCAGGATGAACCCATGTAAGGCGGCATCTGGAGATATAGAAGGAATCCATGTAAGATTGCTTCATCTGATCATGTAGATAACCACCCCGTCTTGTTTCGGGAATTGATCCATAATCAGATGTTCACAGATAGTTGTCTTGTCTTGCTTCAGGTATTAATCTAGGAATTGCTTTTGTTGGTCGTTGAGATAGTTTCTCTGTCTGGTTTCAGGAATTAATCTCAGACCTAAGAGAAAGGAATATAGTTTCCCCGTCTTGTTTCGGGAGTTAATCTTCAATCTGCTCATGTATATAGTTGTCCTATCTGGTTTCAGGTATTAATCTACAATTAGTCGTTCACATATAGTTGTCCTATCTTGTTTCATGTATTAATATGGAACTTGTTTTTGTTGGTCATTGAGATAGATGCCCTGTCTGGTTTTAGGAATTAATCTCTGACCTAAGTGAAAGGAAGATAACTTCCCCGTCTTGTTTCGGGAGTTAATCTTCAATCTGCTCATGTAGATAGTTGTTCTGTGTGGTTTTAGGTATTAATCTACAATCAGTCATTCACGGATAGTTGTCCTGTCTTGTTTCAGGTGTTAATCTGGAACTTGTTTTTGTTGGTCGTTGAGATAGATGCCCTGTCTGGTTTTAGGTATTAATCTTTGACCTGGTCTTGTAGATAGTCGCCCCGTCTTATTTCGGGAATTGATCTACACTCAGTCGTTCACATATAGTTGCCCTGTCTGGTTTCAGGAATTAATCTAGAACTATTGAAAATTGGTGATGATATTTGTCTACTTGCTAACTTTCCTGAAAAAGGTAAAGAGTCAGCTGTATGCAGTGTCATGATGCATGAGATGCATCGGGTAATGATGTTCTCAAAATAAATGAGATTGTAATATATGCATTTTGCATATCCTATAATGTTTGTAGAATGATGTATGAATGCAATGCATGAATGTATCAGTTGTTCTACTGCAGTGTTACTGAACTAGGGAAAATAAATCCCTGATTGTTGCTGGGGGTGAAGAATGTATGTCTTCAAATTCTGTTGAAGTTGAAATGCTGAGAGACAAATTTCAGTTGTTAGAGAAATCAACTCTGTTGAAGAAGGGAAACTCTGTGAACCGCTTGGGGATTTTTATGAAATCCTGCCGGGGAGTTAAAAAGCTTGTGAACCAGGCTAGGGAATTCTTTAAGATATCAGGGAAGTAATTAGAGATTCTTGCTCTGCCGGGGATATCAAAAACATTGACATCATTAGGCTGTGAACTGAGGATATGGTAGTGAATTTACAGTAGGACGTCTCTGCCTCTGTACTTGTTGGAGAAAGTATCTGCGGGGATTTGCATATGGCCTTTAGACATTGTCCTGCTTCTTAAAGCCATTAGTAACTGTCTTTCTATTTTTTATGCTTGTATTTGTAAACGGTAATCACATTCAATGCATATGTTCAAAAATAATCACTGGACGTTTTCGCAAACAAAACATAAAAATAAAAATAAATAGTTTTTCACTTTCAAAGAGATAGTTTTTTTTATTAACTTGAATAAGCGTTTTTTGTACAAGGAGATAGACATCCTAGTAAGAGAATGTCGTCGTA
This sequence comes from Vicia faba, assembly GCA_948472305.1. Taxonomy (NCBI): domain Eukaryota; kingdom Viridiplantae; phylum Streptophyta; class Magnoliopsida; order Fabales; family Fabaceae; genus Vicia; species Vicia faba. Next base: position 712,523,617 of record OX451739.1, read on the forward strand.
AGAATGAAAACTATACAAAATAGTATACAAAGAAAAACAACTATGTGAAATAATCCCATTGGTTTCCCATTCTACTATTGCTTTTATGTCTTTGAGCATTTTATCTCTTTTTCTGTTTATCTGAAGCTGACTGGATTGATTAATACCATTTGAGCTTGATAGTTGTTACCGAAGATTGGCTGTAAGGTGATCCAACAGGACATATGTATACACTTTAAATCCCTAACTTTTGCTTGGACCTCCCTTTCGGGTTTTCAGTCCACCGGGATACCCTTTTTTCCCAAGCCGCTTTTTCAGGTTTTCGACTTGTCGGGTGTACAAATGTTTTCCATATGTATATCCCTAATTTTTGCCCGAACCCTTTTAGTTCGTCGGGATGCCCTTATTTTTGCCTAGGCCAGTCAACCTAGCGGGTCTTTGTTCATGCTTAGTATCTTTTAACTATGTATGCGTTTACAGGGTGCGAAAGGTTGTCACCGTCCATAGTGGTTAAGATCATGGCTCCACCGAAAAATATGTTCTTGATCACAAATAACCCTTCGTATGTGGGGGTCCATTTTCCCCTGGGATCACCTTGCGGTAGGATAGTGCGCTTGATTACTTGGTCACCAACCTGATATACCTGACGTCTGACCTTCTTGTTAAAAGCTTTAATCATACATTTTTGGTATATCTTACCATGACAGACAACCGCGAGCCTCTTCTCGTCAATCAGGTTTAATTGGTCAAGTCAAGTTTGAACCCATTCGTCTTCATTCAAACCTGCATCCTTCATGATTCTTAAGGAAGAGATCTGGACTTCAATGGGTAGGACAACTTCCATGCCGTATACCAGAGAGAAAGGAGTTGCCCATGTTAATGTACGCACTGTGGTACGGTAACCATGAAGAGAAAATGGTAACATCTGGTGCCAGTCTTTGTATGTCACTATCATCTTCTGTATGATTTTTTTGATTTTTTTATTAGTAGCTTCTACAACGCCATTCATCTTCGACCGGTAAGGAGAAGAGTTATGATGCTGGATTTTGAATTGTGCGCAGAGCTCGGTTATTATAGTATTATTGAGATTGGTGCCATTGTCCATAATGATTCTTTCTAGAATACCATACCAACAGATAAGGTTATGTCTGATGAATCGGGCCACAACGTTCTTGGTAACAGAAGCAAATGAAGCCACCTCGACCCATTTTGTGAAGTAATCGATGGCGACGAGGATGAAGCGGTATCCTTTAGAAGATGTAGGTCTGATCTCTCCAATCATATCGATACCCCACATTATGAATAGCCAGGGAGCAGTCATGAAGTTTAGAGGAACCAGAGGCACATGTACTTTATCAGCATAGATCTGGCATTTGTAACAAGTTCGTGAATGCTGATAACAATCTGCTTCCATAGTGGACCAGTAGTATCCTGCCTGCAGGATCTTTTTAACCATTGTATGCCCACTGGAATGGGTGCCAAAGGTACCTTCATGCAAATCTACCATAATCTTCTCTGCTTCACTCTTGTCTACACACCGAAGCAAAGTAGAATCGTGATTATGCTTGTAGAGGATTTCGTTACTAAGAAAGAACTTGGCAGAGAACCTCCTTAGGAACTTCTTATCATTGACAGAAGCTCCCTCAGGATACTCTTGGGCTTCGAGGTATCTTTTGACTTTAGGGACCAAGGTTTGTCCACTACTTCTTCACTATCAACCTCGTAACAGTATGCTGGCTCATCCATTCTCTAAATAGTGACCTGAGGAGCTTCATTATCTCACATGACTTTGAATATGGACGCCATAGTAGCTAGCGTGTCTGCTAGTTGATTTTCCTCTCGTGGAAAATGCTCAAAGTTAACTTCTTTAAAATGTGGAATCAGTGTCAACACATGCTCTCTGCAAGGGATGAGATTAGGATGCTTCATGTCCCATTCCCCCTTGATTTGACTGATTACTAGGGTCGAGTCTCCAAATACACTCAAGAATTTGATCCTCAAGTCGATAGCAGCTTTGAGACCCATGATGCATGCTTCATATTCAGCCATGTTGTTGGTACAATTGAAACATAGTCTGGCAGTAAAAGGAGTATGACAACCCTCGAGAGATATGATCACATCACCAACGCCATTGCCAAGTGCATTGGAAGCTCTATCAAAAACCATAGTCCATCGGGATCCTTTTTCAGGTCCTTCATCCGGTCCAGGTTCTTCACAATCGATCACTAACATGATGTTCTCATCCGGGAACTCAAAATTCATGGATTGGTAGTCGTCCACAGCCTGTTGAGCCAAATGATCAGCTAATACACTTCCCTTGATTACTTTCTGGGTCGTATACTGAATATCATATTCGGTCATGATCATTTTCCATCTTGCTATTCTTCTGGAGAGGGAGGGCTTCTCAAAGATGTATTTGATAGGATCCATTTTAGATATCAACAAGGTAGTGTGAGTCAACATATACTGTCTCAGTCAGCGAGCAGCCCATGCCAAAGCATAACAAGTTTTCTCGAGCAGCGAGTATCTTGTTTCACAGTCGGTAAACTTTTTGGTAAGGTAGTATATTGCATGCTCTTTTCAACCAAACTCGTCATGTTGCCCCAGTACACCCCCCCTTGAGTTCTCTAATACTGTTAAGTACATGATCAGAGGTCTTCCTTCAACCGGAGGCATCAAAATTGGAGGCTCTTGAAGATATTCCTCAATTTGTCAAAGGCGGTCTGGAAATCATCATTCCACTTCACTTCTTGATCTTTCTTCAGTAATTTAAAGATTGACTCACAAGTAGCGGTTATATGGGAAATGAATCCGGCAATGTAGTTTAGACATCCCAAGAATCCCCTAATCTCCTTCTAAGTGTGGGGAGTTGACATTTCTTGTATGGCTTTAACCTTTACAGGGTCTACTTCAATACCTTTGCTGCTGACAACAAAGTCTAAGAGCTTACCAGATCTTACTCCAAAGGTGCACTTATTCGGGTTCAGTCTCAGTTTATACTTCTTCAGCCTTTCAAACAGCTTCTGCAGGTGATCAAGGTGCTCCTCTTCAGTCTGAGACCTGGCTATCATATCATCAACATAGACCTCTATCTCATGATGGATAATATCGTGAAACAAAGCTACCATGGCCCACTGATAGGTTTCCATGGCGTTCTTTAACCCAAATGGCATAACTTTATAGCAGAAAGTGCCCCACTGCGTGACGAAGGTTGTTTTTTCCATGTCCTCAGGTGCCATTTTTATCTGATTATACCCGGAGAAACCATCCATGAAGGAGAATACCTTATGTTGTGTGGTGTTGTCAACTAGAACATCAATATGGGGAAGCGAAAAGTCATCCTTGGGGCTTTCCCTATTCAAGTCTCTATACTCCACACACATACGTACTTTACCGTCCTTCTTAGGTACAGGAAAAACATTGGCAACCCATTGTGGATAAGAAGTAACAACTAAGAAAACGACGTTGAATTGTTTCATGACTTCAGCTTTGATCTTTTCTGACATCTCTGACCATATACGACGAACCTTCTGTTTCACTGGAGGGCAGCCTTCTTTTGTCAGCAGATAATGAACCACAATATCAGTGTCAAGTCCCGGCATGTCTTTGTATGACCAGGAAAATACCTCCACATAGTCATGTAACATCTATATTAACCGCTCCTTGACACTATGCTCCAGATCGACACCTATCTTGACTTTCTTCTTATCTTCTTCGGTACCCAAGTTCACTGTCTCAACCGACTATGCATGAGGCTGTATTGCCCTTTCCTCCTGTTGTAACAGTCCGACAAGCTCTCTTAGTACTTCACAATATTCCTGACCTTCGTCCTCGACTTGGTAGATCGGATCTTCAAATTCATAATTGGCAATAGCAGAACCATTATCAATGGGATCCAGAGTGGATGTAGATCTGTAGTTTTGATATGTGGATGTGTGTAAGAGAGCATAGCTATTTTTTTATAAAATAAAAGCAGAAAAGAAAGACAGAGAGCGTAAAATTTGGATGCAAAATGTCTAATAATTTATTAATGACATATGAAGATTAAGTAATAACCCTCACAAAATAGACCATTGTGCCTCGGGTAAGACACAAGGCTTTAGAGTTTCAATTGTTCAAATATTACATATCCCAAAAAAACAAAAAGATGATTACTCTTGAATAAAAGTAATAGGACCAAAATCCTTGGTCTCCCAAATGTGTAGTCCACCACTGATAGTTGGGAAGATCCACTTGTCCATGTTACAGTCACTGTCAGCCTCTTCTGTAGAAGAAATAACATTAATAGCACTGACTCCTGGTTCATGCTTGGGCATTGATGTAGGTATGACATTGGGAGTCTTAGGAGGGTCAAACTCAATCTCCATTGCCTCAATCAGATCTTGCACTTTGTTCTTCAGAACCCAACAGTCATTTGTATCATGCCATGGACTATCAGAGTGGTAGGCACATCGAGCATTTGGGTTGTAGCGGGGAGATGCAGTATTTGGATTCTTAGGAGCCTCTTTTAGGGTGACCAGATTAGACTTAAACAAGTGTGGCAAAAACTGAGATAAGGACATGCTAATCTGAGTGAACTGTCTTCTGGGCGCATCTGGTCTGCCCTGATTGTTTTGTTGTTTATTTGATGCAGGGTTGGAAATCATAACGGCTCCTACCGTTGGATGGTGTTCAGTCTTGCTTTGATTCCTCTGGCCATAAGCAACATTTACCTCCTTCTTTCCAGTGAAGGGTTTCTTCATTATACTTGAAGATGCATCTCTCTGAATCTTACCACTCTTGATACCCGCTTCTACTCGTTCACCAGTCAATATCAGCTCAATAAACCCAGCTGAAGAGCTTCCAATCAAATGGTTGATGTGATACGGTGGCAGAACCGACTGTTTTGGAAAATGCTGGTTTGTGTTTTGCGTTTGTGTTTGCAAAATGTCGCGGTAAGCAAGAGTCTCCACTGACTTTTATTTTATCCAACTGGAAAGGAAAAAAGCACTGAAAAATTCCTTTTTTGGGATATCCTGAGTGGGGGGGGGGGGTAGATTATAGAAAGGGAAGGTATTAGCACCCTTTCTATCCATGGTTTTTCATGGGCTCTTAGGTACTTGCTCATCTTTAAAATTTATTGTGTGTGTGTTTGTTTTGAAAAGTTTTGTTTTACTTCGTTTTAACCCTTGCTTCTGTCTTCAAGAGTGTTACGAAGTGTTTTTGAAAACTTTGTTTGAGAAAAAGTTTGATTTGATTTGAGCAAGTACCTACTAGCATCTACCTACTCGAAAAAGTATTGTTTCCTTTAGACAACACTATCCTACTATTGAGAAATAGGTAGCACCGTCGTTGGAGTTGTATGGGTCAATTCGAAAGGGACATACGATCACTAAAGCAATGTGAGGACATCTTAGTAATAACCCTAATGTCTTAAGATCATATTCGAGGCAACATTTCCGAGGCAACCTTTCCGAGGCAACATTTTCGAACGGGACATTTGATCTTTGTTTTAAACAAGAGGGCCACCACTAAGATACCCTATACTTAATGATCGCTTACCGAAGGCAACCAAAGTGAGAGTATACCCTAGGAGTGCGCATGTGCGAGTGATTTGATTTCAGTTATTATCTTTGCACATTTAGGGTTTGCTAGCCATTTTAAATTATCATGTAATTCTTGTCATACAATCCTATTAACATACATCTAACAATTAATATTTATGAGAATAAAAATGCGATAAATAAAAACTACGCTATTACAAGGCTTCGGGGTAGGGGAATTAATTACATAGCCAAAAACCCGTAAAACGATAAATAAAAGAAAATCCTAATTAAACTATTACATACCATGAGCAGTTACATTAATATTGTAAAAATAATAAGCGCGCACGATGAAACGAAAATGAGAGAATTAGGGTTTTGACCCCGACTAAACCTAATTAAAAGAAAAATCATTTTTTTTGTTGTTTATGATTGTCTTGAGAAAATAAGATTCAATTGAATAAATAAAAACCTAATTACTAATTAATTTAAAATCTAAGAAAAATAATTAAATCAACCTATTTTTGTTTTATTGAGAAAGAAATAAAAATTAAATCAAGCTAACCCTAATTTTTCTAATTGATTTTAAATATATAAAAAATTAGAATTAATCCTAAATTAAATTAGACTAATATTAAATTAAATTTGAAAAAAAATAAAAATAAAACCTAATTCTATATATGTAAAATTGATTTTATGATTTTTTTGTAAAAAAGAAATTAATTTGTGTTAGAAAATAATTAAATAAAAGAAATTAAATAAAAAGAAAAATTAGAAAAGAAAAAGAATGGGCCTGGTTTTGTAGCAAGAAGAGGGGTGTAACTTGCAAATTCAAGCCCAAACGCTGATGGCCTTATTTGACATTTTTCAATCCTGTGGGTACGTTTGACTTGTGCACACGGTAGGACCTCATATGGGAAGCCTTGGATCTGGCATATTGAGGATCTGATGGCTGGTCGCTGATGGTACATGGTGGACTTATGGGACACCTGGGCATCTGATTACACAAAGAAAAATAATATGCAACAATATGGAGACTTGGGGATCAAACCCAGGCCCTTAGGCGTTGTTGTACCCCAAAATTTTCCCTCCCATATTTCTCAAAACATTTCAAGTGAGATCCTCAAAGTGCTCAAGGAAGTCCAAGGGTTGACCAAACAAGCTCTCTCCTAAGGCAGTCTACCTCAAATTAGGGTTTCATGTTGCATCAAGATACTTGAGCCCAATGGATCCCAAATGCTCACCATTTTCCTAATATGTTCTCAAGAACATTCATGTCAAATTTCAAGCCCTACAGAGAAAGTTTGCTCAGTCAATTACTCAAAGGCCTGAAAATCGACTATGCTAGGGCAAAAGTCAACTGTGGCCCACATACAGTAAAACTTCAAGTTTTTTGGTCAACATCCTCATTTTGAAGTATCATTCATCATTTTATCAAGGGTTGATCACGATTCATCAAGGATTGCTCACAATGCATCAAAATCCCAAAGTTGCTAAATTAGGGTTTTGCAGGAAAAGTCAACTCAACTTTGACCAAGCATAAATTTCTCATACTTTATGAGAAATGACCCATCCAAAACTCATTTTGAAGAGGATGCAATTCCCTACAATCCATCTTCAGCTCCCAAGTTCAAAATATGCACTCACAAGAAGTTATGAATTTTGACATTATAGGTCACTTTGAAAAGTCAACAAAAACACCTTTTTTGTCAAAGCTTCATACATGAACATGGAAGACCCAATTGAGATGAGACCAAAAGGGTTGCTTAGGGGACATCTCAAGATTTCTAAAAATTCAAAGAACAACTTCAAAGAGTCAAAATTTAAGAAGTTATGCATTAGTGAAGTTGACCTTTTTTTGCAAAATTGCCAAAAGTAAAAAATGCCTCGAATTGCAATTTTTGCTAAATGGGCCCAACTTTTTGCACTTGTTTTGAGTTTATAACATGGTCCACGAGTCCTAGCTCTTCCCATTTGTCTTTATCTTATTTTTTCTATTTATTTTGACTTTTTATTGCAATTAAATCAATTTAAATCAAAGCAAATCATGAAAAAATCCAAATCATTTAAATTTCAAGATCTTGTGCACATTTCAGGTCCTATATCCTGCTAGCAAGTGAATCAATTCGTGCAAGGCATAGGTGGGCACAAAAAGATTGATTTTGGCCTATTTTGAAAAGATTTTCAAGTGAATCAAATCAAGATCAAAAGCCATAATTGATAAAGATTGAGAACACTTTTGCAACCCTAATTCAATCAGTGGTATATAGTGTACAATTGCAGACCAAAATCACAAGGTTTTTGAGGCGTGAAAAGGCAGAACAAACTTGGAAAAAAATGCTGACTTGATTTCACACTTCCAGGCGATTACAAGACTCCCTGACCATCTCATTCACTTCCTGGGATCACAAGCAAGCTATACCAATCAAGAACAAGGATTTTCCTGCGCTAAAACCCAAGGTAAGTGGTTCACGACTTTGGCTTGTTCTTGAAATCGAATTGCATGATTTTGGCATCTATAGCATGAAATACTTACATATTCTTGCTCCTTGAAACATTTGCAAGCTATCTATAACATTCAATTGCATTTTTATTGGCTATATCATAATCCACCATTGTTAGGGTTCTTTGCTTCGATTTAGGATCTTTTTACACAGGTAAAATTGGGCCACAAGAAGGGCAGCATCATGCTCAGCAGGCTAAGACGATTCGATTCATGGCATTAGATTTTGTTTATCATGTTTGTGTTTGATTTTAAGATATGCAGGGGTTGTAGCTACGGAAATTTGTCCGTAGGTAAAAGTCTATGACTTTTACCAACAGAGCGAGGAGGAAGATGACTTGCGTGGCACATTCCCATTCGTCTGTTTGAAAATCCGCTCGCTGGAATTTAACAAAGTTGTTTTTCTTTTATATTATTTATTTGTCCCTTTGAATACAACAAGCGTGTGTTGCTCAGTTGGTGAAGAAGCATTGGAAAAGGTCATAGGACCTGGGTTCGAATCCCAGGCCCCCCCATTATTTCTTGTTATTTTCATTCAGGTGATCAGGCATGCATACAAAGCACGAGGACTACCATGTGACCTCAAGGCACAACCAACCAGATGCACTCTCACCCAGATCCAACGCTTCCAATTGAAGGTCTATCATGCAACCCAGTCAACGCGTAGCATGGAGTTCAGGGAGTCAACGTGGGTCAGCTTGTTCTGGGCCCAGAAATTGCTATTCACACACCCCTCCAATTGCCAATCTCAGGCCCATATCTCCTTTCCTTTATTCTTTTTATTTTCTTAATTAATTAATTAATTTATTTTTACTAACATAAAAATTAATTCTTTTTTAATAAAATCACAAAAATAACTTTTCATCCAATTAGATTTAGAATTTATTTTTTATACAAAAATTAATTTAATTAGTTTATTTAAATTTAGGGTAATTTTAATTATTTTGTAAATAAATTAAAATAAGTTAGAAAATTAGGGTTTTAATAATTTAATTCCTATTTTCTTTTTTCTTAAAAATAACAAAATACAAAAATAGGCCATGTAAATTATTTTCTTTAATTAACTTAATTAATAATTAGGTTTGTATTTAATTTAAAACCTTATTCTTTTTTTCTTAAAAATAATTAAAAAACAACAAAAATATTTTTTTCTTTCGATTAGGTTAGACGAGGTCAAAACCCTAGCTCTCTCTCGTTCTCGATTCATCGCGTTTATTTATTTTTACCATATTGATGTAATTACTCACAAGTTGTAATAGATTAATTAGGATTTTTCTCCTTTTCATTTATCGTTTTGACGAGTTGTTTTTGGCTATGTAATTAATACCCAAAGCCTTGTAATAGCGTAGCTTTACTTTCCACACTTTAAATTCCGCAAAATATTGATTGTTAGATGTATGAATATTAGGGATGCATGACAAGAATGTATGTAAACTTTAAAACAATTAGCAAACCCTAAATGTGCAAAGATAATAAACTTGAAATTGAATCACTCGCACATGCGCACTCCTAGGGTATACTCCCACTTCGGTTGCCTTCGGTAAACGATCATTGAGTATAGGGTATTTTAGTGGTCGCCCTCTTGTCTAAAGAAAAGATCAAAGTCCCGTTCAAAAAGGTTGCCTCGAAATTGTTTCCTTGAATATTGATCTTAAGACATTAGGGTTATTACTAAAACATCCTAACATTGCTTTAGTGATCGTACGTACCTTTCAAATTGACCCTTTAAAACTCCAACGACGGTGCTACCTACTCCCTAATATCAAGATAGCGCTGTCTAAAGGAAGAGAACATAGAACAATTCTTTTTTCGAGTAGGTAGATGCTAGTAGGTACTTGCTCAATACAAATAAACTTTTCACACTTACACTCTTTTCAAACAAAGTTTCAAAAACACTTTGTAATACTCTTGAAGACAGAAGCAAGGGTTAAATCAAAGTCAAACAAAAAACTTTTTCAAATCAAACACACACAAGCAATTTTGAAAATGATGAGCAAGTACCTAAGAGCCCGTAGAAAACTACAAATAGAAAGGGTGCTAATACCTTCCCTTTCTATAATCTACCCCCCGTACTTAGAATATCTCGAAAAAGGAATTTTTTTGTGCTTTTTTCCTTTCCAGTTGGATAAAATAAAAGTCGGTGGCGACTCTTGCTTACCGCGAAATTTTGCGAACACAAACGCAAAATGCAAACCAGCAATTCGAACAGTTCCGGTTCTGCCACCGTATAACAGAACTGGCGACTCTACTGGGGAATTAAATAAGTGGGGTATAACTTAGGAATAGTTCATCATATTGCTTCTATTGTTTGACTTGATTGCTTTATCTTTGAGGGCTTTTGTATTGGAGTTACTATAGATCCTAACCCGGATCTGGGGGACACATTTTAGGTAAGTAGCAATAAACTGTGAGGGAACTGTACGGTGTAGACCGATACGGTTGAAGCAGTAGCTACGTTGATGTGGCACATTGGTTGGTACCGGTATCTCTTGTGGAGAAACAAGGAGAATACGGGGCCGCTGCGTCTGTCGTTAAGCATCAACTGACCTTAGAACCTTTAATCGACCAACTTGGCCATAGGAAGTAGTGAGATAGCCGGCCTCGGTATAGAGCTGAGAACTGGTTGATACTCGATACTACACTCATTGAGACCATACTCTCGAGATAGTTCCGACTGCAAGAAAAGATTGCGTGAGCTGAAACCATGACCGATGGAGGATGGTCAGTGATATTGAGAACCTCTAGAACCCGGTTACTATTATTAGGATAGGTTAAAACCAACTGATCTTCAAGAGGGTAGTACCTAGACCCCATGCAAGCCTGAAACTTAAGGGCTCTTGTGTGACTTGTTTGCCTTTACCATTTCTGTTATCTGCTACACCTGTTGTGTGCTTTTATCATGACATCATGCATCATAACATATCATGCATACCTCATTATACTAACCATTTCAAAGACCAAGGGGATTCATCTTTGTTCTGTTTTGCAGATTATGGCTTATGTGCGCAGAAATACCATTCGAGTTAACTTCGTTCAGATACCTGCTCAAATCAGAGAGTTAGTCTCAAGAGTTCCTGATACTTTTTCATTCGTTAGAAAACATGGCCAGCTCCTTAGTTTGGTCACTTCAAAGTTGGATGACCAGATGATGAGCGTCCTTTTCCAGTTCTTTGATCCGGTGCATCATTGTTTTACCTTCCCGGATTATCAGCTAGTCCCCACTTTGGAGGAGTTCTCTTACTTACTGGGCATATCCATCCTCGAGCAGACACCCTTCACAGATTTGGAGGAGGTTCCTAGGCCAGAGGACATTGCTTCAGCCTTATATCTAAAAAGGGTTGATGTAGTACCTAACTGGGAGACACTGAGCGAGGTTAAAGGCTTCCTGGCTAAGTTTCTGATTGATCAAGCTCAATAGTTATGGGATAACTTGGACTTTCAAGATTTCGAAGATGTCTTGGCTCTCCTCATCTACGACTTGGTTCTTTTCCCGAATCCAGATTCCTTCATAGATGTGAATGCGGTCAAGATCTTCTTGTTTCGCAATCCAGTGCCTACTTTTCTAGGTGATATTTTACATACTCTCTATACTCGTATTGTGCGAAGAAGAAGGACCCTCATGTGTTGCACGCCGCTGCTGGCGAGGTGGCTTATTTCGCACCTCCCCAAGTCTGTATTGAAGAATGAAGAAGGGTTAAGTTGGGCTTACAGAATCATGTCCCTTGTCCATACGGACATTCTTTGGAGTTCTAAGGATATGGAAAGAGTAGCTGTCATTGATCGATGTGGGGAATACCCTAATTTCCCGTTGCTTGGAATTAGAGGGGGAATAACCTACAGTCCTTGCTTGGCTCTATGACAATTTGGTCGCGCTCGGAGAGACGTTCCTCATGAGCTACTTCTTACAGACATTGCCTTTGACTATAAGGAGGACGTTGACAAGCACCGCCGAAGGTTTATACGAGCCTGGGGCAGGGTGAACAGGTCTGACCCTCAGGAGCTAGGACCTAAGACTTCTCTCCCTATGAAACCCTATCTCCAGTGGGTCTGAGATCGTGCTCAAAAGCCGGGGATGCCTTATGAAGCTGTTTTGCCGGTGGTTGTGGAGCATACCAATGAAGAAGGTGTTCCTTATACAGTCCTTTATCCATACATGCCTACTGATCTTGGGGCATTGAAGAGATCCTAGATTCAGTTGAAGGAAGAAAGGGATACCTACCGAGAGAAGTATCATGAGCAGGAAAGAAAGATCTTGAAGCTCACAAGGCAACTTGAGAATTAAAGGACAATCAATGATTATGCCATCACGAAGGGAAAACGACCATGGGATTTCTGATATCATTTATTGTTTCTAGTTTAGATTTGCTTTTCAGTTTATTTCTTTTATAACGCCTTAAATGCATTGTTAAACATTTTTACAAGTTTAATCTAATAAAGTTTGTTTATTTATTGGTTCACAAATTTGAATCTCCCAAAGTCTTTGAAATCATTTCATACGCATTCCATTATCATGCACCTCATTACAGGTACCATTACAGGTTTCTTATCTTCTTCACTATTTATTTCAGCACATAATGTCTTCTGAAACACCTACCGATCAAGCCATCAAAGCTCTTCAGGCACATAATGCCCAATTCCAAGAGATGTTCTTGAACTTGGCTAAAGGGCAAGAGGATTTGAAGACTCTCATCCTGAAGGACAAGAAGAAGAAGAAGAAGAAGGTAGTTCTTCTGAATATGGGTCACAAATTTGGGAACAGGTTGCGACAGGAGGCTGATCTGTCTCATTCATCTAAAGGAGGAGAGAATCAAGAGGAAGGAAAGGGTTCTAGCCCTGTGGTTTCTGATAATGACACTGATTTTGATGATGAACAGTACCCTCCTGCCGAGGATAGGTACAAACAACTTGAAGACCGTCTAAGTGCTATGGAGATTCAGAAGGTCCATGGTCTGGATTTCGGGGATTTGGGATTAGCATCAGGGGTGGTGATTCCTCACAAGTTTAAAGCTCTGGTTTTTGCTAAGTACGATGGAGTATCCTGTCCAAAACTCCATCTTCGCTCATACGTCAGAAAAACTCAACCTTACACTGCTGATAGGAATTTGTGGGTGCATTTCTTTCAAGATAGTCTGTCAGGGACTCAGCTTGAATGGTTTTATCAATTGGAAGGAGCTAATGTACGAAACTGGGAGGACCTTGCTGCTGCTTTCTATAGGCAATACCAGTATAACACCGACCTTGCTCCCACTCGTACTCAGCTTCAGGGTATGTCAATGGGTGCAAGCGAAGGTTTTAAGGACTATGCTCAGAAATGGATAGATCTAGCCGGAAGAGTCCACCCCCTCTGTCTGATAGGGAGTTGGTTGATATGTTTCTGGGGACCTTGTCTGGTCCATTTTTCAATCATATGATTGGTAGTTCATCATCTGGGTTTACTGAATTGATTATGACTGGGGAGAGAGTAGAAGCTGGTATCAAAAGTGGCAAGATACAGAAAGGTGCTTCATCAGGTGAAGAAAAGAGGTCTTTCACTGGAAAGAAGGAAGCTAGTGCAGTTTACGGCTTGAGGAGCCAAAGCAGACCTGAGCGCCGCCAAGCAGTAAATGCGGTGGTAATATCAAGACCTACAGTTGCCCCGCAATGCAACAATCAACAAAGAATGGAGAGGTTGCAGAGACAGTATACTCGGCTTAATATGACTGTTGTACCCCAAAATTTTCCCTCTCAATTCTCAAGGAATCTCTCACAATGATTCTCAAAGTTCAAGCTTGCATAAGTACATTGGGGTCTTCCAGCACCAGAATTAAGAGGAAACTGTCAAAAAAGGGAGAAAACAGATAAAAATAACATTTTGACGAATTTGAAGGAAAATAGGTCTCCTTCAATTCAGCCCCTTCGATTGGACTTTGCACCTCCTTCGATTTCTCAAAAGTTGCTGCTAGCGTGCCTCTATCGTTTGGGCATGTGACTTCAAATAGGTCTCCTTCGATTCAGAAGGAAATGATCTTCATACGAGCTTCAATTGAGTTTTTGTTTCCCTTTGAAACAGTGTCCTTCGATACAGGAATGTCCTTCGATTCAGAAATGTCCTTCGACTCAGGAATGTCCTTCGACTTAGGAATGTCCTTTGACTCAGGAATGTCCTTTGACTCGGGAATGTCCTTCGACTCAGGAATGTCCTTCGACTCAGGAAGTAAAGGCCTCCTTTTGGTTTTCTTCAATTCAAAAAGTCAATAATATTCTGAAAGCTTCCTTCGATTCAGAAGTTAATAACCTTCTGAAAATGGGCCTTTCGAAGAACACACAGTTGGTTCATTCGAAGGACACACAACTGGTGAAAACGAATGATGTGTTGTTCTAGTCTGGTCGAAAGGTGTAGAAAGATGGAGGATTCGACTCAAAAGATCAAGTTGAACATTTAGACCCATAGGCTAGTGTTGTACCCCAAAATTTGCCCTCTCATTTTATCAAGATTCTCCTTACAAGACTCTTTGGACTCCAGACCAGATTAGGATTTGCTCAGCTCAAGACATCTCCTTACACTGATGACCTGGAATTAGGGTTTGAGTTTGCATAAGTATTTTTGGACTTCTAATGACTCATGTGACTTTCATACTTCATGTTGGACTCTTAAGATTGCCCATACCAAGTTTTAAGCCTTGAATCAAATTTTTGCCCAATCAATTGGACAGTTGACCTAAAAATCAGCTGTATTGGAGAAAAAGTCAACTGTGGCCAATTTACAGTCAAACCTCATAATTTTTGATCCACATAAACATTATAGACTCATATGAACCATTTGATCAAGTTTGGACCACAACTCCTCAAGAAATTTGATCAGATCATCAAAAAGGCAAAATGGTCATTTTTAGGGTTTTGAATGCAGAAGGGCAATTTCTGATTTTTTACCTAGCCAATGGAAAATTGGGTTCAAGCATGGTTTCAATGACTCAATGGAATCATCTTGACCTAATCACAAGGTTCAAAAGATCTCAAATGCATTGGATTGACAGATGAATTTTCCAGTCAACTGATCAAAAATCAACTATACACTGAAAAGTCAAACTTTGACTTTTTGGTCAAAATCAAGTGCCAAGGGTCATTTTTCATCAAGATGTGTCAAAACATGAAATTTGTTCACAAAGAAACCTAATTTTGAAAATTAGGGTTTAAGATTGAAAATTTTCATAACTTAGAAATTTTCTAAGTTATGAAAATTTCTTATTTTTTCCCAACTTTTCCCAACTTTTTCACCATGATGCAAATGGATTCAAATAAAACTTCCAACATGAAAGTTGTAGTCCTCCACAAAATCTACAACTTTTAATCACAAAGTTTTCACAAAAGATGCTTGGATCTCAAGTTATGATTTTGTAAATAGGGGTCCATGAAAATTTTAACGTAGTGAAATTTTGCCCTAGTTTAGGCAGGATTTTGACCTATCTTCATGGCAACTTTTCACATAGTTCCAAGTTGAATCTCAAAATTAATTTCAAATATGGATTCTAGATAATTTTACAAGCTTTCCAAAATATCCAAGAACTCTCCAAGATCATTTATGGTTAGGGAGAATCGAAAGTTTGAAAATGGAAAATTATCACTTTTGGCCAAGGCATTTTACACCATGTTACAACTTGCAAATCAGTTTGGATCATGCTTGTACTTGGTTTACTGGTTCTAATCCTTTCTACACTCATAAATTAAATGCAAATACATTGGTTAAAGACATTATTTTGATCTTTGAAGCTTTGTACAAAGGTTTAATCCAAAAATGGCAAAAAGGCAACATTGCTACTTTGATAAAGCATGCTTTATGTCATTTTGTTTATCTTGAGCTGTGAACCCAATCTTTTACAGCAAACAAATCCCATGAATATCAGGCAATTGGTACCAACTATGTTCAGGCTTTGAGCTAGCAAGTACAACATTTGGCATTGTCAATTCACCTTTTGCTTCAAAAACAAGAAAGCTTGCAAAAGTGAGATAACTTGTGCATCTGTTAAAACCAAGCCTTGTGACCATTTGAAACAAGTTCAGCATAATATACCAAGCCTGAAACACGATTGCCAAGCCTCTAAAACACCCTTATACACTAAAAACTCCATTTCTGCCCAAAACAGGGCAAGCCCTGCATAACTCAAGCCAAAACCAAATTGGCTCGTGCGTTTTGTCTTGAACCACTTCATACGCATTCCATACAACCCACCTGAACTTTCCAAGCCCTTATCAAGCAACTGTAACTCCATTTTCACACTTCACCATTTTCAGTTTGAAGCTTTGTAGGTTGAGTTCTACAAGGAGTCTCAGGTCATTTCAAAGCAAGCTAAACATTGGGAAAGGTCAAAGGAACATCAAGCAAGCTTAAAAGACCTTCAAGCCTCACTCACAACCCCTACATTGCCATATTTGAACTTGACTGAAACAGGTATTTCTCAAGATTCTAACTCCTTATTTAGGCATCATTAAGCTTAGGTTTGTGAAGCAAAAATGTAGTCTTTAATGTCCTTGAGCTGTACATATGCATAGCTTGTATTTATATTAACTGAGCTAGGAGAATTTAGATGATGAACATGCTGAAATTTTTAGGTCCGAAATTGGGGGTGATAAAATTCTCTCTGGTCTTTGAGAGTTAGATCAAGTTTTTTATATGGTCAGAATCGTGTGATGATGAGCTATAACTTTCATGTGGCAAGATTTTGTTTTTAAGCACGTATGCAGGAGTTACAAGTTTGTACACGGCGCACACGTTTTCTGGTTCCAAGGACAGGGATGAAGTGGAACATGAGCCTGGGCCTGTTTTGCCTGACTATTGACACCCCCCTGTTTACTTCCTACACCCCATTGGCCCATTTCTTTTGTTTTTTTTTTATATTTTCTTGATTATTTCACATTTCTGACTTTTATTTATTTTTCTTGAACTTTAAAAATCATCAAAAATATTTTCTTAATTTTTACATTTTTATTTTATTATTTTTATTATTTTTTATGACAAAAAATAGTTTATTAGGTTAAATAGAATTCATTTTCTTGAATAAATTTGTAAATAATACAAAATATTATACATTTTTATTTTTATTATTTATATACTTAAAATTTTATTTTCTCACATATTCTATTTTTTAACATTTTGTATATATTTTTATTTATTTTCTTGTACATAAAAATGGATAAATAAAAATATAGAATATATTTTCTTTAAAACAAAAATTAGGGTTTTCACCCTTTCCAAAAATAATCATCTTTATTTCCTTATTTTTAGGATATAATTAAATTTATTTTTACATACATAAAAATAAATACAAAAACATTCTTTGCATATTTATATTTAATTGTCCATTTAAATACGTGTTTATTTATTTATTTGTCAAATAAATTCAATGTGGTTGTAATAGTTTTAGAGTTTTATTTTGAGCAATATCTCCCTTATTCAAACTTATACCCCCCTTCCCATAATATTGTTGTAATATTCTTAGATTTACTTTTCGCATTTTATTGCTTTTATATGCATGCTTAGTAAATTAGGATTTGTATGATAACTAAAAATCAAAACAAATAGCATGACTTAATACAAGACAAAAATGCATGAAAAATGACAACACCTTGCACACAAGCACCCCTAGGGTTTCATCCACTTTGTTGCCTTAAAATGGCCATGGTATGCATGCTTAGTATCTCGGAAAAACAAAACAAAAAAAAAAGATCATAGTCCCTCGATGACGCTATCTTGGTTGCCTATATAAAAATGATCTAGTCCCTCAAAAAAACTTGCTAAGATACTTGGCAATATTTTTATCATGGTCATACAATGACCCACGCCTGTCCCGTTTAACATCCAAATACAAGGTTGTTTACCAAATACAATGGTAAAACAACGATGTCAAAGGGTTAAAAATATGTAGGAAAGATCTTTGAGTAGGGTAGTCAACTCCTAGTTACTTGATCAAATTGCAAACATCCTCGCTATTTGATGGGTAAATTCCGCAAGTGCACAGAAATATCGAAGTAATATAAAAGATTGTCGAACCACAGAGACCAATGACAACCTACTGCAATCTATCGCTACTTTGTAAAGCTAAGGCTAATGAATAATTAGAATTTTGGGGGAAATTAAGAACTAAAACTAAAAATGACTTTAGAAAATATAATAATAAAGAGATACCGGAATATGACTTCCGCGTTCCTGAAGGACTTATAGAAAATGGGTACTAATAACGACTATAACTTAGTTCCGTAGAATATACTAACTTAAAGACTCTGTCTCACGCTCTCACGTTATTAACTAAATCCATACTTCCTAGTCCCAAGATTTTGCTCTCGCTCGCCCGGTAACTAAGAAATATATTTTGAAAGTCAATTATATCTTAAACGCATCTAAAGCGCTCTCGCTGTATTTAGATTTGTTGCCTAATTTCCACTATCCGGTTCGCTCCTCATGCTCTCGCGGTCTCGGCTTAAACCTTAATTAATTTCCCACTCTCATGGCAAAATCATGTTAAATAATCTTTCACTCTCGTGACAAGGCTATTTAAATTAGACTTGAAAATTAAAACCAAAACAGAATTCTAATCATAAATTTGCACCAATTATTTTCTAACGAGTCCGTTGGCAACAACGGTCCTCATACGTCGGACTCAAGAATATTTAGCCAGACATATTGCTAATTAAAAACGCATGAATAATTATAGTTACGATGAAAAACGACATAGAAATTAAATTTATAAAAACAAAATAGTAATAATAATTAATGTGATAAAAAATAATAGCAATGATAATAATAATAATAATAATAATAATAATAATAATAAAGCGGTAAAATGAAGAACCTTTTGTGATACGGTGGGAGAACTGACTTGAGGTTTTGCGTTTGTTTTCGCAAATGTTTCGGTTGAGCAAGAGTCGCCACCGACTTTTTATTTTATCCTAAGGAAAGGTTAAAAAGCACAGCAAAAACCTTTGAGATGTTTTCTTGGGTTCGGGGAGTAGATTATAGAAAGGGAAGGTATTAGCACCCTTTCTATCCATGGTTATCCATGGGCTCTTAGTTACTTGCTTAGATCACTTGCCTTTTGTTTTCAATTGTTTGAAATAGTGCTTTGTGTGTGTGGGTTTGAAAATTGTTTTGAAAAGAGGCCAATGTGGTGGCAACCTTTGTAATGATCCATGTTGGGATGTATACAAAGATGTATGTCTTTAAAAAGGGTTTTCATTTGTTTTTGAAAGTTGTTTTGAAAGTGTTATGAGATGTGGTTTTAGAAAATAGGCAAGTGTTTTGTTTTTGCAAGTTTGATTCAAGTAACTAAGAGGTTATCTACTCCTAAATTTCTCATGGTTTATTGCTATGTTTTAAACCTTTTTAACAAGTTTGTTCCACCATTGTATTTGGTGGACAATCTCATGTTAGGATGTGAAAGGGACGGGCGCGGGTCATCGTTTAGACCATAATTGTAATGGTGTCAAGTATCTTTGGGCAATTTTCTTTAAGGGACTTGATCATTTGTTTAGGCAACATTTTGAAAGCGTCATCGAGGGACTATGATCATTTGATTTGTGTTTGTTTTGCCAAAAGAGACCTAACATGCAATATGGCCCAATTTTGAAAGGCAACAAGTGGAATACCCTAGGGGGTGCAGGTGTGATTTGTGTGTCCATTTTCATGCTTGTTTATCTTGAAATTAGGTCAAAACTATTTTCGTTGTTTTTTTCCGCATACAAACCCTAATTCTAACATGGTATAATTAGAAAGCAATAAAGTGCGAAAATAAATTTACTAAGCTATTACAAAACCATATATGGGAAGGGGGGTACAAATGTTCAAATGAGGATTTTGACAAGGAATTTAAACCTAAACTATTACATCAATATTGAATTATTTACAAGATAATTTAATTGCACAATTTAAATAAAATAAGAATAAATATGTAAAAATGCAAAAAAAATGGTTTTTGTATGCATGAAAAAAAAAGTATTTTTATATGTCAAAATAAACAAAAATAAAAGTATTAATTTTTGGAGTTTTTTCATGTTTAGGGAAAAACCCTAATTTCTTAAATAGAATGGATTAATTATTTAATATGTATAATATTTATTTATTATATACAAAAAATAAAATAAAAATGAAGTATATTATGAAAAAAGGTATTTTTTATATTAAATATTAATAAAATAAAAATGTGTATATTTTATATTTTAACCTAAATATCCTAATAAATATTTTATATTTTATATTTGTACAACTTCCTTGAAGTGTGAGGATGCTATTCCAAGTTCTACTTTGTCCTGAAACTTCTTGAATCGTGCTAGAGAACTTCAACTGCAAAAAAAGAAAATGAAAATGGTGGAACTGGTTAGAGGAGTTACAGGTCGTGTTTTAGGTTTTGGTTAGCTTGCATTGATGGTAGGGAAGGTGTGTGAAGAGCTTTTAGCAAGAAAGCATGAAAGGGATGAGAGTTGGAACTCAATCTGCAGAGGTTACTCTGTTTTGGCAGTTTGATGGTGATTTTGAGTTTGTGGAGGTATTAGAGGTCTTAGGGTCGTGCTTCAGCTTAGGATCAATGTTTGGAATGTGTTTGATAACTTTCTCTAAGGCTTGGTTGACTGATATGGAAGTTGGTACATGTTATGCTATCTTTCTTGAACTTTAAGCAAGCAATGGTCACCTTGTGTTCTAGACAGGTAGAGGACCCCTAAACATGCTGCAAAGCCTTGCCTTGATCAGTGCAATATGACTCATAACTTGTGCCTCTGAGATTTCTTTGTACTTCAAAGATATGAGAACTTGACATAAAGCAATCTTTTCAAAAATGGCTAAAATGCTTTTTCCATTTATGGCCTAATCTTGCATACAATGCTTGGATACCCAAAATAAGGCTTTGGCACAATGAGTATGCATTAAATTATTGAGTGTTGGAATGTTTAGAGACTTGTAATGTAGCATAAACCAAGCTGACTTGAAAATGCATAAGTTATGAACATGGAAATTGGTCAATTCAAAAGTGAGTTTTTGCCATATTGTAAAATTCGATTCTCTCAAGTTATGAGGTTGTTTGATGAGTTCTTGGACATTTTGGAAATCTTGGAATGTGTACTACAATCTATCTTTGAAGTGCAAATTGAAATTCCAAGTGGAAGTGTATGAAAAATGGTCTTGAAGTTAGGTAAAAAACTTGCCTAAAAAGATCAAAATTTCACTAAGTTAAGAATGGTTTGGTACCCTTGTTCCAAAAATTGTAACTTGAGATACAAGCTTCTTTTGGGAAAACTTTGTGAATCAAAGTTGTAGATTATGCAATAGGCTACAACTTTCATGTTTTGACTTTTGCTTGAATCCAAATGAATCTTGGTGAGAAAGTGGGACAAAGTTGGGGAAAAATTAGGGTTTTTCATAACTTAGAAAAATTCTAAGTTATGAAAAATTCTCATTTCAAACCCTAATTTGCAATTTTTGATTTCTTGGTGAACAAGTTTCATGATTTGGCATGCTTTTATGAAAAATGAATCTTGACCCTTGATTTTGACCAAAAAGTCAAAGTTTGACTTTTCAATATACAGTCAAAATTGGTCAATTGACTAGGAAATTCAACTATCAATCTTGTGTATTTGGGATCCTTTGAACTTGTTGAGCATGTCAAGATAATTCCATGGGGTCCTTGAGTCCATATGTGAGCTTGGTTTGCCATTGGCTAGGTCAAACAGTCAAAAAATGCCTTTGTGCAGTCAAAACCCTAAAAATGACCATTTTGCCCTTTTGATGATCTGATCAAATTTCTTGTGGAATTGTGATCCAAACTTGATCAAATGGTCCATGTGAGTTCATAATGTTGATGTGGGTCAATTTTCATGAGATTTGACTGTCAATTGGCCACAGTTGACTTTTTCCCCAATACAGTTGATTTCTAGGTCAACTGTCCAATTGACTGGGCAAAATTTGGAATCAAGACTTGAAACTTGGTATGGATAAACTTGGGAGTCCAACATGAAGCATGAAAGTCATCTTAGGCATTTTAGGTCAAAATATCTTTGTGCAAACACAAACCCTAATTTGGGTCAACAGTGCAAAGAGAAGTCTTGAGCAGAGGAAACCCTAACTGGATCTTGATTTTCAAGGGTCTTGTGATGAGAAAATGTTGAGGAAATGGGAGGGCACATTTTGGGGTACAACAGTTGCCCCTGTTCCATCTTCTTGAACCTGAAGAGTTAGATTGGCAAGTTTGCCTTTCGTGACTCGAGGGTAAAAGGAGATTGGACACTAGAGTGCCCGGAAATTTGCACTCGCATGTTGGAGTATTAGCAATGTGATGTCGGGAATGGGCTTGCAGATGCCATTTGGAGAGATGGTGGATAGGTAGATGGGCTTATAGATGCCATCTGGAGATGCGACGGAACTTTGTCGGGAATGGGCTTATAGATGCCATTTGGAAGTGTTGATCGCACAAGAGATTCCTTTGCGAGAACTTGTGTATTTGAGAAAGACAGATGTTTTCCCGGCTTGTTACAGGTGTTTGATCTTCAATCTCCTCATGCAGATATGCCCTGGCTAGATACAGGTGTCGAATCTACAATCGGTTGCTCACAGATGTGCCCTGGCTAGATACAGGAATCAAATCCGAAAATAGTCGTCAACAGATATGCCCTGGCTGGATACAGGAATCGAATCTTCGAACTCTTCAGACGTGCCCTGGCTAGATACAGGAATCGAGTCTGGAAATGTGGTAAACAGATATGCCCTGGCTGGATATAGGAATCGAATCTGGCATTGTGATAGTTGCTAGATATGCCCTGGCTAGATACAGGAATCGAATCTTCAGACTCTTCAGACGTGCCCTGGCTAGATACAGGAATTGATTCTGGAAACTGATCACTCTCAGATGTGCCCTGGCTAGATACAGGTATCGAATCTGGAATTGTGACAGTTGAAGGTAGTTGTCTTTGGGATTGTCTTTTTCCCTGAAAAGGCAAAAACATAAGTTGTATGCAATGTCATGATGTATGATATGCATGATGTCATGATGTTCAACATGAGATAGTGTTGTATGCACTTTATCATGTATGTAAGCAAGATGTATGAAAATGTGAAATGTTTATGAATGTAATTTCGTCTTAGGAAAATAAATCCTTGACGACTGGCCGGGGGAATTGCTCTGTGGAAGAGATACTTTGCTGAAGTTTCGATGAGAGGCCTGCTGAGGACTTCAATGATGGATTCCGCTGGGGATAATGATGATAAACTCCGCTGGGGAACACCAAAGATAAACTCCGCTGGGGAATAGGAAGAACTTTGCCGAGGGCGATCTTCCGTGGCAGATAGCTGAGGATAACCCAGTTATAAGCCCTTGTGAGGAATAACTTTGAATAAAGCTCGGGAGAGACGTCCGTATTCTGCAGGGAACAAGCTTCCAGAATCTACTGGGGATAAGCTTTAAGACCTGCTGGGGATAAGAATTCCGCTTTCCTAGGGAAACTTTTTGGAATTGCACTGGGGTACTGATATTTTGCCGGGGAACCATCTTAGGTCAAGACTGTCGGGGACGCTTGCTAGTGAATGCCTATATTCCACTGGGGAATGTTGTGCCTTTTCATGATTGACGGGGAACCAACTCTGCTTGGGGAAAGTATTGCTGAATCTTGTCTTACTCTGCGGGGCGTTGAGATGATTTGGTCACATTCTTCAGTCGAATCTACCTTGGTACCTTGGCGAACAAAGCAACCAGACTGCATCAGACAACTTCACATTGCCCCTGTTTCTGATGTCACCTGTAATTAATCTTTTGTTTCATATGCAAATATTTATGAATCAGCAATTTAATGTCAAATGCATATATCAAAAATGAACATTGGACGTTCTTCGCAAGACAAAACAGAAAAAGGAAAAACAATGGCAATTTGTATGGACAAGTGAATTTGTATTGATTTGAATTTTGCCTGTGAGTAGGCGTTTTTGTACAAGAGGCTGACATCCTAGTAAGAGGATGCCGCCGAATAACATAGAATTTACAATTTTGAAAAGAAAATAAAACAGCTATGTGAACAATCCCACTGGGTTCCAACTCTGCTATCGCCTTTATGTCTTCAAGCGTCTCATCACTTTGCTGCTTGGTTGAAGATGAAGCTGATTGGTCGATGCCGAAATCTGAGCCAGATAGTTGATGCCGAATTCTGGATGCAAGGTGATCCAAGGAGACATAGTGTTATGCTTTATCCCTAACTTTTTCCTGGACCGCCCTTTCGGGTTTTCAGCCCACCGGGATACCTATTTTTGCTCAAGCCGCCTTTTCAGGTTTTCGACTTGTCGGGTGTACATATTTTTTTCATTTCATCCCTTATTTTTGCCCGAACCCTTTTGGTTCGCCGGGAAGCCCTTATTTTTGCCTAGGTATGTCAACCTAGCGGGTCTTTTATTCATGCGTAGTATCTTTTCACTATGTCTGCATTGGCGGGGTGAGGAAGGTCGTCACCATCCATGGTGGTTAGGATCATGGCTCCTCCTGAGAACACATGTTTAACCACAAATGGCCCTTCGTATGTAGGGGTCCATTTGCCCCGGGGATCACTTTGAGGAAGGATGATGCGTTTGATTACCAGGTCCCCAACTTGATACTCTTGTGGTCTGACTTTCTTGTTAAATGCCCTGATCATCCGTTTTTGATACGTCTGACCATGACAGATAGCGGTGAGCCTCTTTTCGTCAATCAGGTTTAATTGATCAAGTCGAGTCTAGATCCAGTCATCTTCATTCAAGTCTGCATCCTTCATTATCCGGAGAGAGGGTATCTGGACTTCAATTGGCAAGACTGTCTCCATGCCATAGACCAAGGAGAAAGGAGTTGCCCCGGTTGACGTCCTTGCTGAGGTACGGTACCCATGAAGAGCGAACGGTAACATCTCGTGCCAATCTTTATAGGTCACTGTCATCTTCTGCACAATTTTCTTGATATTCTTATTAGCTGCCTCTACAGCCCCATTCATCTTCGGCCGGTAGGGAGAAGAGTTGTGGTGCTGTATCTTGAATTGTTCGCAGAGTTCAGTGATCATCTTGTTATTGAGATTGGTACCATTGTCCGTAATGATTCTTTCCGGGACGCCGTATCGACATATCAGATTATGCCGGATGAAACGTGCCACGACGCTCTTGGTTACCGTTGCGTAGGAAGCTGCCTCAACCCACTTCGTGAAGTAATCGATTGCCACCAAGATGAAGCGATGCCCGTTGGATGCCGTCGGTCGGATCTCACCGATCATATCAATGCCCCACATTGCAAAAGGCCAAGGTTCCGTCAGGACGTTCAGAGGAACTGGAGGAATATGCACCTTGTCAGCATAGATATGGCATTTATGACAAGTTCGAGAGTGTTGGTAACAATCGGCTTCCATTGTGGACCAGAAATATCCTGCCCGAAGGATTTTCTTAGCCATGGTGTGTCCACTGGAATGTGTCCCAAATGTACCTTCATGCAGTTCTATCATGATCTTCTCTGCTTCAGCCTTATCCATACAACGCAGTAGAGTTGAATCATGATTCCATTTGTAGAGAATGCCGTTGCTGAGGAAGAATTTTGCCGCAAACCTTATCATGAATTTCTTGTCATTGACAGATGCACCTTCAGGGTATTCCTGAGCTTCCAAATACCTCTTCACCTCATGATACCAGGGTTTTTCAGTCACCTTTTCGGCCTCAAGCTCGCAGCAGTATGCCGGTTCGTCCAACTTCCAGATAATGATCCGGGGAGCCTCATTGTCCCATTTAACTTTGAACATTGAAGACATCGTAGCTAGTGCGTCCGCTAGCTGATTCTCCTCTCTTGGGAAGTGCTCAAAAGTTATCTCTTCAAAGTGGGGAAGCAAGGTCGACACATACTCCTTGTAAGGAATAAGATTTGGGTGTTTCGTATCCCACTCGCCTTTGATCTGATTGATCACGAGAGCGGAATCTCCGAAGACACTCAGAAATTTGATCCTTAAGTCGATTGCAGCTTATAGACCCATGATACATGCCTCATATTCTGCCATGTTGTTGGTGCAGTTGAAACACAATCGGGCGGTGAGTGGAGTATGAGTTCCTTTGGGAGATATGATTACAGCGCCGACGCTGTTACCCAAAGCATTGGAGGCTCCGTCAAAATGCATAGACCATCGGGATCCTTCCTCAGGTCCTTCATCCGGTCTGGGTACTTCACAGTCAGTTACCACCATGATATCTTCGTCCGGAAAATCAAAGTTCAGTGATTGGTAATCGTCCACAGGTTGGTGTGCCAAATGATCTGCCAGTACACTTCCTTTGATTGTTTTCTGAGTTGTATACTGGATATCATATTCTGTTAAGATCATTTGCCATCTGGCTATTCTCCCAGACAGAGCAGGCTTTTCAAATATGTACTTGATGGGATCCATATTTGAAATCAACAAAGTGGTGTGAGTCAGCATATACTGTCTCAGCCGGCGAGCAGCCCATACTAGAGCGCAGCAAGTTTTCTCAAGCAGTGAGTAACGAGACTCACAGTCGGTAAACTTTTTGCTCAAGTAATAAATAGCGTGCTCTTTTCGGCCAGACTCGTCTTGTTGTCCCAGCACACACCCCATTGAATTGTCAAGTACTGTCAAATATAGTATCAGAGGTCTTCCTTCCACTGGTGGCATAAGAATGGGTGGCTCTTGGAGATATTCCTTTATCTTTTCAAAGGCAGCCTGACATTCATCGTTCCAGCATACTACTTGATCTTTCTTTAGTAATTTGAAGATTGGCTCACAAGTAGCAGTTAGATGTGAGATGAATCGGGCAATGTAATTCAGTCGTCCCAGGAAGCCTCTGACTTCTTTCTCTGTCTTTGGAGTTGGCATCTCTTGTATGGCTTTTACCTTGGCAGGGTCCACCTGAATACCTTTATCACTTACAATGAAACCTAGCAATTTTTCGGACCTCACCCCAAAGGTGCATTTGTTGGGATTCAACCTCAACTTGTATAACTTTAGTCGGTCAAACAGCTTCCTCAGATGATCAAGGTGCTCCTCCTCAGTTTGAGACCTGGAAATCATGTCATCAACGTATACCTCAATCTCATGATGGATCATATCATGAAATAAAGCAACCATGGCATGTTGATAGGTTGCCCCAGCATTTTTTAACCCGAATGGCATGACCTTGTAGCAGAAGGTCCCCCACTGAGTCACAAAGGTAGTCTTTTCCATATCTTCTGGGGCCATCTTGATCTGATTATACCCTGAAAAACCATCCATGAAGGAGAACACCTTGTGTTGAGCAGTATTGTCAACAAGAACGTCGATGTGAGGTAAGGGGAAGTCATCCTTGGGGCTTTCCCTGTTCAAATCCCTGTAGTCGACATACATTCTGACTTTACCGTCCTTCTTCAGCACTGGCACCATGTTGGCAACCCATTGAGGATAAGAAGTTACTGCTAGAAACCCGGCATCGAATTGCTTCATAACCTCAGCCTTGATCTTTTCAGACATCTCTGGGCGCATACGGCGGACCTTTTGCTTTACCGGAGGGCAGTCTTCCTTGGTTGGCAGGTGATGAACTACAATGTCGGCATCCAAACCAGGCATGTCTTCATAGGACCAAGCAAATATCTCCATGTAATCATGTAGCATCTGGATCAATCGTTGCTTCACGCTGAGCTCTAGATTGGCACCAATCTTGACCTCTTTCCTATCTGTCTCAGTACCCAGGTTCACTGTTTCCACCGGCTCTTCATATGGTTGAATAGCCCTTTCTTCTTGGAGTAGCCGTCTTGCGAGTTCACCAGGCACTTCGCAATCATCTTCACCTTCGTCTTCGGCCAAGTTAATCGGATTCTCGAAGTCATAACTGGTGGTAGCAGAGCTGTTACCAGTGAGATCCAGAGTGGATTGAAACCTGTATAAGTGAGTGTGTGTAAATATAGCTGTTTTGCAATATATAACACAGAAAGAAAAAGAGCACAAGATTTGAAATGCAACAAACGTCCAATGTTTTGATTGATGATATATGGAAATGTCATACAAAAAGCCCTCACCAATGGAGCTACGATGCCCCGGGTAGGACACCGAGCCAATAAAGTTTTAACATATTGTTTGTTACAAATTGAAAATCAAAAGAGTTAATTACTACGTGACAAATGTGATAGGTGTAAAATCTTTTTCCGTCCAGTTGCTTGGTCCGTTGCTGGTGGTTGGATAGATCCAATTGTCAAACTCTGCTTCCTCTACGTCCTCCTCGACAACATTCACCCTCTGATTGGTGATAAACACCAGAGCCTTTTTATTCTTTTCCTTACGCACAGCCCTCTGAGCCTCTGCAGTAAAGCCCAGCCAAAACTTGTCATTCTTTTGAGTGAAGTCAGGAAGCTGACCCCAGTTTGCACAATTGCCTCTCTCGATTACAGCCCGGGTATCCTTCAAGGACGCCATCTTCAACGGAAAGTATTCTTCAACCACTGTTTCAGATGATGCCAACGTTGGAGGTACCTCCTCAAAATGCTGAAAGGGGGTTTCAATAAACTCCCCGTCCATCTCGATATACCGGAATGAATTCAAGTGACTAACCATGTATTCCTCCTCACCCTGCACAGTAACAATCTTCCCTTTGACAGGGTATTTGAGCTTTTGGTGTAGAGTGGATGTTACTGCCCCAGCCTTGTGAATCCAGGGTCGACCCAACAAGCAGGAGTAAGATGGACGAATATCCATTACATAGAACGTTGAGTCGAAAACTTGGGAACCCACACGAATAGGAATGTCTACTTCACCGTGCACCATCCTCTTAGAACCGTCAAAAGCTCTAACAATGATGTTACTAGGCTTCAATTCCAGACCCTCACAATCCAAGCGATCCAAAGCCTTCTTGGGAAAAACATTCAGGGAAGAACCGGTATCCACCAACACGTGCGCGAGAGTAGTGCCCCTGCACTCTATAGAGACGTGCAGGGCATCGTTGTGATTTTTCCCTTTGGCGGTAAGGTCAGCATCCGAGAACCCCAAGCCATTGTCAGCTGTCAAATTAGCTACACAGTCGGTGAATTGATCTGCAGAGGTCTCTTGCGGCACATGGGCCGTTTTCAGAAATGAAATCAGGGCTTTCGCATAGGCCTCTGAGCATAGCAGCAATGATAGCATAGAGATTTTGGAGGGGGTATGCCCCAACTGTTCAACAACATTGAAGTCACTCTTTTTGATGATTTTAAGAATTTCCTCCATTTCTTGTTGGGAGGCTTCCACAACAGTCTTTTTTGGTGCCTCCGTCCTGGCAGGAAAATCGGTAGCAACTTCTTTGCCCCAAGTATCAGAGGACTCGGCGGCAGTAGTAGACACAGGAACTTGATTCGGAACATGCACACTTGCGGGTGTGATGGTGAGAGGTTTTCGGATAACTGGCGGTGCAATGTCAGGCGAGAAGAGCCTGCCACTGCGGGTAATCTTGGCGGGACCAGTGATGTTACTGATACTGGTATTGGTGTTGAACTCCTGCTTCACCCCAAGCACATACACGTCGGCCCCATAATGCCATGGGACCGCTTTATCAGACTCATAGGGGAGAGGCCCCAGAACAGTAATAGTAATGGGTGCAACAGACATAATTTGGACTGGTTTCTTCATGGGAGCTTTGGCAGGATTGTAAATTGTGACAACAGATATTTCTTCAACGGAGACAAACGGAACAACAGTTTTCTTGAACAAAATTTCTTTGCTATCCATCAGGTTTTGGATGCCTGATTTCAGCAGTGGACAACCGGTAGGGATAATAGCACACAGGAGGCAACCCTTGCTACAACCCGGAAATAAACCGGCTAGTAGTAAGTTCCTCTTAACAGTCAAAAGAGGGGTAGCAACATCATTCACCGAAACAACATACAAATCTTCCTCGATGGCATTTACTCTATGTTGGGGCATAGGAGCAGTTACAACATTTGGCCTCTCAGGCGCCTCAAACTGAATTTCCTTCGCATCGATAAGATCTTGCACTTTATTTCTCAGGGCCCAACAATCATCAGTAGTATGCCCGGGGCTATCGGAATGATAAGCACAACGGGCATTTGGGTTATACTTAGGAGATGCAGTATTCACGACCTTAGGAGCTTCTTTGATGGTCACCAAGTTGGTTGATAACAGTTGTGGTAAAATTTGAGATAAGGTCATACTCAACCGAGTATACTGTCTCTTGGGCCTTTCACCTCTTTGTTGATTGTACTGCTGAGGAGCAGCAATAGGTTTTGAAATGACCAAAGCATTGACGGCTTGGCGACTTTCTGGCTTGACTTGTCTTCTAGGACCATAGACGGCACTCGCTTCTTTCTTGAAAGGCCTCTTCTCAGTACTTGTGGAGGCAGCTTTTTGTATCTTTCCTGACCTGATGCCAGCTTCAATTCTCTCACCCGTCAGAATCAAATCCGTAAACCCAGCGGAGGAGTTACCAACCAAATGATTGAAAAATGGACCAGACAAAGTCCCTAGAAACATATCAACCAGCTCACGATCAGTCAATGGAGGCTGCACCCTGCCAGCCAAATCTCTCCATTTTTGTGCATATTCTTTGAACCCTTCGCCCGTTCCTAGAGACATACCCTGAAGTTGGGTACGCGTAGGAGCGAGATCAGAATTGTATTGATATTGTCTGTAGAATGCGGTTGCCAAATCTTCCCAGTGTCGGATACTAGTTCCATCAAGTTGATAGAACCATTCAAGCTGCGACCCCGAAAGGCTATCTTGGAAGAAGTGAATCCAAAGGTTCTTATCTGCCGTGTAAGGTTGGATCTTCCTTACGTACGACCTTAGATGCAGCTTTGGACAGGAGGCCCCATCATATTTGGCGAAGGCAGGCGCCTTAAACTTGTGTGGAATTACTACCCCAGAAGATAACCCCAAATCTCCGAAATCCAGCCCCGGCACATTCTGAATCTCCATGGCGCTCAAGCGGTCCTCCAATTGCTTGTATCTGTCAGCAGCAGGTGGGTATTGTTCGTCATTGTAGTCCGTCTCGTTGTCAGAGGCTGCAGGACTAGGAGCTCCTCCCCCTTGGGGACTGTTTTTCTCAGCAGAAGAAGTAGTTGGATCAGCTTCATTATGGAGTGTGTTCCCAAATCTGCGTCCAGTGTTGAATAACGCAATCCTCTTTTTCTTCTTTTTCTTCAGGAGTAGGGTCTTCAACTCTTGCTGACCTTGGGCCAGGCTCAGGACCATCTCTTGAAACTGGGCACTTTGGGCCTGAAGGGCCTTGATTGCTTGCTCACTGGATGAGTCTGGATTCATGATGACTGTTCAAAATAAACAGCGAAGGAGATTAAGCAACCTGTGAAATAGGGTACCTGCTATGCATATGGTGCAATGAGATGCGTATGTTTTATGTTTTCAAAGACAAACAAGATTCAACTTTGTAGACAAAAGGGAAACGCACTTCATTAGATTCAAATTTCAAATTGTTCAACAACTTGCCCTTAGGCATTACAGGAATGAAAAATACTGGAAAGGAAATAAAAGCTATAAAAGGAAATATCCAAAGCCCATCAGTGCTCCCATGGCCTCCTTTTCTCAGTGTTGATGTAGTTATTCAGGACCCGCTCTTCCTCCAATTGCTTAGTCAGCCTTTGGATCTTCCGTTCCTGCTCGTTGAACTTTTCCCGATAGAAATCCCGTTCTTCCTTTAGCTGCGCCCAAGATCTCTTCATTGTGTCAAAATCAGTAGGTATCTGAGGGGGGAGGACAGTTGGAGGAACCCCATCTTCATCAGGAGATTCAAGAATGATAGGTCTGACAGCTTCATACGGCATACCTAACTTCTGAGCACGGATGCGGACCCATCTGCAATAGGGTTCCATTGGTAGAGAAGTCTTTGGTCCCAACTCATGTGGGTCAGCTTTGTGAATTCTGTCCCAAGCTTTAATGAATCCATGGCGTAGTTTATCACTGTCTGCCTGAAACTCAAAATGGAAGTGAGGAACCAACATTTCATGAGGCCCAACTCTTCTGGCTCTTCCAAACTGACGGAGAGCTAAGCATGGATTATAAGAGATTCCTCCTTGGATACCAATCAACGGAACATTAGGGTACTCTCTGCAACGATCGATGACAGCTACCTCATCCAAACCTCTGAGGGTCCAAGTGATGTCATTATCAGTGAGAGACATTAACCTCCGAGCCCAACCCTTTCCTTCTTCATTCTTCAGCACGAACTTAGGAAGGTGCGAAATAAACCACCTCACTAGCAAAGGAGCACAACACCACGGAGTTCCCCGTTTTCGGGCAGTACGAGCATATAGTTGTTGCAAGATATCACCCAAAAGAGTGGGCACAGGATTCCGAGACATGAAGATCCTTATGGCATGGATACTGATAAAAGTGTCAGGATTGGGAAACAATACCAGACCATAGATCAAAAGAGCCAGAATATCCTCGTACGCCTTGAAGTCCAAGTCATTCCAGAAATCATTAGCCTTGCCAACCAGAAATTTGACCAAAAAGCCCTTAACTCCACTTCTAGTTTCCCAGTTAGCCAATACCTCTTCTTTGGTCAAGGGGAGAACTGCAGCAACCTCTTCAGGCCTAGGAGTCTTTTCCAAACCAGTGAATGGAGTTTGCTCCAAGACAGGGATCCCAAGCAAATAAGAGAATTCTTCCAGGGTAGGAACCAGCTGGAAGTCTTGAAAGGTGAAACAATGATACATGGGGTCATAAAACTGGGTCAGAACACTTATCAGTTGTTGGTCCCATTTTGCAGTGATCAAGCCAAGGAGAGAACCATGCCTGTTGATGAAGGAAAAAGTGTTTGGAATCCTACCAACCAAATCCTTGAGCAAAGTTGGTGGTTGAACAAAGTTGAGCCGGATAGTAT
The DNA here is from genome assembly GCA_948472305.1 of Vicia faba. Taxonomy (NCBI): domain Eukaryota; kingdom Viridiplantae; phylum Streptophyta; class Magnoliopsida; order Fabales; family Fabaceae; genus Vicia; species Vicia faba. Next base: position 712,556,435 of record OX451739.1, read on the forward strand.
TCCTACGCACGGGCATCATGATGTCCTACAAAACAGAGCAAAGATGAAACTTTTTTTTTGTCTTTGAAATGGGTTAGTTCTTTATACAGGATGCATGCAATGGTATGATGGCATGATGCTATGATGAAGCACACCACAAGTATTCACCTAGGCAAGCATGATAAGGCACACAAGTCACACAAGACAACCCTTAGGTTTCAGGCCAGCATGAAGTTTAGGTATTACCCTCTTTTGGTTTCGTTGGTTAAAACCTGTCCTATCAAAAGTAACCGGGTTCTTGAGGATCTCAAATCATTGACTACCCTCAATCGGTCATAACTCCAGCATCGCAATATTTTCTTGCGGCCAGAACCATCGCGAGAGTTTAGCCTCAATGAGTGTAGCATACTGCTACTGTCCTAATGGCCAAGTTTGGTCAATTTAGGGTTCTAAGGTTGGTTGGTGTTTAATGACTCCTTAGAAGACCTATATTCTCCTCATTGCAACACAAGGGATACGAGTACAGACCAAGGTGCCACACCAACGTAGCCACTGCTTCACCCATGTCGGTCTACGCCGGACAGGTCCCTCACAGATTATGCTACCTAAAAAGGGTATTCCCCAGATCCGGGTTAGGATCTATGAAACTCCGATGCAAAACCCACAAATATAAAAGCAAACAAGGCAAACAATTGAAAACAAAGGTGATCTAAGCCCTAAGGTTACTCCACTTTTATACTTTCCCCAACAGAGTCGCCAGTTCTGTGATACGGTGGGAGAACTGACTTGAGGTTTTGCGTTTGTTTTCGCAAATGTTTCGGTTGAGCAAGAGTCGCCATCGACTTTTTATTTTATCCTAAGGAAAGGTTAAAAAGCACAGCAAAAACCTTTGAGATGTTTTCTTGGGTTTGGGGAGTAGATTATAGAAAGGGAAGGTATTAGCACCCTTTCTATCCATGGTTATCCATGGGCTCTTAGTTACTTGCTTAGATCACTTGCCTTTTGTTTTCAATTGTTTGAAATGGTGCTTTGTGTGTGTGGGTTTGAAAATTGTTTTGAAAAGAGGCCAATGTGGTGGCAACCTTTGTAATGATCCATGTTGGGATGTATACAAAGATGTATGTCTTTAAAAAGGGTTTTCATTTGTTTTTGAAAGTTGTTTTGAAAGTGTTGTGAGATGTGGTTTTAGAAAATAGGCAAGTGTTTTGTTTTTGCAAGTTTGATTCAAGTAACTAAGAGGTTATCTACTCCTAAATTTCTCAAGGTTTATTGCTATGTTTTAAACCTTTTTAACAAGTTTGTTCCACCATTGTATTTGGTGGACAATCTCATGTTAGGATGTGAAAGGGATGGGCGCGGGTCATCGTTTAGACCATAATTACAATGGTGTCAAGTATCTTTGGGCAATTTTCTTTAAGGGACTTGATCATTTGTTTAGGCAACATTTTGAAAGCGTCATCGAGGGACTATGATCATTTGATTTGTGTTTGTTTTGCCCAAAGAGACCTAACATGCAATATGGCCCAATTTTGAAAGGCAACAAGTGGAATACCCTAGGGGGTGCAAGTGTGATTTGTGTGTCCATTTTCATGCTTGTTTATCTTGAAATTAGGTCAAAACTATTTTCGTTGTTTTTTTCCGCATACAAACCCTAATTCTAACATGGTATAATTAGAAAGCAATAAAGTGCGAAAATAAATTTACTAAGCTATTACAAAACCATATATGGGAAGGGGGGTACAAATGTTCAAATGGGGATTTTGACAAGGAATTTAAACCTAAACTATTACATCAATATTGAATTATTTACAAGATAATTTAATTGCACAATTTAAATAAAATAAGAATAAATATGTAAAAATGCAAAAAAAATGGTTTTTGTATGCATGAAAAAAAAGTATTTTTATATGTCAAAATAAACAAAAATAAAAGTATTATTTTTTGGAGTTTTTTCATGTTTAGGGCAAAACCCTAATTTCTTAAATAGAATGGATTAATTATTTAATATGTATAATATTTATTTATTATATACAAAAAATAAAATAAAAATGAAGTATATTATGAAAAAAGGTATTTTTTATATTAAATATTAATAAAATAAAAATGTGTATATTTTATATTTTAACCTAAATATCCTTATATATATATATATATATATATATATATATATATATATATATATATATATATATATATATATATATATATATATATATATATATATATATATATATATATATATATATATATATATATATATATATATATATATATATATATATATATATATATATATATATGTATTATTTTCTTAATATGAATTATATATGCAAATTAATAATATTTAATATTTAATAAAAAAAGTATTTTTTATATAAAATATTTTCAGAAGGTAAAACAAAATAAAAATGAAAATAAAATGTATTTGTATATTTTTAGTATTTTTTTTAATAAAAGGGTATCTATTTATTTATTTATGTTCAAAAGGCTAGCCTAAACAAATAAATACCTAACAAATAGGAAAATGGTGAGAAAAATATTTTTTATATTTTTAATATCATAAGAAAAAATAAATAAGTCAAACCAAAAAAGAAAAAGTCAAAAAAATCATTAAAATGAACAAAATGGGCTTAGGGGGTTCAGAAGTAAATGTATGGTGCAAATAAGAAAAACATTCCAGGCCCAACCCAGAACCAGTCATCTTCAACCTCAGAACAAACTTTGTTCAAGAAATCGCGCGCTTCCTATCTCCCAATTCCTGGACTTTTAAGCAAAACTTTCAACATGAAAAGTGTAGAGCATGAGAAGACGAATCCAGGGATATAAAAAACTTGACTTAACTCTCTAAGATGAGGGAGAATTTCTTCTCCCCCAATTCCTGACCTAGTTTTTCATCAATGTTCAGACTCAAAATTCTTGCAGCACACATAATATAAATGAAATCTAATCATATGGGCATGTTCAGGGCTATGATTGTGACATGTTTCCTTCACAAACCTAAAGCTAACAATGCCTATACTGAGAGATAGAACTTCATGATCATACCTGTTCAGTTGGAATCGTGCCTTGCAATGGAGGAGTTTTCAGAGCAAGATGATGACTTGTACAACTTCCTTGAAGTGTGAGGATTCTATTCCAAGTTCTACTTTTTCCTGAAACTTCTTGAATCGTGCTAGAGAACTTCAACTGCAAAACAAGAAAATGAAAATGGTGGAACTGGTTAGAGGAGTTACAAGTCGTGTTTTAGGTTTTGGTTAGCTTGCATTGATGGTAGGGAAGGTGTGTGAAGAGCTTTTAGCAAGAAAGCATGAAAGGGATGAGAGTTGGAACTCAATCTGCAGAGGTTACTCTGTTTTGGAAGTTTGATGGTGATTTTGAGTTTGTGGAGGTATTGGAGGTCTTAGGGTCGTGCTTCAGCTTAGGATCAATGTTTGGAATGTGTTTGATAACTTTCTCTAAGGCTTGGTTGACTGATATGGAAGTTGGTACATGTTATGCTATCTTTCTTGAACTTTAAGCAAGCAATGGTCACCTTGTGTTCTAGACAGGTAGAGGACCCTTAAACATGCTGCAAAGCCTTGCCTTGATCAGTGCAATATGTCTCATAACTTGTGCCTCTGAGATTTCTTTGTACTTCAAAGATATGAGAACTTGACATAAAGCAATCTTTTAAAAAATGGCTAAAATGCTTTTTCCATTTATGGCCTAATCTTGCATACAATGCTTGGATACACAAAATAAGGCTTTGGCACAATGAGTATGCATTAAATTATTGAGTGTTGGATGGTTTAGAGACCTGTAATGTAGCATAAACCAAGCTGACTTGAAAATGCATAAGTTATGAACATGGAAATTGGTCAATTCAAAAGTGAGTTTTTGCCATATTGTAAAATTCGATTCTCTCAAGTTATGAGGTTGTTTGATGAGTTCTTGGACATTTTTGAAAGCTTGGAATGTGTACTACAATCCATCTTTGAAGTTCAAATTGAAATTCCAAGTGGAAGTGTATGAAAAATGGTCTTGAAGTTAGGTAAAAAACTTGCCTAAAAAGATCAAAATTTCACTAAGTTAAGAATGGTTTGGTACCCTTGTTCCAAAAATTGTAACTTGAGATACAAGCTTCTTTTGGGAAAACTTTGTGAATCAAAGTTGTAGATTATGCAATAGGCTACAACTTTCATGTTTTGACTTTTGCTTGAATCCAAATGAATCTTGGTGAGAAAGTGGGGCAAAGTTGGGAAAAAATTAGGGTTTTTCATAACTTAGAAAAATTCTAAGTTATGAAAAATTCTCATTTCAAACCCTAATTTGCAATTTTTGATTTCTTGGTGAACAAGTTTCATGATTTGGCATGCTTTGATGAAAAATGAATCTTGACCCTTGATTTTGACCAAAAAGTCAAAGTTTGACTTTTCAGTATACAGTCAAAATTGGTCAATTGACTGGGAAATTCAACTATCAATCTTGTGTATTTGGGATCCTTTGAACTTGTTGAGCATGTCAAGATAATTCCATGGGGTCCTTGAGTCCATATGTGAGCTTGGTTTGCCATTGGCTAGGTCAAACAGTCAAAAATTGCCTTTGTGCAGTCAAAACCCTAAAAATGACCATTTTGCCCTTTTGATGATCTGATCAAATTTCTTGTGGAATTGTGATCCAAACTTGATCAAATGGTCCATGTGAGTTCATAATGTTGATGTGGGTCAATTTTCATGAGATTTGACTGTCAATTGGCCACAGTTGACTTTTTCCCCAATACAGTTGATTTCTAGGTCAACTGTCCAATTGACTGGGCAAAATTTGGAATCAAGACTTGAAACTTGGTATGGATAAACTTGGGAGTCCAACATGAAGCATGAAAGTCATCTTAGGCATTTTAGGTCAAAATATCTTTGTGCAAACACAAACCCTAATTTGGGTCAATAGTGCAAGGAGAAGTCTTGAGCAGAGGAAACCCTAACTGGATCTTGATTTTCAAGGGTCTTGTGATGAGAAAATGTTGAGGAAATGGGAGGGCAAATTTTGGGGTACAACACCTGTAAATGCAGAAAATGGAAACTGAAATTAATGCTAACACTGGAATTCGGAAAATTCCGGCACGCTTGAAAATCGGATACAAAGTGGAAATAAAAGAAAAACAGCACCTACAACTAATGGTGTGGTAGTTCCTCGGTGTGAGAAACTACCACTTTTACATGGTGAATATTTATGCCTAAAAACTAAAACAATAGAAATTCAAATTACGAAGAGAGAGCGATCCTTCTTGTTGCAAACTGCCTTCCAATTTATACTCCTCTGATAACTTGTTTTGGTGAGAGAAAAAAGGAAGACATGGTGTGATCATGGAGAGAGTATTAAGGAAGACTTGGTTGGAGAAAAAATAGGAGAAAGTGGTTTAATTGTTGCAAATGAAGCTAGTTGGTTGAAAAAGTCTTGTGACGAGGGGCATTGCATGTAACGTGGGGCACACATGCATTAAGCATGTCCATCGTCAGGGGAAGTTTCTTTGATACGCGCTGGAAAAGGTCTCGTGACACCCGTCAAGGGTGGGTGACGACCGTCACCCTTTACTTTTTGCTTGTGCCGACCGTTACGGGTGGGTGTAACGACCGTCACCCTTTCCTTTTTGCTTGTGACGGTCGTTACGGTGGGTGTGACGACCGTTGCACCTTGCGTACATGGGCCACACACCTTTTTTCTTTGTGGGCCTTTTTCTTTTCTTTTATATTTTATGCATTTTTACTTCATTTGTACCCCCTTTTTCTTCCTTTTCTCAAATAAGCCTTGTAGACATTAAATTCCTGAAATACATTAAAATACCAGCATAATACCAACATAATGCAACATAATTAAAATAAAATAGAGACATAATTTATATTAATCAAGCCAAATATACTATACATTTTCGTGTTATCAAACTCCCCCACACTTAAACCATTGCTTGTCCTCAAGCAATCAACCAACACAGTAAAAGAAATGATAAGAGAGCTTTGAAACAAGGACACAACACGACTCCTAATCATACGTGGCTGCTAGGCTAATATTAGTTTGATAGGTACTAAGTATTCAATACCAAGGATACCGTAACGATACAATGTTCAAAGACTCCCACTTTATGCAAACCAATTTGAATCATGCCATTATAACTCAACCTATATCTCTCATTTTTATTTCACTCTATTCATTCAATCGCAATCACGTTAAGCCCGTTATCTATACGCGCACATAGTAGGGGAAATCGGTTAGAAACTATGATCCTTTTCTTTTCTTTAGCACATGGTTCTGGTATTTAAGTGGTGTAACCCATTTTTCCCAACTGCGGTTGCGGGGGATCGGACTGTAGCTCGCCCTACCAAGTCCAGTACCAGTGACCTCTGAACCAACCAACGATGGGTGATTATTATTAAATCCTTACATGCTTAACAACCGTTGGGCTAAATGACCGGGTGAGGGTCACCTACCTTAGAAGGTTATTTTTCAATTAAATTATTTATTTATTGAAAATAGGATCATTCACTTATATTCATCGACTCCCTACGTAGTTTGCGTTTAAGATGGTGCTGACTGCTAATATAAACTACTTAAGAGCTACTTTGAAAACTTGAGCCTAAGGTCTTGACATAATGGGTACCCAGATTGATATCACATAATGAGGGGTTTAGGGTGTCATAACGGTATCGATTTTATCAAAACTTTCCCAAGTCTCTCTAATAAAGCCTAGATAGCCTATAAACTTTCAGAGTGTGGTGCCATGAATCATAAAGAAATTTTTTTGTTGGAGGCTAAAAATTTAAAAATACGGGGAAATTCGATAACAACTGAAAACAGGCATATAGACTTGACAACATATGCTATGACTCGATCGAATACTGAAAACAAGTAAAATTCTAAAAAAAACATGAAATAAACTAAGAAAATCATCAATCGAACTAAAAAGAGATAAATGGAAAGCGGTAGAGTTCCTCCCCCACACTTAAACCAAACATTATCCTTAATGTTTTGATAAAAGATGGAAATAGAAAAGACAGAACCTGTATGAATTCTATTGATAGGCTATCACGACCAAATCCACTTTGCATCCAGAGGAAGTACCTTCTCCTATCGTACTCATCAACAGTGTCACCACCAGCAGCGACATTCATAGGAATGTGCGTGGGCACCAGCTCATCTTCGAGATGTTCATCTATAAATTTTCCGCCTAGAGATGGCCGAGATGTGAGGAGCAATCCATATCTTTATTTTCTGCAAATTCAGACAATAAAAACAAAACATTAAATTAAAATCTCGTGGGTTTCCTCCCACGCAGCGCTTTCTTTAACGTCGATAGCTCGACGGCTCAGGAGTGCAAGCACTCGTGGTAGTTCTCTCAAGAATTACTCCTCAGTTGAACTTTTAGTAATCATCGTTTTCCATGGACACTTATCAAGCCATCTCACATATCCCTATCCTTTTCTTTTCTTTCTTCTGTGGGGTGGTTCATTCTTTTGAACTTGTGGTGGTGGTTTTGGATCTATCCTAAGTATCAACTTTTCAAGTTTGGGCTTAGTGATTTCATCCACCACCTCAAAGGTTAACCTTACCCTCTTAACGCTAATAATATCCTTAGTTTCATGGTCCTCTAATTTTCTCTTTTTATGCAAGACTTCAAACAAGGGTGCATTGGTGTGGATATTTTCCAATACCTCCATATACATTTTAGATTGGGAGTCTATCTGAGTTTCCATAAAACTTTTCGAGAAAGGAATCAGTGGGGTATAGGGATGAGGAACAACAATAGGTGTTTCCTTCTCTACCTATTCTACAACCTCCCTTTTAGATGGTGTTGGAGGATTTTTCTCAATCTTTACTCTTTTCTCGTCTGAACTCTCCTCAACCACATCATCACTCTCCTCAACCTCATTATCACTCTCCTTAGGATTTTCAACTTGTTTTTCGCTACTGGTTGTTACAACATCCAATTTCTCCTCAGGGAAGGGTCCTAGAGGGTTTTGTTCAAGCTGGGAGATTTGAGTCTCTAAGGCTATGTTGTGATTCATGAGCGACTCAACCACAGTGGTCAGTTGCCTAAGGTTTTCACTGTTTTGAAGACTTTGTTTTCTAAACTCTTTGTTCTGGACAGTTTGTGTCTCTACAAAGTGCTCCATCGGAGATTCTAACCTAGAGTGAATTAACATCACATTGGAATCCTCCATTGATGTTTCGAAGTTGAAATCATGCGATTCTTCTGATTCTTCAAAGTGAGTTAGAGTCGCATTTTGTGTTTCCATAAAGCACTTTGTCATTATTGATATTTCATTAAAATTTTCCATTAATATTTCGAGGTCATATTTATAGGATACTTGCGTCTCCTTGAAATATTGGGTGTAGTGATTGTAGGGGAAATATGGTTGAGGATAAGTTTGGTTGGAATTATAATATTCTTGCGATTCCTCAAAATTTTGGGATTGATAGTTGGAAAGGTAATTCGGGTGAGAATGAGTTTGTGAAGCATTGAAATTATCCAATAGTATTTCGAGGTCGGATTTATGGGATTCTTGTGATTCCTCGAAATACTCAGAGTGGGAGTTGTAGAAAAAATTTGGGTGATACATAGTAATTGGGACAAGAATGCCTTAGTCTATACGGTGCAACAACGGAATAACAATATTGACTATTGGTCCCCGGCAACGGCGCCAAAAACTTGATGGGTAAATTCTGCAAGTGCACGGAAATATCGAAGTAATATAAAAGATTGTCGAACCACAGAGACCAATGTCAACCTACTGCAATCTATCGCTACTTTGTAAAGCTAAGGCTAATGAATAATTGGATTTTTGGGGGAAATTAAGAACTAAAACTAAAAATGAATTTAGAAAATATAATAGTAAAGAGATACCGGAATATGACTTCCGCGTTCCTGAAGGACTTATAGAAAACGGGTACTAATAACGACTATAACTTAGTTCCGTAGAATATACTAACTTAAAGACTCTGTCTCACGCTCTCACGTTATTAACTAAAGCCATACTTCCTAGTCCCAAGATTTTTCTCTCGCTCGCCCGGTAACTAAGAAATATATTTTGAAAGTCAATTATATCTTAAATGCATCTAAAGCACTCTCGCTGTATTTAGATTTGTTGCCTAATTTCCACTATCCGGTTCGCTCCTAACGCTCTCGTGGTCTCGGCTTAAACCTTAATTAATTTCCCACTCTCGTGGCAAAATCATGTTAAATAATCTTTCACTCTCGTGACAAGGCTATTTAAATTAGACTTGGAAATTAAAACCAAAACAAAATTCTAATCATAAATTTGCACCTATTAGTTTCTAACGAGTCCGTTGGCAACAACGATCCTCATACGCCGGTCTCAAGAATATTTAGCCAGACATGTTGCTAATTAAAAACGCATGAATAATTATAGTTACGATGAAAAACGACATAGAAATTAAATTTGAAAAACAAAATAGTAATAATAATTAATGCGATAAAAAATAATAGCAATGATAATAATAATAATAATAATAATAATAATAATAATAATAAAGCGGTAAAATGAAGAACCTGTAAATGCAGAAAATGGAAACTGAAATTAATGCTAACACTGGAATTCGAAAAATGCCGGCACGCTTGAAAATCGGATACAAAGTGGAAATAAAAGAAAAACAATACCTAAAACTAATGGTGTGGTAGTTCCTCGGTGTGAGAAACTACCACTTTTACATGGTGAATATTTCTGCCTAAAAACTAAAACAATAGAAATTCGAATTACGAAGAGAGAGCGATCCTTCTTGTTGCAAACTTCCTTCCAATTTATACTCCTCTGATAACTTGTTTTGGTGAGAGAAAAAAGGAAGACATGGTGTGATCATGGAGAGAGTATTAAGGAAGACTTGGTTGGAGAAAAAATAGGAGAAAGTGGTTTAATTGTTGCAAATGAAGCTAGTTGGTTAAAAAAATCTTGTGACGAGGGGCAGTGCATGTAACGTGGGGCACACATGCATTAAGTATGCCGATCGTCAGGGGCAGTTTCTTTGATACGTGCTGGAAAAGGTCTAGTGACGACCGTCAATGATGGGTGACGATTGTCACCCTTTACTTTTTTCTTGTGCCGACCGTTACGGGTGGGTGTGACGACCGTCATCCTTTCCTTTTTGCCTGTGACGGTCGTTAGGATGGGTGTGACGACTGTTGCACCTTGCGCACATGGGCCACGCACCTTTTTTCTTTGTGGGCCTTTGGTTCTTCGTGGGCCTTTTTCTTTTCTTTTATATTTTATGCATTTTTACTTCATTTGTACCCCCTTTTTCTTCCTTTTCTCAAATAAGCCTTGTAGACATTAAATTCCTGAAATACATTAAAATACCAGCATAATACCAACATAAAGCAACATAATTAAAATAAAATAGAGACATAATTTATATTAATCAAGCCAAATATACTATACATTTTAGTGTTATCACTATTTTCAAACAAACACACACTCAATTTCAAAACATTTCCCAAAATAAACTTTCAAACATTGAAACATTTTTCAAAAGACAATACATCTTTGTATACATTCTTCAAACAAGAATTATTACAAAGGTTGCCAAAACGATGGCCTGTTTTCAAAATACTTTCAAAACCACACAAAGCACCATTTCAAACAATTGAAAAAACAAAGCAAGTGATCTAAACAAGTAACTAAGAGCCCATGGATAACCATGGATGAAAAGGGTGCTAGCACCTTCCCTTTTCAAAATCTACCCCCCGAACTCAAGAAAACATATCAAAGGTCTTTCTTGTGCTTTTTGACCTTTCCTTTGGATAAAATAAAAAATCAGTGGCGACTCTTGCTAAACTGAAACATTTGTGAACGAAAAACGCAAAACCTCAAGTCAGTTCTCCCACCGTATCACAGCTAGGCTACGTGTTTTCCCTTTTTAGGCCTTTACCCATTTGTTGTCCAAGACCACTTGCACTTAATAGCATAGTACTACCTTTTAGAAAAGTTTGTCTTGAGCCTGTTTTCCTTCAGAAGGAAGCAACCCATCTGAACCATTCATCTTGCTTTATGGCACAAGTGGACATTTACTTTCCAACTGAGCCTTATTTTATTATTTTTTGCTCCCCAAGCTTCCCAAAAGCCTTTCTCTATAAATAGAGAGTTCATTTGCACAAAGAGAGAGGATTTTTGGACCAGAGGAACGAATCCCCCAAATTTTCTCAAACACAACACAAAAACTCTCAGGTTCATCAACACTTGTGAAATCACAAAAAACCAGAATCATCGTTACCTCCTTCAATTTTGAAGAACAACACATTCCAGTTTCCTTCGACTCAAGGAGCATCCCACTTGTTCTTTCCTTTGAATCCAGTGTCGAAGGCCTACCCTGGGTCTTTTCCTTCGAATCCAGAGGCATTTAAAGCAACTGCTTCAAAGTACAGAACACGCTCCAACCTCCAGCAAGGTAAGTCATCTTTAACCTTTGGCCTTTCATTTCCAGCATAGCATGTAAATAAATTTTCTTTTCGTTTCAAACATGTACATACTATTTTCTTCTTTTTGTTTTGTTTTCACTCTCTTAATATGTGTCATGGTTAACAATCTTCTTGGCTTTTGCTCTTGGTACATTTAAATACGCTTTAAAGAATTAATCTAGTCTTAAGGTGATGTTGGTATGCCCTTGGGCCATATTTCTATTCAAACTCAAATGAAAGAAACAGGAGACAGAAAAGTTAGAAACGAAGCCTCTAGCGTCCATACTAACCTTCAGGCCAAATGAAAGAGGCAGTCGAAAGGCACAAAATGCTAGCCTCCAGGCCCCAATCGAAAGTCAAAATATGTTGGCTTCTAAGCCCCAGTCGAAACCCATTCTTTCGCCCCTTTTCAGGTAAGGTCGAAGAAGGCCAAAAATGGCAGAATCGAAGGGGTGCTGCCCTAAGTCTAAAGATCCATTTTTCTTGCTTTTATCTTGTTTTTGCCTTTATATTTTCATGCAATTCAATATGGTTGTAATAGTGTAGGATTTATTTTTTGCACTCTTTTATTACCTTCATAAATGTTAAGTAATTAGGCGTGTATGACAAGATAAAATCAACAAGTAGATAACCCAAAAATCAAAGATAAATGCATGCAATCAAACACACTTGCACACATGCACCCTTAGGGTAATTCCACTTGTTGCCTTACAAAAATGGCCATTATATGCATGTGGGATGTCTTAGCACAAACAAATCGAAAAAGATCATAGTCCCTCGATGACGCTATTAAAGTTGCCTTTCAAAATGATCTTAGTCCCTACAGAAAAGTGTTAAGCAATTTCACAACATTGCTATCATGACTATACGATGACCCACGTATGTCCCTTCACATCCAACGATGGGGATTCTTATCAAATCAATGGTAAGATAGCCACATCTAAAGGAGGAGGAAAAACACATCTAAAACCTTTTGAGTAGGTAGATTACTTTTAGTTACTTGCTCAATTTCAAAATAAACATCCTTGCTATTTTCAAAACAATCACATACATCTTTCCAAAACTTGAAATATTTTTAAAAGCACAACACTTTGCATACATTCTTACGAATGAGAATCATTGCAAAGTTCGCCTAAACGATGGCACCTTTTCAAAATACTTTCAAAACCACATAAAAGCACAATTTTCAAACAAAAGTAAGTGATCTAACAAGTAACTAAGAGCCCATGGAAAACCATGGATGGAAAGGGTGTTAATACCTTCCCTTTTCATAATCTACCCCCCTCCCCCCCCCCCCCCCCCCGAACTCAAGAAAACGTCTCGAAAGGTCTTTCCTGTGCTTTTTCACCTTTCCTTATTGGATAAAAGAAAAGTCGGCGGCGACTCTTGCTAAACCGCAACATTTTGCGAACACAAACGCAAAACCCCAAGTCAGTTCTCTCACCGTATCACAGAACTGGCGACTCTGCTGGGGGCGATTATCTAAAGTGGGGTTACCTTAGGGTTAGATCATATTTACTTGCTTATATTGTTTGATTTGCTTGCTTTATATTTTGGTTCCTTGTTTGGGTTACTGTTAAAAAATCCTACACCCGGATTTGGGGACACGTTTTAGGTAAGTAGCAATAAACTGTGAGGGAACTGTGCGGGGTATACCGACACAATTGAAGCAGTAGCTACATTGATGTGGCACTTTGGTTGGTACCGGTAACCCTTAAGTCAATCAAGGAGAGTACGGGGCCGTCGCGTGGTGTCATAAAGCATCAACTGACCTTAGAACCTTACTTGACCAACTTGGCCATTAGGACGTAGCGAGATGACCGACTTTGGTGCAGTTCGAAGTTGGTTGATACTTGTGATACAGTGGTAGAACTGACTTGAGGTTTTGTGTTTGTGTTCGCAAATGTTTAGGTTTAGCAAGAGTCACCACCGACTTTTTATTTTATCCAAAGGAAAGGTCAAAAAGCACAAGAAAGACCTTTGAGATGTTTTCTTGGGTTCGGGGGGTAGATTATGAAAAGGGAAGATGCTAGCACCCTTTTCATCCATGGTTTTCCATGGGCTCTTAGTTACTTGTTTAAATCACTTGCTTTTGCTTTTCAATTGTTTGAAATGGTGCTTTGTGTGTGGTTTTGAAAATGTTTTGAAAAGAGGCCTTGTCTAGGCAACCTTTGTAATGATTCTTGTTTGAATATATACAAAGGTGTTTGTCTTTTGAAAAGATATTTCAATGTTTGAAAGTTTGATTTTGGAAATATTTTGAAATTGTGTTGTGAAGTGTGTTTGAAAATAGCAAGGATGTTTTTACAAGTTTTGATCAAACAACTAAGAGTTGTCTACCCTATTTTACTCAAAGATCTTTCCTACACATTTTTAACCCTTTTGACAGTGTTGTTTTACCATTGTATTTGGTAAATAACCTTGTATTTGGATGTTAAATGAGACAGGCGCGGGTCATCGTATGGACCATGATAGCAATTGTGCTAAGTATCTTTAGCAAATTTTTGAGGGACTACATCATTTTGTTTAGGCAACCAAGATAGCGTCATTGAGGGACTATGATCTTTTGTTTTGTTTTTGTTTTGCCAAGATACTCAACATGCATAACATGGCCATTTTAAAGGCAACAAGTGGATGAAACCCTAAGGGTGCATGTGTGCATTGTGTTGTCAATTTTCATACTTTTTTGTCTTTGTATTAGTCAAGCTATTTGTTTGATTTTGGATTTTTGCATACAAATCCTAATCTCTAACATGGCATATTTGAAAGCATAAAATGCGTAAAATAAACCTAAACTATTACAACATTGATAGATGGAGGGGGATACAATCTTAAATGGGGATTATTTTACAAGAAATTAAAACCCTAAATTATTACAACCAAATTGAATTCTTTGCATCAAATAAATAAGCAATATTTAAATAAACAATTTAAATATAAATGTGCAAAATATTATAAGTATGCAAAAAAATGTTTTTGTTTATTTTTATGTATGTAAAAATATAATATTTAATGTATTAAAAAAGAAATAAAAGATTATTTTTATTAAGGATAAAAACCCTAATTTTCTTTAAGAAAAGTATATATATTAATTATATTGTTTATATAGAATAAAATAAAAATAATGAAATATGTACAAATATCAAAAAATAAAAATATATTAGAGAGATATTATTTAAGTATGTAAATAATAATAATAAAAATATAATATTTTTTATGTATTATTTTCAAGTTTTTTAATAAAAAAAATAAAAGTATATACTTAATTAATAATTATTTTTATGTCTAAAAAATAATAAATAAAAATAAAATAAAATGTGAAAATTTATAAAAAATGTTTTTGATATTTTTTATGTTTAGAAAATATAAAATAAAATCAGAAATGAAAAATAAATAGAAAAATACAAAAAATATAAAGAAATGGGCTGGGGGTGCAATCAGTAAAGAGGGGGTGTCAAAAACAAAGCCAGAACCAAGCCCAGCCCACTGAACTTCATCTTCAACCTTTGTCACACAAAAAATGCGCGCGCCTGATTCAAATATAGAAAACCTGCATACGTGCTCTAATGCAAAAACTCATAACACCAAAGTTATAGCATTTTTCAAGACGATTCCAACCATATAAAGAATTTAATCTAACTCTCAAAGACCAGAGAGAATTTCTCTGGCCCTAATTTCTAACCTAATTTTTTCAGGAAGTTCATGAATCAAATTCTCTTAACATGATTAACTTAAATGGAATCTAAGCATATGTACAACTTCAGGGCTATGAGTACTACATTTTTTATTCACAAACCTAAGCCTAATGATTCCTAAATAGAGAGATAGGAAGTTGACAAAAACCTGTTTCAGATGAACTCATGTATGGCAATGTGGAGCTTTTCAGTGAGGCCTGAGATGCTTGGGAGCTTGCTTGAACTTCCTCTAACCTTCCCCAATGCCTAGTTTTCCCTGGATGTGCTTGAACAAGCTTGTAGAACTCAACCTGCACAAGCTGAAAACAGAAATGGTGGAGCTTGCAAATGGAGTTACAGTTCAAGGCCAATAATTGGGATAGCTTGGATAGGTTATATGGAGTGTATTGGAACAAGTTTGGGGCAAAACGCACGAGTAACTTGTGAGATGGAAGTGAAACTACAGGGAGTGCCCTGTTTTGCAAGAGGGATGTGATTTTGTGTTTTGGCAGGATTGAGGGTTCAATAACCCGTGTTTCTGGCTCAAGGAAATGTCCAAAACTTGTTTCAAATGCTTGCAAGGGTTGGTTATATCAGATATGCAAGTTATGGCTCTTTGGCAAGTTTACTTGTTTATGAAGCAAAAATGAGAAGTGACTAAGAGCAGGCCTGTACAGGCTAGCTCTAACCCTGCATACATTGTGTAAGCTTGGCCCCAAGTTTTTGGATTTGGTTTGCAGCCTAGGATTTGGTTCAAGGCTCAAGAATGCAACTTGACATAAAGCAATTTTGACAAAAATGGCAATGTTGCCTTTTTGCTATTTTTAGATTAATCTCTTGTGTAATCTTCCAATGATCAGAACAAAGCTTCAAACCAATGGATTTGCATTTAATTATTGAGTATGAAAGGGTTTAGGGACCTGTAATCAAGTACAAATGAATCTGGACAGAAATTGCAACTTGTATCAATATGAAAATGCCATGGATCAAAAGTGAGTTTTTGCCAAATTCAAGCCCTCGATTCTCCCTAACCACAAATGATTTTGGAGAGTTCTTAGACATTTTGGAAAGCTTGTAACATTATCTACAATCCATATTTGAAATGAATTTTGATATTCCAAGTTGAACTAGGTGAAAAATTGCCATGAAGATAGGCCAAAATCCTGCCTAAACTAGGGCAAAATTTCACTAAGTTAAAAGTTTCATGGACCCTTGTTCCAAAAATCATAACTTGAGATCCAAGCTTATTTTTGGAAAACTTTGTGAATAAAAGTTGTAGATTTTGTGGAGGACTACAACTTTCATGTTGGAAGTTTTGTTTGAATCCAATTGCATCATGGTGAA
The DNA here is from genome assembly GCA_948472305.1 of Vicia faba. NCBI lineage: Eukaryota > Viridiplantae > Streptophyta > Magnoliopsida > Fabales > Fabaceae > Vicia > Vicia faba. The sequence goes on from OX451739.1 coordinate 712,572,872, forward strand.
AATGTTGGGCAAAGTTGGGGAAAAAATAAGAAAATTTCATAACTTAGAAAATTTCTAAGTTATGAATTTTTTCAATCTTAAACCCTAATTTGCAAAATTAGGTTTCTTGGTGAAAAAGTTTCATGTTTTGACACATCTTGATGAAAAATGACACTTGGCACTTGATTTTGACCAAAAAGTCAAAGTTTGACTTTTCAGTGTACAGTTGATTTTTGATCAGTTGATTGGAAAATTCATCTGTCAATCCAATGCTTTTGAGATCTTTTGAACCTTGTGATTAGGTCAAGATGATTCCATTGAGTCCTTGAATCCATGCTTGGACCCAATTTTCCATTGGCTAGGTCAAAAGTCATAAATTGCCCTTCTGCAGTCAAAACCCTAAAAATGACCATTTTGCCTTTTTAATGATCTGATCAAATTTCTTGAGAAATTGTGGTCCAAACTTGATAAAATGGTTCATATGAGTTTATAATGTTGATGTGGATCAAAATTTATGGGGTTTGACTGTAAATTGGCCACAATTGACTTTTTCTCCAATACAGCTGATTTTTAGGTCAACTGTCCAATTGACTGGGCAAAAATTTGATCCAAGGCTTGAAACTTGGTATGAGCAATCTTATGAGTCCAACATGAAGCTTGAAAGTCATATTGAGAATTGGAAGTCCAAAATTCCTTGTGCAAACTCAAACCCTAATTTTAGGTCAATAGTGCAAGGAGATGTCTTGAGCAGAGCAAACCCGGTCTTAGCCTTAAGTTCAAAGAGTCTTGTGATGAGAAATCTTGATAAAATGAGAGGGAAAATTTTGGGGTACAACAATACTCGATGCTACACTCATTGAGGTCAGACTCTTGGGTTTTGTTTGGTTGCGAGTCAATCTCTTATTAAACGAAACTTGGGGGAAAGATCAATGATATTGAGATCCCTTAGAACCCGGTTACTTTTAACTAGGACAGGTTGAGCCAACTAAAAATTCAAGAGGGTACTTACCTGAAACCCCATGCAAGCCTAAACCGAGGACTTGTTTGCTTTGTATATGCACTTGTACATAAACATCATAAACATCATAAACATCATAACATCATAAACATCATAACATCATAAACATCATATACATCATAAACATCATAAACATCAGTAACCATTTCAAGGATTTTTTGGATTTATCTTTGTTCTATTTTATAGGACATGGCCTCTGCTCGTAGGAACACTATCCAAGTCAGTTTTGTGAGGGTACCTCCACAACTCAAGGATTTAGTATCAAGGGTCCCTGAAGATTCCCCGTTCACCCAAAGACATGGACGACTCCTTAGTTTGGTTACCTCAAGTATTAAAGAAGAGATGATAAAGGTGCTTGTCCAATTCTTCGACCCTTTGTATCATTGCTTCACTTTTCCTGATTACCAACTTGTGCCCACTTTGGAGGAATTTTCTCAACTCGTAGGGATCCCTATTCTCAATCAGTTACCTTTTAACGGTATCGAAAGAGACCCCAAACCTGAGGAAATTGCTCAAGCTCTAAATTTGCAACCATCTGACATAGTAGAAAATTGGGTAACGAAGAGTGGTGTCAAAGGGTTACTAGCAAAGTTTTTGTTGGAGAAGGCTCAAGAGTGTTGGAATATTTTGGATCTACAAGCCTTTGAGGAAGTTCTGGCTCTTCTCATCTATGGATTGGTACTATTTCCAAATCTTGACCAATTTATAGATGTGAATGCGATTAAGGTTTTCATATCTCGTAATCCGGTGCCTACGTTGCTTGGAGACACATTGCATTCTCTTCACTCTCGCACTTTGAAGAAAAAGGGGGCTTTGATGTGTTGCACTCCTCTGTTGGCTAGGTGGTTTATTTCGCACCTACCTCGATCAATGGTGAAGAATGAATAAGGTATGAGATGGTCTAAAATATTGATGTCACTTTTGCATGCTGATATCCGTTGGTATTATCGCTCCTTAGAAGACATTACCATCATTGACCGCTGTGGGGAATTCCCTAATGTCCCTCTACTTGGCATTAGGGGAGGCATTACTTATAATTCGTGTTTAGCTTTACGACAATTTGGATATGCTAGAAGAGATGGCCCTCATGAGGTACTTATCTAAGGAATTGCATTTGACTATGAAAGCGATACCCAAGGTTACCGTCAAAGATTTATACGATCTTGGGGTATGGTTAACAAAGTTGATAGCAAGACATTGGGGCGTAAGAATTCCATTCCTTTGGAACCTTATCTTAAATAGGTAAAGGCTCGCGCTCAAAGTCTCAAGATGCCTTATGAAGCCGTCTTACCTGTTATCATGGAGCCAGTAGCCGAGGGAGACATTCCACATACGATCCTCTATCCTGATATGCCTACTTCTCTTGAAGATTTGCAAAACGCTTGGATTCAGTTAAAAGGAGAGCGAGACACCTTCAAAGCTAAGTTCTATGAAAGCGAGAAGAAGATATTGGAGCTTACAAGGGAACTTCATGAAGAAAGGAGCTTAAACACCTACATTGCGCCAAAGAAGATGCACACAACTTTTCTGTCTTAGGAGTTTACTTTATGCTTATTTCTGTTGTTGTAAGCCCAAGAGGCATGTTTGTATTCAAATCAAGATTTCTTTAATACAAGTTAACATTTGTTCACTCTTTGTCTATACAAATTTAAATTCTTTAAATCCTTGAAATCATTTACAAACTGCATATTCATGCATCATCACATGACAGGCGTCCGCATAACAGGTTTCCTTATCTCTCCACTGTTTATTTCAGCAAGATGGATCTAGAGAAAACCGTGACAGAACTTCAAGCCCAGAACTCTCAATTTCAGGAAGCTTTACTCGCCCTGGATAAGGGGCAACAAGATATGATGGCCTTGTTGGCCACTAAAAAGAAGCCAAAGAAGAAATCTCTACTCAACATGGGTAAAAGGTACAGGGAGACAATCCGTCAAATTCCAATAGAGGAAGATTCATCCGAAGAGGATGAGAACCAAATTGGTGAAGTCAAGAGTACTCAGGCCGACTGTATCAATGACCAAGAATCTGATGATGATTATTTCAATGAACAATATCCACCCGCAGATATCAAATACAAGCAACTAGAAGACAGATTGAAAGCAGTTGAAATCCAAGCTATTCCCGGTTTGAATTTTGACGATTTGGGCTTAATCTCTGGGGTAGTCATTCCCCACAAATTCAAAATACCAACCTTTGCAAAATACGATGGGGTTTCTTGCCCAAAGCTCCATTTGAAGTCCTATGTGCGCAAGATACAACCACACACTGCTGATAAAAAACTATGGATTCACTTTTTCCAAGAGAGTCTGGCCAGAACACAACTTGAATGGTCTTACCAGTTGGATGGCTCTCACATCAATACTTGGGAGGGTCTAGCTACTGCCTTCTACCATCAATATCAGTACAACGCCGACTTGGCACCAACAAGGGTTCAATTGCAAGGTATGACCATGGGGAAGGATGAAGGATTTAAGGAGTATGCGTAGAAGTGGAGAGACCTTGAAAGTAGGGTCTAACCTCCCTTGACTGATAGGGAACACATTGACATGTTCATGAGCACATTATCTGGTCCTTTCTTTAATCTGTTGGTTGGCTGCTCTTCTTCTGGTTTCACCGAATTAATCCTAACCGGTGAGAGAGTAGAGAGTGGAATTAAGAATGGAAATATCTCTGTGGCGTCTACTTCCACTCCCAATCCTGTCAAGAAACCTTTCGCCACGAAGAAAGAAGTTAATGCTGTGTATAGAGCAAATGCCCATACCAAAATGAATAATCATCCATCTATCAATGTTGTTCGAATCTCCAATTCGACTGCTACTCAAAGACCATCTACCAATCATCAACAGGTTGAAGCACCAAGAATACAGTTCACAAGGTTAGGCATGTCATTATCTCAAGCCCTTCAGCATCTGCTCAAGATCAATTTAGTGACATTGCGGGATCCTCCTGCCAACCCTGACACCTCATCACCGAGATATAATCCAAATGCAAAGTGTGCTTATCATTCAAACAGCCCAGGGCATGAGACTGATCAGTGTTGGGCTCTGAAGAACAAAATCCAGGATTTAATCGACAACAAGACTATTGAATTTGATCCCCCTCCAACGCCGAATGTAATTACTGCTCCGATGCCGAAACACGACAAAGGTGTTAATGCCGTCGAAGATACAACTTTCATTGCCTCTGTCGAAGGGTTAACTACTCCATTGAATGTAATCAAGAGCAATATGTTGAAAGTTAGGACTTTCCCCGGCTGTGAAAAAGACTGTGTGGGCTGTATGAGACAACCTGATGGGTGTGAAAAACTGAGGAAAGGTATACAACGCCTAATGGATAGCCGCGAAATTCTATTCGAAAAGAATCCCGCTATCAAAAATTCAGTCGACAAAGCTGAAGATTTGGTCATCATAACAATTTCAAACAAACCTCTTAGGATCTCGTCCAAAGGTCCTATCAGGATTTCAAACGAACCAATCATTGCTCCTCTCATAATCAGTGTTGCCGGACCCGTTCCATACACCTCTGATAAAGCGGTTCCATGGAATTATGGTGTCGAGGTTTATTACCATGGGGTAAAGCAAGATTCTTGGATTGATGATAATGAAGCAGGTGTTACAAATATTACTGGTTCTAGTAAAGTCACAAGAACAGGAAGAGTCTTTCCCCTGATATCTCACCACCAACCACTACCGTAGTTCCAATCCGCATAACCAACGGCAATGCTGGTGCCAGTACTAGAGGGAAAGAGAAAGAAAGTGAGCCTTCCAGGGAAGAAGCACTTGCTAGAAAGGCTGTTATGGAAGAACCATCCACTCAAGAGATGGAGGAGATTCTAAAAATTATCAAGAAAAGTGACTTCAAAATAGTAGAGCAGTTGGGACAAACCCCTTCTAAAATATCAATGTTGTCCCTATTGCTATGTTCCGACGCCCATGCACAAGCTTTGATTAAGTTCTTGAAAAAGGCCCACGTGCCTCAAGAAACCACAACCGACCAGTTTGAGAACTGCGTAGCAAGTCTGACAGCTGACAATGGTATGGGGTTCTCCGACGCAGATTTAACTCCCATGGGAAAGAATCACAATAAAGCCTTGCATGTTTCTGTTGAATGTAAGGGGACCACTCTGGCACATGTTTTGGTGGACACAAGCTCATCTTTAAACGTGTTACCTAAAGGCGCTTTAGATCGGCTAGACTGTGAAGGTTTGGTTTTGAAGCCAAGTGATATTGTTGTGAGGGCATTCGATGGGTCGAAAAGGATGGTTCATGGAGAGGTGGATCTCCCAATTAAGGTTGGTTCACAGATTTTCAACTCCACATTCTACATAATGGACATACGGCCTGCGTATTATTGCTTGCTTGGGCGTCCATGGATCCATGGGGCAGGTGCGGTCACTTTTACTCTCCACCAGAAGTTAAAATACCCAGTTCAGGGGAAAGTTGTCACTGTTGGCGGTGAAGAAGAATTTATGGTAAGCCACCTCACTTCTTTCAAATACGTAGAAATGGAGGGCGAATTCATAGAAACTCCTTGCCAGACATTTGAAGTTGTGGCCACCACCAAAATCTCCTCCAACACTCCAAAAACCGATAAAGTTGTTCCCAAGATGGTTTCTCTTATGGATGCTCGTGCGGTAGTAGAAGAAGGAAACAATGAGATGTGGGGTCAGCTCCCCGACATCCCGTTCAAAGCAGATATGTTTGGAATAGGTTTCACCTCCAAAGCTCAGAAAGATATTAGAGATGCTCGTATTGGAAAGCCGTCTCTCCACCTCAAGAGTCATGAAGTGAACGTTGTAGAGAATTCTGATGATGAGTGTGCCTTCGAAGACTGGATCTACCCAACAACCGAGGGGAAGCCCAACAATTGGCATGCAAAGGACTTTGTGCCCATCTCCTTCATTGAGGAGTAATCTACTTGTTTTTTCTTTTAATCAATTCAAGAACTCTTTGTCTGTAATATTTTGGTATTGACTTTTAAGCCATGTGCCTATCATGGGGCATTTTGTTTCTTTTGTCAATGGTTTTATATTTTGTTCATCTAATCATATGATCATTCAATACATTAGACTCTTTTGCATTCAAATATTTGCATTCATTGTATTTCTTTTCTTTCAAATACATTTCCAAAAGATAGCCATGTATCTTACATGTACATACACACACTCTTGCAGGTCTACATCCACTCTGGATCCTATTGCCGACAACTCTATTATTGCCAACTATGACTTTGAATGTCCTATCAACCAAGCCGAAGACGAAAGCGATGAAGATTGTGACATACCAGGAGAACTAGCCAGACTTCTGTCACAAGAGGAAAAGGCTATTCAACCACATGAAGAGTCAATTGAGGTTATCAACCTGGGTACTGAGTCAGATAAGAAGGAAATCAGGATCGGTGCTAATTTGGAAAGCAGTGTCAAAAGCAGTTTGGTTCAGATGTTGCACGATTATATGGAAGTATTTTCTTGGTCATATGAAGATGTGCCTGGGTTGGATACCGACATTGTGGTTCATCGCCTGCCAACTAAAAAAGACTACCCTCCTGTTAAACAAAAAGTTCGTCGCATGAGACCTGACATGTCTGAAAAGATCAAAGCCGAAGCAATGAAACAGTTTGATGCAGGATTCCTAGCTGTAACATCCTATCCTCAATGGGTGGCTAATATAGTGCCAGTGCCAAAGAAAGACGGGAACGCATGTTCATAGACTATAGGGATCTGAATAGGGCAAGCCCCAAGGATGATTTCCCTCTACCACACATTGACGTCTTAGTCGATAATACCGCTCAACATAAAGTCTTATCATTCATGGACGGCTTCTCGGGCTATAATCAAATAAAGATGGCTCCCGAAGATATGGAAAAAACTACTTTCGTTACACAATGGTGCACTTTCTTCTACAAGGTCATGCCGTTCGGATTAAAGAATGAAGGGGCAACATATCAAAGGGCTATGGTGGCTTTATTTCATGACATGATTCATCATGAGATAGAGGTATATGTGGATGATATGATCGCCAGATCACAAACCGAAGAAGAACATCTTGGTCACCGGCACAAACTATTTGAGAGACTGGAGAAATATAAACTGAGGTTAAACCCTAACAAATGCACATTCGGAGTACGCTCTGGAAAGCTTCTAGGATTCGTTGTCAGCAATAAAGGCATTGAAGTAGATCCCGCCAAGATAAAGGCCATCAAAGAAATGCCAGTCCCTCGTTTTGAAAAAGAAATCAGAGTATTCTTGGGCCGTCTCAATTACATTGCCTGTTTCATATCACACTTAACTGCTACCTGTGAGCCACTCTTTAAACTCTTGAAGAAAGATCAGGAAGTCAAATGGAATGATGAATGCCAGATTGCCTTTGACAAAATCAAGGAATACCTGCAAGAACCTCCTATTCTCATGCCTCCGGTTGAAGGAATACCGTTGATCATGTACTTAACAGTACTAGAGAATTCTATGGGGTGTGTTTTGGGCCAACATGACGAGTCTGGCCGAAAAGAGCATGCAATTTACTACCTAAGCAAAAAGTTTACCGACTGTGAAACCAGATATTCACTGCTCGAGAAAACTTGTTGTGCTTTAGCGTGGGATGCTCGCCGACTAAGGCAGTACATGTTGACTCATACCACTTTGTTGATTTCTAAGATGGATCCGATTAAGTACATCTTCGAAAAACCTGCCCTTTCCAGATGAATAGCCAGATGGCAAATGATCTTGACTGAGTACGACATTCAATACACAAATCAAAAAGCCATCAAAGGAAGTGCACTAGCAGATCATTTGGCCCATCAAGCTGTGGATGATTATCAGTCAATGAACTTCGACTTCCCTGATGAGAGTATTATGCTGGTAACCGACTGTGCAAAACCTAGACCGTATGACAGACTTGAACAAGGATCTCGATGGACTATGGTATTCGATGGGGCTTCCAACGCCTTAGGTAACGGAATTGGTGATGTGATCATCTCTCCTGAAGGATGCCACACTCCTTTTACCGCCAGACTATGCTTCGATTGTACAAATAATATGGCCGAGTATGAAGCATGCATCTTAGGTCTAAGAGCTGCTATTGACTTAAGGATCAAGCATTTGGATGTGTTTGGAGATCCTGCTTTGGTGATCAGCCAAGTAAAAGGAGATTGGGACACTAAACACCCTAATCTTATCCCTTACAAGGAACTTGTGCTATCCCTAATTCCTCACTTCGAAGAGATCACTTTTGAACACTTCCCTAGAGAAGAAAACCAGTTCGCTGACGCTCTGGAAACCATGTCCTCAATGTTCAAAGTCATATGGGACAACGAAGCCCCTATGATTACAATTGAAAGATTTGATGAACCTGCACATTGCTATGAGCTTGACACCGATGCAGAAAAGCCGTGGTACCATTAGGTAATGAGATACCTTGAAGTGCAAGAGTATCCAGAGGGAGCATCTATCAATGATAGAAAGTTATTACGAAGATTTGCAGCCAAATTCTTCCTAAGTAATGGGATATTGTACAAGCGCAACCATGATTCGACTCTACTCCGATGTGTGGATAAGAGGGAGGCATAGGAAATCATGGAAGACATGCACAATGGCCTTTTTGGTACTCACTCAAGTGGACATACAATGGCTAAGAAAATCTTAAGAGCTGGCTACTATTGGTCAACGATGGAGACCGATTGCCATCAACATTCAAGAACTTGCCACAAATGCCAAATTTACGCTGACAAGGTCCATGTACCTCCGATCCCTCTGAATGTCATGTCCACTCCGTGGCCATTTGCAATGTGGGGTATTGACATGATCAGAGAGATCAAGCCCACAGCTTCCAACGGACACCGCTTCATTCTTGTTGCTATAGACTATTTCACCAAATTGGTCGAAGCCGCCTCATTTGCCTCAGTCACTAAGAACGTGGTAGCCAGATTCATCAGACACAATCTTATCTGTCGTTATGGTATCCCTAAAAGGATCATCACCGACAATGGGACTAACGTCAACAATGCCATGATCAGGGAATTGTGCACTCAATTTAAGATCAAGGATCACAATTCTTCTCCGTATAAACCGAAAATGAATGGTGCAGTCGAAGCAGCCAACAAAAATATCAAGAAGATTGTGCAGAAAATGGTAGTGACCTATAAAGATTGGCATGAGATGCTACCATTTTCTCTACATGGTTACCGTACTTCAGCTAGAACATCAACTGGGGCAACTCCCTTCTCTCTAGTCTATGGCATGGAATCCGTTTTGCCGGTGGAAGTTCAAATCCCCTCGATGAGGATTATGATTGAGGCAGGCCTAAGTAAAGACGAATGGATTCAAACGAGATTGGATCAACTGAACTTGATCGATGAAAAACGATTAGCTGTTATCTTCCATGGTCATACGTATCAAAAACGGATGATCAAAGCTTTCAACAAAAAGGTCAAGCCTCGAGCATATCAAGTTGGTGACCTGGTGATAAAACACATCATTTTACCACAAGGTGACCCCAGAGGAAAATGGACTCTCAACTATGAAGGGCCATTTGTTGTCAAGAGAGTTTTCTCTGGCGGTGCCATGATGCTAACCACCATGGATGGTGAAGACTTCCCATATCCTATAAACGCGAACATAGTTAAAAAATACTACGCATAAGAGACCCGTTAGGTTGACACACCTAAGAAAAATCAGGGCATCCCGGCAAACCAAAAGGTTTGGGAAAAAATTAGGGATATATGCAAAAGATTGTACACCCGACAAGCTTAAAACTCGAAAGGGCGACTTGGGCAAAAAAGGGTATCCTGGTGGACCGAAAACCCAAAAGGGAGGTTCAGGCAAAAATTAAGGATTAAAAGCGTACGACTATGTCCCATAAAATCAACGCGGTCAACACTATCACCAAGGTCCAAGTTCAAATGGTCCAGGATCAATCCAATCAACTTCGATCAACAACAAGGGACGTTCAAAGACATTGGGGCAATAGTAGAGCTGAAAGGCAATGAGATCATTTCACATGGCTATTTGTTTTTCATTCTTAGTTTTCTTTTCGACGATTTCCTCTTACTAGGATTTCCGTCTCTATGTACAAAAACGCTTGTTCATGGGCAAAATATCAATACAAATACACTTTGAAGTGCAAAATGGTCTGTCTCTGTTTTGTATGCAAATTTGTCCAATGACTAAAATTGAATGAATATATGCATATGAACATAATTAAAGCTATTTGGCACATGTGTCCTGCCAAGCAGCAGCCTCAACAGGGCATCAATGCACAACTGCAGTAAGCATCCCTTTAATGAATGTGAAGTAGTCCCACAGAGTTATCTCACCATCATTATCCCCACCGGGGTGTTGGAAATAAACCTTTCCCCAACGGAATTGCCCGTAAAATATCCATGCACGGGACGATCCTTGGCCAACGTCTCAATCTCTTGACAGCTTTTTTTCCAGCTAAAGCCTAGGAGATATCTTCTTAAAGGGAATCCATCTCCTCAGAAGATTTTATTCCCCACAGAGTTATCTCGTCATCATTATCCCTATCGGGACAACCCCAATGCAACCTTTCCCCAGCGGAGTTACTTGCAAAAATTTATTCATAAAGGATAAACTCCCTGCCAGAGTCTCAATCTCTTGACAGCTTTTTTCCAGCTAAAGCCGAGAAGATCTCTTCCTAAAGGGAATCCACCTCCTCAGCAGGGTTTATTTCCCCAACAAGAGTTTATTTCCCCGGGCCAAGTGCAAATTCCTCAACGTACAAGACACCCCGATTTCCCCAGTCGAGTAAGCACTCCCCGGTGAGCCCATCATCCCCAGATGATCCCATCATTCCCAGTGGAGTATATCTTCCAACCAGGGTTTTTTTATCCCCAGTAGAGTATATCTTCCAACCAAGATTTTATTCTCCAAGTTGAGTCTATCCTCCCCAGCTGAATAAACACTCCCCACTGAGTCCATCTTCCCCAGCGGAGTACATCTTCCAACCAAGATTCTATTCCCCAACGGAGTACAAATCCCTCAACGGAACCCAAATTCCCCATTTGAGTCCGAATCTCCCAGCTGAGTATATTCTCACCAAGCTAAGCCTGCCTTGCTTGACTGAGTCTATACTCTCCAGTTAGAATTTCCCCTTCAAATGACTGCAAATCACAGGGCCACAACCCCTAATCCCTAGTAAAGTCTTCAACAAAGCCTTTATTGTTACCAAGAAATTCTATGAAGCCTGGATCCAACCAGATATTAGCACAATTTTCAAGTTATACTGAAGCCTGGACCCGACCAGATAATAGTTTGACTTCTTCAACTTCTGAAGCCTGGACCCGACCAGATAACAGTTTGATTTCTTCGATTACTGAAGCCTGGACCCGACCAGATAATAGTTTGACTTCTTGAGTTACTGAAGTCTGGATCCGACCAGATAACAATTGATCTCATTTCTCAAAGAGCTATGAAACCTGGACACGACCAGCCCAACTCTTCAAAGATATAGAAGAACCTAAACTTAATCCAACTAAGGTTTTAACCACTTGTTCCCAGTATAGTTACTTCTTTATTCCCCAACAAAGGACTGAGAAACCTGGATCCGACCAGATATCATTCCTCATTTCCATCTTTTCAAGAAAGTCATTGCGAAGCCTGGATCCGACCAGATAGAAATCATCCTCAGAGATTCATTGTGAAACCTGGAAACCGACCAGATAACAACTAAATCTCCAAGCAGTTCATTGTGAAGCCTGGACCCGACCAGATAAAAATTAACTTCATCAGAAATCTGCAAAGCCTGGACCCGACCAGATGACAGTTTTCGAACGGTATATTATGAAGCCTGGACCCGTCCAGATAACAATTAACCCTGATCCCCAGAAAGACACTATGAAACCTGGATTCGACCAAATAATAATACAACTTTCCAAAAGACCATAAAGCCTGGATCCGACCAGATAGCAGTCTTCAAGAAGTTACTGTGAAGCCTGGATCCGAGCAGATAATAGTTAATTCACCCTTACCTCCAACAAGTTACTGTGAAGCCTGGATCCGACCAGATAACAGTTAACCTCCACATCCCCAATAAGTTGTTATGAAACATGGACCCGACTAGATAACAGTTTTTAAGGAATTTTTTGCAAAGTCTGGATCCGACCAGATAACAGTTAATTCATCTCTTCCCCAAGTAAGTTGCCATGAGACCTGGACCCGACCAGATAGCAATCGACTACTTCATCCTCAGCAACTGTGAAGCCTGGATCCGACCAGATAACAGCTGATCTTGGAGTGACGTTCCCCAACAAAAGCATCTCTTCAAAAGAATTTGAAGATATGCATATTCTTCATTTCCAACAGGCGATCAATGATTCAACCTCCGAAGATTTCCTCAGCAGTAGTCAGGGATTTATTTTCCCGGACGAAAACACATTTCGCATTCAAACATCATATCATGTACATAACAATTCATTTAGCATGATACCACATCTGGTGAGCATCATGCAAGCATCTGCATTTTCCTAACCCCTTTCTCACAGGTAAAACAACAAGTTTAGTTTGGATCAACAGGGGATTTGTGCTGATACTTCTTCCAGAGTTTACCAACATTCCTCCAAATGGCATCTATAAGCCCATTCACCGTCCATCTTCGAGTGCAAATTTCTGGGCACTCTAGTGTTCAAACTTCTTTCACCATCAAGTCACGAATGCCGGATCCGCCAATCTAACTCTTCAGGCTCAAGAAGTTTGAACAGGGGCAGCTGTTGTACCCCAAAATTTGCCCTCTCAATTCTCAAGGCATCTCTCACAATGATTCTCAAAGTTCAAGCTTGCATAAGTACATTTGGGTCTTCCACCACCAGAATTAAGAGGAAACTGTCAAAAAAGGGAGAAAACATATAAAAATAACATTTTGACGAATTTAGAGGAAAATAGGTCTCCTTCGATTCAGCCCCTTCGATTGCTCAAAAGTTGCTGCTAGCGTGCCTCTTTCGTCTGGGCATGTGACTTCAAATAGGTCTCCTTCGATTCAGAAGGAAATGATCTTCATACGAGCTTCAATTGAGTTTTTGTTTCCCTTTAAAATAGTGTCCTTCAATTCAGGAATGTCCTTCGATTCAGGAATGTCCTTCGACTCAGGAATGTCCTTCGACTCAGGAATGTCCTTCGACTCAGGAATGCCCTTCGACTTGGGAATGCCCTTCGACTCAGGAATGTCCTTCGACTCAGGAAGTAAAGGCCTCCTTTTGGTTTTCTTCAATTCAAAAAGTCAATAATCTTCTGAAAACTTCCTTCGATTTAGAAGTTAATAACCTTTTGAAAAGGGGCCATTCAAAGAACACACAGTTGGTTCATTGGAAGGACACATAACTGGTGAAAACGAATGTTGTGTTGTTCTAGTCTGGTCGAAAGGTGTAGAAAGATGGAGGATTCGACTCAAAAGATCAAGTTGAACATTTAGCCCCATAGGCTAGGCTACGTGTTTTCCCTTTTCAGGCCTTTACCCATTTGTTGTCCAAGACCACTTGCACTTAATAGCATAGTACTACCTTTTAGAAAAGTTTGTCTTGAGCCTTGCGCCTGTTTTCCTTCAGAAGGAAGCAACCCATCTGAACCATTCATCTTGCTTTATGGCACAAGTGGACATTTACTTTCCAGCTGAGCCTTATTTTATTATTTATTTCTCCCCAAGCTTCCCAAAAGCCTTTCTCTATAAATAGAGAGTTCATTTTCACAAAGATAGAGGATTTTTGGACCAGAGGAACGAATCCCCCAAATTTTCTCAAACACAACAAAAAAACTCTCAGGTTCATCAACACTTGTGAAATCACCAAAAACCAGAACCATCATTACCTCCTTCAATTTTGAAGAACAACACATTCCAGTTTCCTTCGACTCAAGGAGCATCCCACTTGTTCTTTCCTTTGAATCCAGTGTCGAAGGCCTACCCTGGGTCTTTTCCTTCGAATCCAGAGGCATTCAAAGCAACCGCTTCAAAGTCCAGAACACGCTCCAACCTCCAACAAGGTAAGTCATCTTTAACCTTTGGCCTTTCATTTCCAGCATAGCATGTAAATAAAATTTCTTTTCGTTTCAAACATGTACATACTATTTTCTTCTTTTTGTTTTGTTTTCACTCTCTTAATATGTGTCATGGTTAACAATCTTCTTGGCTTTTTCTCTTGGTACATTTAAATACGCTTTAAAGAATTAATCTAGTCTTAAGGTGATGTTGGTATGGCCTTGAGCCATATTTCTATTCAAACTCAAATGAAAGAAATAGGAGACATAAAAGTTAGAAACGAAGCCTCTGGCTTCCATACTAACCTTCAGGCCAAATGAAAGAGGCAGTCGAAAGGCACAACATGCTAGCATCCAGGCCCTAATCGAAAGTCAAAATATGCTGGCTTCTAAGCCCCAGTCGAAACCCATTCTTTCGCCCCTTTTCAGGTAAGGTCGAAGAAGGCCAAAAATGGCAGAATCGAAGGGCTGCTGCCCTAAGTCTAAAGATCCATTTTTCTTGCTTTTACCTTGTTTTTTCCTTTATATTTTCATGCAATTCAATATGGTTGTAATAGTATAGGATTTATTTTTTTCACTCTTTTATTACCTTCATAAATGTTAAGTAATTAGGCGTGTATGGCAAGATAAAATCAACAAGTAGACAACCCAAAAATCAAAGATAAATGCATGCAATCAAACACACTTGCACACATGCACCCTTAGGGAAATTCCACTTGTTGCCTTACAAAAATGGCCATGTTATGCATGTGGGATGTCTTAGCACAAACAAATCTAAAAAGATCATAGTCCCTCGATGACGCTATCAAAGTTGCCTTTCAAAATGATCTTAGTCCCTACAGAAAAGTGCTAAGCCATTTCACAACATTATTATCATGACTATACGATGACCCACGTCTATCCCTTCACATCCAACGATGGGGCTTCTTATCAAATCAATGGTAAGATAGCCACATCTAAAGGAGGAGGAAAAACACATCTAAAACCTTTTGAGTAGGTAGATTACTTTTAGTTATTTGCTCAATTTCAAAACAAACATCCTTGCTATTTTCAAAACAATCACATACATCTTTCCAAAACTTGAAATATTTTCAAAAGCTCAACACTTTGCATACATTCTTACGAACGGGAATCATTGCAAAGTTCTCCTAAACGATGGCACCTTTTCAAAATACTTTCAAAACCACACAAAAGCATAATTTTCAAACAAAAGCAAGTGATCTAACAAGTAACTAAGAACCCATGGAAAACCATGGATGGAAAGGGTGCTAATACCTCCCCTTTTCATAATCTACCCCTCGAACTCAAGAAAACGTCTCGAAAGGTCTTTCATGTGATTTTTCACCTTTCCTTATTGGATAAAAGAAAAGTCGATGGCGACTCTTGCTAAAACGCAACATTTTGCAAACACAAACGCAAAACCCCAAGTCAGTTCTCCCACCGTATCACAATGACCTTATCTCAAATTCTACCACAACTGTTGAAAACCAACCTGATAACTTTGAGGAAAGCCCCGAAGAATCCCAGTACCACATCTCCGCTGTATAATCCGAACGCCCGTTGTGCCTATCACTCTGATAGCCCGGGTCATGATACGAACAAATGCCGGGCTTTGAAGAATAAAGTGCAAGACTTGATTGAAGCTAAGGAGATTGAGTTTGACGCTCCAGAGAAACCCAACGTCATAACTGCTCCTATGCCCAAACATGACCAGGGAGTGAATGCAATTGAAGATGATGAAGAAGAGTCAGATATCGACAGCTGGATTTACCCGACTACTAACGGTGGCTTGAACAACTGGACGGCGAAGGACTTCATGCCCGTTTCTTTTATTACACAGTAATTGAATTCTGTTTTGAGATTTGTAATAGACAATATGTAACTTTACGGCCCAGTGCCTTGCCCGAGGCACCTTGGTTTTGTTTGTGAGGGCTTATTATTTATCATTTTCATATATCATCAATAAAGCATTGGACATTTTCTTGCATTACAAATTTTGCGCTCCTTGTTTTTCTTTTCTATCTTACACTTTATCAAAAACAACTATTGTCTTACACATACTCACATATCATAATACATGTCCACATCCACTCTGGATCCCATTGATAACGACTTTGCTATTGCCATTTATAACTTCGAAAATCCGATCAACCAAGCCGAGGACGAAGGTGACGATGATTGTGAGGTGCCTGGGGAACTTGCTAGACTGTTACTACATGAAGAGAGGGCCATACAGCCTCATGAAGAGCCAGTGGAAGCAGTGAATTTGGGTACAGAGGAAGACAAGAAAGAGGTCAAGATAGGCGCGAATCTAGAACCTAGTGTCAAGCAACGGTTGATACAGATGCTACGTGACTATGTTGAGATCTTCGCTTGGTATTACAAAGATATGCCTGGTTTAGACACTATCATTGTGGTTCACCGCCTGCCAACTAAGAAGACTGTCCTCCGGTAAAGAAGAAGGTTCTCCTTATGCGCCCTGAGATGTCTGAGAAAATTAAAGCTGAGGTCATGAAACAGTTTGACGCTGGTTTTCTAGCTGTTACTTCTTACCCGCAGTGGGTTTCCAATGTGGTTCCGGTGCCGAAGAAAGATGGCAAGGTTCGGATGTGTGTGGACTATAGGGATCTAAACAGGGCGAGCCCCAAGGATGACTTCCCACTACCTCACATCGATGTTCTGGTCGACAACACCATGCAGCATAAGGTCTTATCCTTTATGGATGGTTTTTCTGGTTACAATCAGATTAAGATGGCTCCCAAAGACATGGAGAAGACAACCTTCGTTACGCAGTGGGGCACCTTCTGTTACAAGCTAATGCCTTTCGGGTTGAAGAATGTTGGGGAAACTTATCAGTGCGCCATGGTTGCTTTGTTCCACGACATGATTCACCATGAGATTGAGGTTTATGTTGATGACATGATTGCAAGGTTCCAGACTGAAGAAGAACACCTTGACCATCTCCAGAAACTATTCGGCAGGTTGAAGATGTACAAGCTGAGGTTAAACCCGAACAAGTGCACCTTCAGGGTAAGGTCTGGTAAGCTGCTGGGTTTCATCGTTAGTGATAAAGGTATTCAAGTGGATCCTGCAAAGGTGAAGGCTATACATGAGATTCCAGCTCCCCGAACAGAAAAGGAAGTTAGAGGCTTTTTGGGACGTCTGAACTACATCGCCCGATTCATTTCACATCTGACTGCTACTTGTGAGCCAATCTTCAAGCTGCTGAAGAAAGATCAAGTGGTAAAATGGAATGATGAATGTCAGGTCGCCTTCGAAAGGATCAAGGAGTACCTCTAAGAGCCACATATTTTGATACCTCTAGTTGAAGGGAGACCTTTAATCTTATACTTGACAGTACTTGACAATTCAATGGGGTGCATGCTGGGACAGCATGACGAGTCTGGCCGAAAAGAGCACTGTGATCGGTGGATCTGGAACTGACTGTTTAACGCTGGTTTCGCGAAATGTCGCGGAAGCAAGAGTCGCCACCGTCTTTTATTTTCTCCAAATGGAAAGGACAAAAGCACAGAAAAATTCCTTAAAAGAGATTGCTCTCGGTTCGGGAGGTAGGTTATAAAAAGGGAAGGTGTTAGCACCCTTTCTATCCATGGTTATCCATGGGCTCTTAGATACTTGCTCACTTGTGTTTTCAAAAATGGTTTGTTTGCTTTTCAACTGTGGGTTTTAAAAAGTTTCTTTGAAAATTTCAGTTCGACTCTTGTATCGGTCCTCAAGAGTGTTTGAAAAATTGCTTTCGAAAGCTTTTTGAAAAGGTGTTGGTGTGAAAAGTCTTTTTGAATTTGTTTTGAGATTAGAGCAAGTATCTAGAGTCGTCTACCTACCCTAAGGAATTCGTCTGTGTAAATGTCCTTAAAAGTAGTGCCATCCCACCATTGAGAAGTAGGTAGCACCACCGTTGGAGGTGTTCGGGTCAATTCGAGTTTCGGGACATGGTGATCACCAGAGCAATGGGAAGACACCTTAGAAGCTACCCTCATGCCAGGTTCCCGGATCATGAGGACTTACTAAGACATCCTCTACTCGACGACCACCTTTCGAGGCAAGGCAACAGTGAGGCGTACCCTAGGGGTGGTGTGTGATTTGTGTGTCGTTTTCATTTGTATTTATTTTGTCATGTTATTGGTGTCCTACGCTTGATTTTATTTTGTCCATACAGTCTTTCATGCTTTTGATTAACAGTTAAAGATATTTGCGAGAAGAGTAAATTCTAAGCTATTACAAACGGCGCGGGTCCACATCGCCAAAATTAACCAGGACCCGATTTGACAGAAAAATAAAGGAATTAAAAGTGCGAGAAGTAATTACAAGGCTTCGGGAGAGGTACATAATTATTTAAATGACATAAAATAAATATGCGAATAAACAAGAGATTAAGAACGAAACGAGGGCGTTGGACCCTTTTGCAAAAATTAAAATTAATGAGGAATTAAAATTAAAATTAAAAGAAAGCGAGAATTTGTTTTTTTAGTATTTTTATGTATTTTAAGATTTGATAGAAAAAAGAAAGCATTAATTAAAATTAAAATAAAATGCTAAACCTAATTCTAATTATTATTATTTTTTAATTTATTAAGAAAAATGTTGAAAATTAACCTAAATTAAACCTAATTTTTATATACAATTTTAATTATGAAAATAAATAAAATATATAAATATTATTGTGAAAAAAGAAAAATTAAAAGGAATAAAACATTTATTAAACCTATTTCTATAGTTTTTAGATTTTTTTATTAAAAGAATTAAAATTGCAAACCTATTTTAAACTAATTAATTTACAAGCATTTATTTACAAGAAATATTAAAGTAAAATATTAATCATATTTTTTATCTTTTCTGATTTTTATGATGTTTTTATATTTTGTAAAAAATAATATATTAATTAAACAAGTGATAATTAAAATAAAAATAGAATTAAAAATAAAGAAAACAAAAATTATGCAAACCTTGGGGGGTGGTAGTCCCCAAATAGGAGGTTAAATCCAAGCAATTCTGGCCCACTAAGCATGGCCTTGTTGGACTTTTGCTAGACACGTGCACACGCGTTGACTTGAGCTTAGGGTGTTCATCAATTCTGAGCCCTTGGATTGCTGAAGCTAAACGCGTGGCTGGCTTGATTAAGAGGAGTATGGTGCGTCTGCAGCCTTGAAACGCATGTGAACGTGAATTGGAAAATAATATGGAAAGTGTGAAGACTTGAGACTCGAACCCAGGTCATGTGTATTACCAACCTTTATGTGTGCCAGCTGAGCCAATTGCGCGTTCTGATTAATACACAAACAACAAATATTATAAAGAAAACAATCAATGTTAGTGGATCCACGCGCGAAAATTCAAACCAGCGTATCACGTTTTGCCACGACTTCGTCTTCTTCGCGTGCCTGAAATACAAAAACAAAAGCAACGGTTTTCTGAATGTTCTTTTAGGCCGGTTTTGAGAAAATAGCGATTAGCTCTCAAGCATTCATAAATTGAGCGCGAGGGTTGTATCTTCTTCGTCCAGTCATGATGATTCTAATGGTGGTGGTCATAAGTCTCAATTTTTCCTCGTTTTAAAATCCCTAATTTGGAATCCTGTGAACCCTAGAAATCAAACATGGTGAAATCGTACACAACGCATAATA
This sequence comes from Vicia faba, assembly GCA_948472305.1. NCBI lineage: Eukaryota > Viridiplantae > Streptophyta > Magnoliopsida > Fabales > Fabaceae > Vicia > Vicia faba. Next base: position 712,592,496 of record OX451739.1, read on the forward strand.
ATACAATTCAATATAATGGTTAGCTTCAGAACTTCACAAGGAATGTAAATCAAGTATTAAAAATCACAAAGGATGCATAAATCATGATGCACGATTATGAATTTTTCTCTGTACAGTTCATGTTCGTTTTACCAATTCTTGGCGTTGTGATGGATGATTTTGATTGGAATACGTTCAGTGATCTCCAAGGAAGCTAATGGAACAAGAATTGTGCTTTGAATCGACCTGTAAAGATGATTTCAGAATTGCTTTTTTAGACAAAAATTCCAAGTTTTCTTTGTACTCTTTTGCGCAGCTCTGTCTCTATCCTGATTAGGGTTGTGCTTAGGCTTTTGTATTGAGTCTATTAGGTCAAGAAAAATAGCACAAATCCAATGCATTCATGGCTTTTGAAAATTTGATTCTTTAAGATCTTTTCATATCTTTTTCCATGCAATTTTGTGTCAATTAGGATCCAATCAAACTAAATCTTCCCATATTTGAATGTGCACGAATTATTGAGTCTAAAACATGTACAAAAAGATTTTTTTTAGTTTAAGTTAAGTATTTTTCACATATTTAATTGATTTAAATGAATTAATATAAATAAAAATTCAAATAAATAAATAAAAAATGAGAAAATACTTCCCTTTGGGCCAAGTGGTCGTGCACATGCTTAGAATGATGAATCATGGAAGAAAAATGGGCCCATTAGCAATTTTAGGTCATTTGAAGTAATGTTGACTTTTCAAAATATCCAAAAATTTCCCAACTTCCACAAGGCATAACTTGCTCCATTTTTAAGATTTTCTCATGTTCTTGGACATTTTGGAAAGGTCTTTGAGTCCTCTAACCAATGCTTTTGGTCCCATGTCATTTTGATTTACCAATCTCAAGTTATGGCCTTTTACTTAAAGTCCCTTTTTGTTGACTTTTGAAAATGACCTATAATGTTGAAATTGATAACTTTTTGTGAGAGCATTTCTTGGACTTGAAGTATGAAGATGAGTTGTAGGATATGTCTTTCTATTCAAAATGAGCCTTGGATGGAATTTTTCTAATAATCCATGTGAAAGTTATGCCCTGGTCAATTTCAGTTGACTTTTTCAGCTGTCCAAATAAGGAAACTTTTGCATCTTGATGATTTTTTGAGCCAAACTTTGAGAATCATTATCAAGCATTGATCAAATGATGTTTGTGGCTTCAAAATGATATGTTGACCAAAAATTTGAACTTTTGACTGTCAAATGACCATTTTGCCCCTACAGTTGACTGTAGTGCAATTAGGGTTTTTGACTGTGCAATTTTGTGCTGAATGTCTTGAAACTTGATATGAGGATGCTTGGCCATATTTGTAAGCATGTGAGACTTGATTGGACCTTTGGAGACTTCACTTTCTTGATCAGAACCAAAACCCTAATTTTGACTGTTTAGGAGACCTTTGCACTGTACAACCCTTGGGGAATTCTGAGGCATGACTTGGCACTTTCTTAAAGAATATGGGAGGGAAAATTTTGGGGTACAACAGTTGCCCCTGTTCAATATTCTTAGACCTGAGGATGCAGATTGGCTGACGTGCCTTTCGTAATCCGAGGGTAGAAGATGATTGAACACTAGAGTGCCCAGAAATTTGCGCTCACATAGTAGCAGTGATGGTGGAATGGGCTTATAGATGCCATTTAGAGGTTGATGAAATAGGATGATGGGCTTATAGATGCCATCTGGATGCTGATCGCGTAGGAGATTCCTTAGCGAAAACCTGCATACCTGCAAGAGAAAAATGAGTACCTGACACGTTGCAAGAACTGGTTTTCAGATGTTTGGTATAGGTATGTCCTGACTGGTCACAGGAGTTGAATCTGGAGCTTCAAACAATGATGAATGAACCAGAGATGGTTACCACCTTAGCATGAATGGTAAGAGAACCTTGGGCGACTTTAACTTCAACAACGCTCGTTGAGAAAAATCTTAGCGGGAATTACCATCTTTGCAGTATCGGGAAGAGAACCATAGTCAATTATAATCTGAAAGGAATTATCACCTCACTCACCGTCGGAGAGGGAACCATCTGAAAAGGAATTATCACCTCACTCACCGTCGGAGAGGGAACCATAGGAGACTATCACCTCACACTCACCGTCGGAGAGGGAAACATCTGAAAAGGACTTACCACCTCACTCACCGTCGGAGAGGGAACCATAGGAGACTATCACCTCACACTCACCGTCAGAGAGGGAAACATCTGAAAAGGACTTACCACCTCACTCACCGTCGGAGAGGGAACCATAGGAGACTATCACCTCACACTCACTGTCGGAGAGGGAAACATCTGAAAAGGACTTACCACCTCACTCACCGTCGGAGAGGGAACCATAGGAGACTATCACCTCACACTCACCGTCGGAGAGGGAAACATCTGAAAAGGACTTACCACCTCACTCACCGTCGGAGAGGGAACCATAGGAGACTATCACCTCACACTCACCGTCGGAGAGGGAAACATCTGAAAAGGACTTACCACCTCACTCACCGTCGGAGAGAGAACCATAGGAGACTATCACCTCACACTCACCGTCGGAGAGGGAAACATCTGAAAAGGACTTACCACCTCACTCACCGTCGGAGAGGGAACCATAGGAGACTATCACCTCACTCACCGTCGGAGAGGGAAACATCTGAAAAGGACTTACCACCTCACTCACCGTCGGAGAGGGAACCATAGGAGACTATCACCTCACTCACCGTCAGAGAGGGAAACATCTGAAAAGGACTTACCACCTCACTCACCGTCGGAGAGGGAACCATAGGAGACTATCACCTCACACTCACCGTCGGATAGGGAAACATCTGAAAAGGACTTACCACCTCACTCACCGTCGGAGAGGGAACCATAGGAGACTATCACCTCACACTCACCGTCGGAGAGGGAAACATCTGAAAAGGACTTACCACCTCACTCACCGTCGGAGAGGGAACCATATGAGACTATCACCTCACACTCACCGTCGGAGAGGGAAACATCTGAAAAGGACTTACCACCTCACTCACCGTCGGAGAGGGAACCATTTGAAAAGGAATTATAGTCTAGGATAACTTCTACTGAGTCTTTATCAGAAAAATCTGTTGGGAGTCGATTTAGCTGGACTAGAGAAGGCCTTGAAATATGTTTGAGAATTTAACTGCATCTTTCCTGAAAGGTAAAAGTCAGTCATATGCAATGCATGATATGGACCAAGCAATGATGTTCTCAACGTAAATGAAGTTCGTATGATATAATGCGTCTATGCATGCTATAATGATGTATGTGATGTTTTTGTATGTATGTTTTCGTCTAGGACAGTAGATCCTTGACGGGTGCCGGGAAGTCATATCCTGGGCTGATATTGAAGAATAAGCTTTCGCTTCCGCTAGGGATGATAACTGCAAGAATACCGGTAGGAGAAGATGACTCCGTTGCGGAATAAACTTGGCAAATGGAAGATTCTGCGGGGAGAAAAAGATACTCTAGTGACCATGCTGGGAAGCAATACTCTGTGGGAAGAGGGATGCCTTGCTGAATATTTTGCTGGGGATACCCTTGTTGTGCTGGAAGTGTTGATAGACTTCGCTGGGGATAAGGAGACTTTGTCGACGACGCTCTTTCCGTGGCTTTTGGCTGAGGATAACCCAGTTATATCCTGTTAAGGAAATAACTCTTTGAATAAAGCCGGGCGACGCGTTCGTGCTTTGCGAGGATAAGCTTCCAGAATCTACTGGGGATAAGTTTACTGCTTGGGGAGATGGATTCCAACCTTCCTGGGGAACTGGATTGGACTTTCTTGGGGAAGCTTGATATGTTGGGTAAGTGATTCCTTTGAATGTTGAGATACCGCCGGGGAACAATCTTTAGACCAAGACTGTCGGGGATGCTTGTTATGGATATACATGCTGCTGGGGGATGTTGGTATCTGCTGGAGGATACCCAACTTCCTTGAGATTTGATGATTCTGCTTGGAGAGTACACTGACTTGTTTACTCTCTGGGGAATTAAGATGTACCGGTCGTATTCTTTAGCCGAACCTACCTTGGTACCTTGGAGGGCAGAACAATTAGATTGCTTAGACAACTCTTTTATTGCCCCTGTTTCTAGTGTCACCTGCAATCGATTCCTTTGTTTCGTATGCAAATATTTATTAGTTAGCAAATTATTGTCAATGCACATATCACAAATTGAACCTTGGACGTTCTTCGCAAAACAAAACAGAAAAAGAAAAAACACTGGCACGTTTAACTGAAAATATATTTGTATTGATTTTGAATGGCCTGTGAATAGGCATTTTGTGTACAAGAGGCTGACGTCCTAGTAAGAGAACGCCGCCGAACAAAAGAGTTTATACAAGTTTTGTACAAAAGAAAATAAAACAGCTGTGTGAAATATGAATGATCCACCGGGTTTCAACTCTACTATTGCCTTTATAACCCCGAGCGTCTCATCACTTGATGACCTTGGTTGAAGGTGAAGCTGACTGACCGATGCCGTCTGAACTTGATGTAGATACCGGATTCTGGATGCAAAGTGATCAACGAGACATAGTATTACGCTTTTATCCCTAATTTTTTCCTGGACCGCCCTTTTGGGTTTTCAGTCCACCGGGATACCCATTTTTGCCCAAGCCGCCTTTTCAGGTTTTCGACTTGCCGGGTGTACAGATTTTTTTCCATTTTCATCCCTTCATTTTGCCCGAACCCTTTTGGTTCGACGGGAAGCCCTAACTTTTGCCTAGGCATGTCAGCCTAGCGGGTCTTTTTTATGCGTAGTATCTTTTTACTATGTCTGCGTTGGCGGGGTGAGGAAGGTCGTCACCATCCATGTTGGTTAATATCATTGCTCCTCCTGAGAACACATGCTTAACCACAAATGGCCCTTCGTACGTAGGGGTCCATTTGCCCCTTGGATCACTCTGAGGAAGGATGATTCGCTTGATTACCAGATCCCCAACTTGATATTCCTGTGGTCTGACCTTTTTGTTAAATGCCCTGATCATCCGTTTCTGATACGTCTGACCATGACAGATAGCAGCAAGTCTCTTTTTGTCAATGAGGTTGAGTTGATCAAGTCGTGTCTGGATCCAATCATCTTCGTTCAGATTTGCATCCTTCATTATCCGGAGAGAGCGTATTTGCACTTCGATCAGTAAGACTGCCTCCATACCATAAACCAGAGAGAAAGGGGTTGCCCCGATTGACGTCCTAGCTGAGGTACGGTACCCGTGTAGAGCGAACGGTAACATATCGTGCCAATCTTTATAGGTCACTGTCATCTTTTGCACGATTTTCTTGATGTTCTTATTTGCTGCTTCTACAGCCCCATTCATCTTCGGTCTGTAAGGAGAAGAATTGTGGTGCTGTATCTTGAACTGTTCGCAGAGCTCAGCGATCATTTTGTTATTCAGATTGGTACCGTTGTCTGTAATAATTCTCTCTGGGACACCGTACCGATAGATTAGATTGTGCCGAATGAACCGTGCCACAACAGTCTTGGTTACAGTAGCGTAGGATGCTGACTCGACCCACTTCGTGAAATAATCAATCGCCACTAGGATGAAGCGATGCCCATTAGATGCCGTAGGTTTGATCTCGCCAATCATATCTATGCCCCACATTGCAAACGGCCAAGGCGCAGTCAGAACATTCAGGGGAACCGGAGGAACATGCACCTTGTCTGCATAAATCTGGCACTTGTGGCATGTCCTGGAATGTTGGTAACAGTCAGCTTCCATTGTGGACCAGTAATATCCTGCCCGTAGGATCTTCTTAGCCATAGTATGCCCACTGGAATGTGTACCAAAGGTCCCTTCATGTAGCTCTTCCATGATCCTTTCTGCTTCAGTCTTATCCACACAACGCAGTAAGGTTGAATCATGGTTTCGCTTGTACAATATGTCGTTGCTTAGGAAGAACTTTGCTACGAATCTTCTCAAGAACTTCTTATCATTGATGGATGCACCTTCAGGGTATTCCTGAGTTTCCAGGTATCTCTTCACTTCATGGTACCAAGGCTTCTCAGTTACCAATTCAGTCTCGAGATCGCAACAGTATGCCGGTTCGTCCAGTTTCCAGATGATGATCCGGGGAGCCTCATTATCCCATTTAACTTTGAACATAGAAGACATTGTAGCTAACGCGTCCGCTAACTGATTCTCTTCTCTTGGAAAGTGCTCAAAGGTTATCTCTGTGAAATGGGGGATCAGGGTCAACACACATTCTCTGTAAGGAATCAAGTTTGGATGTTTCGTATCCCACTCTCCTTTGATCTGATTGATCACAAGAGCGGAATCTCCGAAGACACTCAGAAACTTAATTCTTAGGTCGATCGCAGCTTGAAGACCCATGATGCACGCCTCATACTCCGCCATGTTGTTGGTACAATTGAAACACAGCCGGGCAGTGAGTGGAGTATGAGTACCTTGAGGTGATATGATGATGGCGCCGATACCATTTCCCAAAGCATTGGAGGCTCCGTCAAAGTGCATAGACCATCGGGATCCTGGTTCAGGTCCTTCATCCGGTCCAGGTACTTCACAATCAGTTACTATCATGATGCTTTCATCCGGAAACTCGAAGTTCATTGATTGATAATCATCTACAGCTTGATGTGCCAAGTGGTCTGCCAATACACTTCCCTTGATGGCTTTCTGGGTTGTGTATTGAATGTCGTATTCCGTCAAGATCATTTGCCATCTTGCAATTCTCCCAGACAGAGCAGGCTTTTCGAATATGTACTTTATAGGATCCATTTTTGAGATCAACAAGGTAGTGTGAGTCAGCATATACTGTCTCAGCCGGCGAGCAGCCCATACCAAAGCGCAGCAAGTTTTCTCAAGCAGTGAGTATCGGGTCTCACAGTCGGTAAACTTTTTGCTAAGGTAATAAATGGAATGCTCTTTTCGGCCAGACTCGTCATGCTGCCCTAGCACACACCCCATTGAGTTATCCAGCACTGTCAGGTATAGTATCAGAGGTCTCCCTTTAACCGGTGGCATAAGGATGGGTGGTTCTTGGAGATACTCTTTGATTTTGTCAAAAGCAGCCTGACATTCATCGTTCCAACGTACTACCTGATCTTTCTTCAGCAGCTTGAAGATTGGCTTACAGGTAGCAGTCAGATGTGAGATGAAGCGAGCGATGTAATTCAGGCGTCCTAAAAAGCCTCGGACCTCCTTCTCTGTCTTAGGAACTGGCATCTCTTGAATAGCTTTGACCTTAGCAGGGTCCACTTGAATTCCCTTGTCACTTACCACAAAGCCTAGTAACTTCCCAGATCTTACCCCGAAGGTGCACTTGTTCGGGTTCAATCTCAGCTTGTATAACTTCAAACGGTCAAACAACTTCTGCAGATGATCTAGGTGCTCTTCCTCAGTCTGGGACCTAGCGATCATGTCGTCAACATATACTTCTATCTCGTGATGGATCATATCATGAAATAAGGCAACCATGGCACGTTGGTAGGTTGCCCCAGCGTTCTTCAACCCGAATGGCATGACCTTGTAGCAGAAGGTGCCCCACTGAGTAACAAATGTAGTCTTTTCCATGTCTTCAGGTGCCATCTTGATCTGGTTGTAACCTGAAAAGCCATCCAAGAAAGAGAACACCTTATGTTGAGCCGTATTATCAACAAGGACATCAATGTGAGGTAAGGGGAAGTCATCTTTGGGGCTGGCCCTGTTCAGATCCCTGTAATCGACACACATTCTGACCTTACCGTCCTTCTTAGGTACCGGCACCACGTTAGCAACCCACTGAGGGTAAGAAGTCACTGCAAGGAACCCAGCATCAAACTGCTTCATAACCTCGGCCTTAATCTTCTCAGACATCTCTGGACGCATCCGACGGACCTTTTGCTTAACTGGAGGGCAGTCTTCCTTAGTTGGCAAGTGATGGACCACAATATCGGTATCCAACCCGGGCATGTCTTCGTAGGACCAGGCAAAGATCTCCATATAGTCATGTAACATCTTGGTTAACCGTTGCTTCACGCTGAGCTTTAGGTTGGCACCAATCTTTACCTCTTTCCTATCTGCCTCAGTACCCAAGTTTATTGTTTCCACTGGCTCTTCATGGGGTTGAATTGCCCTCTCTTCCTGAAGCAATAGTCTTGCAAGCTCGCCAGGCACTTCGCAATCATCTTCACCTTTGTCTTCGGCTAAGTTGATCGGATTTTCGAAGTCATAACTGGCAGTAGCAGAGTTGTTACCAGTAAGATCCAGAGTGGATTGAAACCTGTATGAGTGAGTGTGTGTGTAAATACAGCTGTTTTTGAAATATATGTAAAGGAAGGAAAGACAGAAAAGGAGCACAATATTCGCAATGCGAAAATACGTCCAAGATTTTCATTCATGATATATGAAATGACAATTTATATGCCCTCACAAATGATACCACGGTGCCTCGGGTAAGACACCGGGCCAAAGAGTTTATTTATTGTTTATTACAAGATAACAAAACATAGGAATTCATTACTCAGTAACAAGAGAAACAGGGAGATTGTCTTTTGCGCTCCAATTGTTAAGTCCACCGTCGGTTGCCGGGTAGATCCAGCTATCAAACTCAGCTTCATCAACTTCCTCTTCATCCCCAATAGCATTCACTCCATGAGCAGGCAGGGGAGCTGTCACTACGTTAGGCTTCTCAGATGCCTCAAACTGTACCTCCTTGGCGTCAATAAGGTCCTGCAGCTTGTTCCTTAACGCCCAACAGTCATCAGTAGAGTGCCCCGGGCTATCTGAATGGTAAGTACAACGAGCGTTCGGGTTGTACTTAGGAGATGCAGTATTGGGGAACTTCGGAGCCTCCCTGACAGTCACCAAATTGGTCGATAGCAACTGTGGCAGGATCTGCGATAGGGTCATGCTTAACCGGGTAAACTCCCTCTGGGGTCTTTCAGCCCTTTGAGGATTGTTTGGCCGAGGAGCGGCAGCAGGTTTAGCGATCATTACCGCACTGATAGATTGGCGGTGCTCAGGTCTCTCTGGTTTCCTGGAACCATATACGGCACTAGACTCCTTCTTGAATGGTTTCTTTTCCGAACTAGACGATACACCCTTCGCAATCTTTCCAGACTTCAACCCAGCTTCAATTCTCTCTCCAGTTAGAATCAAATCGGTGAACCCAGCAGAAGAATTCCCAATGAGATGGTTGAAAAATGGCCCAGATAGGGTCCCCAAGAACATGTCTACCAACTCCCGATCAGTCAACGGTGGCTGCACCCTACCAGCCAGGCTCTCCACTTCTGAGCGTACTCCTTAAAACCTTCGCTTGCACCTAACGACATACCCTGGAGTTGAGTACGTGTAGGGGAAAGGTCGGCATTATATTGATACTGCTTATAGAAAGCAGTAGCCAACTCCTCCCAGTTACGAACCTTGGTCCCATCCAGCTGATAGAACCATTCGAGATGAGTCCCTGAAAGACTCTCCTGGAAGAAGTGGATCCATAAATTCTTATCCGCAGAGTACGGCTGAATTTTCCGAACATAGGACCTTAGATGCAGCTTGGGACAAGACGCCCCGTCATACTTAGAGAAGGATGGTGCTTTGAACTTGTGAGGGATGATCACACCAGTTGAAAAACCCAGATCTCCGAAATCCAGCCCCGGTACCTGTTGAATCTCCATAGCCTTCAATCTATCCTCCAGTTGCTTGTATCTGTTTTCTGCAGGAGGGTACTGCTCTTCATCAAAATCTGTCTCGTTGTCGGAGACTACCAGACTAGGAACCCTTGCTTCTGCCTGAGGAGAATTCTTGTCAACAGAAGAACCAACCTCTTCCTGTTGCAGAGTATTGTTAAACCTTCGGCCCGAGTTGAACAGAACAGTTCTTCTCTTCTTCTTCTTCTCCTTCTTCAGGAGCATAGCCTTCAGTTCTTCTTGGCCTTGAGCCAGACCCTTGATTAATTCCTGGAACTGCGCATTCTGCGCCTGAAGAGCCTTGATGGAGGTCTCAGTTGATGAAGATTCGTGATTCATGATGCTGAAATAAACAGCGAAGAACTGTAAGCAACCTGAAAAGGGAAAAACCTGCTATGCACATGATGTATGAAATGCGTATGATTTATGTTTTCAAAGACAATCAGGAATCAACTTTGTAAACAAAAAGGAACACACTTCATTAAATTCAACTTTGAAACTGAAATTATTCAATAGGTTGCCTTTAGGCGTTACATGAAAGGAAATACTGAAAAGGAAATAAAACTGTAAGAACACATCTGGAACTTTTTATTGATCCCATGGTCTCCTCTTCTCAGTACGGATGTAGGCATTCAGAGCTCTCTCATTCTCCAACTGCTTTGTCAGCTTCTGGATCTTTGATTCCTGCTCGTTGAACTTTTCCCCGTAAGAATCCCGCTCTTCTCGCAGTTGCGACCAAGATCTCTTCAATGTCTCATAATCAGTAGGTATCTGAGGAGGAAGGACAGTTGGAGTAACACCATCTTTGTCAGGACACTCAAGGATGACGGGTCTGACAGCTTCATACGGCATACCTAACTTCTGAGCACGGATGCGAACCCATTTGTAGTAGGCTTCCATAGGTAAAGAAGTCTTTGGCCCTAACTCCTGTGGGTCAGCTTTATGAACTTTGTCCCAAGCCTTGATGAACCTGCGACGCAGCTCGTCACTATCCACCTGAAACTCGAAACTGATGTGAGGCACCAACATCTCATGGGGGCCTGCTCTTCTTGCTCTTCCAAACTGACGGAGTGCTAGACATGGATTGTAGGAGATCCCTCCTTGAGTACCAATCAGAGGAACATTAGGGTATTCCCCACATCGATCAATAATAGCTGTCTCATCCAAACCTCTGCAAGTCCAAATGATGTCTTTATCGGTGAGAGACATTAACCTATGAGCCCAACCTCTTCCTTCTTGGTTCTTTAGTATGAACTTAGGGAGGTGCGAAATAAACCACCTCACCAACAAAGGGATACAACACCATAGGGTTCCTCGTCTTCAGGTGGTACGGGCATGAAGTTGTTGCAAGATGTCACCCAAGAGAGTGGGCACAGGATTCTGAGACATAAAGATCCTGATGGCAGTGACATTGATGAAGTTGTCAGGATTAGGAAACAGGACTAACCCATAGATTAGGAGAGCCAAGATGTCTTCATATGCCCTAAAGTCCAGGTCATTCCAGAAATTGTTAGCTTTACCAATTAGAAACTTGGCCAAGAAACCCTTAACTCCGCTTCTAGTCACCCAGTTGTCTGTTACCTCTTGATGGGTCAAAGGAAGAGCTGCAGCAACGTCCTCAAGCCTGAGGGTCTTTTCCCAACCAGTAAAGGGAGTCTGATCCAAGATAAGGATACCAAGCAAATCAGAGAACTCTTCCAGGGTAGGGACCAGCTGGAAGTCTTGAAAGGTGAAGCACTGGTACAGAGGGTCATAGAACTGGGTCAGAACACTCATCAACTGTTGATCCCGCTTTGCAGTGACTAAACTGAGAAGAGAACCATGCCTCTGAATGAAGGAAGTGGTGTTTGGAATTCTGCTAACCAACTCATCAAGCAACTCAGGTGAACGAACAAAGTTGAACCGGATAGTATTCCTTCGTACAGGCATCATAATGTCCTACAAAACAGAGCAAAGGTGAAACCCTCTTGTCTTTGAAATGGTCAGTCCTTATGCAGGATGCATGCAATGCTCATGATGCTATGATGTTATGATAAAGCACACCACATATAGATACAAAGGCAAACATGGTAAGGCACACAAGTCACACAAGGCAAGCCCCTAAAGTTTAGGCCAGCATGAGGTCTAGGTACTACCCTCTTTCAGTTCGTTGGTTCATACCTGTCCTAATCAAAAGTAACCGGGTTCTTAGAGGATCCCAATATCATTGACTACCCTCAATCGGTCATAACTCCAGCATCGCAATCTTTTCTTGCGGCCAGAACCATCACGAGAGTTTAGCCTCAATGGGCGTAGCATACTGCTACAATTCTAAAGGCCAAGTTGTGTCAATTAAGGTTCTAAGGTTGTTGGTGCTTAATGACTCCTTAGAAGACCCATATTCTCCTCGTTGCGACACAAGGGATATCGGTACAGACCAAGGTGCCACACCAACGTAGCCACTGTTTCACCCGTGTCGGTCTACGCCGGACAGGTCCCTCACAGCTTATGCTACCTAAACAGGGTATCCCCAGATCCGGGTTAGGATCTATGTAACTCCCATGCAACCCACAATAGTAAAACAAGCAAGTCAATACAATTGAAAACACAGTTATGAACTAACCCTAAGGTACACCTCACTTTAAAAATGTCCCCAGCAGAGTCGCCAGTTCTGTGATCGGTGGATCTGGAACTGACTGTTTAACGCTGGTTTCGCGAAATGTCGCGGAAGCAAGAGTCGCCACCGTCTTTTATTTTCTCCAAATGGAAAGGACAAAAGCACAGAAAAATTCCTTAAAAGAGATTGCTCTCGGTTCGGGAGGTAGGTTATAAAAAGGGAAGGTGTTAGCACCCTTTCTATCCATGGTTATCCATGGGCTCTTAGATACTTGCTCACTTGTGTTTTCAAAAATGGTTTGTTTGCTTTTCAACTGTGGGTTTTAAAAAGTTTCTTTGAAAATTTCAGTTCGACTCTTGTATCGGTCCTCAAGAGTGTTTGAAAAATTGCTTTCGAAAGCTTTTTGAAAAGGTGTTGGTGTGAAAAGTCTTTTTGAATTTGTTTTGAGATTAGAGCAAGTATCTAGAGTCCTTTACCTACCCTAAGGAATTCGTCTGTGTAAATGTCCTTAAAAGTAGTGCCATCCCACCATTGAGAAGTAGGTAGCACCACCGTTGGAGGTGTTCAGGTCAATTTGAGTTTCGGGACATGGTGATCACCAGAGCAATGGGAAGACACCTTAGAAGCTACCCTCATGCCAGGTTCCCGGATCATGAGGACTTACTAAGACATCCTCTACTCGACGACCACCTTTCGAGGCAAGGCAACAGTGAGGCGTACCCTAGGGGTGGTGTGTGATTTGTGTGTCGTTTTCATTTGTATTTATTTTGTCATGTTATTGGTGTCCTACGCTTGATTTTATTTTGTCCATACAGTCTTTCATGCTTTTGATTAACAGTTAAAGATATTTGCGAGAAGAGTAAATTCTAAGCTATTACAAACGGCGCGGGTCCACATCGCCAAAATTAACTAGGACCCGATTTGACAGAAAAATAAAGGAATTAAAAGTGCGAGAAGTAATTACAAGGCTTCGGGAGAGGTACATAATTATTTAAATGACATAAAATAAATATGCGAATAAACAAGAGATTAAGAACGAAACGAGGGCGTTGGACCCTTTTGCAAAAATTAAAATTAATGAGGAATTAAAATTAAAATTAAAAGAAAGCGAGAATTTGTTTTTTTAGTATTTTTATGTATTTTAAGATTTGATAGAAAAAAGAAAGCATTAATTAAAATTAAAATAAAATGCTAAACCTAATTCTAATTATTATATTTTTTTAATTTATTAAGAAAAATGTTGAAAATTAACCTAAATTAAACCTAATTTTTATATACAATTTTAATTATGAAAATAAATAAAATAAATAAATATTATTGTGAAAAAATAAAAATTAAAAGGAATAAAACATTTATTAAACCTATTTCTATATTTTTTAGATTTTTTTATTAAAAGAATTAAAATTGCAAACCTATTTTAAACTAATTAATTTACAAGCATTTATTTACAAGAAATATTAAAGTAAAATATTAATCATATTTTTTATCTTTTCTGATTTTTATGATGTTTTTATATTTTGTAAAAAATAATATATTAATTAAACAAGTGATAATTAAAATAAAAATAGAATTAAAAATAAAGAAAACAAAAATTATGCAAACCTTGGGGGGTGGTAGTCCCCAAATAGGAGGTTAAATCCAAGCAATTCTGGCCCACTAAGCATGGCCTTGTTGGACTTTTGCTAGACACGCGCACACGCGTTGACTTGAGCTTAGGGTGTTCATCAATTCTGAGCCCTTGGATTGCTGAAGCTAAACGCGTGGCTGGCTTGATTAAGAGGAGTATGATGCGTCTGCAGCCTTGAAACGCATGTGAACGTGAATTGGAAAATAATATGGAAAGTGTGAAGACCTGAGACTCGAACCCAGGTCATGTGTATTACCAACCTTTATGCGTGCCAGCTGAGCCAATTGCGTGTTCTGATTAATACACAAACAACAAATATTATAAAGAAAACAATCAATGTTAGTGGATCCACGCGCGAAAATTCAAACCAGCGTATCACGTTTTGCCACGACTTCGTCTTCTTCGCGTGCCTGAAATACAAAAACAAAAGCAACGGTTTTCTAAATGTTCTTTTAGGCCGGTTTTGAGAAAATAGCGATTAGCTCTCAAGCATTCATAAATTGAGCGCGAGGGTTGTATCTTCTTCGTCCAGTCATGATGATTCTAATGGTGGTGGTCATAAGTCTCAATTTTTCCTCGTTTTAAAATCCCTAATTTGGAATCCTGTGAACCCTAGAAATCAAACACGGTGAAATCGTACACAATGCATAATAATACAATTCAATATAATGGTTAGCTTCAGAACTTCACAAGGAATGTAAATCAAGTATTAAAAATCACAAAGGATGCGTAAATCATGATGCACGATTATGAATTTTTCTCTGTACAGTTCATGTTCGTTTTACCAATTCTTGGCGTTGTGATGGATGATTTTGATTGGAATACGTTCAGTGATCTCCAAGGAAGCTAATGGAACAAGAATTGTGCTTTGAATCGACCTGTAAAGATGATTTCAGAATTGCTTTTTTAGACAAAAATTCCAAGTTTTCTTTGTACTCTTTTGCGCAGCTCTGTCTCTATCCTGATTAGGGTTGTGCTTAGGCTTTTGTATTGAGTCTATTAGGTCAAGAAAAATAGCACAAATCCAATGCATTCATGGCTTTTGAAAATTTGATTCTTTAAGATCTTTTCATATATTTTTCCATGCAATTTTGTGTCAATTAGGATCCAATCAAACTAAATCTTCCCATATTTGAATGTGCACGAATTATTGAGTCTAAAACATGTACAAAAAGATTTTTTTTAGTTTAAGTTAAGTATTTTTCACATATTTAATTGATTTAAATGAATTAATATAAATAAAAATTCAAATAAATAAATAAAAAATGAGAAAATACTTCCCTTTGGGCCAAGTGGTCGTGCACATGCTTAGAATGATGAATCATGGAAGAAAAATGGGCCCATTAGCAATTTTAGGTCATTTGAAGTAATGTTGACTTTTCAAAATATCCAAAAATTTCCCAACTTCCACAAGGCATAACTTGCTCAATTTTTAAGCTTTTCTCATGTGCTTGGACATTTTGGAAAGGTCTTTGAGTCCTCTAACCAATTCCTTTGGTCCCATGTCATTTTTATTTACCAATCTCAAGTTATGGCCTTTGACTTAAAGTCCCTTTTTGTTGACTTTTGAAAATGACCTATAATGTTGAAATTGATAACTTTTTGTGAGAGCATTTCTTGGACTTGAAGTATGAAGATGAGTTGTAGGAAATGTCTTTCTATTTAAAATGAGCCTTGGATGGAATTTTTCTGATAATCCATGTGAAAGTTATGCCCTGGTCAATTTCAGTTGACTTTTTCAGCTGTCCAAATAAGGAAACTTTTGCATCTTGATGATTTTTTGAGCCAAACTTTGAGAATCCTGATCAAGCATTGATCAAATGATGTTTGTGGCTTCAAAATGATATGTTGACCAAAAATTTGAACTTTTGACTGTCAAATGACCATTTTGCCCCTACAGTTGACTGTAGTGCAATTAGGGTTTTTGACTGTGCAATTTTGTGCTGAATGTCTTGAAACTTGATATGAGGATGCTTGGCCATATTTGTAAGCATGTGAGACTTGATTGGACCTTTGGAGACTTCACTTTCTTGATTAGAACCAAAACCCTAATTTTGACTGTTTAGGAGACCTTTGCACTGTGCAACCCTTGGGGAATTCTGAGGCATGACTTGGCAATTTCTTAAAGAATATGGGAGGGCAAATTTTGGGGTACAACAAGCACGTTATTTACTACCTTAGCAAAAAGTTTACCGACTGAGAGACCCGATACTCACTGCTTGAGAAAACTTGTTGCGCTTTGGCATGGGCTGCTCGCCGGTTGAGATAGTATATACTGACTCACACTACCCTATTGATATCAAAGATGGACCCAATCAAGTATATCTTCGAAAAACCCGCCTTGTCCGGAAGAATAGCAAGATGGCAGATGATCTTAATCGAGTATGACATCTAATACACAGCCCAAAAGGCAATCAAGGGGTGTGTATTGGCAGATCATTTGGTGCATCAGGCCGTGGATGATTACCAGACTATGAATTTCAAGTTTCCGGACGAGAACATCGTGTTGGTGACCAACTGTGAAGAACCTGGACCAGATGAATGACCTGAGGAAGGATCCCGATGGTCTATGTATTTTGATGGAGCCTCAAACGCGTTGGGTAACGGTATTGGCACTATGATCATATCTCCTGAAGGATGTCATACTCCGTTTACCGCCTGATTATGTTTTAACTGCACCAACAATATGGTGGAGTATGAAGTGTGAATCATGGGTCTTCGAGCAGCTATTGACCTAAGGATTAAATTTTTGAGCGTATTCGGAGATTCCGCTCTCGTGATCAGTCAGATCAAAGGCGAGTGGGATACGAAACATCCAAATCTTATTCCTTACAAAGAGTATGTACTGACGTTGCTTCCATATTTTGAGGAGATAACCTTTGAACATTTCCCCAGAGAAGAAAACCAGTTAGCAGACGCGCTAGCTACCATGTCTTTTATGTTCAAGGTCAGATGGGACAATGAAGCTCCCCAGATTACCATTGAGAGGTTGGACGAACCCGCACATTGCTGTTACATTGAGACTGAAGAGGTAACAGATAAACCCTGGTTTCACGATGTAAAGAGGTATCTCGAGGCTCAGGAATACCCTGAGGGTGCATCTGTTAATGATAATAAGTTTCTGAGGAGGTTCGGGGCAAAGTTCTTCATCAGTAATGGTATCCTTTACAAGCGTAACCATGATTCAACCTTACTGCGATGTCTGGACAAGAACGAGGCAGAAAGGATTATGGCAGAGTTACATGAAGGTACTTTCGGAACTCATTCCAGTGGACATACTATGGCGAAGAAAATCCTACGGGCAGGATATTATTGGTCTATTATGGAAGCCGATTGTTATCAGCATTCTCGGACCTGTCATAAGTGCCAAGTCTATGCTGATAAGGTGCATATACCTCCAGTTCCTCTGAATGTCTTGACATCTCCTTGGCCTTTTGCAATATGGGACATCAACATGATTGGCGAGATCAGACCTACTGCGTCCAACGGGCATCGTTTCATCTTGGTAGCAATAGATTATTTCACGAAGTGGGTTGAGGCAGCTTCCTTTGCTACAGTAACCAAGAACGTCGTAGCACGGTTTATCCGACACAACTTGATCTGTCGATATGGTGTACCAGAGAGGATCATTACGGACAATGGTACAAATCTCAATAATACAATGATCACCGAGCTCTGCAAACAATTTAAGATACATCATCACAACTCTTCTCCCTACCGGCCAAAGATGAATGGGGCTATTGAAGCGGCTAATAAGAACATCAAGAAGATTGTGCAGAAGATGACGGTGACATACAAAGACTAGCATGAGATGTTACCATTCGCTCTTCATGGGTACCGTACCTCAGCATGGACGTCAACAGGGGCAACACCCTACACTTTGGTGTATGGTATGGAGGAAGTCTTTCCCATTGAAGTCCAGATACCCTCTCTCCAGATTATGAAGGATGCAGGTTTAAGCGAGGGCGATTGGATCCAGACCCAGCTTGATCAACTGAATTTAATCGATGAAAAGAGACTTACTGCTATTTGTCATGGTCAAACGTATCAAAAGCAAATGATCAAGGCATTAAACAAGAAAGTCAGACGACAAGAGTATCAAGTCGGGGATCTGGTGATCAAACGCATCATACTGCCACAAGGTGATCCCAGGGGCAAGTGGACCCCTATGTACGAAGGGCCATTTGTGGTTAAGAACATTTTCTCAGGAGGAGCTATGATTCTAACCACCATGGATGGTGACGACCTTCCTCACCCCGTCAATGCAGACATAGTGAAAAAAATACCATGCATAATCAAAGACCCGCTAGGTTGACTGGCCTAGGCAAAAATAAGGGCTTCCCGGAGAACCAAAAGGGTTCGGGCAAAAGTAAGGGATGAAAATGAAAAAAAAAAACTGTACACCCGGCAAGTCGAAAACCTGAAAAGGCGGCTTGGGCAAAAAAGGGTATCCCGGTGGACCGAAAACCTGAAAGGGAGGTCCAGGAAAAAATTAGGGATCAAAGCATAACACTATGTCTCATTGGATCATCTTGCAACCAGACTTCATGTATCGACTATCAAGCTCGGACGTCGCCAATCGATCTGATCTAACTTCAACCAAGTAGCAAAGTGATGAGACGCTCGAAGATATAAAGGCAATAGCAGAGTTGGAACCCAGTGGGATTGTTCACATAGCTGTTTTTCTTTGTTTTTCACAAATTGTATAGTTTCTATCTTTCAGAGGCATTCTCTTACTAGGACGCCAGCCTCTTGTACAAAAACGCCTATTTACAGGTTGTGATACCGTGGGAGAACTGACTTGAGGTTTTGCGTTTTTTGTTCGCAAATGTTTCAGTTTAGCAAGAGTCGCCACCGACTTTTATTTTATCCAAAAGGAAAGGTAAAAAAGCACAGGAAAGACCTTTGAGATGTTTTCTTGAGTTCGGGGGGTAGGTTATGAAAAGGGAAGGTGCTAGCACCCTTTTCATCCATGGTTATCCATGGGCTCTTAGTTACTTGTTTAGATCACTTGCTTTTCTTTTCCAATTGTTTGAAATGGTGCTTTGTTTGAAATGGTGCTTTGTGTGGTTTTGAAAGTATTTTGAAAAGAAGCCATCGTTCAGGCAATCTTTGTAATGATTCTCGTTTGTAAGAATGTATGCAAAGATGTTTTATCTTTTGAAAAATGTTTCAATGTTTTGAAAGTTTTTTGGAAATGTTTTGAAATGTGTGTGTTTGTTTGAAAATAGCAAGGATTGTTTTCAAATTGATCAAGTAACTAGAAGCTTATCTACCTACTCAAAAGTCTTTCCTACACATTTTTATTCCTTTGACATTGTTGATTTACCATTGCATTGGTAAACAACCCTATCTTTGGATGTTAAACGGGACGGGCATGGGTCATCGTATGACCATGATAGAAATATTGCCAAGTATCTTAGCAAGTTTTAGGGACCAAGATCATCTTTGTTTAGGCAACCTTTTGAAAGCGTCATCGAGGGACTATGATATTTTGTTTTGTTTTGTTTTGCCAAGATACCTAACATGCATGCCATGGCCATTTTTTAGGCAACAGAGTGAGTGAAACCCTAGAGGTGCTTGTGTGTAATGTGTTGTCATTTTTCATGCATTTTTGTCTTGTATTAGGTCTTTGTATTTGTTTTGATTTTTGTCTTATCATACAAACCCTAATTTACTAAACATGCGTATAATGCAATAAATTGTGTAAAGTAAATCTAAACTATTACAACAATATTATGGGAGGGGGGATACAAGTTTTGAATGAGGATATTTGCACAAAATAAAACCCTAATTCACTATTACAACCCAATTGAATTTATTGTACAATAAATAAATAAGCAATTATTTAAATATGCAATAAAATGTAAATATGCAAAAGAAATGTTTTTTGTATTAATTTTTATGTATGTAAAAATGAGTTTATTTAAGTCTTAAAAATAAGAAAAAAAATGAAAATGATTATTTTTGAAGGGGAAACCCTAATTTTTTTGTTTAAAAGAAATATTGTTTTCTAATATTCATTTTATCCATTTTTGTTCAAGAAAAATAATAATAATATTATGTACAAATATTAAATATTAAATATGTATGAAAAATAAATATTTAATGTATATAAAATATAAAATAAAATATTTAAGTATTTTTATCATTATTTACAAGTTTACTTAAGAAAATAAGTTTTATAAACCTAATAAACTATTTTTATGCCAAAAAATAATAAAAATAATAAAATAAAATGCAAAAAACTAAGAAAATATTTTTGGGATTTTTAATGTTCAGAAAAAAATAATAAAGTCAATAATCACAAAAGAAATAAAAAAATATGCAAAATATAAAAAATGGGCCAAGGGGGTGCAAATAGGAAACAGGGGGGGGGGGTGCAAAAAGTCAGAAAAGCAAGGCCCAGGCGCGCCAGGCCCAGACACTTCATCCCTGTCGTTGCCTTCTTCCTCCTACGCGCGTTTCTTCTTCAAATCCCATTCTTGCTTCTTTGCATAAAATCAAAAACTTGTAACATGAAAAATATAGCACATGACCTCACGAATCCAATGATATAAAGAACATGACCTAACTCTCAAAGACCAAAGAGAATTTTAATGGCCCTAATTTATGACCTAGTTTTTTCAGCATGTTCAACAACCAAATACTCCTAGTTCAGTTAATATAAATACAAACTATGCATATGTACAACTTAAGAAAGTTAAGGACTACATTTTTACTTCACAAACCTAAGCTTAAGGATGTCTAAATAGAGAGATAGAAACTTGACAAATACCTTGTTCAGTTGAGTTTGGATATGGCAATGTGGGAACTTTGAGTGAGGCCCGAAGGTCGTGTGAGCTTGCTTAAAGTCCCCTCAAGCTATCCCAATCCTCAGTTGGCCTTGTAGATGCCTGAATCTTCCTATAGAAGTCAACCTGCAAACTCAAAAAGTGAAAATGGTGAAGCTTGAAACAGGGGTTACAGTTGCAAGACAAAGGCCTGGATAGCTTAGGTAGGAGGTATGGAATGTGTTTGAAGTGATTCAAAGCAAAACGCACGAGCCAATAATTATTTGGCCAAGGTTCTGCAGATGATGCCCTGTTTGGGCAGAAGTTGGTGTTTTTGGTGTTTTAGGATGTTTTGGATGTTGTGAATTCGTGCTTAGGCTTGTTACAATGTTCTGAGGTCGTTTGAAATGATACAAAGTCTTGCCTTTATCAGATGGATGAGATCCATTGACTTTTGCAAGTTTCTTGCTTTTGAAGAAAAGTTGGAAGTGACAATGCCAAAGCCTGTACTTGCTAGCTTATAGACTGCATAGAGTTGGTACAAGTTGCCTGATATTTGTGGATTTGGTTTGCAGCAAAAGATTAGGTTCATGGCTCAAGATAAACAAAGTTGTAAAAGCTAGCTTTATGAAAATGGTATTGAGAACTTTATGCCATAAATGGATTAATTCTTTGTGAAAAGCTCCATAGGTCAGAATAAAGCCAATATCCAATGTGTTACCATTCAATTATGGAGTGTATAAAGGATTAGGACCTGTGATACCAAGTACAAGCATGTTTGAAACTGATTTGCAACTTGTAACATTGTGAAAATGCCTTGCACAAAAGTGATAAATTGCCATTTTCATTTCTTCGATTCTCCCTAACCATAAATGATCTTGGAGAGTTCTTGGACATTTTGGAAAGCTTGTAACATTCTCTACAATCCATCTTTGAAATGCATTTTGAGATTCCTCTTGGAACTAGGTGAAAAGTTGCCATGAAGTTAGGTCAAAAATCTGCCTAAACTAGGGCAAGATTTCACTTTATGGACCCCTATTCACAAAATCATAACTTGAGATCCAAACATCTTTTGGGAAAACTTTGTGAATAAAAGTTGTAGATTTTGTGGAGTAATACAACTTTCGTGTTGGAAGTTTTCTTTGAATCCAATTGCATCATGGTGAAAAAGTTGGGAAAAAATAAGAATTTTTCAACACTTAGAAAAATTATAAGTTATGAAAATTTTTCAATTTAAACCCTAATTTCCAAAATTTAAGTTTCTTGGTGAACAAGTTTCATGTTTTGACACATATTGATGAAATATGACCCTTGGCACTTGATTTTGACCAAAAAGTCAAAGTTTGAATTTTCAGTGTACAGTTGATTTTTGATCAGTTGACTGGAAAATTCATCTGCTAATCCTATGCATTTGAGATATTTTGAACCTTGTGATTAGGTAAAGACGGTTCTATTGAGTCCTTGAAACCATGCTTGAACCCAATTGGTCATTGGTTAGGTCAAAAATCAGAAATTGCCATTCTACAGTCAAAACCCTAATTTTGACCATTTTGCCCTTTTGATGATCTGATCAAATTTCTTGAGGAGTTGTTGTCCAAACTTGATCAAATGGTTCATATGAGTCTATAATGTTGATGTGGATAAAAAATTATGAGGTTTGACTGTAAATTGGCCATGGTTGACTTTTCCCCCAATACAGCTGATTTTTAGGTCAACTGTCCAATTGACTGGGCAAAATGTGATTCAAGGCTTGAAACTTGGTTTGAGCAATCTCAGAGGTCCAACATGAAGTATGAAAGTCACATGAGGCACTGAAAGTCCAAAAATCCCTGTGCAAACTCAAACCCTAATTTCAGGTTATCAGTGCAAGGAGAGGTCTTGAGTTGAGCAAACCCTAATCTGGTCTTTAGTCTAAGAAGTCTTGTGAGGAGAATCTTGATAAAATGAGAGGGCAAATTTTGGGGTACAACATCTTCTCCTGTTCAATCTTCTTGAACCCAAAGAGTTAGATTGGCGAGCTTTGCCGTTCGTGACTCGAAGGTGAAAAGATGATTGGACACTAGAGTGCCCGTAAATTTGCACTCGTCAAAGTGTAGTTGAGGAAATGGGCTTAAAGATGCCATTTGGTGATATGTTAAATCTTGTTGGAGATGGGCTTAAAGATGCCATCCAAGAATGTTTGTTAAATTGCAAAAGAACGAGCATCAGAATGATATCCGTATCTGGAACGTATCTGAACTGTATCTGGAGATTAAATTTGAATGAGCAAAGGAATAGCAGCCGTGTCTGGAGCATATCCGAGTTGCATCTGTATTTGAATCTGAATGAATAACAGAATGACTTCCATATCTGGAGTGTATCTGTATTGTATTTGAGTCAGAAATCTGAATAGGCGACAGAAAGGCATTCGTGCCTGGAGCGTCTCTGGGCTGGGGAAAGAGTCAGAATAAGTGACAGAATGGCAACCGTGTCTGTAGCGTATCTGGACTTGAAAATCTGAAGTCGAGTCTGAATGAATATCAGGATGGCATCGGTGTCTGGAGCGTATCTGAATTGTATCTTGACTTGAATTCTGAATGAGTAATAGAATGACTTCCGTGTCTGGAGTGTATCTTTACTGTATCATGAATAAGAGATCTGAATGAGTAACAGAATGACTTCCGTGTCTGGAGTGTATCTGTACTGTATCTGAATAAGAGATCTGAATGAGTAACAAAATGACTTTCGTGTCTGGAGTGTATCCGTACTGTATCTGAATAAGAGATCTGAATGAGTAACATAATGACTTCCGTGTCTGGAGTGTATCTGTACTGTATCTGAATAAGAGACCTGAATGAGTAACAGAATGACTTTCGTGTCTGGAGTGTATCTGTACTGTATCTGAAATCTTTGAATATTTGTTAAAGATAGTTTTTAATCTTATCCTGAAAAGGGTAAAATGTTAGTTGAAACACAAAGTTATGTTGCATGAAATGTATGATGCAATAAATGTGTTTTATCAATGTTCATGATATATGAATGTAATGTATGCGCATGCAAGCTGATTCGCTGTATTACTGAGGAAAATAAATCCTTGACAGCTGGGGATAACAAAACCCTTGTCCGTTGCCGGGGAAGATAAATCCTTGATTGTGGAGGATGAGAAATCCTTTGACTGTTGGGGATTAAGAAAAATCCCGACTTCTCTGCGGATGTAGGGATCCTTCCTGTCCTTGAAGTTGGAAGATGATAAACATTCTGTTGTAAGAATAATGTCAAGTGTTGCTTGAGAAACCTGCTTGGGGAATCCCGAGAACTTTGATGACTATGGCTGGGGATGGCAGACTTCATTCTATTAAGAATTGTTAAAAACTCTGCGGGGAAGAAGTTTATCCTGTTGGGGAGTAGTGAGAACTCTGTGGGGAGTAGCTATACTGCTGGGGAGATCAGGAGTTTGGGTATTATGCCAATCTACTGGGGAATTATCCTAAGTTGTCGTCTGGTTAGCTGTCAGGCTTCAAAGCAACTTGTTGGGAAATTATCAGGTTTTAAGATAACTCGTAGGGGAATTTGAGGAAACTGGAGGATTTCCACTGGGGTTTAAAGATTGAAGTTTTAGCTCCGCTGGGGACCTTAATGATGTACTGTAGGGATTGCCCCTGGAATAGCCTAAAGATGTTTTCCTATACTTTCAACCTGTCAGTAATTAATCTTTTCCAAAATGTTTATTTGTAAATGGTGATTATATTCAAATGCATATGCTCATTAATAAATCACTGGACGTTTTCAAATAAAACACAGGTGTAAAAAGGAAAAGACAAATAGTTTTTTGCACTTTGAAGTATCTTTGTATTAACTTTGTGTAAGTATTTTGTACAAAGGAGACAGACATCCTAGTAAGAGAACGTTGTCATAAAAATGAGAAAATTTTATACAAAGAAAGATGGCTATGTGTAAAAATTCCATGGGGTTCCCATTCTGCTATAGCCTTCGTAACTCTGAATATCTTGTCTATTTGTTGCTTCGTCCGAAGATGATTGAGTTGATCAGAAGCCCAGAGCTTGTCTGTGAAGAGATTATCCTTAAAGTGATCCGACGAGACATAGTCATACACTTTAATTCACTAACTTTTGCCTGGACCGCCCTTTCGGGTTTTCGATCCACCGGGAAACCCTTTTTTTCCCAAGTCGCCCTTTCGGTTTTTCAACTTACCGGGTGTACAGATTTTTTTTGTTTTATCCCTAACTTTTGCCTGAACCGCCCTTTCGGGTTTTCGATTCACCGGGATGCCCTTTTTTGCCTAGGTGTGTCAACCTATCGGGTCATTTATGCGTAGTATCTTTTGACTATGTCTGCATTCACAGGGTGCGGCAGGTCATCACCGTCCATGGTGGTTAATATCATTGCCCCACCAGAAAAAATGTTCTTGATCATAAATGGTCCTTTGTAGGTAGGAGTCCATTTGCCCCTGGGATCACTTTGTGGCAAAATGATACTCTTGATTACAAGATCCCTGACTTGATATATCTGGCGTCTGACTTTATTGTTGAAAGCCTTGATCATCCATTTTTGATACGTCTGACCATGGCAAACAGCAGTAAGTCGCTTTTTGTCAATCACGTTAAGTTGATCAAGCCGAGTCTGAATCCAATCGTCTTCACTCAAACCAACATCCTTCATGATTCTCAAGGAGGGAATCTGAACCTCGATAGGTAAAACAACCTCCATGCCATATACCAAAGAATAGGGTGTTGCCCCAGTTGACGTGCG
This sequence comes from Vicia faba, assembly GCA_948472305.1. Classification (NCBI taxonomy): domain Eukaryota; kingdom Viridiplantae; phylum Streptophyta; class Magnoliopsida; order Fabales; family Fabaceae; genus Vicia; species Vicia faba. Next base: position 712,617,884 of record OX451739.1, read on the forward strand.
TGCCGTGGTATGATACCCGTGGAGAGCAAACAGTAACATCTCATGCCAGTCCTTGTAGGTGACTGTCATCTTTTGAATGATCTTCTTGATATTTTTGTTCGCAGCTTTGACAACACCATTCATCTTTGGCCGATAGGGAGATGAATTGTGATGTTGAATCTGGAACTGCTCGCACAAGGCGGTGATCATAATGTTGTTAAGGTTTGTACCGTTGTCAATGTTGATCCTTTCGGGGATACCGTACCGGCAAATGAGGTTCTGCTTGATGAAGCGGGCAACAACATTCTTTGTGACGGATGCGAAGGAAGCTGCTTCGACCCACTTGGTAAAGTAATCAATGGCCACTAGGATGAAGCGGTGTCCATTGGAGGCTGTAGGCTTGATCTCCCCAATCATGTCGATTCCCCACATAGCGAAGGGCCAAGGAGCTGTTAAGACATTGAGAGGAACTGGGGGTATATGTACCTTGTCTGCATAGATTTGACATTTGTGACAAGTTCTGGAATGTTGATAGCAGTCAGCTTCCATGGTAGACCAATAATAGCCTTCCCGTAGGATCTTCTTAGCCATCGTATGCCCGCTAGAGTGGGTGCCAAATGTACCATTGTGCACTTCAGCCATGATCTGTTCAGCTTCAATCTTGTCCACACAACGGAGCAGGATGTAATCATGATTGCACTTCTACAGGATACCATTTCTCAGGAAGAATTTGGCAGAGAATATCCTCAAGAACTTTTTCTCATTGACTGAAGCTCCTTCTGGATATTCTTGGGCCTCGAGATACCTTTTGACTTCGTGAAACCAAGGTCGATCCACTACTTCTTCGGTATTAATCTCGTGACAATGTGCTGGTTCATCCATTTGCTCGATGGTGATCTGGGGAGCCTCATTATCCCAGTTAAGTTTAAACATGGATGACATTGTAGCTAGAGCATCTGCTAGCTGATTTTCTTCTCATGGGAAATGCTCGAAGGTAATCTGCTCGAAATGAGGTAGCAATGTCAAGACATGTTCTTTGTAAGGGATGAGGTTGGGATGTTTAGTGTCCCACTCTCCTTTGATCTGACTGATGACCAAAGCTGAGTCTCCAAACACAACCAAAGATTTGATTCCCAGGTCTATTGCAGCCTTGAGACCAAAGATGCAAGCTTCATACTCGGCCATGTTGTTGGTGCAGTTAAAGCAAAGTCTGGCGGTGAAAGGAGTATGGCATCCTTCTGGAGATATAAGCACAGCGCCGATACCGTTACCAAGTGCATTGGAGGCACCATCAAAGTATAGGGTCCATCGGGATCCTTGTTCAGGTCCGTCATATGGTCTGAGATCTTCAATGTTGTCCAATGTCATAATGTCTTCGTCAGGGAAGTCAAACTTCATGGATTGATAATCTTCGACAGCTCGATGAGCAAGATGGTCAGCTAGCACACTCCCCTTTATAGCTTTTTGGGTCGTGTATTGTATATCATACTCTGTGAGGATCATCTGCCATCTAGCTATCCTTCCAGACAAAGCAGGCTTTTCGAAGATGTATTTTATCAGATCCATCTTAGATATCAGTAGAGTGGTATGAGTCAACATATACTGCCTTAGCCGGCGAGCAGCCCATACCAAAGCGCAGCAAGTTTTCTCGAGCAATGAATATCTGGTTTCACAGTCGGTAAACTTTTTGCTAAGGTAATAAATGGCATGCTCTTTTCGTCCAGACTCGTCATGCTGCCCCAGTCCGCACCCCATTGAATTCTCTAGGATGGTCAGATACATGATTAGCGGTCTTCCTTCGACAGGTGGCATCAAGATATGAGGTTCTAGCAAATACTCCTTGATTTTATCGAAAGCAACTTGACAGTCATCATTCCATTTAACTACCCGATCTTTCTTCAACAGCTTGAAGATTGGCCCACAGGTAGATGTTAGGTGAGAAATGAACCTGGCAATGTAGTTTAGGCGTCCCAAGAAACCTCTGACCTCTTTCTCAGTGCGAGGAGCAGGCATTTCTTGTATAGCTTTGACTTTGGCAGGATCAACCTCGATGCCTTTGTTGCTGACAATAAATCCCAAGAGTTTACCAGACCGGACTCCGAAGGTGCACTTGTTCGGGTTCAGTCTTAGCTTGTACTCCTTCAACCTGACAAACAACTTTTGCAAATGGTTGAGGTGTTCTTCTTCCGTTTATGATCGGGCTATCATGTCATCTACGTAGACCTCTATCTCATGATGTATCATATCATGAAACAAAGCTACCATGGCGCGCTGATAGGTTGCCCCAGCATTCTTCAGTCCGAATGGCATCACTTTGTAGCAGAAGGTACCCCATTGTGTAACAAAAGTAGTTTTCTCCATGTCCTCAGGGGCCATTTTGATCTGGTTATACCCTGAGAATCTGTCCATGAAAGAAAAAACTTTGTGCTGAGCTGTATTGTCGACCAGGATGTCAATGTGTGGTAGTGGAAAGTCATCTTTAGGGCTATCCCTATTTAAGTCTCTGTAGTCTACGCACATTCTCACCTTGCCGTCCTTCTTAGGCACGGGCACAATGTTAGCAACCCATTGTGGATAGGAAGTAACATCCAAAAACCCAGCATTGAACTGCTTCATAACTTCGGCTTTGATCTTTTTTGACATGTCAGGCCTCATACGTCGGACTTTTTGCTTAACAGGTGGACAATCTTCTCTTGTTGGGAGGCGATGTGCCACAATATCTGTATTGAGTCCCGACATGTCTTCGTAGGACCAGGCAAAGATCTCAACATATTCATGTAACATCTGAATTAGGCACTCTTTGACACTTGGCTTTAGGTTGGCACCCACTCTAACTTCTTTTCTGTCTTCATCAGTACCCAAGTTGATTGTCTCTAACAGCTCCTCATGAGGTAGAATAGCCCTTTCTTCCTGTTGTAACAGTCTAGCCAATTCTCCCGGCACCTCACAATCTTCCTCACCTTCGTATTCGGCATGGTAGACCAGATCTTCAGAGTCACTGAAGGCCATAGCAGAATTGTTACCCATGGAATCCGGAATGGAAGGGTACCTGCATTTGTAAGTGTGGTGTGTGTAAGGGATAGCCACCTTTAAACAAATAAAATGTAAAAAGAAAGACAATGAACACAAAAGTTTATATGTGAAAACGTCCATGATTCATTAAAATGGCATATGAAGATGAAAAATCAAACCCTTACAAATGGACCTATGTGCCTCGGGTAAGGCACAAGGTTAAAAGTGTACGAATTGTTTGAGAAATATTACAAACCAACAGAAATGTTTGAAAGATAAATTACTGCGGTATGAAAGTGTGATATGGTGGGAAGATAACTGACTGTTTTGGATATGCTGGTTTATGTTTTGCGTTTGTTTTCGCAAAATGTCGCGGTAAGCAAGAGTCGCCACCGACTTTTATTTTATCCAACAAGGAAAGGAAAAAAACACAGAACAATTCCTTTTTCGAGATATTTCTCGGGTCCGGGGGGTAGATTATAGAAAGGGAAGGTGTTAGCACCATTTCTATCCGTGGTTATCCACGGGCTCTAAGGTACTTGCTCAAAGTATTTTCAAAATTTGCTTTTCTTTGTGTTTGTGGGTTTGAAAGAAGTTTTTGTTTGAAATGTGTAAGTGCGAAAAGTTTTGTTTTGTTTTAAAAGGAGCAAGTACTTAAGAACCATCTACCTACTCGAAAAGGGAATCAATCTTTACTAATGTCCTTTAGACAATGCTATCCCACTATTGATGAGTAGGTAGCACCGTCGTTGGAGTTTAAGGGTCAATTCGATTAAGGGACGTGTGGTCACTAAAGCAATTTTAGGACGCCTTAGCAGTAACCCTAATGTCTTAGACCATTTTTATGAGGCAACCGTTTCGAGGCAACTTATGATCTTTGGACAAGAGGGCGACCTCTAAAACTTTCTATACTCAATGACCACGTTGGAAGGCAACCAAGTGAGTTGTACCCTAAGAGTGCGCATGTGCGAGTGTGTTATTTCGGTTAATTTTATCTTTGTACATGTCATGGGTGAGCTATGTTGATTTTAAGTTCATACATTCGATCATGTCACGCATTCCCTATTACCAAACATCTAACAGTTTATAGATTGCAGAATTTAAATTGCGGAAATTAAATCTAAACTATCACAAGGCGTCGGGTATTTACATCGCCAAAACAACCCTTTAATTTAAAATGCGGAAAATAAATAAAGCGATAAAATAAAGTCCTAATTAAAAGCTATTACATTCCGGAAGCAATTACAATATTGGAATCAAATGGATCGCGTGCGAAAAATTAAATCGGGCGTATTTTTTAGGGTTTTGACCCTTTTTTGAAAGAAAGTGAATTTTTGAATTAAAAGGAATTAAATCTAAGTTAATAATAAAATTAATAAACTAATTAATTAAGAAAAAGATATTTTTTTGGATTTTTGAGTGTTTAAGGAAATAAATAAATTTGATTAAAGTTAATAAAAACCTAATTTTCTACATTAATTTTAATTATTGCGAAAATATTAAAGTTATACCCTAATTAAACTAAATCAATTAAATTAATTTATTTACAAAAATAAAGTTGAATTTAATTTTAATAAATAAAATAATATTTGTGTTTTTGATTTTATTAAGAAATTTTATTTATTGGTTAGTGATTAAAAATAATAAAACAAATAACAATAAATAGAAATAAGAAAATAATAAAAGAAATAGAAAAAGCAAACTCAGGGGGGTTTGGGCCCAGATCTGGAGGTGAAAATTGCAATTGTTTGGCCCATTTGCTGCAAGCCTCGTTTGACTTTTCCAATTCCATGTTGACATGTTGACCTTGGCATATGGTGGATCTTCCATCTGGGCCATCAGATTTGGCCTGGAGGCCATCTGGCACGTTGAGATCTGAAGTCCATGGTGCATTACAATATGTGAGGTACGTTGAATCATCTGCAAGAAAATAACAAGAAATATGTTGGGGACCTGGGATTCGAACCCAGGTCACATTGGATTTTCCACTAGCGCCTCTACCACTGGAACACTGTGTTGCTTTTGTAATTATAATAAACAAAAATTAATATATGGACAAAACAAATAATATGCTGGAAATTATAAAAACGCGCGAGATTGGTTTGAATGGTCCAATTGGAACAAGCCACGTGATCGTCTTCTTCGCTGACCCCCTGGTTATTTACCCGCGGATTTCATCCGCAGCTAAATTTGTAGCTGCCTTCTAAAATCTATCCTAAGCCATAGAAATCAATTCCAAGACCATGGTTCGATTCGTCTGGGTCTCTTGAACACATCTATATCCATCAATTGGCTTGATTTCACCTGTAGCAAAAATACCCAAAAAACAACCTTCCAAACCCTAGGTTCGGTTACAGGGTTACAAGCTACCAAAACAAAATCAAATAATGCAGAAATGTTCTAAATGGAACGATAAACATGATGGTGTCAAGATTTTGTCAAAAAAACGCATGAATATGAGAATACTATTTCATGTACAGGGCGACTTTCAGGGAAGCTTACAGTGTGTTTGATGAGGTTTCAGGGCTTGTGAATGGTTGCTTTAGACTCAATGGATGTCCAGCAAGAGGATAACGTGGAGATTTTGCCTTGAACCGGCCTCTAGATATGATTTCAGTTTCCAACTTTTCAAGCTTTTTTTCAAGTTTTGTTTTCCAGATTCTGCAGCCTCTTCCTTCTGATTTTCGTGCCTCTAGCTTGTATAAGTAATAAGGAATGAATTAGGTTAACATTTTTGGACTCAATCCTTATGCATTGATGATTTTGGATTTGATATGATTTCCATTACAAAGCTTCCAAAAATGTCCCAAATCCAATATTTTATTCATAACATGGCTTGATACGAGTTTGATCTTGTCCATGATGATAATTGAAACCTGTATCAATCAAAAATATCCTATTTCATCAATATTTGGATTTTATTTGGATTTAAATTGATTTAAAATGAATTAATTCAATAAAAATCAAATAAAATAGAAAAATCAATGAATGGACACAAGATTGAAGATAGGACACGTGTGTAGTGTGACAAGATCAAATCAAGTGGAAAAAAGTGGGTCCATTTGACAAAATTTGAAGTTTTCGGGATAGTTGACTTTTGGCAATTTTAGAAAAATGCCCAACTTCAACAATGCATAACTTTTCAATTTTGAACTTTTGGAAGTGTTCCCTGACTTTTTATAAACCTTGAGATGTCCTCTAACCAACCCTTTTGGTATCATCTCATTTTGATATTCCATGCTCAAGTTATAAGCTTTGTAAAAAAAGGTGTTTTTGTTGACTTCCAAAAATGACCTATAATGTCCAAATTTGTAACTTCTTTTGAGTGCATTTATTGATCTTGGGGTATGAATATGATTGTAGGAAATTTCATCCTCTTCAAAATGAGCTTTGGATGGGTCATTTCTCATAAAGTATGATAAAGTTATGCTTGGTCAAAGTTGAGTTGACTTTTCCTACAAAACCCTAATTTAGCAACTTTTGAGTCTTGATGAATTTTGAGCAATCCTTGATGAATCATGATCAACCCTTGATCAAATGATGAATTATCCTTCAAAATGATAATGTTGACAAAAAATCTTGAGGTTTGACTGTTCATAGGTCACAGTTGACTTTTGCCCTAACACAGTCGATTTTTGGACTTCTTGAGCAATTGACTGACCAAACTTCCTCTGCAAGGCTTGAAATTTGACATGGATGAACTTGAGAACATATTAGGACATCGGGGAGCACTTGAGGTCATTTGGATGCAAGGACCTTGATGCAACACAAAACCCTAATTTGAGATTGACTGCCTTAGGAGATAATTTGACTGTCCAACTCTTGAGCAATCTTGAGCCACTTGGAGATTCTTCTTGGAATGTCTTGAGAAATATGGGAGGGCAAATTTTGGGGTACAACAGTTGCCCCTGTTCAATCTTCTTACACCTGAGGATATAGATTGGCTTTCGGGCCTTTCGTAATCCGAAGGTGGAAGATGATTGAAGACTAGAGTGCCCAGAAATTTGCACTCGCATGAAGTGGTATCGGCCTTGTGATGTCGGGAATGGGCATACATATGCCATTTGGAGATTGTTGGTAGGTGGTCTTGTCTTCTTTGATTGGATCGGCATCAGAAAAATCTTTAGGAATCGATTTAACTGGACCAGAGGGGGTTTTATCTCTTTTGACTGGATTGGCATCAGAAAAATCTTTAGGAATCGATTTAACTGGTTTTGTCTCCTTTGACGGGTCGGCCTCAGAAAAATCTTTAGGAATCGATTTAACTGGTTTTGTCTCCTTTGACTGCGTTCGCATCAGAAAAGTCTTTAGGAATCGATTTAACTGTTTTTGTCTCCTTTGACTGCGTTCGCATCAAAAAAATCTTTAGGAATCGATTTAACTGGTTTTGTCTCCATTGACTGCATTTGCATCAGAAAAATATTTAGGAATCGATTTAACTGGTTTTGTCTCCTTTGACTGCGTTCGCATCAGAAAAATCTTTAGGAATCGATTTAACTGTTTTGTCTCCTTTGACTGCGTTCGCATCAGAAAAATCTTTAGAAATCGATTTAACTGGTTTTTGTCTCTTTTGACTGCGTTCGCATCAGAGAAATCTTTAGGAATCGATTTAACTGGTTTTGTCTCTTTTGACTGCGTTCGCATCAGAAAAATGTTTAGGAATCGATTTAACTAGTTTTGTCTCCTTTGACTGCGTTCGCATCAGAAAAATCTTTAGGAATCGATTTAACTGGTCTTGTCTCCTTTGACGGGTTGGCCTCGGGAAAATCTTTAGGAATCGATTTAACTGGTCTTGTCTCCTTTGACGGGTTGGCCTCAGAAAAATCTTTAGGAATCGATTTAACTGGTTTTGTCTCCTTTGATTGGGATTAACTTCAACTGGATCGATATCAGGAAAATCTTTAGGAATCGATTTAACTGGACCAGAGAAGGTTTTGTCTCCTTTGACATGGCTGAGAACTTAACTACATCTTTCCTGAAAAGTAAAGGTCAGTCATATGCAATGCATGATATGGATTAAGCAATGATGTTCTCAACATAAATGAGATTGTATGGTATGATGCGTATATGCATGTATCATGATGTATGGAAATGTGATGTTTTAGTTGTGGAAAATAAATCCCGGATAGCTGCTGGAGAAAGAGTTGAATTCTTCGTTTCCGCTGGGGATGATGAACGAAGGTGATAAACTTGCAGGAGAGGATAACTCCGTTGGGGAATAAACTGATGAGGAGATCACTCCGAGGGGGATTACTTTGTGGGGAAGAGATGTTATGTTGAGGATTTTAACGATAAACTCCGTTGGGGATTCCGTTGATAAACTCCGCTGGGGATTTCAATGATAAACTCCGCTGGGGATGGATTACCGTTGCTGGTGATACTCAATCGGTTAAGGATTGAACTCCTGTTTGTGAAAGGAAAGAACTCCGTTGGGGATGATCTTTCAGTTGTAACTTGCTGGGGATAACCCTGTTAGACTCTTGTGGGGATAAACCTCTGAGTTCTGCTGGGAATGATCATTTGAACTTGGCTGGGGAGATTTATTTTTGTACTCTGCTGGGATAAAATTCTAGAGTCTATTGGGGATGATGATTCCACTCCGTTGGGGAAGCTTTTTCAGACCGTGCTGGGGAAATATTGACTCCACTGGGGTATCTTGTATTCTGCCGGGGAACATTTTTATACTCCGTTTGAGGAATATTAAGACTGCCGGGGATACTCCTATACTTACTGGGGAATATTCTTATACTCCGCTGGGGAATATTAAGACCTTTTTAGTGCTGATGGTAGATAAACTCTACTTGGGGAGAGCATTGTTGATTCATTCATGGTTGTAAGTCTCAGCTGGGGGAGAACTACCATTGCTGTCTTACTCTGACGGGAGTGAAGGTATCTTAGCCATATTCTTTAGCTGAATCTTCCTTTGTACCTGGTGGACAGAGCAACTATACAGCTCAGACAATTCTTATTGCCCCTGTTTCTGATGTTACCAGTAATTCATCTTTTGTTTCGCATGTAAATATTCATGAGCAGCAATTAATGTCAAATGCATATATCAAAAATGAACATTGGACGTTCTTTGCAAAACAAAACAGATAAAGGAAAAACAGTTTGAAATTTATTTGAAAATGAACTGTATTGATTTGAAGTTTGGCCTGTAAATAGGCATTTTTTGTATAAGAGGCTGACATCCCAGAACGCCGCCAAACAAATAGAATTTACACAATTTGTGAAAAACTAAACAAAACAGCTGTGTGAATAATCCCACTGGGTTCCAACTCTGCTATTGCCTTTATGTCTTCGAGCATCTCATCACTTTGCTACTGGTTAAAGGTGAATCAGATTGATTAGTGTCGTCCGAGCTTGATGGTTGACACCGAAGTATGGAAGCAAGGTGATCCAATGAGACATAGTGTTACGCTTTGATCCCTATTTTTTTCCTGGACCTCCCTTTTGGGTTTTCAGTCCACCGGGATACCCTTTTTTGCCCAAGCCGCCTTTTCAGGTTTTCGACTTGCCGGGTGTACAGATTTTTTCATTTTCATCCCTTATTTTTGCCCGAACCCTTTTGGTTCGCCGGGAAGCCCTTATTTTTGCCTAGGCCAGTCAACCTAGCGGGTCTTTGATTATGCGTAGTATCTTTTCACTATGTCTGCATTGACGGGGTGAGGAAGGTCTTCACCATCCATGGTGGTTAGAATCATAGCTCCTCCTGAGAAGATGTTCTTAACCACAAATGGCCCTTCGTAAGTAGGGTCCATTTGCCCCTGGAATCACCTTGAGGTAGAATAATGCGCTTGATTACCAGATCCCCAACTTGATACTCTTATCGTCTGAATTTCTTGTTAAATGCATTGATCATCTGTTTTTGGTACGTCTGACCATGACAAATAGCAGTAAGTCTCTTTTTGTCGATTAAGTTCAGCTGATCAAGCCGGGTCTGAATCCAGTCATCTTCACTTAAACCTGCATCCTTCATGATCCGAAGAGAGGGTATCTGAACTTCAATGGGCAAGACTGCCTCCATACCATATACCAAGGAATAGGGTGTTATCCCTGTTGACGTCCGAGCTGAGGTACGGTACCCATGAAGAGCAAACGGTAACATCTCATGCCAGTCTTTGTATGTCACTGTCATCTTCTGCATGATATTCTTAATGTTTTTATTAGCCGCTTCGACAGCCCCATTCATCTTCGGTCGGTAGGGAGAAGAGTTGTGATGCTGTATCTTGAATTGCTCGCAGAGCTCAGTGATCATCTTGTTGTTGAGATTGGTACCATTGTCCGTAATAATCCTCTCTGGTACCTCGTATCGACAGATCAGATTGTGCCGAATGAACCGTGCCACGACGTTCTTGGTTACTGTAGCAAAGGAAGCTGCTTCAAACCACTTTGTAAAGTAATCAATTGCTACTAGGATGAAACGATGCCCGTTGGATGTCGTAGGTCTGATCTCACCAATCATATCAATGCCCCATATTGCAAAAGGCCAAGGTGTCGTCAAGACGTTCATATCTTTTGGTATCAGATGAGTAGTATGAGCCAGCATGTACTATCTCATCCGGCGAGCAGCCCATGCCAAAGCGCAGCAAGTTCTCTCGAGCAGTGAGTAATGGGTCTCACAGTCGGTAAACTTTTTGCTAAGGTAATAAATAGCATGCTCTTTTCGGCAAGACTCGTCATGCTGTGCCAGCACATCTCTTTGCATTATCTAACATTTTTAAGTAGGAGATCAACGGTCTTCCTGCAATTGGAGGCATCAGAATTGATGGCTTGGAGGTAGTATGGCCCTCTCTTCTTGAATCAGTAGTCTAACAAACTCAACAGACACTTCGCAATCATCTTCACCTTCGTCTTCGGCTAAGTTGATCGGATTTTCGAAGTCATAACTGGCAGTAGCAGAATCGTTATCAGTGGGATCCATAGTGGATTTGGATCATGATATGTGAGTGTGTGTAAAACAGCTGTTTTGCAATATATAATAAAGAAAAACAAGGAGCGCAAAATTTGAAATGCAAAAAACGTCCAATGCTTTTATTAATGATATATGAAAATGACACACAAAAGCCCTCACAAATGAAGCCACGGTGCCCCGGGTAAGACACCGGGCCATAAAGTTTAAAACATTGTCTAGTACATATTCAAAATAAAAAGTTTCATTACTGAGTGATAACAGAAACGGGTATAGAATCTTTCGCTGTCCAGTTGCTTAATCCACCATTGGAAGTCGGGTAGATCCAACTTTCGATATCAAACTCTTCATCATCGTCATCCCTGATAGCATTCACCCCTGCATCTTATTTAGGCTTCTCCGGTTCTCCGAACTCGATCTCCTTCGCATCAATCAAGTCTTGTATCTTGTTCTTCAAGACCCAACAATCATCCGTATTATGCCCTGGGCTATCAGAGTGAAAAGCACAGCGGGCATTAGGGTTATATTTTGGTGATGTAGTGTTTGGATTCTTCGGGGCTTCCTTTAGAATCACCAGATTGGTCTTCAGCAACTGTGGCAGAATCTGAGATAAGGTCATGTTGAGACGGGTGAATTGCCTTCGAGGTCTCTCATCCTTCTGTTGATTGTTGTGCTGAGGAGCACCAGCAGGTTTTGAAATAACAACCGCATTAACAGCTTGGCGGTGTTCAGGTATATCCTGTCTTCTTGCACTGTAGACAACACTTGACTCTTTCTTAAAGGGCTTCTTCTCGGTGCTTGAGGAGGCACCCTTCTGTATCTTACCAGCCTTAATACCAGCCTCAATCCTCTCACCGGTCAAAATAAGATCTGTAAACCCAGATGAAGAGCTTCCAATCAGATGGTTAAAAAAGGGACCAGACAGGGTCCCCAGAAACATGTCCATAAGCTCCCGATCAGCCAAGGGTGGTTGTACTCTTCTGGCGAGGTCCCTCCACTTTTGAGCATAATCTTTGAATCCTTCACCCGTTCCCATTGACATACCCTGGAGTTGGGTACGCGTGGGAGCGAGGTCGGAGTTGTACTGGTACTGCCTGTAGAAAGCAGTAGCCAAATCTTCCCAACTGCGGATGCTGGCTCTGTCCAACTGGTAGAACCATTCAAGCTGAGTCCCTGAGAGACAGTCTTGAAAGAAATGGATCCATAGGTTTTTATCAGCAGTGTACGGCTGAATCTTCCTTACATATGACCGGAGGTGCAGCTTCGGACAAGAAACTCCGTCATACTTAGTGAAGGCTGGTGCCTTGAACTTGTGGGGAATCACTACCCCAGATGACAGACCTAGATCACCAAAGTCTAGACCAGGCACTTTCTGAACTTCCATAGCACTCAACCGGTCTTCCAGTTGTTTGTATCTGTCCTCAGCAGGAGGATACTGTTCTTCATCGAAGTCCGTCTCGTTGTCAGAGACCACAGGGCTAGGAGCCCTCCTTTCTTCTTAACTATCTTTCCCTCCAGATGAGGTGGTCAAATCAACTTCATTCTGAAGCCTGTTTCTAAACCTGTGCCCGGTGTTGAACATGATTATCCTTTTCTTCTTCTTCTTCTTCTCTTTCAGAATTAGGGTCTTCAGATCTTGCTGACCCTTAGCTAGATTCATGAACAGCTCTTGAAATTGGGCATTCTGGGCCCGGAGGGCCTTGATGGCTTGCTCAGTTGAAGGTTCAGCAGACATGATGATTGCTGAAATAAACAGCGAAGAAGATAAGAGCCCTGTAACGGGTACCTGTTTATGAAGTGCATGGGATGAAATGCGTATGATTATGATTTCAAAGACAATCGGGAGATTCAAATTTGTAAACCAGAAAGTAAACACACTTTATTAGATAAACTTTGTAATTCAAATTGTTCAACAAATTGCCCTTAAGGCGTTACAAGAAAGGAAATACTGAAAAGTAAATAAAAACTAGAAAGGAAATCAACAAAGACCCATCAATGCTCCCATGGTCTCTTCTTCTCAGTGCAGACATAGTCATTCAGGATCCGCTCGTTCTCCAACTGCTTAGTCAGCCTCTGGATCTTCTGCTCTTGCTCATTGAACTTCTCTTGGTAAGAATCTCGTTCCTCCCTCAGCTGCATCCAAGAACTTTTCAGTGCCCCAATGTCAGTGGGCATATAAGGATGGAGGATGGTTGGAAGAACCCCTTCTTCATTAGCAACTTCAAGAGTGACAGGCCGGACGGCTTCATACGGCATACCCAACTTTTGGGCACGGATATGGACCCATCTGAGATATGGCTCCATCAGGATAGAAGTATTTGGGCCCAGCTCATGTGGATCAGATTGGTGAACTCTATCCCAAGCCCTTATGAATCTGCGACGTTGCTTGTCGCTATCCCCTTGAAAATCAAATATGATGCTAGGCATTAGCAGCTCGTGAGGTCCTTCTCTTTGGGCACGCCCAAACTGACGTAGAGCTAAGCATGGGTTGTAAGAAATTCCTCCATGGGTTCCTAACAGCAGAACATTGGGATACTCCCCACAGCGATCAATAATAGTCACCTCGTCCATACCCTTGAGAGTCCAGATGATATCATTATGCGAGAGAGACATAACCCTATAGGCCCAGCCCATGCCTTCTTTGTTCTTCAGCACTGATTTGGGAAGGTGCGAAATAAACCACCTTGCCAACAACGAAACACAGCACATCAAGGTTCCCCGCTTTCGGGAAGTACGAGCGTAGAGCTGATGAAGGATGTCACCCAGGTGAGTGGGTACCGGATTCCAAGAGATGAAGATCTTTATCGCATTCACATCAACAAAGGAGTCAGACTTCAGAAACAATACCAAGCCATATATCAAAAGGGCCAGAATATCCTCGAATGCCTTGAAGTCTAGACTATCCCAGAAATAGTTAGCTTTACCAACCAAGAACTTAGCTAGAAAACCCTTTGCTCCACTTCTAGTCTCCCAATTAGCCATTACGTCCTCTTTGGTCATATGAAGGGCTGCAACAATCTCTTCGGGCCTAAGAGTCTTCTCCCAACCAATAAACGGGGTCTGCTCCAGAACAGAGATACCAAGCAGCTCAGAGAACTCTTCTAAGGCGGGAACCAGCTGATAGTCTTGAAAAGTAAAACAATGGTACAGCGGATCATAGAATTGGACTAAGACACTCATCATCTGCTCATCCAATTTGGAGGTGACCAAACTGAAAAGATAACCATGCCTCCCAATGAAGGAAGTAGTGTCAGGCATCTTTGCAACCAAATCTTTAAGCAAGGTGGGAACCTGAACAAAGTTGATCCGGATGGTATTCTTATGCATGGGCATCATGATGACCTACAAAACAGAACAAAGATGAATCCCTCCTGTCTTTAAAATAGGTTAGTCCAATGCAAGATGTATGCAATGTTATGATGTCATGATGTCATGATAAAGGCACACCACAAGTATCCACAAACAGCAAACATGGTAAAGGCACACAAGTCACACAGAGAGCCCTTAGATTTCAGGCTGGCAAGGAGCTTAGGTACTACCCTCTTTCAGTTCAGTTGGTTTAAACCTGTCCTAAAATAGTAACCGGGTTCTAGAGGATCTCATTATCATTGACTACCCTCAATCGGTCATAATTCCAGTTTAGCAACCTTTTCTTGTGGCCGGAATCATCGCGAGAGTTTAGTCTCAATGAGTGTAGCATACTGCTACTGTTCTATGGCCAAGTTGTTCAATTTAAAGGTTCTAAGGTCAGTTGGTTCTTAATGACCCCTTAGAAGACCCATATTCTCCTTGTCCCAACACAAGGGATATCGGTACAGACTAAAGTGCCACACCAACGTAGCTACTGCTTCAACCGTGTCGGTCTACGCCGGACAGTTCCCTCACAATTTATTGCTACTTACCTAAAGGGTATCCCCAGATCCGGGTTAGGATCTATAGAACTCCGATACAAGCCCACAAAGATAAATCATACAAAGCATACAATTGAAAACACAATGATCTAATCCTAAGGTACACCCCACTTATTAAGTTCCCCAGCAGAGTCGCCAGTTCTGTGATACGGTGGGAAGAGAACTGACTGTTTTGGATATGCTGGTTTACGTTTTGCGTTTGTTTTCGCAAAATGTCGCGGTAAGCAAGAGTCGCCACCGACTTTTATTTTATCCAACAAGGAAAGGAAAAAAGTACAGAAAAATTCCTTTTTCGAGATATTTCTCGGGTCCGGGGGGTAGATTATAGAAAGGGAAGGTGTTAGCACCCTTTCTATTCGTGGTTATCTACGGGCTCTTAGGTACTTGCTCAAAGTGTTTTCAAAATTTTCTTTTCTTTGTGTTTGTGGGTTTGAAAGAAGTTTTTGTTTGAAATGTGTAAGTGCGAAAAGTTTTGTTTTGTTTTAAAAGGAGCAAGTACTTAAGAACCATCTACCTACTCGAAAAGGGAATCAATTTGTACTAATGTCCTTTAGACAATGCTATCCCACTATTGATGAGTAGGTAGCACCGTCGTTGGAGTTTAAGGGTCAATTCGATTAAGGGACGTGTGGTCACTAAAGCAATGTTAGGACGCCTTAGCGGTAACCCTAATGTCTTAGATCATTTTTCCGAGGCAACCGTTTCGAGGCAACTTATGATCTTTGGACAAGAGGGCGACCTCTAAAACTTCCTATACTCAATGACCATGTTTGAAGGCAACCAAGTGAGGTGTACCCTAAGAGTGTGCATGTGTGAGTGTGTTATTTCGGTTAATTTTATCTTTGTACATGTCATGGGTGAGCTATGTTGATTTTAAGTTCATACATTCGATCTTGTCATGCATTCCCCATTACCAAACATCTAACAGTTTATAGATTGTAGAATTTAAATTGCGGAAATTAAATCTAAACTATTACAAGGCGTCGGGTATTTACATCGCCAAAAACAACCCTTTAATTTAAAATGCGGAAAATAAATAAAGCGATAAAATAAAGTCCTAATTAAAAGCTATTACATTCCAGAAGCAATTACAATATTGGAATCAAATGGATCGCGTGCGAGAAATTAAATCGGGCGTATTTTTTAGGGTTTTGACCCTTTTTTGAAAGAAAGTGAATTTTTGGTTTATTTTTGAATTAAAAGGAATTAAATCTAAGTTAATAATAAAATTAATAAACTAATTAATTAAGAAGAATATATTTTTTTGGATTCTTGAGTGTTTAAGGAAATAAATAAATTTGATTAAAGTTAATAAAAACCTAATTTTCTACATTAATTTTAATTATTGCGAAAATATTAAAGTTATACCCTAATTAAACTAAATCAATTAAATTAATTTATTTACAAAAATAAAGTTGAATTTAATTTTAATAAATAAAATAATATTTGTGTTTTTGATTTTATTAAGAAAAAATTTTATTGGTTAGTGATTAAAAATAATAAAACAAATAACAATAAATAGAAATAAGAAAATAATAAAAGAAATAGAAAAAGCAAACTCAGGGGGGTTTGGGCCCAGATCTGGAGGTGAAAATTGCAATTGTTTGGCCCATTTGCTGCAAGCCTCGTTTGACTTTTCCAATTCCATATTGACATGTTGACCTTGGCATATGGTGGATCTTCCATCTGGGCCATCAGATTTGGCCTGGAGGCCATCTAGCACGTTGAGATCCGAAGTCCATGGTGCATTGCAATGTGTGAGGTACGCTGAATCATCTGCAAGAAAATAACAAGAAATATGTTGAGGACCTAGGATTCGAACCCATGTCCCATTGGATTTTCCACTAGCGCCTCCACCACTGGACCACTGTGTTGCTTTTGTAATTATAATAAACAACAATTAATATATGGACAAAACAAATAATATGCTGAAAATTATAAAAACGCGCGAGATTGGTTTGAATGGTCCAATTGGAACAAGCCACGTGATCGTCTTCTTCGCTGACCCCCTGGTTATTTACCTGCGGATTTCATCCGCAGCTAAATTTGTAACTGCCTTCTAAAATCTATCCTAAGCCATAGAAATCAATTCCAAGACCATGGTTCGATTCGTCTGGGTCTCGTGAACACATCTATATCCATCAATTGGCTTGATTTCACCTGTAGCAAAAATACCCAAAAAACAACCTTCCAAACCCTAGGTTCGGTTACAGGGTTACAAGCTACCAAAACAAAATCAAATAATGCAGAAATGTTCTAAATGGAACGATAAACATGATGGTGTCAAGATTTTGTCAAAAAAACGCATGAATATGAGAATATGATTTCATGTACAGGGCGACTTTCAGGGAAGCTTACAGTGTGTTTGATGAGGTTTCAGGGCTTGTGAATGGTTGCTTTAGACTCAATGGATGTCCAGCAAGAGGATAGCGTGGAGATTTTGCCTTGAACCGGCCTCTAGATATGATTTCAGTTTCCAACTTTTCAAGCTTTTTTTCAAGTTTTGTTTTCCAGATTCTGCAGCCTCTTCCTTCTAATTTTCGTGCCTCTAGCTTATATAAGTAATAAGGAATGAATTAGGTTAACATTTGTGGACTCAATCCTTATGCATTGATGATTTTGGATTTGATATGATCTTCCATTACAAAGCTTCCAAAAATGTCCCAAATCCAATATTTTGTTCATAACATGGCTTGATACGAGTTTGATCTTGTCCATGATGATAATTGAAACCTGTATCAATAAAAAAGATCCTATTTCATCAATATTTGGATTTTATTTGGATTTAAATTGATTTAAAATGAATTAATTCAATAAAAATCAAATAAAATAGAAAAATCAATGAATGGACACAAGATTGAAGATAGGACACCTGTGTAGTGTGACAAGATCAAATCAAGTGGAAAAAAGTGGGGCCATTGGACAAAATTTGAAGTTTGGGGATAGTTGACTTTTGGCAATTTTGGAAAAATGCCCAACTTCAACAATGCATAACTTCTTCAATTTTGAACTTTTGGATGTGTTCTTGGACTTTTTAGAAACCTTGAGATGTCCTCTAACCAACCCTTTTGGTCTAATCTCATTTCGATATTTCATTCTCAAGTTATAAGCTTTGGAAAAAAGGTGTTTTTGTTGACTTCCAAAAATGACCTATAATGTCCAAATTTGTAACTTCTTATGAGTGCATTTATTGATCTTGGGGTATGAAGATGGATTGTAGGAAATTGCATCCTCTTCAAAATGAGCTTTGTATGGGTCATTTCTCATAAAGTATGAGAAAGTTATGCTTGGTCAAAGTTGAGTTGACTTTTCCTACAAAACCCTAATTTAGCAACTTTTGAGTCTTGATGAATTTTGAGCAATCCTTGATGAATCATGATCAACCCTTGATCAAATGATGAATTATCCTTCAAAATGATAATGTTGACAAAAAATCTTGAGGTTTGACTGTTCATAGGTCACAGTTGACTTTTGCCCTAACACAGTCGATTTTTGGACTTCTTGAGCAATTGACTGACCAAACTTCCTCTGCAAGGCTTGAAATTTGACATGGATGAACTTGAGAACATATTAGGACATTGGGGAGCACTTTAGGTCATTTGGATGCAAGGACCTTGATGCAACACAAAACCCTAATTTGAGATTGACTGCCTTAGGAGATGATTTGACTGTCCAACTCTTGAGCAATCTTGAGCCACTTGGAGATTCTTCTTGGAATGTCTTGAGAAACATGGGAGGGAAAATTTTGTGGTACAACAGAAATTAATCGGAACAAAGTCTTTTGCTTCCCAGTTGCACAGTCCTCCGTCAACAGTTGGAAAAATCCGGTCTTCCAGGCTGCTCTCCTCTTCACTATCCTCCAAAGCATTGACTCCATGATGGGTGATCTTCACTGGTGGCCCTCCAGCACGGGTGTCCTGAAACTGTCTCTAACCTAGACTTTGATCCCCAACTTTTTTGTGAATTTTTGCAAAGTAGTTCTGCTTCCTCCAACGATTTCCAACCCCTATTTTATGTGCTTTTTCTTCCTTATGTAATGTGTACTGCATTAGGGTAAGAAACATGGTCCAAATCTTTCCATATCATTGCACATGAATTGGATTTGATTTCACCATTAAAACCTTCCAAATTTGCCTAATTCCAATCTTTTTGCACATGATTTGATTTGACACGAATTTGATGATGATAATTGCTGTAATCAAAGCCTAGAACAACCAAAAAGATCATGAGTTATCAATTCTTTGGATTTTATATGATTTTATTTGATTTAAAATGAATAAATTCAATTAAAAATCAAATTAAATAATAAAAATGAAATATGGGCACATGGATGAAGATAGGGCACGTGGGAAATGATGCAAACTCAAATCAAGTGGAAAAGAATGGGCCCATTTGACAAAATTTGAAGTTTTGGGGATAGTTGACTTTTGGCAATTTTGCAAAAAAGTCCAACTTCAACAATGCATAACTTCTTCAATTTTAAACTTTTGGAAGTGTTATTGGACTTTTTAGAAAGCTTGAGATGTCCTATAACCAACCCTTTTTGTATCATCACATTTTGATATTCCATGCTCAAGTTATAAGCTTTGGAAAAAAAGGTGTTTTTGTTGACTTTCAAAAATGACCTATAATGTCCAAATTCATAACTTCTTGTGAGTGCATTTTTTAATCTTGGGGTATGAAGATGGATTGTAGGAAATTACATCCTCTTCAAAATGAGCTTTGGATGGGTCATTTCGCATAAAGTATGAGAAAGTTATGCTTGGTCAAAGTTGGGTTGACTTTTCTACAAAACCCTAATTTAGCAACTTTTGAGTCTTGATGAATTTTGAGCAATCCTTGATGAATCGTGATCAAACCTTGATCATATGATGAAATGTACTTCAAAATGAAAATGTTGGCAAAAAATCTTGAAGTTTGACTGTTTGTAGGTCACAGTTGACTTTTGCCCTAGCAAAGTCGATTTTTGGACCTTTGAGCAATTGACTGAGCAAACTTCCTCTACAAGGCTTGAAATTTGACATGGATGATCTTGAGAGCATATTATGACATTGGGGAGCACTTGGGTTCATTTGGACTCAAGGTTCTTGATGCAACACAAAACCCTAATTTGGGGTTGACATCCTTAGGAGAGAGCTTGTGTGACCAACTTTTGAGCAACGTGGAGATTTTTCTTGTAATGTCTTGAGAAATATGGGAGGGAAAATTTTGGGGTACAATAGCTGCCCCAGTTCAATCTTCTTAAACCTGAGGATGTAGATTGGCTTTTATGCCTTTCTTGATCCGAAGGTGGAAGAAGATTGAACACTAGAGTGCCCAGAAATTTGCACTCGCATGAAGTGGTATTAGCCTTGTGATGTCGGGAATGGGCTTACATATGCCATTTGGAGATTGCTGACGGGAGGATGGGCCTAAATATGCCATTTGCAGGAGTGTCGATCGCATAAGAGATTCCTTAGCGAGAGCTCGCATACCTGTTATTGTAGAAGATTCCGCTGGGGAAGTCTGGTCTTGCTAAGATTTAGGAACTTGCATGTACTTCAACTGAGAGAACATCTCTGCTGAGCTTTAAGAACTTTCCCGTAATTCAACTGAGGGGGAAACATCTTCGTCAAGATTTAAGAACTTGCTTGTAATTCAACTGAGAAAACTCTGCTGAGATTTAGGAACTCGTCTGTAATTCGACGGAGGAAAATTGTCCAGATTTAGAACCTTATCTGTAATTCAATTGAGGATAATTCGGTTGAGATTTAAGAACTGGTCAGTAGTTCGACTGAGGGAAAAATCTTCATCGAGATTTAGGACTTGTCTGTAATTCAACCGAAGATAATTCTGTTGAGATTTAAGAACTGACAGTAATTCGACGGAGGAACTTTGTCGAAATTTAGAACCTTATATGTAATTCAACTGAGGATAATTCGGTTGAGATTTAAGAACCAGTCAGTAATTCGACTGAGGGAAACATCTTCATCGAGATTTAGGACTTGTCTGTAATTCAACCGAGGATAATTCTGTTGAGATTTAAGAACTGTCAGTAATTCGACGGAGGAAAATTGTCGAGATTTAGAACCTTATCTGTAATTCAACTGAGGATAATTCGGTTGAGATTTAAGAACTGGTCAGTAGTTCGACTGAGGGAAACATCTTCATCGAGATTTAGGACTTGTCTGTAATTCAACCGAGGATAATTCTGTTGAGATTTAAGAATTGACAGTAATTCGATGGAGGAACTTTGTCGAGATTTAGAACCTTATCTGTAATTCAACTGAGGATAATTCGGTTGAGATTTAAGAACCGGTCAGTACTTCGACTGAGGGAAACATCTTCATCGAGATTTAGGACTTGTATGTAATTCAACCAAGGATAATTCTGTTGAGATTTAAGAACTGTCAGTAATTCGACGGAGGAAAATGTCGAGATTTAGGACCTTGTCTGTAATTCAACTAAGGATAATTCTGTTGAGATTTAAGAACTGGTCAGTACTTCGACTGAGGTAAAAGCTTCATAGCTTCTGACTTTTATGAGAATTTAATCGCATCCTTCCTGAAAGGTAAAGGTTAGTTGTATGTAATGCATGATATGTATCAAGCAATGATGTTCTCAAAATAAATGAGATTGTGTTGTATGATGCGTATATGCATGTGTCATGATGTATGGAAATGTAATGTTTTTAGCTGGGGAAAATAAATCCCGGATAACTGCTGGAAAAAAGAGTTGAATCTTCGTTTCTGCTGGGGATAGCGAATGAAGATAACTGTGAGAATAAACCTGCAGGAGAGGATAACTCCGTTGGGGAATAAACTGATGAGGAGATTACTCTGTGGGGGAGAGATGCTCTGCTGAGGATTCTACCGATAAGTTCCACTGGGGATGATTTACTGTTGCTGGTGATACTGAATCATGTTGGGGATTAAATTTCTTGTTTGTGCAAGGAAAGAACTCCGCTGGGGATGATCTTTCAGTCGCGACTTCACTGGGGATAACCTTTTAGACTCTACTGGGGATAATCTTCCAGGGTCTACTGGGGAACATTTCTTTGAACTCCGCTGGGGATGATAAGACCTTTTTATACTCCACTGGGGACAAACTTCCAGAGTCTACTGGGGATGATCCTCTAAATTCTGTTGGGGAAGCTTTTTCAGACTGTGCTGGGGAAAAATTTCAAACTCCGTTGGGGATATATATACTCTTCCGGGGAATATTCTTATACTCCGCTGGGGAATATTAAGACTTTTCAGTGCTGATGGTAGATAAACTCTGCTTGGGGAGAATATTACCGATTCAATTATAGTTGTAAGTCTCAGCTGGGGAGAGCCATCATTATTGTCCTTCCCTTACTCTGCGGGGAGTGAATGCACCTTAGCCCTATTCCTCAGCTAAACCTACCTTTGTACCTGGTGGATGGAGCAACTGTAAAGTTTGGACAATTTTTGTTTGCCCCTGTTTCTGATATTACAAGTAATCGTCTTTTGTTTCGCATGTAAATATTCATGAGCGACAATTAATGTCAAATGCATATATAAAAAATGAACATTGGACGTTCTTTGCGAAACAAAACAGAAAAAAGAAAAACAATTTGAAATTTCTCTGAAAATGAATTGTATTGATTTTGAAGTTCGGCCTGTAAGTAGGCATTTTTGTACAAGAGGCTGACGTCCTAGTAAGAGAACACCGCCGAATAATATAATTTACACAATTTGTGAAAAACTAAACAAAACAGCTATGTGAATAATCCCACTGGGTTCCAACTCTGCTATTTCCTTTATGTTCTCGAGCATCTCATCATTTTGCTACTCGGTTGAAGGTAGATCAGATTGATTAGTGTCATCCGAGCTTGATAGTTGATACCGAAGTCTGGTTGCAAGGTGATTCAACGAGACATAGCGTTACGCTTTAATCCCTAATTTTTGCCTGGACCGCCCTTTCGGGTTTTCAGTCCACCGGGATACCCTTTTTTGCCCAAGCCACCTTTTCAGGTTTTCGACTTACCGGGTGTACAGTTTTTTTTTCATTTTCATCCCTTATTTGTGCCCGAAACCTTTTGGTTCGCTGGGAAACCTTTATTTTTGCCTAGGCCAGTCGATATAGCGGGTCTTTTCTTATGTGTAGTATCTTTTCATTATGTCTTCATTGACGGGGTGAGGAAGGTCGTCACCATCCATGGTGGTCAGAATCATAGCTCCTCCTGAGAAAATGTTCTTAACCATAAATGGCCCTTCGTAAGTAGGGGTCCATTTGCCCCTGGGATCACCTGGAGGTAAGATAATGTGCTTGATTACCAGATCCCCAACTTGATACTCTTGTCGTCTAACTTTCTTGTTAAATGCCTTAATCATCCGCTTTTAATACGCCTGACCATGACAAATAGCAATAAGTCTCTTTTCGTCGATTAGGTTCAGCTAATCAAGCCGGGTCTGAATCCAGTCATCTTCGCTCAAACCTGCATCCTTCATGATCCGAAGAGAGGGTATCTGAACTTCAATGGGCAAGACTGCCTCCATGCCATATACCAAGGAATAAGGGGTTGCCCCTGTTGACGTCTGTGCTGAGGTACAGTACCCAAGAAGAGCAAATGGTAACATCTCGTGCCAGTCTTTGTATGTCACCGTCATCTTCTGCACAATCTTCTTAATGTTCTTATTAGCCGCTTCAACAGCCCCGTTCATCTTTGGCCGATAAGGAGAAGAGTTGTGATGCTGTATCTTGAACTGCTTGCAGAGCTCGGTGATCATCTTATTGTTGAGATTTGTACCATTGTCCGTAATGATCCTCTCTGGTACACCATATCGACAGATCAGATTGTGCCGAATGAACCGTGCCATGACGTTCTTGGTCACCGTAGCAAAGGAAGCTGCTTCAACCCACTTAGTAAAGTAATCAATAGCTACCAGGATGAAATGATGCCCGTTGGATGCAGTAGGTATGATCTCGCCGATCATGTCAATGCCCCACATTGCAAAAGGCCACAGAGCTGTCAATACGTTCAGAGGAACTGGATGTATGTGCACCTTATCAGCATAGACTTGGCACTTGTGACAGGTCCGAGAATGCTGATAACAGTTGGCTTCCATGGTGGACCAATAATATCCTGCCCGTAAGATCTTCTTTGCCATGGTGTGTCCACTGGAATGAGTTCCAAAAGTACCTTCATGTAACTCTGCCATGATCCTTTCTGCCTCGCTCTTATCCACACATCGCAGTAAGGTTGAATCATGGTTACGCTTGTAAAGGATGTCATTGCTGATGAAGAACTTTGCCGTAAACCTCCTCAGAAACTTTTTATCATTAACAGATGCGCCCTCGGGGTATTCCTGAGCCTCGAGATACCTCTTCACCTCATGAAACCAGGGTTTATCCGCTACCTCTTCAGTCTCAATGTCACAGCAATGTGCAGGTTCGTCCAACCTTTCAATGATAATCCGGGGAGCTTCGTTGTCCCAATTGACTTTGAACATAGAAGACATCGTAGCCAGCGCGTCCGCCAACTGATTCTCCTCTCTAGGGTAGTGTTCAAAGGTTATCTCCTCAAAGTGGGGAAGCAACGTCAGTACATTCTCCTTGTAAGGAATACGATTTGGGTGTTTCGTATCCCACTCGCCTTTGATCTGACTGATCACGAGAGAGAAATCTCTATAAACACTTAGAAACTTAATCCTTAGGTCAATTGCTGCTCGAAGACCCATGATGCACGCTTCATACTCCGCCATGTTATTGGTACAGTTGAGACATAGTCGAGCAGTGAACGGAGTATGAGAGCCTTTAGGAGATATGATCACGGCGCCAATGCCATTGTCCAAAGCGTTCGAAGCTCCATCAAAGTACATAGACCATTGGGATCCCTCCTAGGGTCCTTCGTCCGGTCCAGGTTCTTTGTAGTCGGTTACTATCATGATATTCTCATCCGGGAATTCAAAGTTCATAGATTGGTAATCATCTACAGCCTGATGTGCCAAATGATCTGCCAACACACTTCCCTTGATTGCCTTTTGGGTCGTGTATTAGATGTCATACTCAGTCAAGATCATCTGCCATCTTGCTATTCTTCCGGATAAGGTAGGCTTCTCGAAGATATACTTGATTGGATCCATCTTTGATATCAATAGAGTAGTGTGAGTCATCATATACTGTCTCATCCGACGAGCAGCCCATGCCAAAGCGTAACAAGTTTTCTCGAGCAACGAGTATGGGGTCTCGCAGTCGGTAAACTTTTTGCTAAGGTAATAAATATCATGCTCTTTTTGGCCAGACTCGTCATGCTGCCCCAACACGCACCCCATTGAGTTGTCGAGTACTGTCAAGTATAAGATCAGAGGTCTCCCTTCAACTGGAGGCATCAGAATAGGCGGCTCTTGGAGATATTCTTTGATCCTTTCAAAAGCGGCCTGACATTCCTCATTCCATCTTACCACTTGATATTTCTTCAGTAGCTTGAAGATTGGTTCACAAGTAGCAGTCAGGTGTGAGATGAACCGGGCAATGTAATTCAGACGTCCTAGAAAGCCTCTGACTTTTTTTTCTGTTCGGGGAGCTGGCATATCCCGTATAGCCTTCACCTTTGCAGGATCCACTTGAATACCTTTATCACTTACGATGAAACCCAGCAGCTTACCAGATCTCACCCCGAAGGTGCACTTGTTCAGGTTTAACCTCATCTTGTACAACTTCAACCTGTCAAATAGCTTCTGAAGGTGGTCCAGATGTTCTTCTTTAGTTTGGGATCTTGCAATCATGTCGTCGACGTATACCTCAATCTCATGATGGATCATGTCGTGGAACAAAGCGACCATAACGCGCTGATACGTTGCCCCAGCATTCTTCAATCCAAAAGGCATGACCTTGTAGCAAAAGGTACCCCATTGAGTAACAAAGGTTGTCTTCTCCATGTCTTCGGGATCCATTTTAATCTGATTATAACTAGAGAAACCATCCATAAAGGAGAAGACCTTATGCTGAGCGGTGTTATCAACCAGAACATCGATATGAGGTAGAGGGAAATTATCCTTGGGGCTCGCCCTGTTCAGATCCCTATAGTCAACACACATTCGGACCTTGCCATCCTTCTTCGGCACTGGAACCATGTTGGCCACCCACTGTGGGTAAGAAGTAACTGCTAGAAAACCGGCGTCAAACTATTTCATAACTTCAGCCTTGATTTTCTCAGACATATCCGGGCGCATTCGGCAAACTTTCTGTTTTACTGGAGGACGGTCTTCCTTGGTAGGCAAGCGGTGAACCACAATATCGGTATCCAACCCAGGCATATCTTCATAAGACCAAGCGAAGATTTCAATGTAGTTACGCAACATTTGAATCAACCGTTGTTTAATACTAAGCTCCAGATTTGCACCGATCTTGACCTCTTTCTTGTCTACCTCTATACCCAGATTTACTGATTCCACCGGCTCTTCATGCGGCTGAATAGCCCTCTCTTCTTGGAGTAGCAGTCTAGCAAGTTCACCAGGCACTTCGCAATCATATTCACCTTCGTCTTCGGCTAAGTTGATCGGACTTTCGAAGTCATAACTAGCAGTAGCAGAATCGTTACCAGTGAGATCCAGAGTGGATGTAGACCTGTATATGTGAGTGTGTTTAAAATAGCTGTTTTGCAATATATAATAAAAGAAAGACAAGGAGCGCAAGATTTGAAATGCAAGAAACGTCTAATGCTTTTATTAATGATATATGTAGATGACACACATAAAGCCCTCACAAATAAAGCCACGGTGCCCCGGGTAAGACACCGGGCCATGAAGTTTTAAAATTGTCTATTACAAATTCAAAACAAAAGTATCATTACTGGGTAATAACAGAAACGGGAATAGAATCCTTTGCCGTCCAATTGCTTAGTCTACCATTAATAGTCGGGTATATCCAGTTGTCAATATCAAACTCTTCATCATCGTCCCCAATAACATTCACTCCTATGTCATGTTTGGGCATGGGTGCCGTTATGACATTAGGCCTTTCAGGCGCTTCGAACTGAATCTCCTTAGCATCAATCAGGTCCTGCACCTTATTCTTCAAGACCCAGCAGTCATTTGTATCATGCCCCGGGCTATCAGAGTGAAAAGCACAATGGGCGTTCGGACTGTACATGGGTGATGTTGTATTTGGATTCTTCGGGGCCTCCTTCGGAATCACCAAGTTGGTCTTTAATAACTGTGGCAGAATTTGGGATAAAGTCATGTTGAGCTGAGTGAATTTTCTTCGAGGCCTCTCGGCCCTTGGCTGATTGTTGCGTTGAGGTGCAACAACAGGTTTTGATATAACAACCACATTAATAGCTTGGCGGTGTTCAGGTCTATTATGGCTCTTTATGCTGTAAACAGCACTCAACTCCTTCTTAAAAGGCTTCTTCTCGGTGCCTGATGAAGCACTCTTCTGTATCTTTCCAGATTTGATACCGGCCTCAATTCTTTTCGCGGTCATAATCAGCTCAGTAAACCCGGACGATGAACTTCCAATCAGATGGTTGAAATACACACCAGACAAGGTCCCCAAAAACATATCCACTAGCTCCCTATCAGCCAAGGGAGGTTGTACTCTTCCAGCAAGGTCCCTCCACTTCTGAGTGTAGTCTTTGAAACCTTCGCCTGCACCCATAGACATACCCTAGAGTTAGGTACGCGTGGGAGCGAGGTCGGCATTGTATTGGTACTGCTTGTAGAAAGCAGCAGCAAGGTCTTCCCAATTACGGATACTAGCTCCTTCTAGTTGGTAAAACCATTCAAGTTGAGTCCCTGAGAGACTGTCTTGAAAGAAATGGATCCAGAGGTTCTTGTCAGCGGTGTATGGCTGAATCTTTCTTACATACGACTAGAGGTGCAACTTTGGGCAAGAAACCCCGTCGTATTTAGCAAAGATCGGTGCTTTAAACTTGTAGCGAATTACCACCCCAGATGACAAACCTAAATATCCAAAGTCCAGACCAGGGACCTTCTAAACTTCCATCGCGCTCAACCGGTCTTCCAGTTGCTTATACCTATCCTCAGCCGGAGGATACTGGTCTTTATCAAAGTCAGTCTCATGGTCAGAAACCACAGGGCTGAGCCCTTCTTTCTTTTTGGTTCTCTCCCCCTCCAGATGAGTGAGATAAATCAACATCCTGTCTTAACCTGTTCCCGAACCTGTGACCCATATTCAGGAGGACCGTATTCTTCTTCTTCTTCTTCTTCTTCTTCTTCTTTTCCTTCAGGATAAGGGTCTTCATATCTTGCTGACCCTTAGCCAAGCTCATGAACATTTCCTGGAACTGCGCGTTTTGAGCCTGCAGAACCTTGATTGCTTGTTCAGTTGATGTTTCAGAAGACATGATGCTGAAATAAACAGCGAAGAAGATGAGAAACCTGTAAGGGTACCTGTGATGAAGTGCATGGGAATGATATGCGCATGATATGATTTCAAAGACTTTAGGGATTCAAATTCGTAAACCAAAATGAAACACACTTTTATTAGATAAACTTTGAATTCAATTGTTCAACAAATGCCTTTAAGGCGTTACAAGAAATAAAAACTGAAAAGTAAACCAAAACTAAAAATAATCAAAAGACAATCAACGCTCCCATGGTCGTTTCCTATCGGTGCGGAAATAGTCGTTGAGGATCTTCTCATTCTCCAACTTCCTTATCAACTTTTGAATCTTCTGCTCTTGCTCATGATACTTTTCTCTGTAAGTATCCCGCTCTTCTCTCAGCTGCATCCAAGATCTTTTTAATGCTCCAATGTCAGTAGGCATGTATGGATGGAGGATGGTAGGAGGAACCCCTTCTTCATCAGCAACCTCAACAATTATAGGCAAGACGGCTTCGTACGGCATTCCCAGATTTTGGGCACGGATTCGAACCCATCATAGATATGGTTCCATAGGAAGAGAAGTCTTCAAACCCAGCTCGTGCGGATCAGACCTGTTGACCCTATCCCAGGCTTGTATGAATCTACGGTGATGTCCCTTTGTATCTTGTCTAAAGTCAAAGACAATACTTGGAAGCAGCAATTCATGAGGCGTATCCCTTCTAGCTCGCCCAAATTGTCGTAGGGCCAAACTAGGGTTATAATTAATCCCTCCATGAGTTCCCAGCAAAGGAACATTGGGGTATTCCCCACAAAGATCAATAATAGCCACATCTTCCATGCTTTTAATAGTCCAAATGATGTCCATGTGGGAGAGAGACATAATCCTGTAGGCCCAGCTCATGCCTTCCTTGTTCTTCAGAATGGATATGGGGAGGTGAGAAATAAACCACCTCGCCAGCAATGGTGCACAGCACGTAAGGGTTCCCCTCTTCTGAGCAGTACGAGCATAAATAGTGTGTAGGATGTCACCCAAGAGAGTGGGTACTGGATTTCCGGACATGAAAATCCTCACTGCATTCACGTCGACGAAAGAATCTGAGTTAGGAAACAACACCAAACCATATATGAGAAGAGCCATAATGTCTTCAAATGCCTAAAAGTCTAGACTATCCCATAACTGATTAGCCTGATCAACCAAGAATTTAGCCAAGAAGCCATTTGCACCACTCCGAGTGTCCCAATTAGACATTACCTCAGCCTTTGTCAGATGAAGGGCTGAAGAAATATCTTCCGGCTTAAGGGGTACCTCCCAACCTATGAACGGGGTCTGCTCTAGAATGGAGATGCCGAGTAGATCAGAGAACTCTTCCAAGGTAGGGACCAACTGGTAGTCTGAAAAAGTAAAGCAATGGTATAGTGGATCAAAGAACTAAAATAAGACACTCATCATCTGTTCATCTAGCTTGGAGGTGACTAGACTGAGAAGGTGCCCATGTCTTCTGATAAAAGAGGAAGTATCTGGAACTTTGGCAACCAAATCTTTAAGCTGATCAGGAACTTGGACAAAGTTGATCCAAATAGTGTTCTTACGCAGGGGTGCCATGACCTACAAAATAGAACAAAGATGAATCCCCTCTGTCTTTGAAATGGTTAGTCCAATGCAAGATGTATACAATGTCATGATGCATGATGTCATGATAGAAACACACCACAAGTATTCACAGATAGCAAACATGGAAAGGGCAAACAAGTCACACAGATAGCCCTTAGATTTCAGGCTGGCAAGGAGTTTAGGTACTACCCTCTTTCAGTTTAGTTGGTTCAAACCTGTCCTATAAATAGTAATCGGGTTCTAGAGGATTTCAATATCACTGACCACCCTCGATCGGTCATAATTCCAGTTTAGAAACCTTTTCTTGCAGCCAGAATCATCACGAGAGTTTGGTCTCAATGAGTGTAGCATACTGCTACCGTTCTATGGCCAAGTTGGTCAATTACAGGTTCTAAGGTCAGTTGGTGCTTAATGACCCCTTAGAAGACCCATATTCTCCTCGTTCCAACACAAGGGATATCAGTATAAACTAAAGTGCCACACCAACGTAGCTATTGCTTCAACCGTATCGGTCTACACCGTACAATTCCCTCACAGTCTATTGCTACTTACCTAAAGGGTATTCCCCAGATCCGAGTTAGGATCTATAGTAACTCCGATTCAAGCCCACAAATATAAAGCATACAAAGCAAGCAATTGAAAACACAATGAACTAACCCTAAGGTACACCCCACTTATCAAAATTTCCCCAGCAGAGTCGCCAATTCTGTGATACGGTGGGAAGAACTAACTGTTTTTGGAATGCTGGTTTGCGTTTTGCGTTTGTTTTCGCAAAATGTCGCGGTAAGCAAGAGTCGCCATCGACTTTTATTTTATCCAACAAGGAAAGGAAAAAAGCACAGAAAAATTCCTTTTTCAAGATATTTCTCGGGTTCGGGGGGTAGATTATAGAAAGGGAAGGTGTTAGCACCCTTTCTATCCGTGGTTATCCACGGGCTCTTAGGTACTTGCTCATTTGTTTTCAAAATTGTTTTCTTTGTGCTTGTGAGTTTGAAAAAGTTTTTGTTTTGAAACTTCGATTTAACTCTTGCTTCTGTCCTAAAGAGCGTATGAAGTGTTTTTGAAAACTTTGTTCGAAAAGGAGTGTAAGTGTGAAAAAGATTTTGTTTTTTGAAAGAGGAAGTATCTAAGAACCATCTACCTACTCGAAAAAGGAATCGTTCTATGTTTGTTTCCTTTAGACAATTCTATCTCACTATTAGTGAGTAGGTAGCACCGTCGTTGGAGTTTGAGGGTCAATTCGAATGAGGGACATACGGTCACCAAAGCAATGTTAGGACGCCTTAGCGGTAACCCTAATTTCTTAGATCATTTGTTTGAGGCAACAATATCCGAGGCAACCGTTTCGAGGCAACTATGATCTTTTAGACAAGAGGGCGACCTCTAAAATGACCTATACTCAATGATCATGTACGAAGGCAACCAAGTGGGGTCTACCCTAAGAGTACGCATGTGCGAGTGTGTTGTTTTCAGTTATTTTTATCTTTATACATGTTAAAGGTGATCTAATTTGATTTTAGTTTAAGCATTCAGTCTTATCATGCAAACCCTATTATCAAACATCTAGCAGTTATAATTTGCGGAAATAAAATGCGGAATTTAAATTACAAGGCGTCGGGTATTTACATCGCCAAAGACAAACCCTTTGAAAAATAAAATAAAGCGGTAAAAATAATTAAATGTCCTATTTAACTATTACAATCCGGAAGCAGATACATTAATATGATAAAAATAAATAAAGCGCACGGAAAATTAGATCCAGTGCGAATTTTAGGGTTTTGACCCTTTTTGAAAGAAAATTGCTTTTTATTGTTTTTTATTTGAGAAGAGAAATTAAACCTAAATTAATTACTAAATTAAATTAATAAATTAATTAAAAGAAAAAAATAAATTATTTTTGGAGTTTTTGATTATTTAGGAAAGAAATTAAAAATAATTAAATTAGTGGTTAATACCTAATTAAATCTAATTCATTATTTATTTGCAAAATAGGTTAAAGTTTACTAGAATTAAAAACCTAATTAATTAGTATTTATTAAGAAAAAATAAAAGTTCAAAGTTTGATTAAATAAAAAATATTTTTTGTGATTTTATTTGATAAAAAAAGAATTTTATGATTGGTTAGAAAATTAATAAAACAATTAAAGTAAATAAACAAAAATAAATAATAAGAGAGGAGTGTTGGGCCTGATTTAAGGGTGTTAGTAGCAATTTGAAGGCCCATTAGCAGCTGGCCTCTTTGACTTTTTGTGATCCAGTGTGGACGCATGGACTTGGCTCTGGGTGGACCTCCAGCCATTGACCACTAGATCTGGCCTTTGGCCATCTGGCGCTTGGATGGATACTTGAAAACCAAAATTATTGAGAAAGTGGGGGAACTGGGATTCGAACCCAGGTCCTGAAGGAGATTGCACCACTCGCTTAGCCACTAGGCCACGCTGCTTTAGTTGTTAACATAATAGATATTAATCATAATATAATAGAACAAAAACAAGTGGTCAAAAAAAAAACGCCAAGATTTGAATGGCCCAATAGAGGGGTGCCACGCATCATCCCTAACCTCTCGTTCGTGGCTAAAAGGTCACATATCTATACCAACGGACAAAAGTCTGTAGCTATAAGCAATTCCACCTCCAAAATCCTGTACAAACCATAAAAATGATTTCCAAAGGCATAGTCGCGTTCGTCTCAACCTCCCGGTCATAACCATACCCTTCATGATGCAAAACATACCATATAAATGAAATCAAATGATGCAAAAAGTTTGAACATGTCCTTGTGATCACGGATATGCCATTAATTTTCTCAAATGATTCAAGAACAAATCAAATCGAATTCAAGAACAGGGGTCGTTTTCGTGAGACTTACAGCGCGTGTAGAGGCCTGAGGATGCGTGGTTTTGATCCAGGTTGCTTGTGTGAATGGCCAGGAATCGATTGAGATAACTCTCGCATCCTGAAACTGCCTCTAACCTAGACTTTGATCCCCAACTTTTTTGTGAATTTTTGCAAAGTGGTTCTACTTCCTCCAACGATTTCCAACCCCTATTTCGTGTGCTTTTTCTTCCTTATGTAATGTGTACTGAATTAAGGTAAGAAACATGGTCCAAATCTTTCCATATCAATGCACATGAATTGGATTTCATTTCACCATTAAAACCTTCCAAATTTGCCTAATTCCAATATTTTTGCACATGATTTGATTTGACACGAATTTGATGATGATAATTGCTGTAATCAAAGCCTAGAACAACCAAAAAGATCATGAGTTATCAATTCTTTGGATTTTATATGATTTTATTTGATTTAAAATGAATAAATTCAATTAAAAATCAAATTAAATAATAAAAATGAAATATGGGCACATGGCTGAAGCTAGGGCACGTGGGCAATGATGCAAACTCAAATCAAGTGGAAAAGAATCGGCCCATTTGACAAAATTTGAAGTTTTGGGGATAGTTGACTTTTGGCAATTTTGCAAAAAAGTCCAACTTCAACAATGCATAACTTCTTCAATTTTGAACTTTTGGAAGTGTTCTGTGACTTTTTAAAAAGCTTGAGATGTCCTCTAACCAACCCTTTTAAGATCTTCGCATTTTGATATTCCATTCTCAAGTTATAAGCTTTGGAAAAAAAGGTGTTTTTGTTGACTTTCAAAAATGACCTATAATGTCCAAATTCATAACTTCTTGTGAGTGCATTTGTTGATCTTTGGGTATGAAGATGGATTGTAGGAAATTGCATCATATTCAAAATGAGCTTTTGATGAGTCATTTATCATAAAGTATGAGAAAGTTATGCTTGGTCAAAGTTGGGTTGACTTTTCCTACAAAACCCTAATTTAGCAACTTTTGAGTCTTGATGAATTTTGAGCAATCCTTGATGAATCATGATAAACCCTTGATAAAATGATGAAATGTCCTTCAAAATGAAAATGTTGGCAAAAAATCTTGAAGTTTGACTGTTTGTAGGTCACAGTTGACTTTTGCCCTAACAAAGTCGATTTTTGGACCTTTGAGCAATTGACGGAGCAAACTTCCTCTGCAAGGCTTGAAATTTGACATGGATGATCTTGATAGCATATTAGGAAATTGGGGAGAACTTGGGGTCATTTGTACTCAAGGATCTTGATGCAACACAAAACCCTAATTTGGGGTTGACTGCCTTAGGAGAGAGCTTGTCTGACCAACTTTTGAGCAACGTGGATATTTTTCTTGCAATGTCTTGAGAAATATGGGAGGGAAAATTTTGGGGTACAACACTGGGCTTCAAGGTTAAACCTTCACAATCCAGTCTATCCAAGGCTTTCTTCGGCAAGACGTTCAATGATGAACATGTGTCTACCAGTACGTGTGCTAGGGTAGTCCCTCTGCATTCCACCGAGACATGCAAAGCGTCATTATGTTTTCTCCCTTTGGATGTTAAATCAGCATCGGAGAATCCTAGACCATTGTCAGTTGTTAAGCTAGCTACACATTCCTGGAACTGATCCGCGGAGGTTTCCTGTGGCACATGGGCTGTCTTCAAGAATCTTATCAAAGCTTTAGCATGAGCTTCTGAACAAAGCAGCAGGGCCAACATAGAGATCTTTGAGGGGGTTTGCCCCAGTTGTTCCACAACATCATAATCGCTTTTCTTGATTATTTTCAAAATCTCTTCCCTTTCTTTTTGAGAGGTCTCAGAGATGACCAATGGTTGAGCCCTCGTCCTGACGGGCTCTTCTTGGATCCCTTTCCCTCTATCATCATCAGCAGCAGAGAGGACAACCACAGGAGTTACAACTTCTTCAATAATTGGGGTTCTCTCAGATATGTTGACCGGTGCAGGGGTAACCTTAGGAGCAGATGAGGGTCCAAAGATTGCCTTTGGAGGGGCAATCTCTGGAGAGAAAATTCTTCCACTGCGGGTGATTTTGCTCGTTCCGACAATGTTTCCAATGTCGGAAGTCTCTTCATCATAACTTTCTTCAGTTGATTCAATTTGTTTAATAACGTGGTAGTAGATTTCTCCACCATAGTTCCACGGTACTGATCTGTCAAACTTGTACGGGACTGGCCCGGGTATGGTTATCTTCAAAGGTGCAGTCTTCGAAGAGGATGTAATCTTAATAGGTCTTTTGGAGACCTTGAAAAGATTGGCCGATATGGTTATTATTGAAACATCATTAACAGGAGTCGGTGTAACAAGAGTTTTTTCAAAAAGGATTTCTTGGTTATCCATTAGGCATTGGATGCCTAACTTCAACAATGGACAGTCGGTTGGTAAGGATGAACAAAGGCAGCAATCTTCTTCACAACCTGGGAAAATCCCAGCCTTCAGCAAATTCAACTTGATTATCGGTAGCGGAGTTATCAAATCATCAACAGTAGCAACAAACAGATCCTCTTCAACAGCATGGGCGTTGTGGCCATGCTTTGGCATTGGAGCAGAGATTACATTCGGATTTTCAGGGGCGTCGAATTCAACTTCTTTAGCGTCTATTAAATCCTGAATCTTATTCTTGAGGGCCCAACAATTGTTGGTGTCGTGCCCCGGGCTCTCTGAATGATAAGCATACTTGGCGTTCGAATGGTAGTACGGAGAAGCAGTATTCGGGTTCTTCGGAGCCTCTTTCAAACTGGCAAGGTTTAACTTCAATAGATGTGGTAGACCCTGAGCAGGAGTCATGTTTATCTTGGTGAATTTCCTAACAGGCCTTTCCACCCTAGCTTGATTGGTTCTGGGTTGATTGTTTTGGGGCTGATCAACTGCAGACTTCTGAATCATTACGGCCCCTACCGCTGGCCGGCGCTCAACTCTTCCTTGACCTCTTTGGGAGTAGAAAGCTGATACTTCTTTCTTTGCCGGAAAAGTCTTTTTGATGGCAGCAGAAGCAAATGCATCTTTTTGAATTTTCCCGCTTTTTATGCCGGCTTCAACTCTCTCACCAGTTAGAATCAACTCAGTGAACCCCGCAAAGGAGCTTCCAATAAGATGATTAAAGAAAGGCCCTGACAGAGTTCCCAAGAACATGTCTACTAGCTCCCTCTGAGATAGAGGTGGTTGTACTCATCCCGCCAAGTCCCTCCATTTCTGGGCATACTCTTTGAAGCCTTCATTTGAGACCATGCCCATACTCTGTAATTGAGTATGGGTTGGTGCTAAGTCCGCATTGTATTGATACTGTTTATAGAATGCGGCTGCCAAATCCTCCCAATTATGTACATCATACCTCTCCAACTGGTAGAACCAATCCAGCTGCGTCCCCGACAAACTGTCCTGGAAAAATTGAACCCACAGGTCTTTGTCAGAAGAATGTGGTTGAATTTTCCTGACATAAGATTGTAAGTGCATCTCGGGACAAGACACCCATCGTATTTGGCAAATAGTGGCACTTTAAACTTTGGAGGGATTACTATTCCAGACACCAACCCTAACTCTTCAAAGTCCAGCCCAGGCACTCTCTGTATCTCCATGGCAGCTAGACGCTCTTCCAGATTTTTGTATTTGTCATCTGCAGGAGGGTATTATTGTTCAGAGTAGTCCTCATCTTCCTCTTCTTCAGCCCTAGAATCTGAAGGTACTGCAGTCTCTTTACCTTTCCTTTCCCCTTCCTCAGAGGTTGATGGAAAATCTAGGACCCTTCTGGCTTGACCTTTAAATCTTCTGCCCATGGTAGCCACACCAGCTCTCTTCTTCTTCTTTTTCTCTTTTTCTTTCTCTAGCAAAGTCTTGAGCTCCTCCTGCCCCTTGGCCAAGGTCAAGAGTAGCTGTTGGAATTATGAATTCTAAGCTTGCAAGTCTTTGACCGTTTGTTCAATATCCATCTTGCTGAAATAAACAGCAGAGAGATGAGGAAACTTGGTGTGAAGACCTGTTTATGCATATGATGAATGATATGTATTCATGTAATGCATTCAAGGATTCAGAAAAATTAAAATTTGTGTTAAACAAAAAGGAACAAACGTTATATTAATAAAATAGAATTTGTTTACATCAATGCCCCTAGGGCAAAATAGTACAAAATTCTAAGATAAGAAGACGTTGCACATCCTCTTTGGTGCAATGTAGGTGTTGAGAGTCCGCTCTTCGTGAAGTTGACGAGTGAGTTCCAAAACCTTCTTCTCGCTTGAGTAGAATTGGGCTTCAAAAGTATCGCGTTCTCCTTTGAGCTGTATCCAACTCCTTTGCAAATCTTCGAGTGATGTTGGCATGTCAGGATGTAGGAGGGTGTATGGAACCTCTCCTTCCATAACATGCTCTATAATCACTGGGAGAATAGAGGGGTAAGGCATCATAAGACTTTGGGCGCGGGTTCGTACCCACTTGAGGTAAGGCTCAAGGGGGATGGAATTCTTGTGTCCCAAGGTCTTACTGTCTACCTTGTTTGGAATCCTCCAAGCTCGGATGAACCTTTGTCGAAGTCCTTGATCGTCATTGTCGAAGTCAAAAATCAAGTCTGGAATCAGCATGTCATGCGGGCCATCCCTTCGGGCATAACCAAACTGTCTCAGAGCCAAGCAGGGGTTGTAGGTGATGCCTCCCCTAATGCCAAGTAGAGGGACATTAGGGAATTCCCCACAACGGTCGACGATGATAACATTCTCTTTGGATCGAGAACACCAATGAATGTCTGAATGTGTAAGAGTCATTATTCATTGTGACCACCTCAAACCTTTCTCATTCTTCAAGACTGATTGGGGAAGATGAGAAATAAACCATCTTGACAGTAGAGGAGTGTAACACATGAGAACACCTCTTTTCCTCATTGTTCGAGTGTGAAAATAGTGCAAGATATCCCCAAGCAATGTAGGCAACGGGTTGCGAGCCATGAAGATTTTGACAGCACTCACATCTATGAGTTGGTTAGGGTTAGGGAACAAGACCATCCCATAGATGAGAAGAGCTACAATCTCCTCAAAATCCTGTAGGTCCAAAGAATTCCAGTAGCTTTAGGCCTTCTCAAACAAGAACTTTGCCAAGAAGCCTTTGACACCACTCCTAGTTTCCTAATGGGTTGTGACATCAGACGAGTGCAAGTGTAAGGCTTGAGCAATCTCTTCTGGATTTGGATCTCTTTCCGTACAGTTGAAAGGTAGTTGATTGAGAATAGGAATCCTCAAGAGTTGAGAAAATTCCTCCAAAGTGGGCACAAGCTGGTAGTCAGGAAATGTAAAGTAGTGATGCAAAGGGTCAAAGAACTGGAAAAGAACTTTCATCATGTCTTTCTCTGTGTTGGAAGTGACTAAGTTGAGAAGACGACCGTGCCTCTCGGTTAATGGAGAATTCTCAAGAATCCTTGAAGCTAGCTCCTTGAGTTGCGGAGGAATTCTTACAAGGTTGACTTGGATCATTTTCCTGCGAAGTGATTCCATAACTGCAAAACAGGAACAAAGATGAATTTCCAAAATCCTTGAAATGGTTAGTGGATGCATATGATGCTTCATGATGTCCATGATGTTATGCACAAGTATATATGTACAAGCAAATCACACAAGTTCCTAGTTTAGGCTTGCATGGGGTTTCATAGGTAAGTACCCTCTTGAAGTTTAGTTGGCTTAACCTGTCCTAGAAATAGTAATCGGGTTCTAAGGGGCTCAATATCACTGGATTATTTTCTGTTTTCATTGTTTCAGTTTAGCCACTTTACTGGCGACAGAAATATTCCAAGAAAACAACCCTCAATGAGTGTAATATCGAGTATCTACCAACTTCGGACTGCACCAAATCCGGTCATCTCACTACATCCTAAAAGGCCAAGTTGGTCAAGTAAGGGTTCTAAAAGTTCGTTAGTGCTTCATGACATCACTCAGCGGCCCCGTATTCTCTTTGATTGACTCAAAGGCTATCGGTACCCACAAATATGTCACACTAACATAGCTATTGCTTAGACCATGTCGGTATACCCCACACAGTTTCCACAATGTATTGCTATTTACCTATGAATGTTTCCCAAATCCGGGTAGAGGATTCAAACCCAAACAATAGAACCAAAGTGTAAAGCATACAAGTCAAACAAGATAAGCATGTAAAGGTGATCTAAACCCTAAGGTAACCCCACTTTTAAGTTTTCCCCAACAGAGTTTCCAGTTCTGTGATACGGTGGGAGAACTGACTTGAGGTTTTGCGTTTTTTGTTCGCAAATGTTTCGGTTTAGCAAGAGTCAGTCGAAAGGCACAACATGCTAGCCTTCAGGCCCCAATCGAAAGTCAAAATATGCTGGCTTCTAAGCCCCAGTCGAAACCCATTCTTTCGCCCCTTTTCAGGTAAGGTCGAAGAAGGCCAAAAATGGCAGAATCGAAGGGTTACTGCCCTAAGTCTAAAGATCCATTTTTCTTGCTTTTACTTTGTTTTTGCCTTTATATTTTCATGCAATTCAATATGGTTGTAGTAGTGTAGGATTTATTTTTTTCACTCTTTTATTACCTTCATAAATGTTAAGTAATTAGGCGTGTATGGCAAGATAAAATCAACAAGTAGACAACCCAAAAATCAAAGATAAATGCATGCAATCAAACAGACTTGCACACATGCACCCTTAGGGTAATTCCACTTGTTGCCTTACAAAAATGGCCATGTTATGCATGTGGGATGTCTTAGCACAAACAAATCGAAAAAGATCATAGTCCCTCGATGATGCTATCAAAGTTGCCTTTCAAAATGATCTTAGTCCCTACAGAAAAGTGCTAAGCCATTTCATAACATTGCTATCATGACTATACGATGACCCACGTCTGTCCCTTCACATCCAACGATGGGGCTTCTTATCAAATCAATGGTAAGATAGCCACATCTAAAGGAGGAGGAAAAACACATCTAAAACCTTTTGAGTAGGTAGATTACTTTTAGTTACTTGCTCAATTTAAAAACAAACATCCTTGCTATTTTCAAAACAATCACATACATCTTTCTAAAACTTGAAATATTTTCAAAAGCTCAACACTTTGCATACATTCTTATGAACGAGAATCATTGCAAAGTTCTCCTAAACGATGGCACCTTTTCAAAATACTTTCAAAACCATACAAAAGCATAATTTTCAAACAAAAGCAAGTGATCTAACAAGTAACTAAGAGCCCATGGAAAACCAGGGATGGAAAGGGTGCTAATACCTTCCCTTTTCATAATATACCCCCCAAACTCAAGAAAACGTCTCGAAAGGTCTTTCCTGTGCTTTTTCACCTTTCCTTATTGGATAAAAGAAAAGTCGGTGTCGACTCTTGCTAAACCGCAACATTTTGCAAACACAAACGCAAAACCCCAAGTCAGTTCTCCCACCGTATCACAATGACCTTGTCTCAAATTCTACCACAACTGTTGAAAACCAACCTGGTAACTCTGAGGAAAGCCCCGAAGAATCCCAGTACCACATCTCCACTGTATAATCCGAACGCCCGTTGTGCCTATCACTCTGATAGCCAGGGTCATGATACGAACAACTGCTGGGCTTTGAAGAATAAAGTGCAAGACTTGATTGAAGCTAAGGAGATTGAGTTTGACGCTCCAGAGAAACCCAACGTCATAACTGCTCGTATGCCCAAACATGACCAGGGAGTTAATTCAATTGAAGATGATGAAGAAGAGTCAGATATCGACAACTGGATTTACCCGACTACCAACGGTGGCTTTAACAACTGGATGGCGAAGGACTTCATGCCCGTTTCTTTTATTACACAGTAATTGACTTTTGTTTTGAGATTTGTAACAGACAATTTGTAACTTTACGGCCCGGTGCCTTGCCCGCGGCACCTTGGTTTTTTTTGTGAGGGCTTATTATTTGTCATTTTCATATATCATCAATAAAGCATTGGACATTTTCTTGAATTACAAATTTTGCGCTCCTTGTTTTTCTTTTCTATCTTGCACTTTATCAAAAACAGCTATTGTCTTACACACACTCACATATCATAATACAGGTCCACATCCACTCTGGATCCCATTGATAACGACTCTGCTATTGCCAGTTATGACTTTGAAAATCCGATCAACCAAGCCGAGGACGAAGGTGAGGATGATTGTGAGGTGCCTGGGGAACTTGCTAGACTGTTACTACAGGAAGAGAGGGCCATACAGCCTCATGAAGAGCCAGTGGAATAAGTGAATTTGGGTACAAAGGAAGACAAGAAAGAGGTCAAGATAGGTGCGAATCTGGAACCTAGTGTCAAGCAACGATTGATACAGATGCTACATGACTATGTTGAGATCTTCGCTTGGTCTTACAAAGATATGCCTGGTTTAGACACTGACATTGTGGTTCAACGCCTGCCAACTATAGAAGACTGTCCTTCGGTAAAGCAGAAGGTTCTCCGTATGCGCCCCGAGATGTCTGAGAAAATCAAAGCTGAGGTCATGAAACAGTTTGACGCCGGTTTTCTAGCTGTTACTTCTTACCCGCAGTGGGTTGCCAACGTGGTTATGGTGCCGAAGAAAGATGGCAAGGTTTGGATGTGTGTGGACTATAGGGATCTGAACAGGGCGAGCCCCAAGGATGACTTCCCACTGCCTCACATCGATGTTCTGGTCGACAACACCGCGCAACATAAGGTCTTCTCCTTTATGTATGGTTTTTCTGGTTACAATCAGATTAAGATGACTCCCAAAGACATGGAGAAGACAACCTTCGTTACGCAGTGGGGCACCTTCTGTTACAAGGTAATGCCTTTCGGGTTAAAAAATGCTGGGGCAAATTATCAGCGCGCCATGGTCGCTTTGTTCCACAACATGATTCACCATGAGATTGAGGTTTACGTTGGTGACATGATTGCAAGGTCCCAGACAGAAGAAGAACACCTTGACCATCTCCAGAAACTGTTTGACAGGTTGAAGATGTACAAGTTGAGGTAAAACCCGAACAAGTGCACCTTCGGGGTAAGGTCTGGTAAGTTGTTGGGTTTCGTCGTTAGTGATAAAGGTATTCAAGTGGATCCTACAAAGGTGAAGGCTATACAGGAGATGCCAACTCCCCGAACAGAAATGGAAGTTAGAGGCTTTTTGGGACGTCTGAACTACATCGCCCGATTCATTTCACATTTGACTGCTACTTGTGAGCCAATCTTCAAGCTACTGAAGAAAGATCAAGTGGTAAAATGGAATGATGAATGTCAGGTCTCCTTCGAAAAGATCAAGGAGTACCTCCAAGAGCCACATATTCTGATACCTCCAGTTGAAGGGATACCTTTAATCTTATACTTGACAGTACTCGACAATTCAATGGGGTGCGTGCTGGGACAACATGACGAGTCTGGCCGAAAAGAGCACGCTATTTACTACCTTAACAAAAAGTTTACCGACTGTGAGACCCGATACTCATTGCTTGAGAAAACTTGCTGCGCTTTGCCATGGGCTTCTCGCCGACTGAGATAGTATATGCTGACTCACACTACCCTATTGATATCAAAGATGGATCCAATCAAGTATATCTTCGAAAAACCCGCCTTGTCTGGAAGAATCGCAAGATGGAAGATGATCTTAACCGAGTATGACATATAATACACAGCCCAAAAGGCAATCAAGGGGTGTGTATTGGCAGATCATTTGGCACATCAGGTCGTGGATGATTACCAGTCTATGAATTTCGAGTTTCCGGATGAGAACATCGTGTTGGTGACTGACTGTGAAGAACCTGGACCGGATGAAGGACCTGAGGAAGGATCCCGATGGTCTATGTATTTTTATGGAGCCTCAAACACGTTGGGTAACGGTATTGGCGTTGTGATCATATCTCCTGAAGGCTATCATACTCCATTTACCGCCCAATTATTTTTTAACTGCACCAACAATATGGCGGAGTATGAAGCGTGCATCATGGGTCTTCGAGCAGCTATTGACCTAAGGATTAAGTTTTTGAGCATATTCGGCGATTTCGCTCTCGTGATCAGTCAGATCAAAGGCGAGTGGGATACGAAACATCCAAATCTTATTCCTTACAAAGAGTATGTACTGACGATGCTTCCACATTTTGAGGAGATAACCTTTGAACATTTCCCTAGAGAAGAGAACCAGTTAGCAGACGCGCTAGCTACCATGTCTTCTATGTTCAAGGTCAGATGGGACAATGAAGCTCCCCGGATTACCATTGAGAGGTTGGACGAACCCGCACATTGCTGTCACATTGGGACTGAAGAGGTAACAGATAAACCCTGGTTTCATGAGGTAAAGAGGTATCTCGAGGCTCAGGAATACCCTGAGGGTGCATCTGTTAATGATAAGAAGTTTCTGAGGAGGTTCGCAACGAAGTTCTTCATCAGTAATGGTATCCTTTACAAGCGTAACCATGATTCAACCTTACTGCGATGTGTGGAACATAACGAGGCAGAAAGGATTATGGTAGAGTTACATGAAGGTACTTTCGGAACTCATTCTAGTGGACATACTATGGTGAAGAAAATCCTACGGGCAGGATATTATTGGTCTACTATGGAAGCCGATTGTTATCAGCATTCTCGGACCTGTCATAAGTGCCAAGTCTATGTTGATAAGGTGCATATACCTCCAGTTCCTCTGAATGTCTTGACAGCTCCCTGGCCTTTTGCAATATGGGGCATCGACATGATTGGCAAGATCAGACCTACTACGTCCAACGGGCATCGTTTCATCTTGGTAGCAATT
Organism: Vicia faba; assembly: GCA_948472305.1. NCBI lineage: Eukaryota > Viridiplantae > Streptophyta > Magnoliopsida > Fabales > Fabaceae > Vicia > Vicia faba. The sequence goes on from OX451739.1 coordinate 712,661,189, forward strand.
GATTATTTCACGAAGTGGGTTGAGGAAGCTTCCTTTGCTACAGTAACCAAGAACGTCGTAGCACGGTTTATCCGACACAACTTCATCTATCGATATGGTGTACTAGAGAGGATCATTACGGACAATGGTACAAATCTCAACAATACAATGATCATCGAGATCTGCAAACAGTTTAAGATACAACATCACAACTCTTCTCCCTACCGGCCGAAGATGAACGGGGCTGTTGAAGCGGCTAATAAGAACATCAAGAAGATTATGCAGAAGATGACGGTGACATACAAAGACTAGCATGAGATGTTACCATTCACTCTTCATGGGTACCATACCTCAGCATGGACGTCAGCAGGGGTAACACCCTACTCTTTGGTGTATGGCATGGAGGCAGTCTTGCCCATTGAAGTCCAGATACCCTCTCTCCGGATTATAAAGGATGCAGGTTTAAGCGAGGACGATTGGATCCAGACCCGGCTTGATCAGCTGAATTTAATCGATGAAAAGAGACTTACTGCTATTTGTCATGGTCAAACGTATCAAAAGCGAATCATCAAGGCATTTAACAAGAAAGTCAGACGACAAGAGTATCAAGTCGGGGATCTGGTGATCAAACGCATCATACTGCCACAAGGTGATCCCAGGGGCAAGTGGACCCCTACGTACGAAGGGCCATTTGTGGTTAATAACATTTTCTCAGGAGGAGCTATGATTCTAACCACCATGGATGGTGACGACCTTCCTCACCCTGTCAATGCAGACATAGTGAAAAAATACCATGCATAATCAAAGACCCGTTAGGTTGACTAGCCTAGGCAAAAATAAGGGCTTCCCGGCGAACCAAAAGGGTTCGGGCAAAAGTAAGGGATGAAAATGAAAAAAAAACTGTACACTCGGCAAGTCGAAAACCTGAAAAGGCAGCTTGGGCAAAAAAGGGTATCCCGGTGGACCGAAAACTTGAAAGGGCGCTCCAGGAAAAAATTAGGGATTAAAGCGTAACACTATGTCTCATTGGATCATCTTGCAACCAGACTTCATGTATCGACTATCAAGCTCGGACGGCGCCAATCTATCTAATCTACATTCAACCAAGTAGCAAAGTGATGAGACGCTCGAAGATATAAAGGCAATAGCAGAGTTGGAACCCAGTGGGATTGTTCACATAGCTGTTTTTCTTTGTTTTTCACAAATTGTATAGTTTCTATCTTTCGGCGGCATTCTCTTACTAGGACGCCAGCCTCTTGTAGAAAAACGCCTATTTACAGGTTGTGATACGGTGGGAGAACTGACTTGAGGTTTTGCGTTTTTTGTTTGCAAATGTTTTGATTTAGCAAGAGTCGCCACCAACTTTTATTTTATCCAAAAGGAAAGGTAAAAAAGCACAGGAAAGACCTTTGAGATGTTTTCTTGAGTTCGGGGGGTAGATTATGAAAAGGGAAGTTGCTAGCACCATTTTCATCGATGGTTATCCATGGGCTCTTAGTTACTTGTTTAGATCACTTGCTTTGCTTTTCCAATTGTTTGAAATGGTGCTTTGTGTGGTTTTGAAAGTATTTTGAAAATAGGCCATCGTTTAGGTAATCTTTGTAATGATTCTCGTTCGTAAGAATGTATACAAATATGTTTTATCTTTTGAAAAATGTTTCAATGTTTTGAAAGTTGTTTGGAAATGTTTTGAAATGTATGTGTTTGTTTGAAAATAACAAGGATTGTTTTCAAATTGATCAAGTAACTAGAAGCTTATCTACCTACTCAAAAGTCTTTCCTACGCATTTTTATTCCTTTGACATTGTTGATTTACCATTGCATTGGTAAACAACCCTATCTTTGGATGTTAAACGGGACGGGCATGGGTCATCGTATGACCATGATAGCAATATTGCCAAGTATCTTAGCAAGTTTTAGGGACCAAGATCATCTTTGTTTAGGCAACCTTTTGATAGCGTCATCGAGGGACTATGATCTTTTGTTTTGTTTTGTTTTGCCAAGATACCTAACATGCATACCATGGCCATTTTTTAGGAAACAAAGTGGGTGAAACCCTAGAGGGTCTTGTGTGCAATGTGTTGTCATTTTTCATGCATTTTTGTCTTGTATTAGGTCTTTGTATTTGTTTTGATTTTTGTCTTATCATACAAACCCTAATGTACTAAACGTGCGTATAATGCGATAAATTGCGTAAAGTAAATCTAAACTATTACAACAATATTATGGGAGGGGGATACAAGTTTTGAATGGGGATATTTGCACAAAATAAAACCCTAATTCACTATTACAACCCAATTGAATTTATTGTACAATAAATAAATAAGCAATTATTTAAATATGTAATAAAATGTAAATATGCAAAAGAAATGTTTTTTGTATTAATTTTTATGTATGTAAAAATGAGTTTATTTAAGTCTTAAAAATAAGAAAAAAAATGAAAATGATTATTTTTGAAGGGGAAACCCTAATTTTTTTGTTTAAAAGAAATATTGTTTTCTAATATTCATTTTATCCATTTTTGTTCAAGAAAAATAATAATAATATTATGTACAAATATTAAATATTAAATATGTATCAAAAATAAATATTTAATGTATATAAAATATAAAATAAAATATTTAAGTATTTTTATTATTATTTACAAGTTTACTTAAGAAAATAAGTTTTATAAACCTAATAAACTATTTTTATGCCAAAAAATAATAAAATAAAATGCAAAAAACTAAGAAAATATTTTTGGGATTTTTAATGTTCAGAAAAAAATAATAAAGTCAATAATCACAAAAGAAATAAAAAAATATGCAAAATATAAAAAATGGGCCAAGGGGGTGCAAATAGGAAACATGGGGGGTGCAAAAAGTCAGAAAAGCAAGGCCCAGGCGTGCCAGGCCCAGACACTTCATCCCTGTCATTGGCTTCTTCCTCCTACACGCGTTTCTTCTTCAAATCATGTTCTTGCTATTCTTTGCATAAAATCAAAAACTTGTAACATGAAAAATATAGCCCATGACCTCACGAATCCAATGATATAAAGAACATGACCTAACTCTCAAAGACCAAAGAGAATTTTAATGGCCCTAATTTCTGACCTAGTTTTTTCAGCATGTTCAACAACCAAATACTCCTAGCTCAGTTAATATAAATACAAACTATGCATATGTACAACTTAAGCAAGTTAAGGACTACATTTTTGCTTCACAAACCTAAGCTTAAGGATGCCTAAATAGAGAGATAGAAACTTGACAAATACCTTGTTCAGTTAAGTTTAGATATGGCAATGTGGGAACTTTGAGTGAGGCCCGAAGGTCGTGTGAGCTTGCTTAAAGTTCCCTCAAGCTATCCCAATGCTCAGTTGGCCTTGTAGATGCCTGAATCTTCCTATAGAAGTCAACCTGCAAACTCAAAAAGTGAAAATGGTGAAGCTTGAAACAGGGGTTACAGTTGCAAGACAAAGGACTGGATAACTTAGGTAGGAGGTATGGAATGTGTTTGAAGTGATTCAAAGCAAAACGCACGAGCCAATGATGATTTGGCCAAGGTTCTGCAGATGATGCCCTGTTTGGGCAGAAGTTGGTGTTTTTTGTGTTTTAGGATGTTGTGAATTCATGCTTAGGCTTGTTACAATGTTATGAGGTTGTTTGAAATGATACAAAGTCTTGCCTTTGTCAGATGGATGAGATCCATTGACTTTTGCAAGTTTCTTGCTTTTGAAGAAAAGTTGGAAGTGACAATGCCAAAGCCTGTACTTGCTAGCTTATAGACTGCATAGAGTTGGTACAAGTTGCCTGATATTTGTGGATTTGGTTTTCAGCAAAAGATTAGGTTCATGGCTCAAGATAAACAAAGTTGTAAAAGCTAGCTTTATGAAAATGGTATTGAGAACTTTATGCCATAAATGGATTAATTCTTTGTGTAAAGCTCCATAGGTCAGAATAAAGCCAATATCCAATGTGTTAGCATTCAATTATGGAGTGTAGAAAGGATTAGGACCTGTGATACCAAGTACAAGCATGTTTGAAACTGATATGCAACTTGTAACATTGTGAAAATGCCTTGCACAAAAGTGATAAATTGCCATTTTCATTTCTTCGATTCTCCCTAACCATAAATGATCTTGGAGAGTTCTTGGACATTTTGTAAAGCTTGTAACATGATCTACAATCCATCTTTGAAATGAATTTTGAGATTCCTCTTGGAACTAGGTGAAAAGTTGCCATGAAGTTAGGTCAAAAATCTGCCTAAACTAGGGCAAGATTTCACTAAGTTAAAAAGTTTATGGACCCCTATTCACAAAATCATAACTTGAGATCCAAACATATTTTGGGAAAACTTTTTAAATAAAAGTTGTAGATTTTGTGGAGGAATACAACTTTCATGTTGGAAGTTTTCTTTGAATCCAATTGCATCATGGTGAAAAAGTTGGAAAAAGTTGGGAAAAAATAAGAATTTTTCAACACTTAGAAAAATTCTAAGTTATGAAATTTTTTCAATTTAAACCCTAATTTCCAAAATTTAAGTTTCTTGGTGAACAAGTTTCATGTTTTGACACATCTTGATGAAATATGACCCTTGGCACTTGATTTTGACCAAAAAGTCAAAGTTTGACTTTTCAGTGTACAGTTGATTTTTGATCAGTTGACTGGAAAATTCATCTACCAATCCTATGCATTTGAGATCTTTTGAACCTTGTGATTAGGTCAAGATGGTTCTATTGAGTCCTTGAAACCATGCTTGAACCCAATTGGTCATTGGTTAGGTCAAAAATCTGAAATTGCCCTTCTACAGTCAAAACCCTAATTTTGACCATTTTGCCCTTTTGATGATCTGATCAAATTTCTTGAGGAGTTGTGGTCCAAACTTGATCACATGGTTCATATGAGTCTATAATGTTGACGTGGATAAAAAATTATGAGGTTTGACTGTAAATTGACCATGGTTGACTTTTTCCCCAATACAGCTGATTTTTAGGTCAACTGTCCAATTGAATGGGCAAAAATGTGATTCAAGGTTTGAAACTTGGTATGAGCAATCTTAGAGGTCCAACATGAAGTATGAAAGTCACATGAGGCATTGAAAGTCCAAAAATCCCTGTGCAAACTCAAACCCTAATTTCAGGTTATTAGTGCAAGGAGAGGTCTTGAGCTGAGCAAACCCTAATCTGGTCTTGAGTCCAAGAAGTCTTGTGAGGAGAATCTTGATAAAATGAGAGGGAAAATTTTGGGGTACAACACAAGCCAAATTCAAAATCAATACAATTCACTTTACAATAAATTTCAAAGTTGTTTCTCTTTTTCTGTTTTGTTTTGCAAGAACGTCCAATGGTTCATTTTTGATATATGCATTTGACAATAATTGCTGCTCATAAATATTTACATGCGAAACAAAAGACGATTACTCGTAATTTTAGAAACCAAGGCAAACGAGAAATGTCCAGACCTTACAGTTGCTCTATTCACTAGGTACAGGGATATACCCAGCTGAAGAAAATAACTAAAAGTATATACACTCCCCGCAGAGTAAGAAAAAGACAGTGATGTTAGCATTCCGGAATAGGACACAACTCTCCCCAGCTGAGGTGCGCAATCGCGAATGAGTCATTAAGATTCTCCCCAAGCAGAGTTCATCTATCACCAACGATGGAAGACCATCCCCATTGGAGTTTATTTCTTCCACAAACAAGAACTTTATCCCCGACAGAATTTATCATCGCCAGCAACAGTAATTCATCCACAGCTGAGGTTATTTCTCCAAATCAGTGGATCTTCTGACAGAGTACCTCTTCCCCAGAGTCTTTCTCTCGCCAGTTTATTCTCCAGCAGAGTTCTTCTCCCGCCAATTTATTCTCAAATCATGTTTGGTTGTTATCCCCAGTGAGCGAAACTCTTTTATTCTCCAGCAGCAATCCGGGATTTATTTTCCCCAACTTAGAGAACATCATAAAAACATTACACATCCATACATCACATCATGCATATATGCATCATACAACACAATCTCATTTATTTTAAGAACATCATTGCTCGATACATATCATGCATCATGACATTACATACGACTAACCCTTTACATTTCAGGAAATTCTCACAAAGTTCAAGATATGAAGCCCGGGTACGACCGAATAATATCTTAATTCATCCATCATATTGTGAAGCCCGGAGAACGACCGAATAACAGTATCAGAATACCGAGAATCCTGGATTATGACCAGATAGTGGTATCTTTTAAACAAGCTATGAAGCCCGGGTTCGACCGGATAATAGTTTAATCCCCAGCAAGTTATTGTGAAGCCTGGATTACGACCAAATAGAAATACGAGACGCCATGAAGCCTGGATTCGACCAGATAATGGTATATCATAAACACAAGCCATGAAGCCCAGATTCGACCTGATAACAGTTCAGCAAGCTATTGTGAAACCTGGATTACAACCAGATAGCAATGCAAGTTTCTGTGAAGCCTGGATTACGGCCAGATAGCAGCCAAGAATACTACGAAACCTGGATTTCGACCAGATAGTGGTATATCTTTAATACAAGTTATGAAGCCCGGATTCGACCGGATAATATCTTGATTTCCCCGAACACCATGAAGCCTGGATTCAACCAGATAATGGTATAAGACATCGTGAAGCCTGGATTATGACCAGATAGCGGTTTGAGACACCGTGAAGCCTGGGTTACGACCAGATAGCGGTAAAAAGACACTGAAGCCTGGGTTACGACCAGATAATAGTGAGGGACACTGAAGCTTGGATTTCGACCAAATAGCAGTTTACCCGGCCAATTACTATGAAGCCTGGAGTCGACCGGATATTAGTAGGCCTTAAAATCAAATGGAAGCCTGAATGCGACTGGATAACCACTTGATTTCTTCTGAAGCCTGGATTTTGACCAGATAAGAAGTGAGGTATTGTGAAGCCTAGATTCGAGCAGATAGTAGTATAAAACATCGTGAAGCCTGGATTACGACCAGATAGCAGTACAAGACATTGTGAAGCTTGGATTTCGACCAAATAGAAATTTTACATGGACAATTACTAAGAAGCCCAGAGTCGACCGGATATTAGTATGCCCTAAATTCAAGTTAAAGCCCGGATGCGACCGGATAAAAACTGAATTTTGTCTGAAGCCTGGATTACGACCATATAAGAATTGAGAAATTGTGAATCCTAGATTACGACCGGATAGCAAGTTTAATCTCATCTCCCCAGTAAGTCATTGTAAAGCCTGGTTTATGAACAGATAGCAGTTGATCTTATCACTGTAAATCCTGTATTACGACCATATAGCAGTCAATTTTATCACTATGAAGCCTGGACCATGACCAGATAGTAGTACATTTTCACCTCTTCGACCAAGAGACTATCCCCCAGTAAAATAATAGACAACTGAAGCTCCTAAAATTCAACTTTTCTCAAGACAGAGAACAACATTCCCCAGCAGAATCTTTCTCAACAAGTATACAAGCTCTCTCTAAGGAATCTCTTATATGATCGACACTCCTTCGGATGGCATCTTTAAGCCCATCTTCCATCATCAATCTCCAAATGGCATCTATAATCCCATTCCCGACATCACAAGACAAGTACCACTTCATGCAAGTGCAAATTTCTGGGCACTCTAGTGTTCAATCATCTTCAATCTCAGATCACGAAAGGCGGGCAAGCCAATCTACATATCCAGTGTGGTACGGTGGGAGAACTGACTTGAGGTTTTGTATTTCGTCACAAATGTCGCGGTTAGCAAGAGTCGCCACCGACTTTTATTTTATCCAAAAGGAAAGGTAAAAATGCACAGGAAAGACCTTTGAGATGTTTTCTTGAGTTCGAGGGGTAGATTATGAAAAGGGAAGGTGCTAGCACCCTTTTCATCCATGGTTTTCCATGGGCTCTTAGTTACTTGCTTAGATCACTTGCTTTGCTTTTGAAATTGTTTGAAATGGTGCTTTGTGTTTGGTGTGGTTTTGAAAGTATTTCGAAAAGAGGCCATTGTTTAGGCATTCTTTGTAATGATTCTCGTTCGTAAGAATGTATACAAAGATGTTTGTCTTTTGAAGAATGTTTCAATGTTTTGAAAGTTGTTTGGAAATGTGTGTGTGCTTGTTTTTGAAAATAGCAAGGATTGTTTTGAAATGGAGCAAGTAACTTAGAAGCTATCTACCTACTCAAATATCTTTCTTGTGCATTTTCAATCCTTTGACATTGTTGACCTACCATTGTTTTGGTAGACAACCCTATCTTTGGATGTTAACGGGACGGGCGTGGGTCATCGTATGACCATGATAGCAATGTTGCCAAGTATCTTAGCATGTTTTGAGGGACCAAGATCATTTGTTTAGGCAACCATTTTGATAGCGTCATCGAGGGACTATGATCTTTTGTTTTGTTTTGTTTTGCCAAGATACCTAGCATGCGTAACATGGCCATTTTGTTTTAGGCAACCAAGTGAGTGAAACCCTAAGGGTGCTTATGTGCAATGTGTGTCATTTTACATACATTTTGTCTTGTATTAGGTCTTGTCTATTTGTTTATTTTTGGTCTTGTCATGCAAACCCTAGTTTACTAAATATGGTAGGAAAGCAATAAATTGCGTAAATGTAAACTAAGCGATTACAACAATTATTATGGGATGGGGGATTCAAGTTTTTGAATGGGGATATTGCACAAAATAAACCCTAAAAATATTATTAAAACCCAATTGAATATTGTGCGAAATAAATAAATATACAAATATTTAAATATGCAATGCAATGTATTTATGGAAAAAAAAGGTTTTGTATTTGTTTAAAGCATGAGAAAATAAAATTAATTAACCCTAGAAAATAAGGAAAAATAATATTATTATTTTTGAAAGGGGGAAACCCTAATTTTTTATTAAAAGAAATATCTGTTTCCTATTATTTATTTTGTCTATTTTTGTACAAGAAAAATAATAAATAATATTATATGTCAATATCAAAAATTAAATATGTATGAGAAAATGAATATTTCATGTGTAAAATAATAAAATAAAAATGTATAATATTTATTAAATGTATTTACAATTTATTTAAGAAAATAAAGTCCATTATCCTAATGAGACTATTTTTTATGCCAAAAAATAATTAAAAAAATAAAATAAAATGCAAAAAATAAAGAAAATATTTTTCATGATTTATATGATTCAGAAAAATAAATAAAAGCAATAAATATAAAAATATAAAAAGAAATATGAAAAATAAAACAAATATGCAAGGGGGTGCAAAAGTAATACAGGGGGTGTGAAAAGTAAAAACAAAAAGGCCAGAAATACAAAAAAGCCCAAGCCAGCTCAGCTTCGTCCCTGTCCTTGGTTCCTTTTTCCTTGCGCGCGTTTTCAACACAAACCTGTAACTTGCTATTGCTTGCATAAAAACAAATACTTATAACACAAAACATGTAGCATTTTATCTCACGATTCCAATGATATAAAATTTGTAAACTAACTCTCAAAGATCAGGGAGAATTTTAATGGCCCTAATTCGTGACCTAATTTTTTCATGAACTTCAACCTTCAAATTCTCACAGCATGGTTAATATAAATGACAAATATGCATATGTACAACTTCACCATATTAAGGACTACATTTTTGCTTCACAAATCGTGGCTTGAGGATGCCTAAATAGAGAGATAGAGTTTTGAAAAATACCTCCTTCAGCTGGATTTGGATATGACAATGCGGGGACTTTGAGTGAGGCCTGGGGATCGTGTGAGCTTCCTTGAAGTTCCTTCAACCTATTCCAATACCTAGCTTGCTTTATGGATGGCCAAAACTCTCTGTAGAAGTCAAGCTGCAACCTCCAAATTTGAAAATGGCAATGGCTGAAACAAAGCTCACAGAACCAGGACAAGGGTTTGAATAGCTTGGATAGGATATGTATGAAGTGTTTCAAATGTTAAAGGGCATAACGCACGAGCCAAAATGAAGTTGGCAATGATTTTGCAGAACTGCAATGTTTGGGAAGAAAAATGAAGTTTCTGAGTTTTAGGGTGTTTTGGATGCTATCAATTCGTGTCCTGAGTTGTGACTCTTTTTTGAATATGTATAGAGTGAATACAAAGTCCACTCTTCACTAGTTGTACCAGTTCTGAACTTTTGGCCAACTTTCTTGCATTTTAAGAAAAGTGAGATGACTTGTGCAACATGCTTGTCCTTGCTTGCTTGTGAGCTGCAGAGAGTTGGTACAATTTGCTTAAGATCTTTGGAAATTGCCTGCACCAAAGGGACATCTCCAAGGCTCAAGATTTGTAAATTTGCAAAAGCTTGCCTTTATGAAAATGGCAATGTGCACTTTTGGCCAAAAATGGAATTACAACTTGTACAATGCTCCAAAAGTGAAAATAAAGCCTTTAACCACTGAGTTTGCATTTAATTATGGAGTGTAGAATGAGTTTAGGACCTGTAATGCAAGGTACAAGCATCCAAGATAAGATTTGCAACTTGATACTTTGTAAAAATGGCTTGACCAAAAGTGACAAAATGCCAATTTCTCTTCTTCGATTCTCCCTAACCACAAATGATCTTGGAGAGTTCTTGGAAATTTTGGAAAGCTTGCAATGTGCTCTATAATCTATATTTGAAATTCATTTTGAGATACCTCTTCGAACTAGGTGAAAAATGTCCATGAAGTTGGGTCAAAAACCTGCCTAAATTAGGACAAATTTTCACTAAGTTATTTTAGTTCATGGACCTCTATTCACAAATTCATAACTTGAGATTCAAGCATCTTTTGGGAAAACTTTGTGAATCAAAGTTGTAGATTTCATGGAGGACTACAACTTTCATGTTGGGAGTTTTCTTTGAATCAAATTGCATCATGGTGAAAAAGTGGTGGAAAGTTGAGAAAAAATAAGAAAATTTCCATACTTAGAAAAATTCTAAGTTATGAAATTTTTTCAAATTCAAAACTCTAATTTCCAAAATTGGTTTTCTTGGTCAACAAGTTTCATGTTTTGACATATCTTGATGAATTATGACCCTTGGCACTTGATTTTGACCAAAAAGTCAAAGTTTGACTTTTCAGTGCACAGTTGACTTTTGATCAGTTGACTGGAAAATTCATCTGTCAATCCAATGAACTTGAGATATTTTGAACTATGTAATTAGGTAAAGATGATGCCATTGAACCCTTGAAATTATGTTTAAACCCAATTGGTCATTTGCTAGGTTAAAAATCAGAAATTGCCCGTTCTCAGTCAAAACCCTAATTTTGACCATTTTGCCCTTTTGATGATTTGATCAAATTTCTTGAGGAGTTGTGATCTAAACTTGATCAAATGGTACATATGAGTCTAGAATGTTGATGTGGATCAAAAATTATGAAGTTTGACTGTAAATTGGCCATGGTTGACTTCTTCCCCAATACAATTGATTTTTAGGTCAACTATCCAATTGACTAATTAAAAATGTGGTTCAAGGCTTGAAACTTGGTATGAACAATCTTAGGGATCCAAGATAGTGTATGAAAGTCACATGAAGCATTGATGGTCCAAAAATCCTTGTGCAAACTAAACCCCTAATTCTGGGTTATCAGTGCAAGATGAGATGTCTTGAGCTGACCAAACCCTAATCGTGTCTTGAGTCCAAGAAGTCTTGTGAGGAAAATCTTGATAAATGAGAGGGAAAATTTTGGGGTACAACAGCTGCCCCTATTCAATCTTCTTGAACCTGAAGAGTTAGATTGGCGAGTTTTGTCGTTCGTGACTCGAAGGTAAAAGATGATTGGACACTAGAGTGCCCGTAAATTTGCACTCGTCAAAGTGTAGTTGAGGGAATGGGCTTAAAGATGCCATTTGGAGATGTGATAGAATCTTGTTGGAGATGGGCTTGTAGATGCCATCCAAGAATGTTTGTTAAATTGTGAATTATAAGTCAAAAGAATGAGTATCATAATGGTTTATGTATATGGAACGTATATCAACTGTATCTGGAGACTGAATCTGAATGAGCAAAAGAATTGCATCTGTGTTTGGAGCGTATTCGAGCTGTATCTTGAAATTGGGGTCTGAATGAGTAACAGAATGACTTCCGTGTCTGAAGTGTATCTGTATTATGTCTGAAGTTGAAATCTGAATAAGCGATAGAATGGAATCCGTGTCTGAAGCGTATCTGGACTGTAAGAATCTGAATAAGTGGCAGAATGGCAACCGTGTCTGGAGTGTATCTGGACTGTAAGAATCTGAATAAGTGGCAGAATGGCAACCGTGTCTGGAGCGTATCTGGACTGTAAGAATCTGAATAAGTGGCAGAATGGAAACCGTGTTTGGAGTGTATCTGGACTGTATCTGACTTGAAATATGAATAAGTATCAAAATGGCATCCTTGTCTGGAGCGTATCTATACTATATCTGAAGTTGAGATCTGAATGAGTATCAGAATAACATCCTTGTCTGGAGCGTATCTGTACTGTATCTGAAATCTTTAAACATTGTTAATGATAGTTGTTAATCTTATCCTGAAAAGGGTAAAATGTTAGATGAAATACAAAGTTATGTTGCATGAAATGTATGATGCAATATATGTGCTTTATCAATGTTTATAATATATGGATGTAATGTATGTGCATGTAAGTTGATTAGCTGTATTGCTGAGGAAAATAAATCCTTGACTGCTGCCGGGGAAAATAAATCCTTGACTGCTGAGGATAAGAAATCCTCGGCGACTGCTTCGGGGATATAGGGATCCTTCATGTCCTAAAGTTGAAGTATTGACAAAAATTCCATTGTGAGGGAAATGCCATGTACTGCCTGAGGAATCTGCTTGGAGAATCCAGAGAACTTTGATGACTTCTGCTGGGAATTAAGAATGAAAGTTTTCATTCTGTTGGGAAATCTAGAGAACTCTGATGACTTCTGCTGGGAATTAAGAATGAGAATCTTCGTTCTGTTGGGGAGCAATGAAAACTTTGTGGGGAAGAAAGCTATCCTGCTAGGGAGTAGTGAAGACTCTGTGAGAAAAAGCTTATTCCTGTTTGGAACAAAGTTCAAGAGTTTCGATCGTCTGCCACTCTACTGGGGAGTTACTAGGTTGGGAAGAGACAAAAGTTAACTGTTGTCTGATTGCTTTTCAGGTTTCAAGATAGCCTGCTGGGGAATTTGGAGAAACTGAATGGTCTCCACTGGGAATTAATAGTTTAAAGATTCGGCTCCGCTGGGGATTTGTTTTAGCTCCGCTGGGGATCTGTTTTGGCTCTGATGGGGATTTGTAGTTCAAAGTTATGGCTCAGCTGGGGATCTTCATGATGTACTGTAGGGATTGCTCATGGAATATCCTAAAGACAATTTCCTATCTGTTGTACCCCAAAATTTGCCCTCCCATATTCTTCAAAGTTTGTCAAGAGTCATCTTCAGATGGTTCAAGATTTCTCAAGGGTTGCACAGTCCAGATGCCTCCTAAGCCAGTCAAAATTAGGGTTTTGGTTCCTTCAAGGAATTTGAGAGTTTCAATGGTTCAATCAAGTCCCATAGGCCTATTGTGATACGGTGGGAGAACTGACTAGTGTTTTGCGTTTGTGTTCGCAAATGTTTCGGTTGAGCAAGAGTCGCCACCGACTTTTTATTTTATCCTAAGGAAAGGTTAAAAAAGCACAGCAAAAAACCTTTGAGATTTTTCTTGGGTTCGGGGAGTAGATTATAGAAAGGGAAGGTATTAGCACCCTTTCTATCCATGGTTATCCATGGGCTCTTAATTACTTGCTTAGATCACTTGCCTTTTGTTTTCAATTGTTTGAAATGGTGCTTGTGTGTGTGGGTTTGAAAATGTTTTGAAAAGAGGCCAATGTGGTGGCAACCTTTGTAATGATCCATGTTGGGATGTATACAAAGGTGTATGTCTTTTGAAAAGGTTTTCATTTGTTTTTGAAAGTTGTTTTTTGAAAGTGTTGTGGGGTGTGATTTAAAAACAGGCAAGTGTTTTTATTTTGCAAGTTTGACAAGTACTTAAGAGCGATCTACCCTAAAGTTCTCAAAGGTTTTGTTATGTTTTTTAACCCTTTTAACAATTTTGTTCCACCATTGCATTTGGTGGACAATCTTGTGTTAGGATGTGTAAGGGACGGGCGCGGGTCATCGTTTAGACCATATTTGCAATGGTGCCAAGTATCTTTGGGCATTTTCCTTAAGGGACTTGATCATTTTGTTTGTATTTTGTTTTGAAAAAATATTATCGAGGGACCATGATCATTCAATTTGTTTGTTTTGCCCAAAGAGACCTAACATGCAATATGGCCCAATTTTGAAAGGCAACAAGTGGATGTAACCCTAGGGGTGTTAGTGTGCAAGTGTGTTTTATTGCATACAAGGGTTTTTCTTTGAATTAGGTTTTTCTATTTCATTGATTTTATCTTGTCATACACGTCCTAATTACTAGCAATAAGAAGCGGAAATGTAAAATCCTACGCTATTACAACAATTAGGGGAGGGGGATACACATTTGTACATGGGGGGTTCAACGAGAAAAATAGACAAAAAAGAAAATAGCAAAAAACAAGATATATAAAGAGAGAGAGAGGGAGCCCGCGCGCTGTTGGGAGGCCATCAGAAGTTCTGACCCAGATCCGCTGTCAGATGATCAACCTGTTGGTGAAACTGGATGAGTCAGAACTTCTGACTCTAGAACCTGCAAAACAGAACCTTGTTAGTGGGGAAATCAGAAGTTCTGATTTCCCTGCGCTGCGAGACAGAAGTTTGTTAGTGGAGAGACCAGAAGTTCTGATTCTGCTGAAAAGGCAATAACTCTCAGAGGTTCTGATATCATTGACAGCAAAACAGGCTTCAGATGTGCTAACGTCAAAGTCAGCACTTGGCTTCTCCCTGTACTAATCAGAGCATCTGCAATTCTGTTATTACTCCACAAAACAGGAAACATATTTGGAACAGATCCAGCAAAATAGCAAAATGTTTCAGAGGTCAGAATCACCAAGGTCACAGGCAAGTCCTATACTGGCTCAGAACGTTCTGAGGTATGAGAGTCCTCAGAACATAAACAGTAATAACATGAATATTTACATTAGGTTACTTGAATATGCACAGCTGATGATGCTTAACAGTGTAGTGAGGGTCAGCAGGTGCTTACCTGACTGTTTGGAAAGTAGTGGGTGAAAGTTAGCTTTTGGTTCTGGTGGTGTTCTGGACAGATTTGGAAAAGGGGAAGTAAAGGTGTATACGTGTATAGGGTCAGAAGTTTGGAAAGAGCGTTTTTGGTTTACAGAAAAGAGCTGGATGTTTGATGAAGTTGAAGGTGAGAGACTTAAAGTTATGAAACAAAGCTGGAGATTTTGGCAGAGTTTCAGAATGCTACGTTGCTAGGAGTTTCGTTTCTCTCTTAGCAATTTTTCTGTTTCTTTTCTTGAACCTCTTTTGCAGTGGTGAAAGCTCTCTATTTATAGGCAAAGTTCTTGTGGATGCCTTGAAAATTTAAGGTGCCAACATAGTTTGAATTTGTTCTTTGACAGAAATTCCTGGGAAGTTGTGATAACAGCTATCTTTCAGCCTAGGTTGCAGCAGCAGGCGTAGATTGGGGAGAAGTGACCTCTGAAGTGGGCGGTGGCGTGAAGACCCATGCCAGAATCTGTGCAAAAGCATTTTCCAAGCCACACGTGAATGCTCAGGAGTGGTTGGAAGCATTAATGGGCATTAAATGGTGACAAGACCTGTCAATACCAACATTCTGGTAATGGAAACCAGCGTTGAATCAGCAGCGTAAACCATGCTCTGGCCTTGGCTACCTGTTGTCTTAGCAAGCTCTGGAGATTCTCCTGGTTTTCTGGTACGTTTCTTGGATCTACTTCTGGACAATCTGGACTTAGAGATTCTGTATCAATGTGACACCTATCCTTCTGACCTTTCATCTTCTGATTTCAACCTGTTCTGAAGGAGCCTTCATACTTTCCTGTTTCTCTTGCATTCCTTTAGCAAATTCTGACTGAGCTTGTGTAACTGCTGAAGGGGCATGTTCTGTTTGAGGCTTACATTCTGAACCACGTTTACAACTTCTGATTGAACTGATGTAGCTGCTGAAGAGCCAACTTCTGACCACGCTGAGCCAAGCTTGCAACTTCTGACCGTCTTCATCTGGAATGGGTCCAGAAGTTCTGAAGCGCTGATTTTTTTTCTAAAAACACTTATTTCAAAGAAGCATTCTAAGTACTTAGAAATTGATTGATTTTTTTTTCTCAAGATAAAAGTGTTGTTTCTGGAGTTCGTGAGATCATCTTGCTCTTGTAAGTGACTTGCTTGGGCAAAAGGATAACTCAGGACTTGGATTTGTTTCAGGGGACTTTGAAAAATCTAAGATGGTTTTCCTGAAGAAAGGGAGGGCAAATTTTGGGGTACAACAGTTTCCCCTGTTCAATCTTCTTGAACCTGAAGAGTTAGATTGGCGAGTTTGCCTTTCGCGACTCGAAGGTAAAAGGAGATTGGACACCAGAGTGCCCGAAAATTTGCACTCGCTTAGTAGAGTATCAGCAATGTGATGGCGGGAATGGGCTTATAGATGCCATTTGGAGAGGTGATGGATAGGGAGATGGGCTTACAGATGCCATCTGGAGTTGTGACAGATCTTCGTCGGGAATGGGCTTACAGATGCCATTTGGAAGTGGTGGATCGCACAAGAGATTCCTTAGCGAGAACTCTATGAACCTGAGAAAGGCAGATGTTTTCCTGGCTTGTTACAGGTGTTTGATCTCCAATCTCCTTATGCAGATATGCCCTGGCTGGATACAGGAATCGAATCTACAATCGGTGGCTCACAGATGTGCCCTGGGTGGTTACAGGAATCAAATTTTCGAACTCTTCAGACGTGTCCTGGCTAGCTACAGGAATCGAGTCTGGAAACATGACAGTTTGATAGATGTGCCCTGGCTGGATACAGGAATCGAATCTTCGAACTCTTCAGACGTGCCCTGGCTAGATACAGAAATCGAGTCTGGAAACGTGACAGTTGATAGATGTGCCCTGGCTGGATACAGGAATCGAATCTTTGAACTCTTCAGACGTGCCCTGGCTAGATACAGGAATCGAGTCTGGAAACGTGACAGTTGATAGATGTGCCCTGGATGGATACAGGAATCGAATCTTTGAACTCTTCAGACGTGCCCTGGCTAGATACAGGAATCGAGTCTGGAAACGTGACAGTTGATAGATGTGCCCTGGCTGGATACAGGAATCGAATCTTTGAACTCTTCAGACGTGCCCTGGCTAGATACAGGAATCGAGTCTGGAATTTATGATAGTTGAAGGTAGCTTTCTTTGGGATTGTCTTTTTTTCTGAAAAGGCAAAACATAAGTTTTATGCAATGTCATGATGTATAATATGCGTGATGTTTTAACATGAGACAGCGGTGTATGCACTTTATCATGTATGTAAGCGAGATGTATGAAAGTGTGCAATGTTTATGAATGTGTCTTCGTCTTAGGAAAATAGATCTTTGACGATTGGCTGGGGAGTTGCCCTGTGGAAGAGATATTTGGCCGAAGTTTTGCTGAGAGGCCTGCTGAGGACTTTAATGATGGATCCCGCTGGGGATAAAGATGATAAACTCTGCTGGGGATACCAAAGATAAAATCCGCTGGGGATTGAAAGATAAACTCCGCTGGGGACTTGAAAGATACTCCGCTGGGGACTGAAAGATAAACTCCGCCGGGGATTGAAAGATACTCCGCTGGGGACTTGAAAGATAATCCGCTGGGGATTTGAAAGATAAACTCCGTTGGGGATTGAAAGATACTCCGCTGGGGATTTGAAAGATAAACTCCACTGGGGACTTGAAAGATAAACTCCGCTGGGGATTGAAAGATACTTTGTTGGGGGCGATCTTCCGTGGCGATTAGCTGAGGACAACCCAATTATAAGCCCTTGTGAGGAATAACTCTGAATAAAGTTAGGGAGAGACGTCTGTATTCTGCAGGGAACAAGCTTCCAGAATCTACTGGGGATAAGCTTTAAGACCTGTCGGGGAACGTTTTGCCTTTTCAGGATTGACGGAGAATCAACTCAGCTTGGGGAAAGTATTGCCGACTCTTGTCTTACTCTGCGGGGCGTTGAGAGGATTTGGTCACATCCTTCAGTCGAATCTAACCAGGTACCTTGGCGGACAAAACAACCAGACTGCATTAGACAACTTCAATTGCCCCTGTCTCTGATGTCACCTGTAATCAATCTCTTGTTTCATGTGCAAATATTTATGAATCAGCAATTTAATGTCAAATGCATATATCAAAAGTGAACATTGGACGTTCTTCGCAAGACAAAACAGAAAAAGGAAAACAACGGTAATTTGTATGGACAAGTGAATTTGTATTGATTTGAATTTTGCCTGTGAATAGGCGTTTTTGTACAAGAGGCTGACATCCTAGTAAGAGGATGCCGCCAAATAACATAGAGTTTACAATTTTGAAAAGAAAACAAAACAGCTATGTGAACGATCCCGCTGGGTTCCAACTCTGCTATCGCCTTTATGTCTTCGAACGTCTCATCGCTTTGTTGCCTAATTTGAAGATGAAGCTGATTGGTCAATGCCGAAATCTGGAGCCAGATAGTTGATGCTGAATTCCGGATGCGATGTGATCCAATGAGACATAGTGTTACGCTCCATCCCTAACTTTTGCCTGGACCGCCCTTTCAGGTTTTCGGTCCACCGGGATACCCATTTTTGCCCAAGCCGCCTTTTCAGGTTTTCGACTTGCCGGGTGTACAGATTTTTATTCATTTCATCCCTTATTTTTGCCCGAACCCTTTTGGTTCGCCGGGAAGCCCTTATTTTTGCCTAGGTATGTCAACCTGGCGGGTCTTTTGTTTATGCGTAGTATTTTTTCACTATGTCTGCATTGGCGGGGTGAGGAAGGTCGTCACCATCCATGGTGGTTAGGATCATGGCTCCTCCTGAGAACACACGCTTAACCACAAATGGCCCTTCGTATGTAGGGGTCCATTTGCCCCGGGGATCACTTTGAGGAAGGATGATGCGTTTGATTACCAGGTCCCCAACTTGATACTCTTGTGGTCTGACTTTCTTGTTAAATGCCCTAATCATCCGTTTCTGATACGTTTGACCATGACAGATAGCAGTGAGCCTCTTTTCGTCAATCAGATTTAATTGATCAAGTCGAGTCTGGATCCAATCATCTTCATTCAAGTCTGCATCCTTCATTATCCGGAGAGAGGGTATCTGGATTTCAATTGGCAAGACGGCCTCCATGCCATAGACCAAGGAGAAGGGAGTTGCCCCGGTTGACGTTCTGGCTGAGGTACGGTACCCATGCAGAGCGAACGGTAACATCTCGTGCCAATCTTTATAGGTCACTGTCATCTTCTGCACAATTTTCTTGATATTTTTATTGGCTGCCTCTACAGCCCCATTCATCTTCGGCCGGTAGGGAGAAGAATTGTGGTGCTGTATCTTGAATTGTTCACAGAGTTCAGCGATCATTTTGTTATTGAGATTGGTACCATTGTCCGTAATGATTCTTTCTGGGACACCGTACCGACAGATCAGATTATGCCGGATGAAACGTGCCACGACGCTCTTGGTTACTGTGGCGTAGGACGCTGCCTCAACCCACTTCGTAAAATAATCAATTGCTACTAGGATGAAGCGATGCCCATTAGATGCCGTAGGTTTAATCTCACCGATCATGTCTATGCCCCACATTGCAAACGGCCAAGGCGCAGTCAGAACATTCAAAGGAACCGGAGGGATATGCACCTTGTCAGCATAGATCTGGCATTTATGACAAGTTCGGGAGTGTTGGTAACAATCGGCTTCCATTGTGGACCAGAAATATCCTGCCCGAAGGATTTTCTTAGCCATGGTGTGTCCACTGGAATGTGTTCCAAATGCGCCTTCATGTAATTCCATCATAATTTTCTCTGCTTCAGCCTTATCCACACAACGTAGCAGAGTCGAATCATGATTCTGTTTGTAGAGGATGCCGTTGCTGAGGAAGAATTTTGCAGCAAACCTCATCATGAACTTCTTATCATTGACAGACGCACCTTCAGGGTATTCCTGAGCTTCCAAGTACCTCTTCACCTCATGATACCAGGGTTTTTCAATCACCTTCTCAGCCTCTAACTCACAGCAGTATGCCGGTTCATCCATCTTCCAGATAATGATTCGGGGAGCCTCATTGTCCCATTTAACTTTGAACATTGAAGACATCGTAGCTAGGGCGTCCGCTAGCTGGTTCTCCTCTCTAGGGAAGTGTTCGAAAGTTATCTCTTCAAAGTGGGGAAGCAAGGTCGACACATACTCCTTGTAAGGAATAAGATTCGGGTGTTTCGTATCCCACTCGCCTTTGATCTGATTGATCACGAGAGCGGAATCTCCGAAGACACTTAGAAATTTTATCCTTAGGTCGATTGCAGCTTGTAAACCCATGATACATGCCTCATATTCTGCCATGTTGTTGGTGCAGTTGAAACATAATCGGGCGGTGAGTGGAGTATGAGTTCCTTTGGGAGATATGATTACAGCGCCGACGCCGTTACCCAAAGCATTGGAGGCTCCATCAAAATGCATAGACCATCGGGATCCTTCCTCAGGTCCTTCATCCGGTCCAGGTACTTCACAGTCAGTTACCACCATGATGTCTTCGTCCGGAAAATCAAAGTTCAATGATTGGTAATCGTCCACAGGTTGGTGTGACAAATGATCTGCCAGTACACTTCCCTTAATTGCTTTCTGAGTTGTATACTGGATATCATATTTTGTCAAGATCATTTGCCATCTCGCTATTCTTCCAGACAGAGCGGGCTTTTCAAATATGTACTTGATGGGATCCATCTTTGAAATTAATAGAGTAGTGTGAGTCAGCATATACTGTCTCAGCCGGCGAGCAACCCATACAAGAGCGCAGCAAGTTTTCTCGAGCAGTGAGTAATGAGACTCACAGTCGGTAAACTTTTTGCTCAAGTAATAAATAGCGTGCTCTTTTCGGCCAGACTCGTCATGCTGCCCCAGCACACACCCCATTGAATTGTCAAGCACTGTCAAGTATAGTATCAGAGGTCTTCCTTCCACCGGCGGCATAAGAATGGGTGGCTCTTGGAGATATTCTTTTATCTTTTCAAAGGCGGCCTGACATTCATCGTTCCAGCGTACTACTTGATCTTTCTTCAGTAATTTGAAGATTGGCTCACAAGTAGCAGTCACGTGTGAGATGAATCGGGCAATGTAATTCAGTCGTCCCAGGAAGCCTCTGACTTCTTTCTCTGTTTTTGGAGTCGGTATCTCTTGTATGGCTTTTACCTTGGCAGGGTCCACCTGAATACCTTTATCACTTACAATGAAACCTAACAATTTTCCGGATCTTACCCCAAAGGTGCATTTGTTGGGATTCAACCTCAGCTTGTACAACTTGAGTCGGTCAAATAACTTCCTCAGATGATCAAGGTGCTCCTTCTCAGTTTGAGACCTTGCAATCATGTCATCAACGTATACCTCAATCTCATGGTGGATCATATCATGAAATAAAGCAACCATGGCACGTTGATAGGTTGCCCCAGCATTTTTCAATCCGAATGGCATGACCTTATAACATAAGGTGCCCCACTGAGTCACAAAGGTAGTCTTCTCCATATCCTCTGGAGCCATCTTGATCTGATTATACCCTGAAAAACCGTCCATGAAGGATAACAACTTGTGTTGAGCTGTATTGTCAACAAGGACATCAATGTGAGGTAGGGGGAAGTCATCCTTGGGGCTGGCCCTGTTCAGATCCCTGTAGTCAACACACATTCTGACTTTACCGTCCTTCTTTGGTACTGGCACCACGTTGGCAACCCACTGAGGGTAAGAAGTCACTGCAAGGAACCCGGCATCAAACTGCTTCATAACCTCGGCCTTGATCTTTTCAGACATCTCTGGACGCATCCATCAGACTTTTTGCTTTACCGGAGGGCAATCTTCCTTGGTTGGCAGGTGGTGAACTACAATGTCGGCATCCAAACCAGGCATATCTTCATAGGACCAAGCAAAAATCTCCATGTAATCCTGTAGCATCTGGATCAATCGTTGCTTCACGCTGAGCTCTAGATTGGCACCAATCTTGACCTCTTTCCTATCTGTCTCAGTACCCAGATTAATTATCTCCACCGGCTCTTCATGCGGTTGAATAACCCTCTCTTCCTGGAGTAGCAGTCTTGCGAGTTCACCAGGCACTTCGCAATCATCTTCACCTTCGTCCTCGGCCAAGTTGATCGGATTTTCGCAGTCATAACTGGCGGTAGCAGAGCTGTTACCAGTGAGATCCAGAGTGGATTGAAACCTGTATAAGTGAGTGTGTGTAAATATAGCTGTTTTGCAATATATATATAACACAGAAAGGAAAAGAGAACAAGATTTGAAATGCAACAAACGTCCAATGTTTTGATTGATGATATATGAAAATGTCATACAAAAAGCCCTCACAAATGGAACTACGATGCCCCGGGTAGGACACCGAGCCAACAAAGTTTTAACATATGGTTTGTTACAAATTTGGAAATCAAAAGAAATCAATTACTGCGTGACAAATGTGATAGGTGTAAAATCCTTTGCCGTCCAGTTGCTTGGTCCGTTGCTGGTAGTCGGGTAGATCCAGTTGTTAAATTCTGCTTCCTCCACATCCTCCTCAATAGCATTCACCCCTGAGCTGGAGATAAACACTGGAGCCTTTCTGACCTTCTCTTTGCGCACAGCCTTCTGAGCCTCCGCAGTAAAGCCTAGCCCAAACTTGTCATTCTTCTGAGTGAAGTCAGGAAGCTGACCCCAGTTTGCACAATTGCCTTTCTGAACCACAGCCTGGGCATCCCTTAGGGAAGCCATCTTCAAGGAAACATTCTCTTCGACTGTTGTTTCTGCAGCTGCTGAAATTGGATGTACCTCCTCGAAATGCTGAAAGGGGGTTTCAATAAACTCCCCATCCATCTCAATGTATCTGAAGGAATTCAAATGGCTCACCATATACTCCTCTTCTCCTTGCACAGTGACGATCTTCCCTCTGACAGGGTACTTCAGCTTCTGGTGCAAGGTGGAGGTCACTGCCCCAGCTTTATGGATCCAAGGTCGACCCA
Organism: Vicia faba; assembly: GCA_948472305.1. Taxonomy (NCBI): domain Eukaryota; kingdom Viridiplantae; phylum Streptophyta; class Magnoliopsida; order Fabales; family Fabaceae; genus Vicia; species Vicia faba. The sequence continues at coordinate 712,684,241 of OX451739.1, forward strand.
GTAGACAAGAGTACGATGGACGTATATCCATCACATAAAAAGTAGAGTCAAACACTTGAGAGCCCACACGAATAGGGATGTTAACCTCTCCATGAACCATCCTTTTGGAACCGTCAAAGGCCCTGACGATGATATTGCTGGGCTTTAATTCTAGGCCTTCATAATCCAGACGGTCTAAAGCCTTTTTCGGTAGAACATTCAAAGAAGAACCAGTATCCACCAATACATGCGCCAGAGTAGTGCCCCTGCATTCGATAGAGACATGCAGGGCATCATTGTGGTCTCTTCCCTTCGCAGTCAGGTCAGCATATGAAAAACCCAAGCCATTGTCTGCCGTCAGATTTGCTATGCAATCGGTGAACTGGACTGCAGATGTTTCCTGCGGCACATGGGCCGTCTTGAGAAATGAGATCAAGGCCTTAGCATGGGCCTCGGAGCATAGCAATAAAGAGAGCATGGAGATCTTGGAGGGCGTATGCCCCAGCTGCTCGACAACATTGAAATCACTTTTCTTTATTATTTTCAGGATCTCCTCCATTTCTTGTTGGGAGGCCTCAGCATTTATAGGTATTGGTGCCTCCATCCGGGCAGGCTCCCCTTCAATCTCTTTGCCCCGAGCATTAGATGACTCGGCGGCAGGGGAAACAACTTGATCAGCAACAGGAACAGGTAAACTTGTAGGTGTTATAAGGAGGGGTTTTCGAATAGCGGGCGGTGCAATGTCAGGCGAGAAGAGCCTGCCACTGCGGGTAACTTTGGCTGGACCAGTGATATCGCAGATACTGGCGCCAGTGTCGAATTCTTGTTTGATTCCATTCACATATATGTCTGCCCCATAATGCCAGGGGACAGCTTTATCAGACACGTAGGGGGGAGGCCCTGGAACAGTAATAATCACAGGTGCAACAGTCATGATTTGAACAGGCTTCTTCGGGGGAGCCTTGATTGGAGTATTGAAGATGGTAACCACAGAAACTTCTTTTATCGGAACCAACTGAACAACAGACTTCTTAAACAGAATCTCCTTGCTATCCATTAGGCTTTGGACGCCTAACCTCAGCAAGGGGCAACCAGATAGGGAAACAACACAGAACAGGCAACCTTCACCGCAACCCGGAAATAAACCGGCCCGCAGTAGGTTCTTCTTAACGGTCTTCAGAGGGGTGACAACTTCATTTACCGAAACAGCGTACATTTCTTCCTCAATGGCATTTACTCTATGCTGGGGCATAGGAGCAGTTACAACATTTGGTCTTTCCGGTGCTTCAAACTGAATTTCCTTTGCGTCGATCAGATCTTGTACTTTGTTTCTCAAGGCCCAGCAATCATCAGTAGTGTGCCCGGGACTATCAGAATGATAAGTACACCGGGCATTTGGGTTATACTTAGGAGACGCAGTGTTGACGACCTTAGGAGCTTCTTTGAGGGTCACCAGGTTGGTGGATAACAGTTGGGGTAAAATTTGAGATAAGGTCATACTCAGTCGAGTATACTGCCTCTTGGGCCTTTCGCTTCTTTGTTGATTGTACTGCTGAGGAGCAGCAACAGGTTTTGAGATGACCAAAGCATTGATGGCTTGGCGACTTTCGGGCTTGACTTGTCTTCTAGGACCATAGATGGCACTTGCTTCTTTCTTAAACGGCCTCTTCTCAGCACTGGTGGAGGCAGCCTTTTGTATCTTGCCTGACCTGATGCCAGCTTCAATTCTTTCTCCCGTCAATATCAAATTTGTAAACCCGGCGGAGGAGTTACCAACCAAATGATTGAAAAACGGACCAGACAACGTCCCTAGAAACATATCAACCAGCTCTCGATCAGTTAACGGAGGCTGCACCCTGCCAGCCAAATCTCTCCATTTTTGAGCGTACTCTTTGAACCCTTCACCCGTTCCTAGAGACATACCCTGAAGTTGGGTACGCGTAGGAGCGAGATCAGAATTGTATTGGTATTGTCTGTAGAATGCGGTTGCCAAATCTTCCCAGTGTCGGATGCTAGCTCCATCTAGTTGGTAGAACCATTCAAGCTGTGATCCTGAGAGGCTATCTTGGAAGAAGTGAATCCAAAGGTTCTTATCCGCCGTGTAAGGTTGGATTTTCCTTACGTACGACCTCAGATGCAGCTTTGGGCAAGAGACCCCATCATACTTGGCGAAGGCAGGCGCCTTAAACTTGTTTGGAATTACTACCCCAGAAGATAACCCCAAATCTCCGAAATCCAGCCCCGGCACATTCTGAATTTCCATGGCGCTTAAGCGGTCCTCCAATTGCTTGTATCTGTCAGCAGCAGGTGGGTATTGTTCGTCGTTATAGTCCGTTTCGTTGTCGGAGACTGCGGGACTAGGAGCTCTTCCCCCTTGGGGACTGTTTTTCTCAGCAGAAGAAGTAGTTGGATCGGCTTCATTATGGAGTGTGTTCCCAAATCTGCGTCCTGTGTTGAACAACGCAGTCCTCTTTTTCTTCTTCTTCTTTAGGAGTAGAGTCTTCAATTCTTGCTGACCTTGGGCTAGGCTTAGGACCATCTCTTGAAACTGTGCACTTTGGGCCTGAAGGGCCTTGATTGCTTGCTCATTGGATGAGTCTGGATTCATGGTGACTGTGCACACAAACAGCGAAGAAAATTAAGCAGCCTGTGAAATAGGGTACCTGCTATGCATATGGTGCAATGGAATGCATATGTATGCAATGCATTCAAGGATTTAGAACATTCAAAATTTGTTGTAGACAAAAAGGAACGCACATCATATTAATAAGGAGAAATTCGTTAGTACATAAATGCCCCATGGGCCAAATATTACAAAATGACTCCTCAAGGCAAAAAAAACATTGCGCATCCTCCTTGGTGCGATGTAGGTGTTGAGATTCCTCTCCTCGTGCAGTAGGCGGGTGAGTTCCAGGACTTTCTTTTCACTAGCATGTAGACTGGTCTCAAGAGAATTCCGTTCTTCTTTAAGCTGGATCCAGCTCTTCTGCATCTCTTCCCAGGACGTGGGCATGTCAGGATGTTGAATGGTGTAGGACACCTCTCCTTCCAAGACTGGTTCTTTGATCATAGGGAGCATATGAGGATAAGGCATCACTAACTTCTGGGAGCGGGCTCGTACCCACTTGAGATAAGGTTCCAACGGGATGGAGTTCCTGTGCCCCAGTGTCTTGCTGTCTATCCTACTTGGCATCCTCCAAGCTCTGATAAATCTCTGACGAAGTCCTTGAGTATCGTTGTCGAAGTCAAAAACTATGTTAGGAATTAACATGTCATGAGGGCCATCCCTCCGAGCATAACCAAACTGTCTCCAAGCCAGGCATGGGTTGTAAGTAATACCTCCTTTGATTCCAAATAAAGGAACATTAGGGTACTCCCCACAACGATCAATGATAGTGACGTCTTCCCTAGACCTAGGGCACCAATGTATATCTGCAGGCGTGAGAGTCATTAACCGTTGTGACCATCTCAAACCCCGCTCGTTCTTCAAAACTGATTGCGGAAGGTGCGAAATAAACCACCTTCCCAGGAGAGGAGTGCAACACATAAGGACACCCCTTCTTCTCATGGTTCGAGTGTAACATGAGTGAAGGATGTCCCCCAGCAACGTAGGTATAGGATTCCTGGTCATGAAGATCTGGACAGCACTGACATCAATAAGCTGATCTGGGTTAGGGAATAACACCAAACCATAGACAAGAAGGGCCATAACTTCTTCAAAAGCTTGTAGGTCAAGGGAGTTCCAACATTCTTGGGCCTTCTCGAACAGAAACCTGGCTAAGAACCCCTTGATACCACTTCTAACTTCCCAATGTCCCTTGAGGTCAGACGGTTGTAGGTGCAAGGCTTTAGCAATCTCTTCAAGCTTGGGTTCCTCTTCCGTACCGTTGTAGGGTAGTTGATCAAGGATAGGGACCTTCAGAAGTCGGGAGAATTCTTCCAATGTAGGCACCAATTGATAATCCGGGAAGGTGAAGCAGTGATGCAGAGGGTCAAAGAACTGGAACAAGACTTTTATCATATCTTCCTCAATGTTGGTGTTAACCAAGCTGATGAGTCTTCCATGTCTCTTACTGAATGAAGAACCCTCGGGAATCCTGGACATAAGTTCCTTAAGCTGAGGAGGGATCTTTACAAGGCTAATCTGAATTGTCTTTCTGCGAGCAGTTTCCATGTCCTATAAAACAAGAACAAAGATGAAGATTCGAAACCCTTGAAATGGTTAGTCAATGCTCATGATGTTGTATGATGTCATGATGTTATGATACACCACAAATATTCACAAAGGCAAACATAGTAGGGCACACAAGTCACACAAGACAAACCCTTAGAGTTTAGGCCTGCATGAGGTCTGGGTATTACCCTCTTGAAGTTTGGTGGGCTCAACCTGTCCTATTAGAAGTAACCGGGTTCTAAAGGTCCCAATATCACTGGATTACTTTCATTGTTCATCGTTTCGATTTAGCCACTGAACTGGCGACCGAAATATCCCAGGAAAGCAACCCTCAATTGAGTGTAGTATCGAGTATCAACCAACCTCGGACTGCACCAAAGTCAGTTATCTCACTACCCTAAAAAAGGCCAAGATGGTTCGATTAAGGTTCCTAAGGTCAGTTGATGCTTCGCGACACCACGCGGCGGCCCCGTACTCTCCTTGACTGAACTCAAGGGTTACCGGTACACACCAAAGTGCCACATCAACGTAGCAGACTGCTTCAACCATGTCGGTATACCCCGCACAGTTCCCTCACAGCCTTGTTGCTACTTTCTAAGAAGGTATCCCCAGATCCGGGTTAGGATCTATAAAACTCCGATACAAAGCCCACAAATGTAAAAGCAAACAAGACAATCAATTGCCCTAAGGTTACTCCACTTTTAAAAGCCTCCCCAGCAGAGTCGCCAGTTCTGTGATACGGTGGGAGAACTGACTAGTGTTTTGCGTTTGTGTTCGCAAATGTTTCGGTTGAGCAAGAGTCGCCACCGACTTTTTATTTTATCCTAAGGAAAGGTTAAAAAAGCACAGCAAAAAACCTTTGAGATTTTTCTTGGGTTCGGGGAGTAGATTATAGAAAGGGAAGGTATTAGCACCCTTTCTATCCATGGTTATCCATGGGCTCTTAATTACTTGCTTAGATCACTTGCCTTTTGTTTTCAATTGTTTGAAATGGTGCTTGTGTGTGTGGGTTTGAAAATGTTTTGAAAAGAGGCCAATGTGGTGGCAACCTTTGTAATGATCCATGTTGGGATGTATACAAAGGTGTATGTCTTTTGAAAAGGTTTTCATTTGTTTTTGAAAGTTGTTTTTCGAAAGTGTTGTGGGGTGTGATTTAAAAACAGGCAAGTGTTTTTATTTTGCAAGTTTGACAAGTACTTAAGAGCGATCTACCCTAAAGTTCTCAAATGTTTTGTTATGTTTTTTAACCCTTTTAACAATTTTGTTCCACCATTGCATTTGGTGGACAATCTTGTGTTAGGATGTGTAAGGGACGGGCGCGGGTCATCGTTTAGACCATATTTGCAATGGTGCCAAGTATCTTTGGGCATTTTCCTTAAGGGACTTGATCATTTTGTTTGTATTTTGTTTTGAAAAAATATTATCGAGGGACCATGATCATTCAATTTGTTTGTTTTGCCCAAAGAGACCTAACATGCAATATGGCCCAATTTTGAAAGGCAACAAGTGGATGTAACCCTAGGGGTGTTAGTGTGCAAGTGTGTTTTATTGCATACAAGGGTTTTTCTTTGAATTAGGTTTTTCTATTTCATTGATTTTATCTTGTCATACACGTCCTAATTACTAGCAATAAGAAGCGGAAATGTAAAATCCTACGCTATTACAACAATTAGGGGAGGGGGATACACATTTGTACATGGGGGGTTCAACGAGAAAAATAGACAAAAAAGAAAATAGCAAAAAACAAGATATATAGAGAGAGAGAGAGGGAGCCCGCGCGCTGTTGGGAGGCCATCAGAAGTTCTGACCCAGATCCGCTGTCAGATGATCAACCTGTTGGTGAAACTGGATGAGTCAGAACTTCTGACTCTAGAACCTGCAAAACAGAACCTTGTTAGTGGGGAAATCAGAAGTTCTGATTTCCCTGCGCTGTGAGACAGAAGTTTGTTAGTGGAGAGACCAGAAGTTCTGATTCTGCTGAAAAGGCAATAACTCTCAGAGGTTCTGATATCATTGACAGCAAAACAGGCTTCAGATGTGCTAACGTCAAAGTCAGCACTTGGCTTCTCCCTGTACTAATCAGAGCATCTGCAATTCTGTTATTACTCCACAAAACAGGAAACATATTTGGAACAGATCCAGCAAAATAGCAAAATGTTTCAGAGGTCAGAATCACCAAGGTCACAGGCAAGTCCTATACTGGCTCAGAACGTTCTGAGGTATGAGAGTCCTCAGAACATAAACAGTAATAACATGAATATTTACATTAGGTTACTTGAATATGCACAGCTGATGATGCTTAACAGTGTAGTGAGGGTCAGCAGGTGCTTACCTGACTGTTTAGAAAGTAGTGGGTGAAAGTTAGCTTTTGGTTCTGGTGGTGTTCTGGACAGATTTGGAAAAGGGGAAGTAAAGGTGTATACGTGTATAGGGTCAGAAGTTTGGAAAGAGCATTTTTGGTTTACAGAAAAGAGCTGGATGTTTGATGAAGTTGAAGGTGAGAGACTTAAAGTTATGAAACAAAGCTGGAGATTTTGGCAGAGTTTCAGAATGCTACGTTGCTAGGAGTTTCGTTTCTCTCTTAGCAATTTTTCTGTTTCTTTTCTTGAACCTCTTTTGCAGTGGTGAAAGCTCTCTATTTATAGGCAAAGTTCTTGTGGATGCCTTGAACATTTAAGGCGCCAACAGAGTTTGAATTTGTTCTTTGACAGAAATTCCTGGGAAGTTGTGATAACAGCTATCTTCCAGCCTAGGTTGCAGCAGCAGGCGTAGATTGGGGAGAAGTGACCTCTGAAGTGGGCGGTGGCGTGAAGACCCATGCCAGAATCTGTGCAAAAGCATTTTCCAAGCCACACGTGAATGCTCAGGAGTGGTTGGAAGCATTAATGGGCATTAAATGGTGACAAGACCTGTCAATACCAACATTCTGGTAATGGAAACCAGCGTTGAATCAGCAGCGTAAACCATGCTCTGGCCTTGGCTACCTGTTGTCTTAGCAAGCTCTGGAGATTCTCCTGGTTTTCTGGTACGTTTCTTGGATCTACTTCTGGACAATCAGGACTTAGAGATTCTGTATCAATGTGACACCTATCCTTCTGACCTTTCATCTTCTGATTTCAACCTGTTCTGAAGGAGCCTTCATACTTTCTTGTTTCTCTTGCATTCCTTTAGCAAATTCTGACTGAGCTTGTGTAACTGCTGAAGGGGCATGTTCTGTTTGAGGCTTACATTCTGAACCACGTTTACAACTTCTGATTGAACTGATGTAGCTGCTGAAGAGCCAACTTCTGACCACGCTGAGCCAAGCTTGCAACTTCTGACCGTCTTCATCTGGAATGGGTCCAGAAGTTCTGAAGCGCTGATTTTTTTTTCTAAAAACACTTATTTCAAAGAAGCATTCTAAGTACTTAGAAATTGATTGATTTTTTTTTCTCAAGATAAAAGTGTTGTTTCTGGAGTTCGTGAGATCATCTTGCTCTTGTAAGTGACTTGCTTGGGCAAAAGGATAACTCAGGACTTGGATTTGTTTCAGGGGACTTTGAAAAATCTAAGATGGTTTTCCTGAAGAAAGGGAGGGCAAAGTTTGGGGTACAACTCCTATATACATCCTCAAGCACCTACATGCCAAGTTTCAAGACTCACAATGCCAATTTGCACAGTCAAAAGCCCTATTTGATCCACAGTCAACTGCAGGGGCAAAATGGTCATTTTGCAGTCAAAAGTCAGAATTTTTGGTCAACATCTTATTTTGATTCCACAATCATCATTTGATCAAGTCTTGCTCATGATTCCACAAGGATAGCTCAAAAATCATCAAGATGCAAGAAGTTGCTATTTTTGGACAGTAGAAAAGTCAACTGTATCTTGACCAGGGAATAACTTTTTCATGGTTCATCAGAAAAATCCCATCCAATGCTCATGTTGAAGGGGATGACATTTCCTACAACTCATCTTCACATTCCAAGTCCAAGAAATGCTCTCACAAAAAGTTATCAATTTCTACATTATAGGTCAAATTCAAAAGTCAACAAAAATGCACTTTAAGTCAAAGAACATAACTTGAGATTGGTAAATCCAAATGACATGGAACCAAAGGCATTGGTTAGAGGACTTCAAGACCTTTCCAAAATGTCCAAGAACATGTTCATGTGATCAAAATTGAGCAAGATATGCATTGGAGAAGTTGGGAAATTTTTGTGAATTTGCAAAAGTCAACTTTATATAAAACACTTTGTTTTTGCTAATGGGCCTCAAATTCCTTCTTGAAACTTTATCCATGGCCTATGCACGACCCATCAAGCCTATTTGAATTTATTTTCTTATTTTTATTAATTAATTGGATTTTTAATTGATTTTAATTCATTCAATTAATTTAAATTGTAGGAAATTCAAAGATATGGTTTTTTCAATCTTTTGTGAAGCAAACAAGCTCAATATATGCTGGAAAATTCGTGTGCACATCAAGGGGACAAAAATCTCCAAGTTTGGAAAGTTTTTCCAATAAAAAAGATTGAAAAATATTTGATTTTCAATCAAATATACAAACATCAATTCCATGGATTTCTTGGCCAAGATTTAACCTAATTCCATTCTCCTATAAGTACACAACCTAACCCTAATGCATTGGACGTGAAATCTCTGCAGAAAAACCATAATCACATTCAAGAAAAATCAAGAAAAAGTGAAAACTGTTTTCTATAGTTTAGCACGATTCAAAGCGTTTTATTGTTTCTAATACCTTGCAGGAACTCTCAGGGACCTTTTGGAATCAAAATCAAGTGCTAAAGCTTGAGAAATCGCTCCAAACAGAATCACGGTTTGTCCACTTTTTTCAGAATTGAAACTCATGATTCATAAGCATTTGATGTGATTTATGGATTGTTTTGTATTGCTTGCATCCATACCAAGCTAATGGTATTAATTAATTGGATTATAGTGTACAGAATCGTGAATTGCTATTGAAGGAATTTAGGGTTCTTGAGGTCTCAAATTGGGGCTTTACAGCCAAAGAAAAATTAAGCTTCATAATGCCTATGGTTGAGATCGCTGCGTCCAGACGAACGTAACGCCATACTCGCGAAACATTTATATAAATCACACTGCTATTCGCTATTTTTCGTCCTTGCAGGTTGTGGGGGTTAAAAACCCCCGCTATCTGTTTGTCTTTTACAGGGAAAAAGGAAGACGATGATGACGTGCTGCTTCATGGTTGGGCCATTCAAAAAATAGCGCGCGTTTTGTTTGTTTTTCAGGATGTTACTTGTTTTCCATATATTATTTTCATTGCTCATTATAATAACAAAGCGTGCAAGATGGCTCAGTGGTGGATGTGTTGTCCAAGAATCATTGGGACCTGGGTTCGAATCCCAGGTCCACCCAAATAATTGTTTCTTATTTTTCTTAACAAGATCCTATGCATGCTATCCAAAGCGTCCCACCATGCATCCCAAACATCCAGGTGCCAAGTGTCTACAGGCATGCATCCAAAGGCCAAGAGTGAGTGACTACCATATTCCAGTCAACACGTACCGTAGACAATCTCAAAGGTCAAAATAGGCTTGCAGTTTAATGGGCCAGGAATTTCTAAACTCACCTCCTAAGGGCCCATCACCCCCCTGGTTCTTTCATAATTTTCTTTTTATTTTCTTTTACTAATTATTATTACTAATTATTATTATCAATTATTATTATCATTATTATTATTAACTAACAAATAATTATTTTCATAATTAATTCAAAAAACAATATTATTATTATTATTATTATTATTATTATTATTATTATTATTATTAATTTCACCTTAATTTAATTATTTTGTAAATAAAATGCTAACAAATTAATTTAGTTTAATTAAGGTTTAATTTTGACTTTTTCATAATAAATAAATAAATTAGAATTAGGTTTTACTAACTTGTGACTTTTTTATTTTATTTTCATTAAAACCTAAAAAATACTTTTTTCCTTTTAATTAATTAATTAATTAGTTATTAGGTTTAATTTGAATTAAATGCAAAAAGGACCAAAATTTCTTTATTTCTCAAAAGGGTCAAAACCCTAAAGACTTTTCCCGATTCAATTTTTCTCGCGCATGTTTATTCTTGATTCCTATTTTTTTCATATTGATGTAACTGCTCCGAGAATGTAATAGATAATTAGGGCTTTTATCGCTTTCTTTATTTTCTTGCATTTACTTTTCATGGGTTATGTTTTTGGCGATGTAAATACCCGACGCCTTGTAATAGCGTAGATTTACTTTCCGTAATTTATTTTCCGCAAATTATTAACTGTTAACTATGCATGACAAGATTTTCCTGAAAAATAAAATTAACTCGTAGCTCACCATAACTTGTGCAAAGACAATTAACATGAAATCTGACACACTCGCACATGCCACTCCTAGGGTACGCCTCACTTGGTTGCCTCGAGGTGGTCATTAAGTATAAGGTTTTTTAGAGGTCGGCCTCCTGTCTAAAGATCCAGTTGCCTCGAAACGGTTGCCTCGGATAAAAAGGATCTAGGACATTAGGGTTACCGCTAAGGCGTCCTACTATTACTTTGGTGACCACACATGTCCCTATAATCAAATTGACCCGAATAACTCCAACGACGGTGCTACCTACTTCTCAATAGTGGGATAGCGCTGTCTAAAGGACATTTACACAGCTTAATTCCTTAGAGTAGGTAGATTTCTCCTGGGTACTTGCTCTTTCAAAAACAAAAACAACTTTTCGCACCTACACTTTCAAAAAGTTTTCAAACAAACACTTCATACACTCTTGAGGACTGATACAAGACTTACCTAGAAGTTTTCAAAATGAAACTTTTTCAAAACCCACAAACACAAGAAAAACAAACAATTTTTGAAAACATAGTGAGCAAGTACCTAAGAGCCCGTGGATAACCATGGATAGAAAGAGTGCTAACACCTTCCCTTTCTATAATTTACCTCCCGAACCGAGAAACATCTCGAAAAGGAATTTTGCTGTGCTTTTGTCCTTTCCTTGTTGGAGAACATAAAAGACGGTGGCGACTCTTGCTTACCGCGACATTTCGCGAACCAGTATTTCAAACAGTCAGTTCTATTTCCACCGATCACAGAACTGGCGACTCTGCTGGGGAGTTAATAAGTGAGGTGTACCTTAGGATTAGATCATGCTATGTTTTCAATTGTATGCTTTGTTTGCTTTAATATTGTGGGCTTGCATCGGAGTTTCATAGATCCTAACCCGGATCTGGGGAATACCCTTTAGGTAGCATAAGTTGTGAGGGACCTGTCCGGCGTAGACCGACACGGGGGAAGCAGTAGCTACGTTGGTGTGACACCTTGGTTTGTACCGATATCCCTTGTGTTGGAACGAGGAGAATATGGGTCTTCTGAGGAGTCATTAAGCACCAACCGACCTTAGAACCTTAAATGGACCCAACTTGGCCATAGAATAGTAGCAGTATGCTACACTCATTGAGGCTAAACTCTCGTGATGGTTCTGGCCGCAAGAAAAGATTGCGAAGCTGGAGTTATGACCGATTGAGGGTAGTCAGTGATATTGAGATCCTCTAGAACCCGATTACTATTTTCTAGGACAGGTCTTAACCAACGAAACTGAAAGAGGGTAGTACCTAAACTTCATGCTGGCCTAAACTCTAAGGTTTGTCTTGTGTGACTTGTGTGCCTTATCATGTTTGCCTTTTGTGAATACTTGTGGTGTGCTTTACCATGACATCATACCATCATAACATTGCATGCATCCTGCATAAGGACTGACCCATTTCAAAGACAAGAGGGTTTCATCTTTGCTCTGTTTTGTAGGACATCATGATGCCTATGCGAAGGAATACTATCCGGCTCAATTTTGTTCACCCACCTGATTTGCTTAAAGAATTGGTTGACAGAATTCCAAATACTACTTCCTTCGTCAAGAGGCATGGTTCTCTTCTCGGTTTAGTCACTTCAAAGTGGGACCAACAACTGATGAGTGTCCTGACCCAGTTTTATGATCCCCTGTACCATTGCTTCACCTTTCAAGACTTCCAGCTGGTCCCTACCCTGGAAGAATTCTCTGATTTGCTTGGTATCCCTGTTTTGGAACAGACTCCGTTCACTGGTTGGGAAAAGACTCTTAGGCTTGAGGAGATTGCTGCATCCCTTCCTTTGACCAACAAAGAGGTAATGGATAACCGGGAGACTAGAAGTGGAGTTAAGGGCTTTTTGGCTAAGTTTCTGATTGGTAAAGCTAACAGTTTCTGGAATGACTTAGACTTCAGGGTGTATGAAGACATTCTGGCTCTCCTAATCTATGGTCTGGTATTGTTTCCAAATCCTGATACCTTTGTTAATGTCAACGCCATAAGGATCTTCATCTCTCGGAATCCGGTACCCACTCTCTTGGTTGATATCTTGCAACAGCTCTATGCTCGTACTGCTCGAAGGCGGGGAACTCTGTGGTGTTGTGCTCCTTTGCTAGTGAGGAGGTTTATTTCGCACCTCCCTAAGTTCGTGCTGAAGAACAAAGAAGGAAGGGGATGGGCTCATAGGTTAATGTCTCTCACTGATAATGACATCATTTGGACTCTCAGAGGTTTGGATGAGGTAGCTGTTATTGATCGTTGCGGAGAGTATCCTAATGTCCCATTGATCGGTACTCAGGGAGGAATCTATTATAATCCATGTTTAGTCCTCCGTCAGTTTGGAAGAGCCAGAAGAGCAGGGCCTCGTGAGATGTTGGTACCTCACATCAGTTTTGAGTTTCAGGTAGATAGTGACGAGCTGCGTCGTAGATTCATCCGGGCTTGGGACAGAATTCACAAAGCTGACCCACATGAGTTGGGACCGGAGACTTCTCTACCAATGGAATCCTACTTTAGATGGGTCCGCATCCGTGCTCAGAAGTTAGGTATGCCATACGAAGCTGTCAGACCTATTATTCTTGAAGTTCCTGATAGAGACGGGGTTCCTCCAACTGTTCTCCCTCCTCAGATACCCATTGATGTTGATACACTAAAGAGGTCTAGGGCGCAACTACAGGAAGAACGGGATTCTTATCGGGAAAGGTTCAATGAACAGGAACAGAAGATCCAGAAGCTGACTAAGCAATTGGAGAACGAACGGACCCTGAATGACTATATCCACACCGAGAGGAGGAGGCCATGGGAGCACTGATGGACTATGGATGTTTCTTTTACAGCTTTTATTTCCTTTTCAGTATTTTCATTCTTGTAACACCTAAGGGAAATTTCTTGAACAATTTAAAGTTTGAATCTAATAAAGTGTGTTTCCCTTTTGTCTACAAAGTTGAATCCCGATTGTCTTTGAAAACATAAATCATACGCATCCCATTCATCATATGCATAACAAGTACCCTTTTTCACAGGTCACTTATCTTCTTCGCTATTTATTTCAGCAATCATCATGTCTTCTGAGCCTACTACTGAACAAGCTATCAAGGCCCTCCAGGCCCAGAACGCCCAGTTCCAAGAGCTGGTCATGAGCTTAGCCCAGGGACAACAGGAATTGAAGACTCTGCTTTTGAAGAAGAAGAAGAAGAGGATTGTGTTGTTCAACACTGGACGGAGGTTTGGAAATGGACTACAAAATGAGGTTGATCTGGCTACTTCCTCTATAGGGAAAGACAGTCCCCAAGAGAGAAGGGTTCCTAGTCCCGTGGTCTCCGACAACGAGACAGATTATAATGATGAACAGTATCCTCCTGCTGAGGATAGGTACAAACAGCTGGAGGACCGTCTAAGTGCTATGGAGATTCAACATGTGCCTGGGTTAGACTTTGGAGACCCAGGCTTATCCTCTGGGGTGGTGATTCCTCACAAGTTCAAGGCACCTGCTTTTGCAAAGTACGACGGGGCTTCCTGTCCTAAGCTGCATCTCAGATCATATGTAAGGAAGATCCAACCTTATACTGCAGACAAGAATTTATGGATCCATTTCTTCCAGGATAGTCTTTCAGGGACTCAACTCGAATGGTTCTATCAGCTAGATGGAGCCAGCATTCGTAACTGGGAGGACTTGGCTACTGCGTTTTATAAGCAGTATCAGTATAATTCCGACCTCGCTCCTACGCGTACCCAACTCCAGGGTATGTCACTAGGGACGGGTGAAGGATTCAAGGAGTATGCGCAAAAGTGGAGAGACTTGGCTGGAAGGGTGCAGCCACTCTTAACCGACCGTGAGCTCGTTGATATGTTCCTGGGGACCCTGTCTGGTCCGTTCTTCAACCATCTGATTGGGAATTCTTCTGCTGGGTTTACAGATCTGATCTTGACTGGTGAGAGGATAAAAGCTGGTATCAAGTCGGGGAAGATACAGAAAGGTGCCTCCTCGAGCACTGAAAAGAAGCCCTTCAAGAAAGAATCTAGTGTTGTTTATGGTTCAAGGAGACAAAATAAACCGGAACGCCGCCAAGCTATCAACGCGGTGGTAATTTCAAAGCCTGCTGCTGCTCCTCAGCAATATAACCAGCCAAGGGGTGAGAGACCTAGAAGGCAGTTCACTCGGCTCAGTATGACCCTATCTCAGATATTGCCGCAACTGCTGTCAACCAATCTGGTAACTGTCAAAGAAGCTCCGAAGGTTGTAAACACAACCTCTCCAAAGTACAATCCCAACGCCCGCTGCGCTTATCACTCTGACAGCCCGGGGCATACTACTGATGATTGTTGGGCCCTGAGGAATAAGGTTCAGGACCTTATTGATGCTAAAGAGATAGAGTTCGAGGCGCCCGAAAGGCCCAATGTTGTGACTGCTCCCATGCCCAAGCATGGAGTGAATGCTGTTGAGGAGGACCTGTATGTAGCCTCTATGGATGATATTGTTACTCCGTTGTTGACCGTCAAAAGGAACCTGTTGTTAGCTGGTTTATTTCCGGGATGTAGTAAAGGTTGCCATCTGTGTTCCGTTTCACCTGCTGGTTGTCCTTTGTTGAAGTCAGGCGTCCAAAACCTGATGGATAACAAAGAGATCTTGTTCGAGAAGATTGTTGTTCCTGCTATCCCTACTGAAGAAGTGTCCATTGTTACTATTTTCAACAACTCTCCTAAGGCTCCCTCAAAGAAGCCTGTCAAAATCATGTCTACTCAAAAGATTGCTCCCATAATCATCACAGTCCCGGGGCCCATCCCCTATACATCCGACAAAGCTGTCCCTTGGCATTATAGGGCAGATGTTTATGTTCTTGGAGTAAAGAAAGAGTTTGATACTAGTACCGGCGTCAGTAACATCACCGGTCCTGCTAAAGTCACCCGCAGCGGTAGACTGTTCTCACCAGATATTGCGCCACCAGCTATCCAGAGACCTCTTGTCATCACACCTGCAAGTGTGCCCACTTCCCTGCCTGACCAAGTTCCTATTTCTACCCCTGCTGCAGAGTCATCTGACGCTCGGGGCAAAGGGATTGCTACTGATGTGCCTGCCCAGACGGAGGCACCGAAGACCACCACTGTTGAAGCTTCCAAGCAGGAGATGGAAGAGATTCTTAAAATTATCAAGAAGAGTGATTTCAACATCGTTGAGCAGCTGGGGCACACCCCATCTAAGATTTCTATGCTATCACTGTTGTTGTGTTCAGAGGCCCATGCCAAGGCTCTGATTACCTTCTGGAAGACGGCCCACGTGCCACAAGAGATGTCAGCTGATCAATTCATCGATTGTGTGGCCAACTTAACTGCTGATAATGGTTTGGGTTTCTCCGACGCCGATCTAACTGCCAAAGGGAAGAACCATAACGATGCCCTTCATGTCTCCATTGAATGCAGGGGCACTACTCTTGCCCATGTGCTGGTTGACACTGGTTCCTCGTTGAACGTATTACCCAAGAAAGCTCTAGACAGGCTGGATTGTGAGGGTTTAGAGCTCAAGCCAAGTAACATTGTTGTCCGGGCCTTTGACGGGTCCAAAAGAATGGTACATGGTGAAGTTGATATTCCAATCAGGGTTGGTTCTCAGGTCTTTGATTCTACTTTCTATGTGATGGACATCCGACCATCCTATTCTTGTTTGCTGGGTCGTCCTTGGATCCATAAGGCTGGAGCTGTGACCTCCACACTACATCCGAAGCTGAAATACCCGGTCAGAGGGAAGATTGTGACAGTGCAGGGGGAGGAAGAATATATGGTCAGCCACCTCAATTCGTTCCGGTATATAGAGATGGATGGGGAGTTCATTGAGACCCCCTTTCAACACTTTGAAGAGGTTCCTCCAACACTGGCATCAACTGAAACTGTGACTGAAGAGGTTTCTCTGTTGAAGATGGCTTCCTTAAAGGATGCCCGGGTTGTGATTGAGAAGGGTAAGTGTGCAAACTGGGGCCGACTTCCTGATTTCACTCCGAAGACTGACAAGTTTGGTTTGGGTTTCACTGCAGAAGCTCAGAGGGCTGTTCGTAAGGCAAGGATTGAAATACCTCCTGTATTCATCACCAACCCGAGATTAAATGCTATTGAAGGCGACGTGGAGGAATCTGAATTCGACAGTTGGATCTACCCAACGACCAACGGTGGACCAAGCAACTGGAATGCGAAAGAATTCGTACCTATTACTTTTGTCACTCAGTAATGAACTCCTTTGTTTTGAATTTGTAACAAACAATAATTTGTGGAACTTTATGGCCCGGTGTCTTACCCGGGGCACCGTGGCTTCATTTGTGAGGGCTTTTGTGTGTCATTTTCATATATCATTAATAAAAGCATTGGACGTTTTTTGCATTTCAAATCTTGCGCTCCTTGTCTTTCTTTATTATATATTGCAAAATAGCTATATTTACACACACTCACCTATACAGGTTCCAATCCACTCTGGATCTCACTGGTAATGACTCTACTACTACCAGTTATGACTTCGAAAATCCGATCAACTTAGCCGAAGACGAAGGTGAAGATGATTGTGAAGTGCCTGGTGAGCTTGCAAGACTGCTACTCCAGGAAGAATGGGCCATTCAGCCACATGAAGAGCCAGTGGAAACGGTAAATTTGGGTACTGAGACAGACAGAAAGGAAGTCAAGATTGGTGCCAATCTGGAATCTAGTGTGAAACAACGGTTGATTCAGATGTTGCATGACTATGTGGAAATCTTTGCTTGGTCTTACGAAGACATGCCCGGGTTGGATACCGACATTGTGGTTCATCACTTGCCTACTAAGGAAGAATGCCCTCCGGTAAAACAGAAGGTTCGCCGTATGCGTCCAGAGATGTCCGAGAAAATCAAGGCTGAGGTTATGAAACAATTTGATGTCGGGTTTCTAGCAGTGACTTCTTACCCTCAGTGGGTTGCCAACGTGGTTCCAGTGCCGAACAAAGATGGTAAGGTCCGAATGTGTGTTGATTACAGGGATTTGAACAGGGCAAGCCCCAAGGATGATTTTCCTCTGCCTCATATCGACGTTCTGGTTGACAACACTGCTCAGCATAAAGTATTCTCCTTCATGGACGGGTTCTCCGGTTATAATCAGATCAAGATGGCTCCCGAAGATATGGAGAAGACCACTTTTGTTACTCAGTGGGGCACCTTCTGTTACAAGGTCATGCCTTTTGGGTTGAAAAATGCTGGGGCAACCTACCAACGTGCCATGGTTGCTCTGTTTCATGACATGATCCATCATGAAATCGAAGTATACGTCGACGATATGATCGCAAGGTCCCAAACTGAGGAGGAACACCTTGATCATCTACAGAAGCTATTTGACCATCTGAAGTTGTACAAGCTGAGATTAAATCCGAACAAGTGTACCTTTGGGGTAAGATCTGGAAAATTGCTAGGCTTCGTCGTGAGCGATAAAGGTATTCAAGTGGACCCTGCCAAAGTGAAAGCCATACAGGAGATGCCAGTTCCCAAGACAGAGAAAGAAGTCAGAGGCTTTCTAGGACGTCTGAACTACATTGCCCAATTCATCTCACATCTAACTGCTACCTGTGAACCAATCTTCAAGCTACTGAAGAAAGATCAAGTAGTACGTTGGAACGATGAATGCCAGGCCGCTTTCGAAAGAATCAAAGAGTATCTCCAAGAGCCACCCATTCTTATGCCACCGGTTGAAGGGAGACCTCTAATCTTATACTTGATGGTACTTGACAGTTCAATGGGGTGTGTGCTGGGGCAGCATGACGAGTCTGGCCGAAAAGAGCACGCCATTTATTACCTTAGCAAAAAGTTTACCGACTGTGAGACCCGATACTCACTGCTTGAGAAAACTTGCTGCGCTTTGGTATGGGCTGCTCACCGGCTGAGACAGTATATGTTGACTCACACTACTCTGTTGATTTCAAAAATGGATCCGATAAAGTACATCTTCGAAAAGCCTGCCTTGTCCGGAAGAATAGTAAGATGGCAGATGATCTTGACTGAATACGACATCCAGTACACAACTCAAAAAGAAATCAAGGGAAGTGTATTGGCCGACCATTTGGCACATCAGGCAGTGGATGACTACCAGTCCATGAACTTTGAATTTCCAGACGAGAATATCATGGTAGTGACTGATTGTGAAGTACCTGGACCGGATGAAGGACCTGAGGAAGGATCCCGATGGTCTATGGACTTTGACGGAGCCTCAAACGCTTTGGGTAACGGCATTGGCACTGTGATCATATCTCCAAAAGGCACTCATACTCCACTTACCGCCCGGCTATGTTTCAACTGCACCAACAACATGGCGGAGTATGAAGCATGCATCATGGGTCTTCAAGCTGCAATTGACCTAAGGATCAGGTTTCTGAGTCTCTTCGGAGATTCCGCTCTTGTGATCAGTCAGATCAAAGGCGAGTGGGATATGAAACACCCGAATCTTATTCCTTACAAGGAGTATGTATTGACGTTGATTCCCCATTTCGAGGAGATAAATTTTGAACATTTCCCAAGAGAAGAAAATCAGCTGGCGGACGCGTTAGTTATGATGTCTTCTATGTTCAAAGTCAAATGGGACAACGAGGCTCCCCGAATCATTATCTGGAAATTGGATGAACCTGCACATTGCTGTGATCTTGAGACCGAAGAGGTAATAGAAAATCCTTGGTATCATGAGGTGAAGAGGTACTTGGAAGCTCAAGAATACCCCGAGGGCGCATCTGTTAATGACAAGAAGTTTCTGAGAAGGTTCGCGGCGAAGTTCTTCCTCAGCAATGACATTCTCTACAAGCGAAACCATGATTCAACTTTACTGCGTTGTGTGGATAAGACTGAAGCAGAAAGGATCATGGCAGAGCTACATGAAGGTACCTTCAGAACTCATTCTAGTGGGCGTACCATGGCCAAGAAAATCCTTCGGGCAGGATATTACTGGTCCACAATGGAAGCTGACTGTTATCAACATTCTCGGACATGTCACAAATGCCAGATCTATGCTGATAAGGTGCACATTCCTCCAGTTCCCTTGAACGTCTTAACAGCACCTTGGCCTTTTGCAATGTGGGGCATTGATATGATCGGCGAAATCAGACCTACGGCATCTAACGGGCATCGCTTCATCCTGGTGGTGATTGATTACTTTACAAAATGGGTTGAAGCAGCTTCCTTTGCCACCGTAACCAAGAATGTCGTGGCACGGTTCATTCGGAATAACCTGATCTGTCGCTACGGTGTACCAGAGAGGATTATTACGAACAATGGTACCAATCTTAACAACAAGATGATCACTGAGCTCTGCGAGCAATTCAAGATACAGCACCACGACTATTCTCCCTACCGACCGAAGATGAATGGGGCTGTAGAAGCGGCTAACAAAAACATTAAGAAGATTGTGCAGAAGATGACAGTGACCTACAAAGATTGGCACGAGATGTTACCGTTTGCTCTTTACGGGTACCGTACCTCAGCAAGGACGTCAACAGGGGCAACTCCCTTTTCCTTGGTCTATGGCATGGAGGCAGTCCTACCCATCGAAGTTCAGATACCCTCTCTCTGGATAATGAAAGATGCAGGTTTGAGCAAAGACGACTGGATCCAGACTCGGCTTGATCAATTAAACCTAATTGACGAAAAGAGACTCACTACTATTTGTCATGGTCAGACATACCAAAAACGGATGATCAAGGCATTTAACAAGAAAGTCAGACGACAAGAGTATCAAGTCGGAGACCTGGTAATCAAGCGCATCATTCTACCTCAAGGTGATCCCAAGGGAAAATGGACCCCTACATACGAAGGGCCATTTGTGGTTAAGAACATCTTCTCATGAGGTGCGATGATTCTAACCACCATGGATGGTGACGACCTTCCTCACCCCGCCAATGCAGACATAGTAAAAAGATACTACGCATGATCAAAGACCCGCTAGGTTGACACACCTAGGCAAAAATAAGGGCTTCCCGGCGAACCAAAAGGGTTCGGGCAAAAATAAGGGATGAAATGAAAAAAATCTATACACCCGGCAAGTCGAAAACCTGAAAAGGCGGCTTGGGCAAAAAAGGGTATCCCGGTGGACTGAAAACCCGAAAGGGCGGTCCAGGCAAAATTTAGGGATTAAAGCGTAATACGATGTCTCATTGGATCACCCGGCATCCAGACTTTTGGTATCAACTATCAAGCTCGGACGACACCGATCAATCAGCTTCCTCTTCAACTAAGCAGCAAAGTGATGAGACGCTTGAAGACATAAAGGCGATAACAGAGTTGGAACCCAGTGGGATTTTTCACATAGCTGTTTTGTTTTCTTTTCACAAAATTGTATAAACTCTATGTTGTTCGGCGGCGTTCTCTTACTAGGACGTCAGCCTCTTGTACAAAAAAACACCTATTTACAGGCAAATTTCAAAATCAATACAAGCTCATCTTTTCCAGACAAATTGGAAATTATTTTTTTCCTTTATCTGTTTTGTTTTGAAAAGAACGTCCAATGTTCATTTTTGATATATGCATTTGACATTAATTGCTTCTCATAAATATTTGCATGCGAAACAAAGGACTAATTATAGGTGACATCAGAAACAGGGGCAATAAGAATGGTCTAAGTGATCTAGTTGCTCTGTCCACCGAGGTACCAAGGTAAATTCAGCTGAAGAACATAACCAAAATACCTTCACTCTCCGCAGAGTAAGACAAGAGTCAGCAATACTCTCCCCCAAGCAGAGTTGGTCTCCCATCAGCCCTGAAAAGGCACAATATCCCTAGCAAGTCAGCAACACTCTCCCCAAGCAGAGTTAGGTTATTGTCAGCCCTAAGGAAGTTGGATATCCCCATAAGATCTCAATATTCTCCAGCAGAGTATACAGATATTCCTCAACAAGCATCCCCGGCAGTCTTAATATTCCTCGACAGAAATATAAGATTGTTCCTCGGCGGAATACTAGACATCCCAGTGGAGCCATTTCCCCAGTACAGTCCAAAAGTTTCCCCAAGAGAATTGAATCATCCTCCCCAATAGATTCTGGAAGCTTATCCCCAGTAGATTCTGGAAGCTGGTCCCCTATAGAGTACAAATATCTCTCCCCGACCATGTTCAGAGGTTATTCCCCACCAGAGCCTATAACTGGGTTATCCTCAGCAAATTAACAACGGAAAGATCATCCTCGGCGAAGTTCTTCCTATCCCCAGCGGAGTTCATCAAATCCCTCAACATGGCTTATCAACGGAATCCCCAGCAGAGTTATCATTAAAACCTCAGCGAAGCATCTCTTCCCACAGAGTATTTCCCCGCAGAGTAATCTCTTCAACAAGTTTATTCCTCAACGGAGTCATCTTCTCCTACCGGTTTATCCTTGCAATCATCATCCCCAGCGGAAACGGAGAACTCTACTCTTAAAACATCAGCCCAGGATTCAACGAACTCCCGACATTTGTCAGGGATTTATTTTCCCAGACGAAAATACATTCATAAACATATCACATTTCATATCTCCTATTGACATACATGATAAAGTGCATACGACACAATCTCATTTATTCCTGAGAACATCATGACATCATGCATTTCATACATCATGACATTGCATACGACTAATGTTTGCCTTTTCAGGAAAAGGTTAATCCAAAGATGATTACCATCAACATCTTGAAGTTCCAGATTCGATACCTGTATCTAGCCAGGGAATATCTGTGAGCGACTGATTAGAGGTCTATGCCTGTATCCAGCCAGGAAAGCTATCTCAATCAACCTGTTGAAGTTCCAGATTCGATACCTGTATCTAGCCAGGGCATGTCTGTGAGTGACTAATTAGAGGTCTACGCCTGTATCCAGCCAGGAAAGCTATCTCTACCAACCTTTTGAAGTTCCAGATTCGATACCTGTATCTAGCCAGGGCATATCTGTGGACGACTAATTCCAGATTCGATACCTGTATCTAGCCAGGGAATATCTGTAGACGACTAACTCCAGATTCGATACCTGTATCTAGCCAGGGCATATCTGTGAGCAACTGATTAGAGGTCTACGCTTGTATCCAGCCAGGAAAGCTATCTCGATCAACCTTTTGAAGTTCCGGATTCGATACTTGTATCTAGCCAGGGCATATCTGTGAGCGACTGATTAGAGGTCTACGCCTGTATCCAGCCAGGAAAGCTATCTCGATCAACCTTTTGAAGTTCCAGATTCGATACCTGTATCTAGCCAGGGCATATCTATGAGCGACTGATTAGAGGTCTACGCCTGTATCCATCCAGGAAAGCTATCTCGATCAACCTTTTGAAGTTCCAGATTCGATACCTGTATCTAGCCAGGGCATATCAGTGAGCGACTGATTAGAGGTCTACACTTGTATCCAGCCAGAAAGCTATCTCGATCAACCTTTTGAAGTTCCAGATTCGATACCTGTATCTAGCCAGGGCATATCTGTGAGCGACTGATTAGAGGTCTACGCCTGTATCCAGCCAGGAAAGCTATCTCTACCAACCTTTTGAGTTCCAGATTCGATACCTGTATCTAGCCAGGGCATATCTGTGAGCGATTGATTATAGATCTACACCTGTATCCAGCCAGGAAAGCTATCTCGATCAACCTTTTGAAGTTCCAGATTCGATACCTGTATCTAGCCAGGGCATATCTGTGAGCGACTGATTAGAGGTCTACGCCTGTATCCAACCAGGAAAGCTATCTCTACCAACCTTTTGAGTTCCAGATTCGATACATGTATCTAGCCAGGGCATATCTGTGAGCGATTGATTATAGATCTATATCTGTATCTAGCCAGGAAAGTTATCTACATGAAGAGTTTGAAGATCAACACCTGTAACAGGCCAGGAAATTATCTTTTTTTCTCAGGTACGCAAGTTCTCGCTAAGGAATCTCTTACGCGATCAACATCTCCAGATGGCATCTATAACCCCATCCTTCTATCCATCATCTCTCCAAATGGCATCCGTAAGCCCATTCCCGACATCACATTGCTGATACTCTACTATGCGAGTGCAAATTTCTGGGCACTTTAGTGTTCAATCATCTTCCACCTTCGGATCACGAAAGGCACGCAAGCCAATCTACATCCTCAGGTCTAAGAAGATTGAACAGGGGCAACTATTGTACCCCAAAATTTGCCCTCCCATATTCTTCAAAGTTTGTCAAGAGTCATCTTCAGATGGTTCAAGATTTCTCAAGGGTTGCACAGTCCAGATGCCTCTTAAGCCAGTCAAAATTAGGGTTTTGGTTCCTTCAAGGAATTTGAGAGTTTCAATGGTTCAATCAAGTCCCATAGGCCTATATACATCCTCAAGCACCTACATGCCAAGTTTCAAGACTCACAGTGCCAATTTGCACAGTCAAAAGCCCTATTTGATCCACAGTCAAGTGCAGGGGCAAAATGGTCATTTTGCAGTCAAAAGTCAGAATTTTTGGTCAACATCTTATTTTGAGTCCACAATCATCATTTGATCAAGTCTTGACATGATTCCACAAGGATAGCTCAAAAATCATCAAGATGCAAGAAGTTGTTATTTTTGGACAGTAGAAAAGTCAACTGTATCTTGACCAGGGCATAACTTTTTCATGGTTCATCAGAAAAATCCCATCCAATGCTCATTTTGAAGGGGATGACATTTCCTACAACTCATCTTCACATTCCAATTCCAAGAAATGCCATCACAAAAAGTTATCAATTTCTACATTATAGGTCAAATTCAAAAGTCAACAAAAATGCACTTTAAGTCAAAGACCATAACTTGAGATTGGTAAATCCAAATGACATGGGACCAAAGGCATTGATTAGAGGACTTCAATACCTTTCCAAAATGTCCAAGAACATGTTCATGTGATCCAAATTGAGCAAGATATGCATTGGAGAAGTTGGGAAATTTTTGTGAATTTGCAAAAGTCAACTTTGCTCAAAACACTTTGTTTTTGCTAATGGGCCTCAAATTCCTTCTTGAAACTTTATCCATGGCCTATGCACGACCCATCAAGCCTATTTGAATTTATTTTCTTATTTTTATTAATTAATTGGATTTTTAATTGATTTTAATTCATTTAATTAATTTAAATTGTAGGAAATTCAAAGATATGGTTTTTTCAATCTTTTGTGAAGCAAACAAGCTCAATATATGCTGGCAAATTCGTGTGCACATCAAGGGGACAAAAATCTCCAAGTTTGGCAAGTTTTTTCAATCAAAAAGATTGAAATATATTTGATTTTCAATCAAATATACAAACATCAATTCCATGGATTTCTTGGCCAAGATTTAACCTAATTCCATTCTCCTATAAGTACACAACCTAACCCTAATGCATTGGACGTGAAACCTCTGCAGAAAAACCATAATCACATTCAAGAAAAGTCAAGAAAAAGTGAAAACTGTTTTCTATAGTTTAGCATGATTCAAAGCGTTTTATTGTTTCTAATACCTTGTAGGAACTCTCAGGGACCTTTTGGAATCAAAATCAAGTGCTAAAGCTTGAGAAATCGCTCCAAACAGAATCACGGTTTGTCCACTTTTTTCAGAATTGAAACTCATGATTCATAAGCATTTGATGTGATTTATGGATTGTTTTGTATTGCTTGCATCCATACCAAGCTAATGGTATTAATTAATTGGATTATAGTGTACAGAATCGTGAATTGCCATTGAAGGAATTTAGGGTTCTTGAGGTCTCAAATTGGGGCTTTACAGCCCAAGAAAAATTAAGCTTCATAATGCCTATGGTTGAGATCGCTGCGTCCAGACGAACGTAACTCCATACTCGCGAAACATTTATATAAATCACACTGTTATTCGCTATTTTTCGTCCTTGCAGGTTGTGGGGGTTAAAAACCCCAACTATCTGTTTGTCTTTTACAGGGAAAAAGGAAGACGATGATGATGTGCTGCTTCATGGTTGGGCCATTCAAAAAATAGCGTGCGTTTTGTTTGTTTTTTAGGATGTTACTTGTTTTCCATATATTATTTTCATTGCTCATTATAATAACAAAGCGTGCAAGATGGCTCAGTGGTGGATGTGTTGTCCAAGAATCATTGGGACCTGGGTTCGAATCCCAGGTCCACCCAAATAATTGTTTCTTATTTTTCTTAACAAGATCCTATGCAGGCTATCCAAAGTGTCACACCATGCATCCCAAACATCCAGGTGCCAAGTGGCTACAGGCATGCATCCAAAGGCCAAGAGTGAGTGACTACCATATTCCAGTCAACACGTACCGTAGACAATCTCAAAGGTCAAAACAGGCTTGCAGTTTAATGGGCCAGGAATTTCTAAACTCACCTCCTAAGGGCCCATCACCCCCCTGGTTCTTTCATAATTTTCTTTTTATTTTCTTTTACTAATTATTATTACTAATTATTATTATCAATTATTATTATCATTATTATTATTAACTAACAAATAATTATTTTCATAATTAATTCAGAAAACAATATTATTATTATTATTATTATTATTATTATTATTATTATTATTAATTTCACCTTAATTTAATTATTTTGTAAATAAAATGCTAACAAATTAATTTAGTTTAATTAAGGTTTAATTTTGACTTTTTCATAATAAATAAATAAATTAGAATTAGGTTTTACTAACTTGTGACTTTTTTATTTTATTTTCATTAAAACCTAAAAAATACTTTTTTCCTTTTAATTAATTAATTAATTAGTTATTAGGTTTAATTTTAATTAAATGCAAAAAGGACCAAAATTTCTTTATTTCTCAAAAGGGTCAAAACCCTAAAGACTTTTCCCGATTCAATTTTTCTCGCGCATGTTTATTCTTGATTCCTATTTTTTTTCATATTGATGTAACTGCTCCGAGAATGTAATAGATAATTAGGGCTTTTATCGCTTTCTTTATTTTCTTGCATTTACTTTTCAAGGGTTATGTTTTTGGCGATGTAAATACCCGACGCCTTGTAATAGCGTAGATTTACTTTCCGTAATTTATTTTCCACAAATTATTAACTGTTAACTATGCATGACAAGATTTGCCTGAAAAATAAAATTAACTCGTAGCTCACCATAACTTGTGCAATGACAATTAACATGAAATCTGACACACTCGCACATGCCACTCCTAGGGTACGCCTCACTTGGCTGCCTCGAGGTGGTCATTAAGTATAGGGTGTTTTAGAGGTCGCCCTCCTGTCTAAAGATCCAGTTGCCTCGAAACGGTTGCCTCGGATAAAAAGGATCTAGGACATTAGGGTTACTGCTAAGGCGTCCTACTATTGCTTTGGTGACCACACATGTCCCTATAATCGAATTGACCCGAATAACTCCAACGACGGTGCTACCTACTTCTCAATAGTGGGATAGCGCTGTCTAAAGGACATTTACACAGCTTAATTCCTTAGAGTAGGTAGATTTCTCCTGGGTACTTGCTCTTTCAAAAACAAAAACAACTTTTCGCACCTACACTTTCAAAAAGTTTTCAAACAAACACTTCATACACTCTTGAGGACTGATACAAGAGTTACCTAGAAGTTTTCAAAACGAAACTTTTTCAAAACCCACAAACACAAGAAAAGCAAACAATTTTTGAAAACATAGTGAGCAAGTACCTAAGAGCCCGTGGATAACCACGGATAGAAAGGGTGCTAACACCTTCCCTTTTTATAATCTACCTCCCGAACCGAGAAACATCTCGAAAAGGAATTTTGCTGTACTTTTGTCCTTTCCTTGTTGGAGAACATAAAATACAGTGACGACTCTTGCTTACCGCGACATTTCGCGAACCAGCATTTCAAACAATCAGTTATATTTCCACCGATCGCACTATCCTTTCAACCTGTCAGTAATCGTTCTTTTCCATTTCGTTTATTTGTAAACAGTAATTATGTTCAAATGCATATGTTCATTAATGAATCATTGGACGTTTTTGCAAATAAAACACAAGTGTAAAAAGAAAAGGACAAATGGTTTTCTGCACTTTAAAGAGATATCTTTGTATTTACTTTGAATAAGTGTTTTGTACAAAGGAGACAGACATCCTAGTAAGAGGATGGTGTCATAAAAGTAAGAAAAAATTATACAAATAAAGAATAGCTATGTGTAAAAAAATCCCATGGGGTTCCCATTCTGCTATAGCCTTCGTATCTCTGAATATCTTGTCTATTTGCTGCTTCGGCCGAAGATGATTGGATTGATCAGAAGCCTCAGGTTTGTCTATGAAGAGATTATTCTTAAAGTGATCCAACGAGACATAGTCATACGCTTTAATTCCCTAACTTTTGCCAGAACCGCCCTTTCGGGTTTTCGATTCACCGGGAAACCCTTTTTTGCCCAAGTCGCCCTTTCGGGTTTTCAACTTGTCGGGTGTACATATTTTTTTATTATATCCCTAACTTTTGCCCGAACCTTTTGGTTCGCAGGGATGCCCTTTTTTTTCCTAGGTGTGTCAACCTAGCGGGTCCTTTATGCGTAGTATCTTTTGACTATGTCTGTGTTCGCAGGGTGTGGCAGGTCGTCACCGTCCATGGTGGTTAAGATCATTGCCCCACCAGAAAAGATGTTCTTGATCATAAATGGTCCTTCATAAGTAGGAGTCCATTTTCCCTTGGGATCACTTTGTGGCAAGATGATGCGCTTGATCACTAGATCCCCGACTTGATACACTTGGTGTCTGACTTTCTTGTTGAAAGCCTTGATCATCCATTTTTGATACGCCTGACCGTGGAAAACAGGAATAAGTCTCTTTTCATCGATTAAGTTCAACTGATCAAGTCGGGTTTGAATCCAATCGTCTTCACTCAAACCTGCATCCTTCATGATTCTCAAAGAGGGGATCTGAACCTCAATAGGTAAAACAGCCTCCATGCCATAAACCAAAGAATAGGGTGTTGCCCCAATTGATGTGCGTGTCATGGTACGATACCCGTGGAGAGCAAAAGGTAGCATCTCATGCCAGTCCTTATAGGTGATTGTCATTTTTTGTATGATCTTCTTAATGTTTTTGTTCGCAGCTTCGACTGCACCATTCATCTTTGGCCGATAGGGGGGTGAATTATGATGTTGAAATTTGAACTGCTCGCACAGGGCGGTGATTATAGTATTGTTAAGGTTTGTACCATTATCAGTGATGATCCTTTCAGGGATACCGTACCGGTAAATGATATTTTTCTTGATGAAGCGGGCAACAACATTCTTAGTAACAGATGCGAAGGAAGCTGCTTCAACCCATTTTATGAAATAATCAATGGCCACTAGAATGAAGCGGTGTCCATTGGAGGCTGTTGGCTTGATCTCCCCAATCATATCGATCCCCCACATAGCAAAGGGCCAAGGATCTGTTAAGACATTAAGAGGAACCGGGGGCACGTGCACCTTATCTGCATAGATTTGACACTTATGGCAGGTCCGGGAGTGTCGATAGCAGTCTGCTTCCATGGTAGACCAATAATAGCCTGCCCGTAGAATCTTCTTTGCCATCGTATGCCCGCTAGAGTGAGTGCCAAAGGTACCTTCATGCAGTTCAGCCATGATCTTTTTAGCTTCAACTTTGTCCACACAACGTAGTAGAACAGAATCATGGTTGCATTTGTACAGGATGACATTACTCAGGAAAAACTTAGCAGAGAATCTCCTTAGAAACTTTTTGTCATTGACTGAAGCTCCTTCAGGATATTCTTGAGTCTCAAGATACTTTTTGACTTCATGAAACCAAGGCTGGTCCACTACTTCTTCAGTATTAATCTCGTGACAATGTGCTGGTTCGTCCATCCGTTCAAAGGTGATCTGGGGAGCCTCATTATCCCAATTAAGTTTAAACATGGATGACATTGTAGCTAGAGCATCTGCTAGCTGATTCTCCTCTCGTGGAAAGTGTTTGAAGGTAACCTGCTCGAAATGTGGTAGCAATGTCAAGACATGTTCTTTGTAAGGGATGAGGTTTGGATTCTTAGTGTCCCATTCTCCTTTGATCTGACTGATGACCAAAGCTGAATCCCCAAACACCACTAAAGATTTGATTCCCAAGTTTATGGCAGCCTTGAGTCCAAAGATGCATGCTTCATATTTTGCCATGTTGTTTGTACAGTTGAAGCAAAGTCTGGCTGTAAAAGGAGTATGGCATCCTTCTGGAGATATGAGCACGACGCCGATACTGTTACCAAGTGCATTTGATGCCCCATCAAAGTACAGGGTCCATCGGGATCCTTGTTCAGGTTCGTCATATGGTCTGATTCCTTCACAGTTGTCTACTGTCATGATGTCTTCGTCAGGGAATTCAAACTTCATGGATTGATAATCTTCTACAGCTTGATGGCCCAGATGATCAGCTAGCACACTGCCCTTGATAGCTTTTTGGGTCGTGTACTGTATGTCATATTCTGTTAGGATCATCTGCCATCTAGCTATCATTCCAGACAAAGCAGGCTTTTCGAAGATGTATTTTATCGGATCCATCTTAGATATCAGCAAAGTGGTATGAGTCAATATATACTGTCTTAGCCGGCGAGCAGCCCATACCAGAGCGCAGCAAGTTTTCTCGAGCAGTGGATATCTGGTTTCACAGTCGGTAAACTTTTTGCTCAAGTAATAAATGGCATGCTCTTTTCGGCCAGACTCGTCATGCTGCCCCAATACGCACCCCATTGAGTTCTCTAAAACGGTCAGATACATGATTAGCGGTCTTCCCTCGAATGGCGGCATCAAGACAGGAGTCTCTTGTAAATACTCCTTGATTTTGTCGAAAGCAATATGAAAGTCATCATTCCATCTAACTACTTGATCTTTCTTCAACAGCTTGAAGATTGGCTCACAAGTAGATGTCAGGTGAGAAATAAACCTGGCAATGTAGTTTAGGCGTCCCAAGAATCCTCTGACTTCCTTCTCAGTGCAAGGAGCAGGCATTTCTTATATAGCTTTGACTTTGGAAGGATCAACCTCGATGCCTTTGTTGCTGACGATGAAACCCAAGAGTTTACCAGATCGGACTCCGAAAGTGCACTTGTTCGGGTTTAATCTTAGCTTGTACTCCTTCAACCTGACAAACAGCTTTTGCAAGTGGTCAAGGTGTTCTTCTTCCGTTTGTGATCGGGCTATCATGTCATCTACGTAGACCTCTATCTCATGATGTATCATATCATGAAACAAAGCTACCATGGCGCGTTGATAGGTTGCCTCACCATTCTTCAGTCCGAATGGCATCACTTTGTAGCAGAACGTACCCCACTGTATGACAAAAGTAGTTTTCTCCATGTCCTCATGTGCCATTTTGATCTGGTTATAGCCTGAGAATGCGTCCATGAAAGAAAATACTTTATGCTGAGCTGTATTGTCGACCAGGATGTCGATGTGCGGAAGTGGAAAATCATCTTTAGGGCAGGCCCTGTTTAAGTCTCTATAGTCCACGCACATTCTCACTTTGT
The DNA here is from genome assembly GCA_948472305.1 of Vicia faba. NCBI lineage: Eukaryota > Viridiplantae > Streptophyta > Magnoliopsida > Fabales > Fabaceae > Vicia > Vicia faba. Next base: position 712,715,110 of record OX451739.1, read on the forward strand.
CATCCTTTTTAGGCACAGGAACAATGTTAGCAACCCATTGTGGATAGGAAGTAACAGCCAGAAATCCAGCGTTGAACTGTTTCATAACTTCTATTTTGATCTTCTCTGACATGTCAGGCCTCATGCGGTGGACCTTTTGTTTCACTGGTGGACAGTCTTCTCTCGTGGATAGATGGTGTACCACAATGTCCGTATCAAGTCCCGGCATGTCTTCGTATGACCAGGAAAAGATCTCAACATACTCATGCAACAACTGAATCAAGCGCTCTTTGACACTCGACTCTAGGTTGGCACCCACTCTGATTTCCTTTCTGTCTTCCTCGGTACCCAGATTGATGGTATCCAATAGCTCCTCATGAGGCAGAATTGCCATTTCCTCTTGTTGTAATAATTTGGCCAATTCCCCTGGCACCTCACAATCTTCCTCATCTTCGTATTCGGCTTGGTAGATCAGATCTTCAGAGTCACTGAAGGCTATAGCAGTATCTTTACCCATGGGATCCGGAATGGAAGGGTATCTGCATTTGTGAGTGTGGGTGTGTGTAAGAGTATAACTATTTTAAAATAACAAAATGCAAAAGAAAGACAATGAGCACAAAAGGTTTATATATGAAAAAGCGTCCATGATTCATTATATGACATATGAAAATGAAATAAGAACCCTTACAAATGGACCAATGTGTCTCGGGTAAGACACATGGTTAAAAAAGTACGAATTGTTTGTTAATATTACAAGTCCAACAGAAATGTAAAATATAAATTACTGCGATATGAAAGTGATGGGAACAAAGTCTTTGGCTTCCAATTTGCAAAGTCCTCCGCCGACAGTAGGAAATATCCAATCTTCCAGGCTGCCATCTTCTTCACTGTCCTCTAGTGCATTAACCCATTGGTGGCTAATCTTTACAGGTGACCCTCCGGCACGGGCGCGGCGCACAGTCTTCTAAGTGGTCGAAGTAAATCCCAAGCCAAACTTGTCTGATTTGTAAGGAAAGTCTGGGAGCTTCCCCCAGATAGTGGATCCGCCTTCTTCCACTACTGCCTTTGCATCCTTTAGAGATGACATCCGAGGTGGAGGTCTTGTGATTGTAGGAGTTAAGGATACCGCCTTGGTCGCTGCTATTTCCTGAGAGACTTCTTCAAAATGTTGGAAAGGGGTTTCAATGAACTCGCCATCCAATTCCACATATTGGAAATAATTCAGATGACTAATCATGTATTCCTCTTCCCCATGGACAGTTATGATCTTCCCTTGGACGGGGTACTTCAGCATCTGATGCAAAGTGGAGGTGACTGCTCCGGCATTGTGAATCCAGGGGCGCCCCAACAGACAAGAGTAAGAAGGACGAATGTCCATCACGTAGAATGTTGAATTGAATGTCTGAGTTCCCACCTTGATCGGGATGTCCACCTCCCCATGGACCATCCTCTTAGAGCCGTCAAATGCTCTCACAACTATGTTGCTAAGTTTCAGGGTTAGGCCTTCACAATCCAACCTATCAAGGGCCTTCTTTGGTAAGACGTTCAGAGATGAACCAGTATCTACCAAGACATTTTCTAGGGTCGTCCCCCTACATTCCACTGAGACATGTAGCGCATCATTGTGTTTTCTCCCTTTGGGGGTCAGGTCAGCATCAGAGAAATCCAGGCCGTTATCAGCTGTCAAACTGGCCACACACTCTTGGAATTGGTCAGCGGAAGTCTCTTGTGGCACATGCGCTGTCTTCAGAAACTTTACCAAAGCTTTTGCATGTGCCTCAGAGCACAGCAACAATGCTAACATAGAGATTTTGGAGAGGGTCTGCCCCAGTTGTTCAACCACATCATAATCACTTTTCTTAATTATCCTCAGGATTTCTTCCATCTCCTTCTTGGATGTTTCAGGAATAGCCAGTGATTGATCCTTCGTCAAGACAAGCTCCTCTTGAACATTCTTTCCTTTATTCTCAGCAGCGGGAGCAGGGATAGGAATTGTGTTGTCTTCTTTGTTGGTCGGTACACTTGCAGGCATAATCACGGGTACCGATGTAATCTTTGGAACGACCACGGGTCCAAAGACTGCCTTTGGAGGCACAATCTCTGGAGAGAAAATTCTTCCACTATGGGTAATTTTGCTTGTTCTGGCAATGTTACTGATGTCTGAATTGTCCTTCTCGGAGCTCTCTTCTTCGACAGTCTGTCCAATCTGTTTGACACCATGGTATTAGATTTCTCCACCATAGTTCCATGGTACCGTTTTATCTAATTTGTATGGGGTCGGCCCGGGCATTGTTATCTTAAGCGGAGTAGTCACTGGAGCAGATGTAATCCTAACGGGCTTTTTAGGAACCCTGGAAGGATTGGCGTATATTGTTATTATTGAAACTTATGGAACTGGAATGGGTGAAACATGAGCTTTCTCAAACAAGATTTCTTGGTTATCAATCAATTGTTGGATACCTTTTTTCAATAGAGGGCAGTCAAATGATGAGCATAGGAAAATATGGCAATCTTTGTCACATCCTTGGAAAATACCAGCCTTCAATAAATTCAGCTTGATGGTCGAGAGCGGAGTCAACAATTCATCCACGGTAGAAACAAATAAGTCTTCCTCAACAGCATTGGCATTGTGTCCATGCCTAGGCATTGGGGAAGAAATAACATTCGGTTTCTCCGGCGCTTCAAATTCAACTTCCTTTGCGTCTATCAGATCTTGAATCTTGTTCTTCAGAGCCCAACAATCGTCGGTGTCGTGCCCCGGACTTTCAGAATAGTATGCGCACCTGGCATTCGGATGGTAGTGGGGAGATGCAATATTGGGATTTTTAGGGGCCTCTTTTAGCATGGGCAAATTCAACTTCAGAAGGTGTGGTAGGACTTGAGCTTGAGTCATGTTAATCTCGGAGAGTTGCCGTACTGGCCTTTCTACCCTTTGCTGATTGTTTCTTGGCTGGTTATTCCTTGGCTGATCATTCCTTGGCTGGTCTGATGTAGGCTTTTGAATCATAACGGCCCCCACCGTTGATCGGCGCTCGGTTCTTCCCTGATTTCTCTGTGAGTAGACATCAAACACTTCCTTCTTTACAGTGAAGGGCTTTTTTACAGCAACAGAGGTAGACGCGTCTTTCTGAATTTTCTCGCTTCTTATACCGGCTTCCTCCATTTCGTCGGTTAAAATCAATTCAGTGAATCCTGCAGAGGAACTTCCAATCAGGTGATTAAAGAAAGGACCTAACAGAGTTCCCAAAAACATGTCCACTAGCTCTCTTTCAGATAAAGGTGGTTGCACCCTTCTGGTTAAATCCCTCCACTTTTGGGCGTAGTCTTTGAAGCCCTCATTTGATACCATCGCCATACTCTAGAGTTGAGTACGGGTTGGTGCCAAATCGGCGTTGTATTGATACTGTTTATAGAAGGCTGCTGCTAAGTCTTCCCAATTATGGACATCTGCTCTCTCCAACTGGTAGAACCAATCAAGCTGCGTTCCTGATAAACTGTCCTGGAAAAAGTGGACCCACAAGTCTTTGTCAGCAGAATGTGGCTGAATCTTCCTGACATAAGATCTGAGATGCATTTTGGGACAAGACAATTCATCGTACTTAGAAAATAATGGCACTTTAAACTTGGGCGGGATTACAATTCCTAACACCAGCCCTAACTCCTCAAAATCCAGACCCGGTACTCTCTGTACTTCCATATCAGCTAGACGTTCTTCCAAGTGTTTTTATTTGTCATCGGTCGGAGGGTATTGTTGTTCAGATTAGTCCTCTTCTTCCTCTTCTTCTACTTCAGAATCTGATGGCACTCCCGTTTCTTTTCCTTTTCTTTCCCCTTCATCAGAAGTTATTGGAAATTCTAAGGTCCTTCTGGCTTGTCCCTGAAACCTTCTGCCCATGATAACCACACCAGTTGGCTTCTTCTTCTTTTTCTCCTTCTCTAGCAGAGTCTTGAGCTCCTCTTGCCCCTTGGCCAGGGTCATGAGTAGCTGTTGAAATTGTGAATTCTGAGCTTGTAAGTCTTTAACCGTCTGTTCAATATCCATCTTGCTGAAATAAACAGGAGAAGGATGAGGAAAGTTGTTGCAAATACCTGTTTATGCTTATGATGAATGATATGTATTCATGCAATGCTTTCAAGGATTCAAAAATTCAAATTTGTGTCAAACAGAAAGGAACACACGTTATATTAATAAAATAGAATTTAAGTACATCAATTCCCCTAGGGCAAAATAATACAAAATTCTAAGATAAAAAGACATTGTGCATCCTCTTTGGTGCATTGTAGGTGTTGAGAGTCTGCTCTTCATGAAGTAACCGAGTGAGCTCCAAAACCTTCTTCTCTCTTGCGTAAAATTGGGCTTCGAAAGTATCATGTTCTCCCTTGAGCTGTATCCAACTCCTTTGTAGGTCTTCGAGTGATGTTGGCATGTCAGGATGTAGGATGGTGTATGGAAACTCTCCTTCCTTAACAGGCTCTATAATCACAGGGAGAATGGAGGGGTAAGGAATCATAAGACTTTGGGCGCGGGTTCGTACCCATTTGAGGTAAGGCTCAAGAGGGATGGAATTATTGTGTCTCAAGGTCTTACTGTCTACCTTGTTTGGCATCCTCCAAGCTTGGATGAACCTTTGTCGAAGTCCTTGATTGTCGTTTTCGAAATCGAAAACCAAGCCTTGAATCAGCATGTCATGTGGGCCATCCCTTTGGGCATAACCAAACTGTCTTAGAGCCAAGCACGAGTTGTAGGTGATGCCTCCCCTAATGCCAAGTAGAGGGACATTAGGGAATTCTCCACAACGGTCGACAGTGATGACATTCTCTTCGGATCGAGAACACCAATGAATATCTAAATGTGTAAGAGTCATCAACCTTTGTGACCACCTCAAACCTTTCTCGTTCTTCAAGACTGATTGGGGAAGATGAGAAATAAACCATCTGGCCAAGAGAGGAGTGTAACACATGAGAACACCTCTTTTCCTTATTGTACGAGTGTGAAAAGAGTGTAAGATATCTCCAAGCAAAGTAGGCACCAGATTGCGAGACATGAAGATTTTGACAGCACTCACATATATGAGTTGGTCAGGATTAGGGAACAAGACCATCCCATATATGAGAAGAGATACAATCTCCCCAAAAGCTTTCAAGTCCAAGGAGTTCCAACAACTTTGGGCCTTCTCAAACAAGAACTTTGCCAGGAAGCCTTTGACACCACTTCTGGTTTCCCAATGGGTTGTGACATCAGATGAGTGCAAGTGCAAGGCTTGAGCAATCTCTTCTGGCTTTGGATCTCTTTCCGTACCGTTGAAAGGTAGTTGATTGAGAATAGGAATTCTCAAGAGTTGAGAGAATTCTTCCAAAATGGGCACAAGCTGGTAATCAAGAAATGTGAAGCAGTGATGCAAAGGGTCAAACAACTGGAAGAGAACCTTCATCATGTCTTCCTCTATGTTGGAAGTGACTAGGTTAAGTAGACGACCATGTCTCTCGGTGAATGGAGAGTTCTTAGGAATCCTTGAAGCTAGCTCCTTGAGTTGTGGAGGAATTCTTACAAGGCTGACTTGGATAGTTTTCCTGCGAAGTGACTCCATAACCTACAAAATAGGAACAAAGATGAATTTCCAAAATCCTTGAAATGGTTAGTGGATACACATGATGCTTCATGATGTCCATGATGTTATGCACAAGTATATATGTACAAGCAAATCACACAAGTTCCTAGTTTAGGCTTGCATGGGGTTTCATAGGTAAGTACCCTCTTGAAGTTTAGTTGGCTCAACCTGTCCTAAAAATAGTAACCGGGTTCTAAGGAGCTCAATATCACTGGATTGTTTTCTTGTTCATTGTTTCAATAAGCCTCTTTACTGGCGACCGAAATTTCCCAAGAAACCAACCCTCAATAAGTGTAGTATCGAGTATCTACCAACTTCGGACTGCACCAAAGCCGATCATCTCACTACATCCTAAAAGCCAAGTTGGTCAAGTAAAGGTTCTAGAAGTTTGTTAGTGCTTCATGACATCACTCAGCGGCCCCATATTCTCTTTGATTGACTCAAAGGATACCGGTACCCATAAATATGCCACACTAACATAGCTATTGCTTAGACCGTGTCGGTATACCCCGCACAGTTTCCATGATGTATTGCTATTTACCTATAATGTTTCCCAAATCCGGGTAGAGGATTCAAACCCAAACAATAGAACCAAAGTGTAAAGCAAACAAGTCAAACAATTGTAAGCAAATAAAGGTGATCTAAACCCTAAGGTAACCCCACTCTCATTATACTCCCCAACAGAGTCGCCAGTTCTGTGATACGGTGGGAGAACTGACTTGAGGTTTTGCGTTTCGTCGCAAATGTCGCGGTTAGCAAGAGTTGCCACTGACTTTTATTTTATCCAAAAGGAAAGGTAAAAAAGCACAGGAAAGACCTTTGAGATGTTTTCTTGAGTTCGGGGGGTAGATTATGAAAAGGGAAGGTGCTAGCACCCTTTTCATCCATGGTTTTCAATGGGCTCTTAGTTACTTGCTTAGATCACTTGCTTTGCTTTTGAAATTGTTTGAAATAGTGCTTTGTGTTTGGTGTGGTTTTGAAAGTATTTTGAAAAGAGGCCATTGTTTAGGCAATATTTGTAATGATTCTCGTTCGTAAGAATGTATACAAAGATGTTTTTCTTTTGAAGAATGTTTCAATGTTTTGAAAGTTGTTTGGAAATGTGTGTGTGCTTGTTTTTGAAAATAGAAAGGATTGTTTTGAAATGGAGCAAGTAACTTAGAAGCTATCTACCTACTCAAATATCTTTATTGTGCATTTTCAATCCTTTGACATTGTTGACCTACCATTGTTTTGGTATACAACCCTATCTTTGGATGTTAACGGGACGGGCGTGGGTCATTGTATGACCATGATAGCAATGTTGCCAAGTATCTTAGCATGTTTCGAGGGACCAAGATCATTTGTTTAGGCAACCTTTTTGATAGCGTCATCGAGGGACTATGATCTTTTGTTTTGTTTTGTTTTACCAAGATACCTAGCATGCGTAACATGGCCATTTTGTTTTAGGCAACCAAGTGGGTGAAACCCTAAGGGTGCTTGTGTGCAATGTGTGTCATTTTACATACATTTTGTCTTGTATTAGGTCTTGTCTATTTGTTTATTTTTGGTCTTGTCATGCAAACCCTAGTTTACTAAACATGGTAGGAAAGCAATAAATTGTGTAAATGTAAACTAAGCTATTACAACAATTATTATGGAAGGGGGGATACAAGTTTTTGAATGGGGATATTGCACAAAATAAACCCTAAAAATACTATGACAACCCAATTGAATATTGTGCGAAATAAATAAATATACAAATATTTAAATATGCAATGCAATGTATTTATGGAAAAAAAAGGTTTTGTATTTGTTTAAGGTATGAGAAAATAAAATTAATTAACCCTAGAAAATAAGGAAAAATAATATTATTATTTTTGAAAGGGGGAAACCCTAATTTTTGATTAAAAGAAATATATGTTTCCTATTATTTATTTTGTCTATTTTTGTACAAGAAAAATAATAAATAATATTATATGTCAATATCAAAAATTAAATATGTATGAGAAAATGAATATTTCATGTGTAAAATAATAAAATAAAAATATATAATATTTATTAAATGTATTTACAATTTATTTAAGAAAATAAAGTCCATTATCCTAATAAGACTATTTTTTATGCCAAAAAATAATAAATAAAATAAAATAAAATGCAAAAAATAAAGAAAATATTTTTCATGATTTTTATGATTCAGAAAAATAAATAAAAGCAATAAATATAAAAATATAAAAATAAATATGAAAAATAAAACAAATATGCAAAGGGGGTGCAAAAGTAATACATGGGGTGTGAAAAGTAAAAACAAAAAGGCCAGAAATGCAAAAAAGCCCAAGCTAGCTCAGCTTCGTCCCTGTCCTTGGTTCCTTCTTCCTTGCGCGCGTTTTCAACATAAATCTGTAACTTGCTATTGCTTGCATAAAAACAAAAACTTATAACACAAAACATGTAGCATTTTATCTCACGATTCCAATGATATAAAATTTGTAAACTAACTCTCAAAGATCAGGGAGAATTTTAATGGCCCTAATTTGTGACCTAATTTTTTCATGAACTTCAACCTTCAAATTGTCACAGCATGGTTAATATAAATGACAAATATGCATATGTACAACTTCACCATGTTAAGGACTACATTTTTGCTTCACAAATCGTGGCTTGAGGATGCCTAAATAGAGAGATAGAGTTTTGAAAAATACCTCCTTCAGCTAGATTTGGATATGACAATGTGGGGACTTTGAGTGAGGCCTGAGGATCGTGTGAGCTTCCTTGAAGTTCCTTCAACCTATTCCAATACCTAGCTTGCTTTGTGGATGGCCAAAGCTCTCTGTAGAAGTCAAGTTGCAATCTCCAAATTTGAAAATGGAAATGGCTGAAACAGAGCTCACAGAACCAGGACAAGGGTTTGGATAGCTTGGATAGGATATGTATGAAGTGTTTCAAATGTTAAAGGGGATAACGCACGAGCCAAAATGAAGTTGGCAATGATTTTGTAGAGCTGCAATGTTTGGGCAGAAAAATGAAGTTTCTGAGTTTTAGGGTGTTTTGGATGCTATCAATTCGTGTCCTGAGTTGTGACCCGTTTTTGAATATGTATAGAGTGAATACAAAGTCCTCTCTTCACTAGTTGTACCAGTTTTGAACTTTTGGCCAACTTTCTTGCATTTTAAGAAAAGTGAGATGACTTGTGCAACATGTTTGTCCTTGCTTGCTTGTGAGCTGCGGAGTGTTGGTACAAGTTGCTTAAGATCTGTGGAAATTGCCTGCACCAAAGGGACAACTCCAAGGCTCAAGATTTGTAAAGTTGCAAAAGCTTGCCTTTATGAAAATGGCAATGTGCACTTTTGGCCAAAAATGGAATTACAATTTGTACAATGCTCCAAAAGTGAAAATAAAGCCTTTAACCACTGAGTTTGCATTTAATTATGGAGTGCAGAATGAGTTTAGGACCTGTAATGCAAGGTACAAGCATCCAAGATCAGATTTGCAACTTGATACTTTGTAAAAATGGCTTGATCAAATGTGACAAAATGCCAATTTCTCTTCTTCGATTCTCCCTAACCACAAATGATCTTGGAGAGTTCTTGGACATTTTGGAAATCTTGCAATGTTCTATATAATCCATCTTTGAAATTCATTTTGAGATAACTCTTGGAACTAGGTGAAAAATGTCCATGAAGTTGGGTCAAAAACCTGCCTAAATTAGGGCAAATTTTCACTAAGTTATTTTAGTTCATGGACCTCTATTCACAAATTCATAACTTGAGATCCAAGCATCTTTTGGGAAAACTTTGTGAATAAAAGTTGTATATTTCATGGAGGTTTACAACTTTCATGTTGGGAGTTTTCTATGAATCAAATTGCATCATTGTGAAAAAGTGGTGGAAAGTTGGGAAAAAATAAGAAAATTTCCATACTTAGAAAAATTCTAAATTATGAAATTTTTTCAAATTCAAAACCCTAATTTCCAAAATTGGTTTTCTTGGTCAACAAGTTTCATGTTTTGACATATCTTGATGAATTATGACCCTTGGCACTTGATTTTGACCAAAAATTCAAAGTTTGACTTTTCATTGCACAGTTGACTTTTGAATAGTTGACTGGAAAATTCATTTGTCAATCCAATGAACTTAAGATCTTTTGAACTATGTAATTAGGTCAAGATGATGCCATTGAACCCTTGAAATTATTTTTAAACCCAATTGGTCATTGGCTAGGTTAAAAATCAGAAATTGCCCTTTCTCAGTCAAAACCATAATTTTGACCATTTTGCCCTTTTGATGATTTGATCAAATTTCTTGAGGAGTTGTGATCCAAACTTGATAAAATGGTACATATGAGTCTATAATGTTGATGTGGATAAAAAATTATGAAGTTTGACTTTAAATTGGCCATGGTTGACTTCTTCCCCAATACAGCTGATTTTTAGGTCAACTGTCCAATTGACTGATCAAAAATGTGGTCCAAGGCTTGAAACTTGGTATGAACAATCTTAGGGATCCAAGATAGTGTATGAAAGTCACATGAAGCATTGATGGTCCAAAAATCCTTATGCAAACTCAAACCCTAATTTTTGGTTATCAGTGCAAGATGAGATGTCTTGAGCTGACCAAACCCTAATCTTGTCTTGAGTCCAAGAAGTCTTGTGAGGAAAATCTTGATAAATGGGAGGGAAAATTTTGGGGTACAACACTTAGGTTTAAGAAGATTGAACAGGGGAAGCTGTTGTACCCCAAAATTTTCCCTCCCATATTTCTCAAAACATTTCAAGTGAGATCCTCAAAGTGCTCAAGGAAGTCCAAGGGTTGACCAGACAAGCTCTCTCCTAAGGCAGTCTACCTCAAATTAGGGTTTCATGTTGCATCAATATACTTGAGCCCAAGGGATCCCAAATTCTCACCATTGTCCTAATATGTTCTCAAGAACATCCATGTCAAATTTCAAGCCCTACAGAGAAAGTTTGCTCAGTTAATTGCTCAAAGGCCTGAAAATCGACTATGCTAGGGCAAAAGTCAATTGTGGCCCACATACAGTCAAACTTCAAGATTTTTGGTCAACATCCTCATTTTGAAGTATCATTAATCATTTGATCAAGGGTTGATCATGATTCATCAGGGATTGCTCACAATGCATCAAAACCCCAAAGTTGCTAAATTAGGGTTTTGTAGGAAAAGTCAACTCAACTTTGACCAAGCATAACTTTCTCATACTTTATGAGAAATGACCCATCCAAAGCTCATTTTTAAGATGATTCAATTCCCTACAATCCATATTCAGCTCCAAAGTTCAAAATATGCACTCACAAGAAGTTATGAATTTTGACATTATAGGTCACTTTGAAAAGTCAACAAAAACACCTTTTTTGTCAAAGCTTCATACGTGAACATGGAAGACCCAATTGAGATGAGACCAAAAGGGTTGCTTAGGGGAAATCTCAAGATTTCTAAAAAGTCCAAGAAAACCTTTAAAGAGTCAAAATTGAAGAAGTTATGCATAGGTGAAGTTGACCTTTTTTGCAAAATTGCCAAAAGTAAAAAATGCCTCAAATTGCAATTTTTGCTAAATGGGCCCAACTTTTTGCACTTGTTTTGAGTTTGTAACATGTTCCACGAGCCCTAGCTCTTCCCATTTGTCTTTATCTTATTTTTTATATTTATTTTGATTTTTTATTGCAATTAAGTCAATTTAAATCAAAACAAATCATGAAAAAAATCCAAATCATTTAAATTTCAAGATCTTGTGCACATTTCAGGTCTTATATCCAGCTAGCAAGTGAATCAATTTGTGCAAGGCATAGGTGGGCACAAAAAGATTGATTTTGGCCTATTTTGGAAATATTTTCAAGTGAATCAAATCAAGATTAAAAGCCATAATTGATAAAGATTGAGAATATTTTTGTAACCCTAATTCAATCAGTGGTATATAGTGTACAATTGCAGACCAAAATCACAAGGTTTTTGAGGCGTGAAAAGGCAGAACAAACTTGGAAAAATCACAAAAAAGTGCTGACTTGATTTCACACTTCTAGGCGATTACAAGACTCCCTGACCATCTCATTCACTTCCTGGGATCACAAGCAAGCTATACCAATCAAGAACAAGGATTTTCCTGTGCTAAAACCCAAGGTAAGTGGTTCACGACTTTGGCTTGTTCTTGAAATCGAATTGCATGATTTTGGCATCTATAGCATGAAATACTTACATATTCTTGCTCCTTGAAACATTTGCAAGCTATCTATAACATTCAATTGCATTTTTATTGGCTATATCATAATCCACCATTGTTAGGGTTCTTTGCTTCAATTTAGGATCTTTTTACACAGGTAAAATTGGGCCACAAGAAGGGCACCATCATGCTCAGCAGGCCAAGACGATTCGATTCATGGCTTTAGATTTTGTTTATCATGTTTGTGTTTGATTTTAAGATATGAAGGGGTTGTAGCTATGGACATTTGTCCGTAGGTAAAAGTCTATGACTTTTACCAACGGAGCGAGGAGGAAGATGACTTGTGTGGCACATTCCCATTCGTCTGTTTGAAAATTCGCGCGCTGGAATTTAACAAAGTTGTTTTTATTTTATATTATTTATTTGTCCCTTTGAATACAACAAGCGTGTGTAGCTCAGTTGGTGAAGAAGCATTGGAAAAGGTCACAGGACCTTGGTTCGAATCCCAGGTCCCCCCATTATTTCTTGTTATTTTCATTCAGGTGATCAGGCGTGCACACAAAGCATGAGGACTACCATGTGACCTCAAGGCACAACCAACCAGTTGCACTCTCACCCAGATCCAACGCTTACAACTAAAGGTCCATCATGCAACCCAGTCAACGCGTAGCATGGAGTTCAGGGAGTCAACATGGGTCATCTTGTTTTGGGCCCAAAAATTGCTATTCACACACCCCTCCAATTACCAATCTCAGGCCCATATCTCCTTTCCTTTATTCTTTTTTTTCTTAATTAATTAATTAATTAATTTTTACTAACATAAAAATTAATTCTTTTTTTAATAAAATCACAAAAATAACTTTTATCCAATTAGATTTAGAATTTATTTTTTATACAAAAATTAATTTAATTAGTTTATTTAAATTGAGGGTAATTTTAATTATTTGGTAAATAAATTAAAACAAGTTAGAAAATTAGGGTTTTAATAATTTAATTCCTATTTTCTTTTTTCTTAAAAATAACAAAATACAAAAACAGGCCATGTAAATTATTTTCTTTAATTAACTGAATTAATAATTAGGTTTGTATTTAATTTAAAACCTTATTCTTTTTTTCTTAAAAATAATTAAAAAACAACAAAAATATTTTTTTCTTTCGATTAGGTTAGACGGCGTCAAAACCCTAGCTCTCTCTCGTTCTCGATTCATCGCGTTTATTTATTTTTACCATATTGATGTAATTGCTCACAAGTTGTAATAGATTAATTAGGATTTTTCTCCTTTTCATTTATCGTTTTGACGGGTTATTTTTGGCTATGTAATTAATACCCGAAGCCTTGTAATGGCGTAGCTTTACTTTCCGCACTTTAAATTCCTCAAAATATTGACTTTTAGATGTATGAATATTAGGGATGCATGACAAGAATGTATGTAAACTTTAAAACGATTAGCAAACCCTAAATGTGCAAAGATAATAAACTTGAAATTGAATCACTCGCACATGCACACTCCTAGGGTATACTCTCACTTCGGTTGCCTTCGGTAAATGATCATTGAGTATAGGGTATTTTAGTGGTCGCCCTCTTGTCTAAAGAAAAGATCAAAGTCCCGTTCGGAAAGGTTGCCACGGAATTGTTTGAAGAAGTGAAAAACACAAGAAGGGGGGTTGAATTGTAAAACTGAAAATCAATGCAATGAACACGATATTTTTATCCTGGTTCGTTTGATCTCAAACTACTCCAGTCCACCCGTCAAGGTGATTTCGCCTCTCTCCAACGAGGTCTTAATCCACTATATTCAACTAAATATTACAAACTGCTTTAACAACTGCTAAAGCCTTCTTGATGCAAACCACAACCAGGTTTGTCAAGGAAACACTTTCTTACAAAGAAGAGAAATAGGTGTGTGAATTTTTTCTACAAAACTGTATCACAACTGTGATGTTACACAACTTAAGCTTATGAAACTAGATTGCTAAAATACTGAGTAAGGAAATATGAAGCGTTTAGCAAACTGAGAGAAGGAAGATGATGATTAGCTTTTAGGTGTGTAATATGATGTAGAGCATTAGCCAATTCAATCTTCATTGTCTTGTTTATATAGCACTGAATTTGTTGAACGTTGGAGCAACAATCTTGATTCAATGCCAATAACAAACTTTCCTTATTGAGCAGATCTTGTCTGGAATGATGTCGTTGGTAATAATTCGCTTTCAATGCACAGTACCGTTGCTACTTAAAGCGTGTTCTGGCTTGGCCTCATTCTGACTCTGCTTAAGTGTTGATGAACTATTGTTGTCTTTATCAGAGTGTTGAGCGCAGTTCTGTTCATCAAGCTTCAGCAATCGCGTGAGTTGTTCTTCTGATTCTGGTATTCTGTTATAGCAACTTCTGATGCTGATGTTAATAACCAATATTCTGATGCTGATTAAGATGTACTTTTGCTGATACCTATCAGAGTTTCTGCAAAGCAGAAGGTAATATTTTAGGTAGCAAATAGTTCTTATATGAATCACATAATTAATATATCTTTTCATTTTGTTATCATCAAAACTTAAACTTAGGGTAGTAGATTCAAACTTTGTTCTAACAATCTCCCCCTTTTTGATGATGACAAAAACTAGATATTTTTAATTGAAAATAACGTGAAAAGTATCAGAGATAACTATATGATAAGATGTATCAGAGTAAGAAGTTATCAAAGATAAGGGATATGAGAGTTGAGAGATACTCCCCCTGAATTTATTACTTCCCTTTTTAGTTCCAAGAGTTCTTCAGGATCAGATCTTTATTGTCTTTCTTTGATCATCAGAATATCAGAGTCTTTGACTATCAGAAGCTTTTAGATCAGAATATTAGAGCAGAGCTTCAGATCAGAATGTCAGAGCTTTATCAGAGCTTTGCTTTGGATCAGAGTATCAGAGCTTCAGTCTTTAGTGAGTTAGAGAGCATTCTTGTACCTGTAGACTTAAGCAAAAACAGAAAACATATTCAAGTATATCAGAGTTAGAATGTTTGAGATTTTCTGTCTTAGTAATCCGTTATTGAAAATATCATTCTTGTTCTCCCTCTTTTTGTCAGCAATCAAAAAGTGTAAGTGATGTGCTAAAACATTTAGATCAGAAAAACTTGTCATATTAAAATGTTCAAAACAGACAAAGCAGTACAACAGATAAGTAAAGAAAACATGAAAATGGCATGAATGAAAATCTAAGGTTGGGGAGGAAGGCGTGTGAACAGGTTCTCCAGCATGGCTTTGATCTGATCAGCAGTCTCATTCTGCTTGTGCACCATGCTGACTACTGTGTCTATCTTGCTATCCTGCACATCCATCCTTTCTTTCATCTTCTGCTCATTTTCATCCATCCTTTGCTGCAGACGAATGTCATTCAGCTTCAGCTCTTCCACAGTCTGCCTGTCCAAGGCAGCTTGAGAAACATCAGAAGCAGGGAGCTTCTGAGAGCTTTCTGCAACATCTTCAGCTTGACTGACTTCAGCTTGAATAGTCTGATCTTCTTCTGGCTGCACCTTTGAAGCTGGACGCTTCTCAGACCATGGCTCACTATCCAGAAGGAGCACGTCTTCTTTCAGCAGCTGACTTCCAACTTCATTCAGAAGCTTGCTGAAATTCTGCTGTGCTTGCTCATAGTTGATGTCTTGCAATTTTAGAGCTTCAGCACGTACCCAAATTCTGAATTGTGACCAGAGCTGGTCAGAGGCAGCTGGATCAATCATTCCAGGACAGACTTGCTTCAGAGAAGTAATCCACTGCTGCAAACCTGTTTCAAAATTCATAATACCAGAGCCAACATCTAGCTGTTTTGGTTTTGGAATGGCTATTTTATTTTTCAGATCAGCAAGACGATCAAGGATTGTTAAATCTATGAAGGTCCTGCTGGGGTCTTCTGTGGTTTGTTTGGGAGCTGTTTGTTTGGGAGATGGAGTGGGTGAATCAGAAATAATGATTGGACTGGGGGGAGTTTTGGGAGTATTTGGTGGTGTGGTTTCTGGCGAGGATGGCAGCTGGGCCATTATGACCGTTGTTCCACATGGCAGCTGTATTGCCAGAGGTTGTGGTTAAGAGGATTGAGGAGAATGAGGTTCAGAAGGTGGAGGAGATGGAGTTTCAGAATGATGAAACTCAGGTTGAGGTGATGGTTGAGGTGATGGTTGAGGTGATGGGGGAGAAATTTTTGGTTGATGAGAGGGAGAAGGAATTGCTGGTTGTGGAGAAGGAGGAGGAATTTCTGGTTGTTCAGGGATATGTGGTTCTTCTGGAATGGGTGAGAGAGGTTGTTCTGGTTGAGGAGAGTGGACAATTTGTGGTTCAGAGTTTGGATTATTGGAGGTGTGATCAGAAGCATGTTGATCAATGTCAGACAGCACTTTGTCAATTGCTGATGTTGTTGAAATTGTTGGTTTGGGATGTTTGGTTCGGGGTCTTCTGAGTTGTAGTGCCTCAGAAGGGTCATCTTCTGGTTCGGTTTCATTTATTGTTGGGATGGGGATTGAGATTCTATGAGAGGTTGGAGTTGGGATTGATGTTGGAATAGTAGAAGAATTTAAAACAGAAGCAGCAGATAAATTACCTCTTTTCTTGGGTGTCTGCTGGGATGTTCCTTCTGAAGGGGGCTTCCTTTTCTTCATCTTCTTCAGTGTAACTTCTGGTTGAGGTTGGTGCAGATCTTTGATATTCAACTTGGGATCTGTACCATCAGCCTTGCACGCGTCCAGATATATGAGAACCACCACTGGTTTGGATTCTATCTCAGAAAATAAAGGAAAGTCACTCAGTGGGACTCTTCTGCTAGTGATGTCAGCAGTGGGAGTAACGCTGGGTTCCTTTATGATATTCTCTGTTAACTTCATTTTCTTCAGATTCTTCGCGTTCAGAGGCTTCCCAACCGTTGGTTCAATGGTGCTTAACTCTTGAGCTTCTATCAGGTGCTCTATCAGCCTATTCTCAGTCAGAATATCTGATATTAACCTTCCAAAGGGTATCCAATCCCTCTTTGTTCTTTCTTCTTCCCTGGTTTCCTTCACGCTTGTTCTGAGGTGATTAAACAGAAGATGAGCCAAGTTGATTTTTACCTTCTGATTGATAAAATAGATCAGAAACTGTTGATCTATATTTATGTAATCAGGGGAACTAGTTGGCTTCCTATGATTAAAACACCCCAGAATTATCTTCGCCCAAACTCTGTGGTGATCCTTCAGATCTCTGATCTTGCTGCTGGGCACCCCAAGGGTGAAAATCTGTTCTGCTATGACACCAATGTCAGAGCATCTTTCAGCCATATCAATACAGCGGACGCCACCGCCACTGTAACCAATCAACTTTGCTATGTGATCCTCAGTGATCACAATCTTCTTCCCCATTATGTAGGAGGTGACTTGATGCGTTGAAGCAGTTGCATGAATCCAGAACTCCTTGACTAACATTGGGAATGTTGGTCCTACCAACCTGTCAAAATACCTTTCCCATTTCTGTGCCCTAACTTCTTCTGTCAAGTCAAAGCCATTCTCCTTCAGACTGCCAAAATCAATAATCAGTTCAGATAACACTTTAAGATTCTTCACTGGAGTAAGGAGTGTTCTGAATGGAACTTGATACTGTTCAGATGATGCTTTCTTCTGAGAACCTGCAGAAGCACTGTTGGAGGTTGCCATGTTCACACTTAGGGATTTTGAGAAAAACTGAGAAAATGGGTTTGAGAGAGATGAACACAGAAAAATGCAGAGAATACTTGAGAGATAATGAGAAACTGTAAAAGATTAAAGTGAGAGGTTAACGTGCTTAAATAGGCTTCAGAATATTTTGAAAGTGTAAACGTTTTCAAGAAAGAGAAATAAAATCATGATTACGTTTTAAAAACGTGATTACTTTCATTTAATGCTTGTTGATTTTGGGGGATTTGAGAAAGATACTTAAAACGGTTACCAGACATGTGTCTCAATGCACCCAATCAGCATTTTTCCTTCTCAGAAGCGTGCACGCGTGTTCTGCTTCAGAGATTTGCTGATGATTGGATGACACTTGTTTGATTTAGTGATCATCACGTCTATCTTTGAGCTGAAACACTCAGATCTTTAAGACTAGCATCTGATACAATCTGCATGTTCTATCTTTCTGAAAAGAGATTGATCAGAAGTTCACAGTAAAACAAATACATTCTGAAGATAAATATATGGAATTAAAACATTTTCACTCTGGGCAGATTTTCATGCTGAGATGTTTCAGAATGAAATTGAACCTATCTTCAGAAAGGGGTTTAGTGAAGATATCAGCCCATTGATGGTCTGTATCTATAAATTTTAAATTCAAAATTCCCTTCTGAATGTAGTCCCTAATGAAATGATGTTTTATTTCTATATGCTTAGCTCTAGAATGTAAAATAGGATTCTTACTTAAGCAAATAGCAGAAGTATTGTCACAGAGTATAGGAATGTTACTCTCAAAAATCTGGAAGTCTTCAAGCTGACTTTTCATCCAGAGCATTTGTGTGCTGCATCCTGCTGCTGCTATGTACTCAGCTTCTGCTGTGGATAGCACAATTGTGGATTGCCTTTTGCTGGACCAAGAGATCAGATTTTCTCCCAGAAACTGGCAGCTTCCAGAAGTACTTTTACGCTCTACTCTGTCTCCAGCAAAGTCAGCATCGCAGTAGCCTACTAAACTGTAATCACTAGATTTTCTATAAAAAAAACCCAGATTAGTAGTACCTTTCAGATACTTGAAAATTCGCTTAACAGCTGTTAAGTGAGATTCTCTAGGATCTGATTGGAATCTAGCACAAATACATACGCTGAATAATATATCAGGTCTTGAAGCTGTTAGATAAAGGAGAGAACCAATCATACCTCTGTAGACTTTCTGTTCTACCTTTTTGCTTACCTCTTCTCTTTCCAGAATGCACGTGGGATGCATTGGAATCTTTGATGGCTTACATTCTGAGAGGTCAAATTTCTTCAGAAGATCTCTGATGTATTTGCTCTGATGAATGTAAGTTCCCTCTGGAGTTTGATTGATCTGAATTCCTAGGAAGAATTTCAGTTCCCCCATGAGGCTCATCTCAAATTCTGCCTGCATACGCTTAGCAAATTTTCTTCCAAGAGAAGGATTAGTAGAACCAAAGATAATATCATCAACATAAATTTGACAGACTAAGATGTCATTCTTAACTGATTTACAGAATAAGGCAGTGTCCACCTTCCCTCTGGTGAATTCATTTTCTAACAGAAAGTTACTTAGCCTTTCATACCAAGCTCTGGGAGCTTGTTTCAGACCATATAGTGACTTCTTTAGTTTGAAAACATGTTCTGGATGTTTTGTATTTTCAAAACCAGGGGGTTGGTGCACATAAACCTCTTCTTCTATATAACCATTTAAGAATGCACTCTTGACATCCATCTGATACAGAGTGATGCCTCTATTAACAACAAATGAAATTAAAAGTCTGATAGATTCTAACCTGGCGACTGGGGAAAAGTTTCTGTATAGTCTATCCCCTCTTGCTGACTATAACCTTGTGCAACCAGTAGTGCTTTGTTTCTGATGACTTCACCTTGTTCATTTATCTTGTTTCTGAAGACCCATCTTGTTCCAATGACGTTGAATCCTTTTGGTCTGGGAACAAGATCCCATACATCATTTCTGGTGAATTGATTCAGCTCTTCTTGCATTGCCAGAATCCAGTCATTATCTAGAAGTGCTTCATCAATAGAAGAAGGTTCAATCAGAGACACAAGTCCCATGAGGGTTTCTTCAGAGTTTCTGAAGCTTGCTCTTGTTCTGATTGGATCTTCCTTTCTTCCTAAGATAGTCTCTTCTGGGTGATCCAAGATGCTTCTGGGTAATCTCTTCTGAGGTTGATCAGCAGTTGTTGTAGGATTGCTAGCAGTGCTCCTTTCAGACGTTGAAGGAGTGTCTGTGTTGAGAGCTTCTGATGACTTGTCTTCAGAACCTGTAAATTCAATTTCCATACCTGTAAAAACTTCATTCTGCTTTGACTTTTCAGAGTCAAGCTTATCATCAAAACAAACACTGATTGATTCTTCCACAATCTGTGTTTCTGTATTGTATACTTTGTACCCTCTTGAGCATTTAGAGTATCCTAACATAATACACTTTTGTGCTTTAGAGTCAAACTTGTTCAAATAATTCTTTGTATTTAACATAAAACAGGTACATCCAAATGGATGAAAATATGAAATGTTGGGCTTTCTGTTCTTCCACAATTCATATGGAGTCTTTTCCAGAATAGGTCTTATTGAGATTCTATTCTGAATGTAGCACGCTGTGTTTATTGCCTCTGCCCAGAAGATCTTAGCAACGTTTGTCTCATTGATCATGGTTCTGGCCATTTCTTGCAATGTTCTGTTCTTTCGTTCTACAACTCCATTTTGTTGGGGAGTTCTAGGACAAGAGAAATCATGCAGAATGCCTCTGTCATTAAAGAATGACTCAAAATCTTTGTTTTCAAACTCTCCACCATGATCACTTCTGACTTTAACGATTCTAAGATCCTTTTCATTCTGAACTTGGTTACAGAAGGTAACAAACACAGAGTGTGACTCGTCCTTGTGTCTTAAGAACTTTACCCATGTCCATCTGCTATAGTCATCTACGATTACTAACCCATACTTCTTGCCACTGACTGAAGCAGTTTTAACTGGTCCAAATAAGTCAATGTGCAGAAGTTCTAATGGCTTAGAGGTAGAAACAACATTTTTAGATTTAAAAGAAGGTTTTGCAAACTTGCCTTTCTGACATGCTTCACACAGAGCATCTGAATTGAACTTCAAATTAGGAAGTCCTCTGACCAGATTGAGTTTATTAATCTGAGATATTCTTCTCATACTAACATGCCCCAATCTTCTGTGCCAGATCCACTGCTCATTGTTAACAGACAGAAGGCACTTTACATTCTGAGTTTTTAGTTCAGAAAGTTTGATTTTGTAAATGTTGTTTTTCCTCTTTCCATTAAACAGGATAGTCCCATCTTTCTGACTAACAGCTTTACATGATTTTTGATTAAAGATTATATCATAACCGTTATCACTTAATTGACTTATGGATAACAGATTATGCATTAATCCATCTACTAGCAGAACATTATTAATAGAGGGAAGATTTCCATTACCTACAGTTCCAGAGCCAATTATCTTTCCCCTCTGATTGCCTCCAAAGCCAACGTGGTCTCCAGGCTTAAGTTCCAGGCTTTGGAACATATGCCTTCTTCCCGTCATGTGTCGCGAGCAGCTAGAGTCCAGGTACCATGACTGGTGTTTCTGACTTGCTGCTAAAGATATCTGCAACATGTATTATTTTATCCTTAGGTACCCAGATTTTCTTGGGTCCTGATTTGTTAGATTTACCAAAACTCTGGTTGAATTTTGGTTTCACAGAGTACTTACTGCTAGTGTATTTAATATCATGTGTGTGACCATACACAAAATGTGAATTCAGAGGAGTGTGTTTAATGGTTAAGTCCATGACATTCTTTGGTGTAGGAACCTTACCTTGGTATCCTATTCCCTTCCTGCCGTTTCTGCTAACTCCATAGATCATTGAAGCCATTTTGCTTCTATCTATGCTTTTAGCAAGGAACTTCTGGAAACTGTAATCATACTCCTTGATGATCTCATCAGCGTTGCTGGGAGTTTCAGAAATTGGTTCCTTCTGAGAGTTTTGTAAAGTATTTTCTAATTTTGAAATTTGCATTCTCAGCTCAGAATTCTCCAATTTAAGACTCTCAGTCTTATTAGAGTCAGATTCAAGATTCCTTTTCAGGTCTCTGAATTTAACTCTAATCTGCTGATACCTTTCCAGAATCTCATTAAGGCTTTCAGCAAGTTCAGCCTTGGTAAAATTAACAGCAAAGTTAGGAAATACTTCTTCAGTATCTAATTCTGAGTCTGATTCAGAAGCTTCACTATCTTCTGAAATGTTAGCCATGAGAGCTATGTTGGCTCTCTCATCATCTGATTCTGAGTCAGCTTCTGACGAGTCAGAGTCATCTCATGTAGCCATGAGACTTTTCTTCTTTTCTCTTCCAAACTTCTTTTTGGGCTTTTCCCTCTGAAGCTTTGGGCAGTCACTCTTGTAGTGTCCTTGCTCATTGCACTCATAACAGACAATGTCCTTGGCGTTTGGCTTTCTGCTTCCTGAGGAGCCTTCAGATCTTCTGTATCCAGAGGAAGAATCTGTCCTTCTGTGTCTGGAAGAAGACTCGTTCTGATCAGATCTTCTGGGATTCCTGAACTTCCTTTGCCTCTGCTTCCACGGTTTATTCACTCTTCTGGAGAGGAGGGAGAGTTCGTCTTCTTCTGATGAGGATCCATCATATGTTTCTTCAACTGCCTGCAAAACTTTAGACTCAGATTTTTTGTTAGATTTTAATGCTAAAGGCTTACCTTGCTTCTAGGGTTCATCAGCTTCTAGCTCTATCGCATGACTTCTGAGGGAGCTGATAAGTTCCTCCAGAGAAATTTTGTTGAGATCTTTTGCTAGCTTCAGAGCTGTAACCATTGGCCTCCACTGCTTGGGTAAGCTTCTAATGATTTTCTTGACGTGATCAGCAGTAGAGTAACCTTTTTCCAGAACTTTGAGACCAGCTACCAGAATCTAGAATCTTGAGAACATTGTTTCAATGGATTCACTTTCTTCCATTTTGAACGCCTCATACTTCTGAATGAGCGCCAGAGCTTTAGTTTCTTTGACCTGAACATTGCCCTCATGCGTCATTCTGAGTGAGTCAAACATGTTCTTAGTTGTGTCTCTGTTGGAGATCTTTTCATATTCAGCATACGAGATGGCGCTGAGAAGGATGGTTCTGGCCTTGTGGTGATTCTTGAAGTCACGCTTTTGTTGGTCAGACATTGTTTTCCTGTCAATCTTCTGACCGCTTGCATTCACAGGGTGCGTGTATCCATCTATCACCATATCCCACAGATCAGCATCATGTGCCAGAAAGAAGCTTTCAATTCTGTCTTTCTAGTAATCAAAGTTTTCTCCATCAAAGACTGGAGGTTTGCCGCTGAATCTGTCTCTGTCCTCATGGTTGTCATTGCTGGTGTGAGAATAGTTTCCTGCCATTGTGTTTTTCTGATGCTGGATCTTGTACTGACACGGTTAAGTGTTTTAGCTCAGAACCAGGCGCTATGATGCCAATTGAAGAAGTGAAAAACACAAGAAGGGGGGTTGAATTGTAAAACTGAAAATCAATGCAATGAACACAATATTTTTATCCTGGTTCGTTTGATCTCAAACTACTCCAGTCCACCCGTCAAGGTGATTTCGCCTCTCTCCAACGAGGTCTTAATCCACTATATTCAACTGAATATTACAAACTGCTTTAACAACTGCTAAAGCCTTCTTGATGCAAACCACAACCCAGTTTGTCAAGGAAACACTTTATTACAAAGAAGAGAAATAGGTGTGTGAATGTTTTCTACAAAACTGTATCACAACTGTGATGTTACACAACTTAAGCTTATGAAACTAGATTGCTAAAATATTGAGTAAGGAAATATGAAGCGTTTAGCAAACTGAGAGAAGGAAGATGATGATTAGCTTTTAGGCGTGTAATATGATGTAGAGCATTAGCCAATTCAATCTTCATTGTCTTGTTTATATAGCACTGAATTTGTTGAACGTTGGAGCAATAATCTTGATTCAATGCCAATAACAAACTTTCCTTATTGAGCAGATCTTGTCTGGAATGATGCCGTTGGTAATAATTCGCTTTCAATGCACAGTACCGTTGCTACTTAAAGCGTGTTCTGGCTTGGCCTCATTCTGACTCTGCTTAAGTGCTGATGAACTATTGTTGTCTTTATCAGAGTGTTGAGCGCAGTTCTGTTCATCAAGCTTCAGCAATCGCGTGAGTTGTTCTTCTGATTCTGGTATTCTGTTATAGCAACTTCTGATGCTGATGTTAATAACCAATATTCTGATGCTGATTAAGATGTACTTTTGCTGATACCTATCAGAGTTTCTGCAAAGCAGAAGGTAATATTTTAGGTAGAAAATAGTTCTTATATGAATCACATAATTAATATATCTTTTCATTTTGTTATCATCAAAACTTAAACTTAGGGTAGTAGATTCAAACTTTGTTCTAACATTGTTGCCTCGAATATTGATCTTAAGACATTAGGGTTATTACTAAGACATCCTAACATTGCTTTAGTGATCGTACGTCCCTTTCGAATTGACCCTTTAAAACTCCAACGACGGTGCTACCTACTCCCTAATAGCAGGATAACGCTGTCTAAAGGAAGCGAACATAGAACAATTCTTTTTTCAATTAGGTAGATGCTAGTAGGTACTTGCTCAATACAAACAAACTTTTCACACTTACACTCTTTTCAAACAATGTTTCAAAAAAACTTCGTAACACTCTTGAAGATAGAAGCAAGGGTTAAATCGAAGTCAAACAAAAAACTTTTTCAAATCAAACACACACAAGCAATTTTGAAAATGATACGCAAGTACCTAAGAGCCCGTAGAAAACTAAGGATAAAAAGGGTGCTAATACCTTCCCTTTCTATAATCTACCCCCCGTACTCAGCATATCTCGAAAAAGGAATTTTTCTATGCTTTTTTCCTTTCCAGTTGGATAAAATAAAAGCCGGTGGCGACTCTTGCTTACCGCGACATTTTTCGAACACAAACGCAAAACACAAACCAACAATTCAAACAGTTCCGGTTCTGCCACCGTATCACAGGCGTTATCCCAATGCATGATGACCATCTGAGTTGGCTTGGTTTTTTGTATGAATAATAATAAACAAATATTATATGATAAAGACAAAAAGTGAATCCTAAAAACGCGTGAAATTTGAATGGGCCAGTCAAGGTAGGCCACGTTATCATCTTCCTCATCATCTTCGTCGGTTTAGATCAAGAACTTTTACCTAGGGACAAATGGGCGTAGGTACAACCCTTTACCTTTCCAAAATCCTATCCCTGCATGAAAAATCAATACCAGTGGTACCAATCAACTCGTTGCAACCTCACGAGCATCATGGTACCACTATCCATGGCCAATTGTCCCTGTACACAAAAACCCTAAAAACAAAGCAAGAACCCTAACTATGGCATCTTGCTGTACAGTTAATGAAAATGAAATTAAGTACCACCATTAGCTTGCAAATAACTCATGGATTAAGGATATGTCAATAAAACATGCTAACTATGCCAGAATCATGATATACGAATTCAAAAAAACATGGAAATCGGGGGACTCTTACAGTGCATTTCTGGATGTTAGGAAGCTTGTTAGTGGTTGAATCTTGATCCCTGGATGTCCAACAATCGATTGGTGTGCCTCAAATGGCTTGAGGAAGCCTGGAACTGGGAAATCAGTTTGCAACTTTTCCTTGAAATTTTGAGATTTGTTCTCTTCTTTGCACGCCTCTAATCTCCTTGTTTTTGATCTGAACATGTTCCTTATGTACCCTAGAAGGAATTAGGTTACAAATTTGCTTCAAATCTTTTCCAATTAAGATCATTGATTCAAGATTTGATCATTGTACAAAATCTTTCTAAATCAAGCAAAATTCAATCTTTTTGTGTCCAAATGAACCTTGCACGATTTGATTCTCTCTCCAGCTGTATAATAGGCCTAAACATGCACAAAATCTCAAGCTTTGATTAGTTTTTGATATTTTCATGATTTTATTTTGATTTTATTTGATTTAATTGAAATAAAATCAAAAAATAAATGACAAAAATAAAATAATGACAAGTGGGAGAGATCATGGGTCGTGGGTCACATTACAAACTCAGTGCAAGCATAAAAAATTGGGCCCATTTGACAAAAATTGCAATTTGGGACACATTTGACTTTTGGCAATTTTGCAAAAAGGGTCAACTTTACCAATGCATAACTCTCTCAATTTTGACCATAGAGATGTGTTCTTGGACTTTTGAGAAAGCTTAAGATGTCCTATAAGCAACCATTTTGGCTCATATCAATTGAGTCTTCCATGTTCATGTATGAAGCTTTAACCCAAAAGGTGTTTTTGTTGACTTTTCAAAATGACCTATAATGTCCAAATTCATATCTTCTTGTGAGTGCATATTTTGAACTTGAGATCTGAAGATGGATTATAGGGAATTGAATCCTCTTCAAAATGAACTTTGGATGGGTCATTTTTTATAAAGTATGAGAAAGTTATTCTTGGTAAAAGTTGGGTTGACTTTTCCTGCAAAACCCTAATTTAGCAACTTTTGGGTTTTAATGAATTGTGATCAATCCTTGAGGAATCATGATCAACCCTTTATCAAATGATGAATAATACTTCAAAATGATAATGTTGATAAAAAATCTTGAGGTTTGACTCTACGTGGGCCACAATTGACTTTTGCCCTCGCACAGTCGATTTTCAGGCTTTTGAGCAATTGACTGAGCAAACTTCCTCTGCAAGGCTTGAAACTTGACATGGATGATCTTGAGAACATATTAGGACAATGGCGAGCATTTTGGATCCTTTGGACTCAAGTACCTTGATGCAAAGTGAAACCCTAATTTGAGGTAGACTGTCTTAGGAGAGAGTTTGTCTGATCAAACCTTGGACTTCCTTGAGCAATTTAAGGACCTCACTTGAAATGTATTGAGAAATATGGGAGGGAAAATTTTGGGGTACAACATCTGCCCCTGTTCAATCTTCTTAAACCTGAGGATGTAGATTGGCTTGTGTGCCTTTCGTGATCCGAAGGTAGAAGATGATTGAACACTAGAGTGCCCAGAAATTTGCACTCGCATGAAGTGGTACTTGTCTTGTGATATCGGGAATGGGCTTACAGATGCCATTTGGAAGTTGATGATGGAAGATGGGCTTAAAGATGCCATCATAAGAAGTGTCGATCACATAAGAGATTCCTTTGCGAGAAACCGTACAACCGTTGTTGAGGAGGACTACGCTGGGGAATGTTGTTCTCTGCCTTGAGAGAAATAGAATTTTAGGAGCTTCCGTTGTCCGTTATTCTACTGGGGAATTATCTCTTAGTCGAGGAGGTGAAAAGGAACTTCTATCTGGTCGTGCTCTAGGCTTCACAGTGATTTGTTGAGGAAAATAAGATCGACTGCTATCTGGTCGTGCTCCAGGCTTCACAACGACATACTGGGGGATGAGATTAAACTTGCTTTCTGGTCGTTCTCCAGGCTTTGCAATTTCTCGCTTCTTATCTGGACGTACTCTAGGCTTCAGAAGGAATCAAGTGGTTGTCCGGTCGCATTCGGGCTTCCATTTGATTTTAAGGCCTACTAATATCCGGTCGATCTCCAGGATTTATAGTAATTGGCCGGGTAAACTGCTATTCAGTCGAATTCCGAGCTTCGCAGTGTCTTATACTATTATCTGGTCGTGTCCCAGGCTTCAATATCCTTTGCCGCTATCTGGTCGTGATCCAGGCTTCACGGTGTCTATTGTACCCCAAAATTTGCCCTCTCATTTGTCAAGTATTTGCTCACAAGATCTTCTATGACATTAAGTTTGCAGCAGTGATGCATCAATTTAGGCTTGAAATTGGCACAAGGGCAAAATGGTCAATTGCATACTGAAAAGTCAAACTTTGACTTTTTGATCAACATTACATTTCAAAGATCAAATTTCATCAAAACATATCAAAATATGAAAATTATTCATCAAGAAATCAAAAATTCAAGATTTCATTTTGAAAAGTCAAAATTTCTAAACTTAGAAATTTTTCTAAGTGTTGGAAATTTCATGTTTTTTTCATAACTTTGAGCAAAATTTTCACCATGATGCAAGATGATTCAAGAGAAACTTCCAACATGAAAGTTGTAGATATCCATGATATCTACAACATTTCTTTACACAATTTCTCCTAAATATGCTCGGATTTCAAGTTATAAATTCATGAAGTCATGACATTTTCATTTAACACTTAGAGAAATTTTCAGCAGTTTTGGTCAGGTTTTTATCCCAACTTCTTGGCCAATTTTCATCAAGTTCCAGTTTTATTTAACAAAAGTGGTCAACATGAAAGTTGTAGGGGAGGTTCCAATATTTCCAAAAAGTCCAAGAACATATTGAGATCATTCTTGAGCTGAGAGGATCGAAGAGATGAAGTTAGGGTTTCATTCTTGAATTACAAAGCAGAATTTGTGATGAATACTTGACTAAAATTACAACCAAAGCTACAAGATCTCTCTTTTCAGGTTATGTTCTCTCCAAATCTAAGCATAATCAAGCAATTACACAAACCCTAAGTGTATTACACAAGCATTTGAAGCTTTGTCCAAGTCTTGATACCATTTATGGTTAGAAATGCAAAAGCAACATTTCCATTTGCATAAAGCTTCACTTTTCCAATCACTCTCTTCTTTCAAAGCTTGAAATCTGTTCCAAAGATGACAAAAAAATATCTCAAGTCTCAAACCTTATCTATAAATAGAGAGGCCAATCACAATAGAAAGAAGTTATAAAAAATAGAGAGAGGTCAGAAAAAATAAAGGAGAAACTAACACTCGAACTCATTTTTGCTGTCAAAAAACCAGATTTGTCCATAAAACCTCTATTTTTTAGCTTTGAAGTTCAAATCTTTGAATCTCATACCTTGCAACTTTTCTCCAAACAAACCATCCAAACACTTCATATACACCATATAGAAGTTGTTCAAACATAAAGACGACTTCTGTAACATCACTATCACCATCTTCCAAATTCAAAAAAAAACATACATTGCAACTTGACTCGGTTGGAGCAGTTCAACCATTTTCAGTACAAAAGAAAGGTTGGAGTTACTTCAATAAGGTTCAAAGGAGCTTTACCAATCACCACTTTACACTTGAAAACATTCGTACGTTTCCTAAAGCTTCCGCTTCGAGAGGTAAACTTTCTCAAACTGTGATCTCATTGTTCATACATCATTTGCTTTTGCGCTCAAAAGATATAACAAGATAGATCAAAGAGAAAAAACTAACAAAAAACCAGACCAGAGGTTGACACGGGTGTCCGTGTCACATGACACGGCCCGTGTAACATGACACAACCCATGTAACATGACACAACCCGTGTCAGCTTATTTGGGTTGAAAAACATAGTAAAATGCAAGTACAGAGGCTGACACAGGTGCCCGTGTCAATCAACACGGCCCGTGTCAATCGACACGGCCCGTGTCAGAGTTACTAGTGCGTACATGACCAAAAAAGGATGAACAGGGGCTGACACGGGCGCCCGTGTCAGGATGGCTGGGACCAAAAAAACGCATAAAAGTCATGGACAGGTCCTGACACGGGTGCCCGTGTCCCCCGACACGGCCTGTGTCAGCTCGGGCACCAAATTTCTTGATTTTTGGAGATTTTTTAGGTTCTTTTGGATATATTGCATTGCTTAGAAGTGACCTAACTTTATAAAACCTTTTTGTTCAAATGAAACCTCAAAAAACAATTTTCTAAACAATTAACTTAGACTTAGGTTTTTTCTTCAATGAAATTAATTACAAAATCTTTTGCTATAAAAAACCCTAAAAAGCAATTTCTCTCACTTTACATCTTCTTGCATATTTTATTTTTGCATTTTAGATTATGTAATTGTCAACGCCATGTAATAGTAATTAGGGTTTAATTTTCTTGCAATCCCCATTTGTACATTTGTATACCTCATCCCCATAATGATGTAATAGCGTAGTAATTTTACTTTCCACAATTTATCGCTTTCATATCAATGTTAGTAATTAGGGTTTGTATGGAAAGATAAAACCAAAAAATAGAAAACCCTAATCCAAGACAAAATCAAGCATGAAAATAACACACTTGCACACAAGCACCCCTAGGGTTACTCCACTTGGTTGTCTTACAAAAAATGGCCATATTACACATGTGAAGTATCTTAGCAAAACAAACAAATATAAGATCATAGTCCCTCGATGACGCTATTTAGAGTTGCCTTACAAAAATGATCTTAGTCCCTCAAAAAAAGCTAAGATACTTTGCAACATTGCTAATCATGGTTATACGATGACCCACGCCCACCTCGTTTACATCCAAAGATAGGGTTGCTTACCAAATCAATGGTAAGACAACAATGTCAAAGGAATAAAAAATGCATAAGAAATACTTTTGAGTAGGGAGATTGCTTCTAGTTACTTGCTCTATTTTCAAACAACTATCCTTGCTATTTTCCAAAACAAACACACACTTTTCCAAACATCTTACACATATTGAAAACATTTTCAAAAAGACAAACATCTTTGTATACATTCTTACGAACGAGAATCATTACAAAGATTGCCTAAACAATGGCCTCTTTTACAAAATAATTTCAAAACCACACAAAGCACAATTTCAAAACAAAAGCAAGTGATCTAGCAAGTAACTAAGAGCCCATGGAAAACCATGGATGAAAAGGGTGCTAATACCTTCCCTTTTCACAATCTACCCCCGAACTCAAGAAACAATCTCAAAGGTCTTTCCTGTGCTTTTTCACCTTTTCTTTTGGATAAAAGAAAAGTCGGTGGCGACTCTTGCTAACCGCAACATTTGCAATAAAATGCAAAACCTTCAAGTCAGTTCTCCCACCGTATCACAGAACTGTCGACTCTGCTGGGGAATAAATTTAAAAGTTGGGCTAACTTAGGGCTAGATCACCTTTATTTGCTTACATTGTTTGACTTGTATGCTTTACATCATGGTTCTTTGTTTGGGTTTGAAATCCTCTACCCGGATTTAGGATACATTATAGGTAAATAGCAATTTGTTGTGGAAACTGTGCGGGGTATACCGACATGGTCTAAGCAATAGCTATGTTAGTGTGACATATTTATGGGTACCGGTAGCCTTTGAGTCAATCAAAGAGAATACTGGGCCGCTGAGTGATGTCATGAATCACTAATGAACTTCTAGAACCCTTTACTTGACCAACTTGGCCTTTAGGATGTAGTGAGATGATCGACTTTGGTGCAGTCCAAAGTTGGTAGATACTCGATACTACACTCATTGAGGGTTGGTTTCTTGGGATATTTCGGTCGCCATTAAAGAGGCTTGAGCTGAAACAATGACCAAGGAAACAATCCGGTGATATTGAGCTCCTTAGAACCCAGTTACTATTACTAGGATAGGTTTAAGCAAACTAAACTTCAAGAGGGTACTTACCTATAAAACCCCGTGCAAGCCAAAACTAAGAACTTGTTTGTTTTGCTTGTATATGCATACTTGTACTTAACATCATGGACATCATGAGCATCATATGCATCCACTAACCATTTTAAGGGTTTTGGAGATTCATCTTTGTTCATGTTTTGTAGGATATGGATTCACTTCGCAGGAAAACTATCCAAGTCAACCTTGTAAGAATTCCTCCACAACTCAAGGAGCTAGCTTCAAGGATCCCTGAGAACTCTCCATTCACTGAGAGGAATGGTCGTATACTCAACTTGGTCACCTCCAACACAAATGAGGATATGATGAAGGTTCTCTTCAGTTCTTTGATCCTTTGCACCATTGCTTCACATTTCCCACCTATCAGCTTGTGCCCACTTTGGAAGAATTCTCTCAAGTATTGAGAATTCCTATTCTTAATCAACTACCTTTCAACGGTATGGAAAGAGACCCAAAGCCAGAAGAGAATGCTCAAGCTCTGCACTTGCACTCATCTGATGTCACAACTCATTGGGAAACTCGTAGTGGTGTCAAAGGCTTCTTAGCAAAGTTTCTGTTTGAGAAAGCCCAAATCTGTTGGTATTCCTTAGACTTGCAAGCCTTTGAGGAAATTATGGCTCTTCTTATCTATGGGATGGTCTTGTTCCCCAATCCTGACCAACTCATAGATGTGAGCGCCGTCAAAATCTTCATGTTACGCAATCCGGTGCCTACATTGCTTGGAGATATCCTACACTCTTTTCACAATCGTACAATGAGGAAAAGAGGTGTCCTTATGTGTTTCACTCCTCTCCTGGCAAGATGGTTTATTTCTCATCTTCCCCAATCAGTCTTAAAGAATGAGCAAGGTTTGAGGTGGTCACAGAGTTTAATGATTCTCAAACATTCAAACATTCATTGGTGCTCCCGATCCAAAGAGAATGTTATCATTGTTGATCGTTGTGGGGAATTCCATAATGTCCCTCTACTTGGCATTAGGGGAGGCATCACCTATAACTCGTGCTTAGCTCTAAGACAGTTTGGTTATGCCAGAAGGGATGGCCCACATGAGATGCTGATTCAAGGCTTGGTATTCGACTACGACAACGACGATCAAGGTCTTCGCAAGAGATTCATCCGAGCTTGGAGGATGCTAAACAAGGTGGATAGCAAGACTTTGGGATACAAGAATTCCATACCTCTTGAGCCTTACCTCAAGTGGGTACGAACCCGCGCTCAAAGTCTTATGATGAATTATCCTTCCATTCTCCCGGTGATCATTGAGCCTGTTAAGGAAGGAGAAGTTCCATACACTATCCTACATCCTGACATGCCCACATCTCTTGAAGGCCTACAAAGGGATCAGATATAGCTCAATGGAGAACGAGATACTTTCTAAGCCCAATTCTACGCAAGCGTGAAGAAGGTTTTGGAACTCACTTGGATACTTTATGAGGAGAAGACTCTAAATTCCTACATTGCACCAAAGAGGATATGCACTACTTTTTAATCTTAGAATTTTGTATTATTTTGCCCAGGGGGCATTGATGTACTCAAACTTTATCTTATTAATATAACGTGTGTTTCTTTTTTGTCTAAAATGAACTTAAATCTTTGAAATCCTTGAAAACATTGCATATGCACATATCACTCATCATAACATAAACATGTCTTTTGCAATGAGTTTCCTCATCTCTCTACTGTTTATTTCAGTAAGATGGATCTCGAACAGATAGTCAAAGATCTTCAAGCTCAAAACACGCAGTTTCAACAGTTACTCACAACCCTGGCCAAAGGACAAGAGAAGTTGAAGACTATGTTGGCCAAAGAGAAGAAGAAAAAAGAGAAGAAACCAACCAGTGTTGTAATCATGGGGAGAAGGTTTCAAGGAACTAGAAGAACCTTGAATTTTGCAATAACATCTGATGAAGGAGAAGGAAAAGGGAAAGAAACAGCGGTTCCGTCAGAATCTGAGGAGGAGGAAGAAGAGGAAGACTACTCCGAGGAACAGTATCCTCCCGCAGATGATAAGTACAGACATCTTGAATAGCGTCTAAACGCTATGGAAATACAGAGGGTGCCGGGTCTAGACTTTGAGGAATTGGGACTAGTATCGGGA
Organism: Vicia faba; assembly: GCA_948472305.1. Taxonomy (NCBI): domain Eukaryota; kingdom Viridiplantae; phylum Streptophyta; class Magnoliopsida; order Fabales; family Fabaceae; genus Vicia; species Vicia faba. The sequence goes on from OX451739.1 coordinate 712,748,074, forward strand.
ATTGTGATCCCACCAAAGTTCAAAGTGTCGTTGTTTGCAAAATATGATGGGGTGGCATGTCCTAAGATGCACCTCCGATCGTATGTGAGAAAGATTCAGCCGCACTCCGCTGATAAAGACTTGTGGGTCCATTTTTTCCAAGATAGCCTATCTGGAACACAACTCGATTGGTTTTACCAATTGGAAAAGGATGACGTCCACAACTGGGAAGATCTTGCCGCAACTTTCTATAAGAAATACCAGTATGATGCAGATTTAGCGCCTACCCGTACTCAACTTCAGAGTATGGTTATGGCTTCAAATGAGGGTTTCAAAGATTACGCGCATAAATGGAGAGATCTAGCCGGGAGAGTACACCCCCCTCTGTCTGAAAGGGAGTTGGTGGATATGTTCTTAGGCACTCTATTAGGACCTTTCTTCAACCATTTGATTAGGAGCTCACCTACCGGATTTACTAAGTCAATACTAACCGGAGAAAGGGTGGAGGCTGGTGTTTTACCCCAAAATTTGCCCTCCCATATTCTTCAAGATTTGGCAAGATCAAGCTTCAAGTGGATTAAGGATTGCATAGTGCAAACACCCTCCTAACACAGTCAAAATTAGGGTTTTGATTCTTGCAAAGAAGTTAAGGTTTCCAAGGGTCTAATCAAGTCCCATATGCCTATATACATCCTCAAGAATCTACATGCCAAGTTTCAAGACTCACAACACCAAGTTGCACAGTCAAAAGCCCTAATTGCTTCACAGTTAACTATAGGGGTAAAATGGTCATTTGACAGTCGAAAGTCAAAATTTTTGGTCAACATCTTATTTTGAAGCCATAATCATCATTTGATCAATTCTTGATCATGATTCTTCAAGAGGGCTCAGAAATCATCAAGATGCAAAAAGTTGCTATTTTTGGACAGCTGAAAAGTCAACTGTAACTTGACTAGGGCATAACTTTTTGATGGTTCATCAGAAAAATCCCATCCAATGCTCATTTTGAAGGGGATGACATTTCCTACAACTCATCTTCACACTCCAAGTTCAAGAATTGCTCTCACAAAAAGTTATCAATTTCAACATTATAGGTCATTTTCAAAAGTCAACAAAAAGGCACTTTAAGTCAAAGACCATAACTTGAGATTGGTGAATCAAAATGACATGGTACCAAAGGCCTTGGTTAGAGGACTTCAAGACCTTTCCAAAATGTCCAAGAACATGTTCATATCTTCAAAATGGAGCAAGATATGCATTGGAGAAGTTGGGAAATTTTTGGGAACTTTCAAAAGTCAACTTTGCCTAAAACACTTCATTTTTGCTAATGGGCCTCAAATTCCTTCTTGAATCTTTACCCAAGACTTATGCACGACCCATTAATATTAATTGGAATTATTTTCTTATTTTTATTAATTATTTGGATTTTTAATTGATTATTAATCTATTTAATTAATTTAATTATAGGAAAATATCAAAACATGGTTGTCAAATCTTTTTATGAAGCAAATACACTCCACACATGCTGAAGATCTCGTGCATCACTCAAGGGGACAAGATCTCCCAATTTGGCAAGGTTTTCATTGAAAAAGATTGAAAAAATATTTGATTGGAAATCAAAGATGCAAACTTGAATGCAATGGATTGTTAGGCTTAATTTTAACCTAATTCTTTTCACATAAAGATGCTAAAGCCAACCCTATTCAGAAGAACGTGAAAGCTGCCATAGAACTCCATAACCAAATTTCAAAAAATCAAGAAAAGTTCAAAACTGAAATCAGTGTTCCAGGCGAGTTCAAAGCCTATTCTTGATTCAAATACCTTGCTTGAGTCTCCAGAAACAGTTTGCAATCAAAAACGAGCACTAAAGCCTCAAGAATCGTCAGAAACGGTTCAACCCTGTGTACATGTTTTTTTGAATTGCATATCATGATTCATGCGCATTTGATACATGTTGTTGAGTGTTTTGTATTCATAGGACTCACATGAAGCTTTTGACATGGTTTAATTGCATTGAAACTCACAGAATCACAATTCACCATGAATGGATTTTAGGGTTTTCGAGCTTTTAAATTAGGGCTTTCTTATTGAGGAAAAATCAGGCCTTGAGACACATACAGTTAAACTCAGAAGCTCAAGACGAATTGAATGGAACCATCGCGCCCTTTTTATATTGCTTGTGTGCCTAATCGCTATTATTGGCACTTTTGTTTTGTGGGGGTTTAAAACCCCTGCTACCTGTTTGATATTTTACAGGTGAAACGAAGAAGGAGAAGGCGTGGCATCGTGTGACTGGTTGGTTCAAATTCAGCGCGCGTTATTTTTGGTTTCATGTCATAATGTTTGTTTTTTTATATAATATTCATCATTCATTCATATTACAAAAGCGCTTCATAGTTCAGCTGGCAAGGGCACTAAGGCAATGGGTACTGGGACCTGGGTTCGAGTCCCAGGTCCCCCATATAATTGTTAATATTTTTCTTAAAGTTTTCAGGTGCAGCGCCTCTCAAATGTTCCACCATACGTCCTCACGCCTAAGCTTGCCAGGTGCCCCTGATGCCCAATCCAGTGGCCAGGAGATGATATCCATGATACTCCCTAGTCAACCAACAAACGCATGATTGTGAAAGTCAAACGTGGCTTGGTCTTCTTGGGCCAGAATTTCTCAATTTTACCTCCACTTTGGGCCATGACACCCCCCTTGGTTTGCATTTTTAATTTTATTGTCTTTTCTTTTAAGTTCTTTTAATTGTTTTAACTATTATTATTAATTCACAATAAATTAAATTTTCCTAATAAAAATCAGAAAATCAAAATTATAAATATATTTTAATTATTTATTAATTTCACCATTAATTTATTTTTGTAAATAAATATTAACAATTAACTTAGTTTAATTTAGGTTTAAATTTTAATCCTTTTTCTTAATAAATAAAAATTGCATAGAATTAGGTTTTGACCTTTTTTTAATCATTTTCTTATCATCATTATTAATTATTATTATTTTTGTAAATAACATGTAAATTAATTAATTAGTTTAAATTAGTTTAACTTTAACATTTTCATTAATAATTAAAATAAACGTAGAACTAGGGTTTTCTTTTGATTTTAATTTCTTTATTTTCATTAAATACAAAAAACACAAAAAATATCTTTCTTGTAAATAATTAATTAAATAATTAGGTTTAATTTTAATTTAATTTCAAGCAAAGGACAAGAAACTCATAATTGCTCAAAAGGGTCAAAACCCTCAGACGTTCCAGTTTAATTCTTTCGCACATTATTTTTATATTTTGATTATTATGTAACTGCTTCCAAGGAATGTAATAGTAATTAGGTTTGTTGCTTTTCTTTACTTTCTGCATTTTTATCAAAAACGGGTCTTTGTTTTTTTGGCGATGTATAGACCCGCGCCTTGTAATAGCGTAGCTTTTACCTTTCCGTATTTTATTTTCCGCACTCCTAACTGCTAAATTGCATGAAAGAATGTATGATAATTAAAAACAACCCGTAGCTTACAATTGCATGATCAAAGATAAATCTTAACATGAAAACAACACACAATGCACCTGCCACTTCTAGGGTACGCTTCACTCGTTGCCTCGAAAGTGGTCGTCAAGTATAGGGTGTTTTAGCGGTCGCCCTTATGTCTAAGATCCAGTTGCCACGAAATGGTTGCCTCGGATTAAAAAGGATCTAAGACATTAGGGTTACTTCTAAGGTGTCCTACTATTGCTTCGGTGACCACACTGTCCCTCAATCGAATTGACCCGAACACCTCCAACGGTGGTGCTACCTACCTCTCAATGGTGGGATGGCACTATCTTAAGGACTCTTACACAACCTAATTCCTTAGGGTAGGTGGATGACTCATGGGTACTTGCTCTCTTCAAAAACAAACCAAACAATCTTTTCACACTGACACTTTCAAAAGCTTTCAAAACAAATTTTTCAAACACTCTTGAGGACAGATACAAGAGTCACTTAGAAATCTTTCAAAAACGAAACCTTTTTCAAACCCACACACATTTGAAAAGCAAACACATTTTGAAAACATAAGAGCAAGTACCTAAGAGCCCATGGATAACCATGGATAGAAAGGGTGCTAACACCTTCCCTTTCTATAAATCTACCTCCCGAACCGAGAGACATTCTCTATAAGGAATTTTGTTGTGCTTTTGTCCTTTCCATGTTGGAGAACATAAAAGACGGTGGCGACTCTTGCTTACCGCGACATTTCGTGAAACCAGCTAAAAACAGTCAGTTCTATTTCCACCGATCACAGAACAGGCGACTCTGCTGGGGACACTTATAAAAGTGAGGTGTACCTTAGGATTAGATCACCCTATGTTTTCAATTGCATGCTTTGTTTGATTTATAATTATGGGCTTGCATCGGAGTTTCATAGATCCTAACCCGGATCTGGGGAATACCCTTTTAGGTAGCATAAGCTGTGAGGGACCTGTCCGGCGTAGACCGACACGGGTGAAGCAGTGGGTACGTTTGTGACACCTTGGTCTGTACCGATATCCCTTGTGTTGCAAATAGGAGAATATGGGTCTTCTGAGGAGTCATTAAGCACCAACCGACCTTAGAACCCTAATTGACCCAACTTGGCCATAGAACGGTAGCAGTATGCTACACTCATTGAGGCTAAACTCTCGTGATGGTTCTGGCCGCAAGAAAAGATTGCAACGCTGGAGTTATGACTGATTGAGGGTAGTCGATGATATTGAGGTCCTCTAGAACCCGATTACTTTTGATAGGACAGGTTTTGAGCCCACCAACTTCAAGAGGGTAGTACCCCAAACTTCATGCTGGCCTAAACTCTAAGGGCTGTCTTGTGTGACTTGTGTGCCTTCAAACTTGACTACTTGCATGCTTGTTATCTGACACATGAGTTTCTTGCAGGGTTTGTTTACAGTCCTTAATCTGGACTCATAACAGGGTTTACTTACCTCACTCCATGCATAGCATAACATCATACCATTGCATGCATCCTCATAAGGACTAACCCATTTCAAGGATCTCAAGGGTCTGTGATGCAGGTCATGAGGAACCAACATGTCTAGCAAGGGGCAAAGGGGATTTATTTTCCTCTAGCCAAGGTTGATAACTTGAGTCAGGGGCTATGACCCACTGGATATGGTGAGCCTTGACTCTTGTAGAAGGACTCTCAACAATATGCAGTGCCTTCCATCAAGCTACCAGATTCTAACAATTTTCTTGTTTACCCCGCGAGATCCTTGAAAACATCGCATGCATACATACACATCATTGCATAACAGGTACCCTTGTTACAGGTTATTTACCCTCTTCGCTGTTTATTTCAGCAATGGCTTCCCAATCAGACAACAAGGATCTTCATGCTCAAGAGACTCGGTTCAGGGAAATCCTCCCGAACCTATCCAAGGGGCAGGAAGAGTTGAGGACACTCCTCATGGGGACTTTGGTTAGGAACAGTTCTGAGGACGATAAGGACGAACGACTGAAACGTCTACAAGCTGAGGTGGATACAATGAGAACCCAGATGCTGGGGAAAACGGCTCTCATTCAAGGCTTAGCTCAAAGACAAGAAGAGCTGAGGGTTCTCGTCAACCAAATGCTTCGGGGTAACCAACTGGGGCAAACATCTAAGGTTGAAGAGCCAGTAATCATTCAACCACCTTTGGGGCAAAAAGACAAAGGAAAAGCTCCTCAGTTTACTTCAGGGGCACAAGCCCAGCATCAACCTCACCAGCATCAACAGGGTAATCGGCGTAAGCGAAATACGTCTTGAAGACATTTCTCGGAGACTGGTATACCATCATCACTGATACTGAGACGCTTGTTGGAGGTCAAGTTGATTGCTTTAAAGGATTCTCCTAAGACTCTCAACATAACCTCCCTAAAGTACAGTCCTGATGAAAGGTGTGCCTACCATTCTAACAGTCCTGGACAAGACACCGACGACTGTTGGAGCTTGAGGAACAAGATCCAGGACTTAATCGACGGAAGGGTGCTAGAGTTCATGCCGGGTGGTAAAATGAAAATCTTCTACTGAGAATCTTCCATCTGAGATGACTAGTTCAAACTAAGAAACTTTTGTTCATTCGAATGTTCAAGTTGTATTTTTCTTTGATTGTTCAAACAGTTATTCATGTCAAACGTTGTTATTTCATTAATGCATCGCATATGTCTGTTTTGAATCAATATATTCGCATTCGCTATATTCAAACTGCTTTCATTTTTGTGATGATCAAACTCTTAATTAATAATTCTAAGCCTCTTGAGGGAGGATGACGAAAACGATACCACGATCTACAGTATGCTTTTGAACAGACCCCGCTGATGAGGTTCAGGCATTGTTTCAATTCCTAAACACTGGAGTTATAAGGAAGATAATCCCTCGTCAACCCCTTCGAGCCAAAGAAGTAGGAGTTTTTCTTTTCACAAAAAATTAAAACCCTTAATCATAACCTGGGGAAGGGTAGTCTTCTCAGTTGATCCAGGTGCACAATGAGTGGCATCAAAGGAGTCCTTCCAAAGCAAAAGACAGTGATGGTTCCGAACAATCATAAGGACAAGCAGTCGTTATCTATCAGAAATAAAAGCCCATTAAGTCAAAACCTGTGAAGGAGACTTACGAAACTGGGGCATCCCGCTGACTGTAATACGAAAAGAAATAGTTCAGGCAAAATCAGGGATAACAAGATCAAAAAAGAAAGAGGTCCTACAAACCCTCAACAAAAAAAATGACTGCCTATATAAATTTTCAACATCCGAACCATCGCCGGAATATCAGAGCAAAGACTCAAACAAGGTCTAACGCACGATTAGCTGAGTGTAGGATTGAAGAACATCACGAAGAACTGGTGGGTACAAATTAATTTTGAGCCTTTATCCTTAGTTTCTTAAACCGTGAACCAGGCCACGTTATAACCCTCAAAAGTCCTAGCTGAAGCATGGGTTAGTTCGAAAGCATACTGTTACGAAAGGTATCCTGACTCCTTAAGGCTTGCGGTAAAATAACGAGTTGACATCACAGTTTACAAAAAAATTCACTTCTTTTTATGAAAAAAATGCATTTTTCAAAAACTTCAAGACAGACATAACCTTTGCATTTTTAATATAACATTGCTTGCATATGACTATTTGTTTGAACATCATAGAAGTTCGCACGACGAATGTCTAATGAACAAAAGCACCTCCAATCAAGGGGCACGGCATGAGCATTGTCTATCATCTGGGGTAGTTAGGTCAAGATTCAGAGAATCTCTCAAACGCCAAATACCAGGGGCAGATCTCCATCTGAATCAACTGGGGAATTGGGCCTGAACTCTAGGGAAAAATCTGGTACTATCAAACATCTTCTGGTCACATGGCAAGCACTACTGACAATGACAACTTCCTGTATCCTAAGAGCACGGATATAGTCGAAAAAATACTACGCCTAATCAAAGACCCGCTAGGTTGACACACCTAGGAAAAAATAAGGGCTTCCCGGCGAACCAAAAGGGTTCGGGCAAAAATAAGGGATGAAAATGCAAAAATCTGTACACCCGGCAAGTCGAAAACCTGAAAAGGCGGCTTGGGCAAAAATGGATATCCCGGTGGACTGAAAACCCGAAAGGGCGGTCCAGGCAAAATTTAGGGATCAAAGTGTACGACTATGTCCCGTCATCTTGTCACTTGCCTACCAGAGGAAGAGTTGTCAATCGGCAGTTATCGAGCACCTCCACAGGTACCTTCTCCCGCCGAAACTGGGGCAATAAGAATTGTCCAAACTGTATGCTGCTCTGTCCCCAAGGTACCAAGGTAAGTTCAGCTGAAGAACATGACCAAGATACCTTCACTCCCCGCAGAGTAAGACAGGATTCAACAGTACTCTCCTCCGAGCAGAGTTGGTCTCCCATAAGCCCTATAAAGGCACAGTATCTCCAGCAAGTCAGCGACGCTCTCCCCAAGCAGAGCTAGTCTACTGTCAGCCTTAAGGAAGTTGGATATCCCCAGAAAATCTCAATATTCCCTAGCGGAGTATACAGATGTTCCTAAGCAAGCATCCCCGGCAGTCTTAGTATAAGATTGTTCCCCGGCGGAATACAAACACCCCAGTGGAGCCACTTCCCCAATACAGTCCAAAAGTTTCCCTAGGAGAGTTGAATCATCCTCCCCAGTAGATTCTGGAAGCTTATCCCCAGTAGATTCTGGAAGCTTATCACCTGCAGAGTACATATCTCTCCCCGACCATGTCCAAAGGTTATTCCCCACCAGGGTCTAACTGGGTTATCCTCAGTTAATTACCACGGAAAGATCGTCCTCGGCGAAGTTCTTCCTATCCCCCAGCGGAGTTCATCAAAATCCCCAACATAACTTATCAACGGAATCCCCAGCGGAGTTATCATCAAAACCTCAGCGAAGTATCTCTTCCCACAGAGCAATTCCCCGCAGAATCTCTTCAACAAGTTTATTCCCCAACGGAGTCGTCTTTTCCTACCGGTTTATTCTTACAACCATCATCCCCAGCGGAAACGAAGAACTCTACTCTTCAACAACAGCCCAGGATTCAACGAACTTCCCGGCATTCGTCAAGGACTTACTTTCCCAAACGGAAATACATTCATAGACATCACATCTTCATACATAATGCATGCATATACGCATCATATCACACGATCTCATTTATTTTGAGAACATCACGCATTTCATACATCATGATATTACATACCACTAATGTTTCGCCTTTTCAGGAAAAAGGTCAACACAAAGATGATTACTATCAACTGTCACAATTCCGGATTCGATACATGTATCTAGCCAGGGCATATCTGTGATCGATTACTTGTGGGTTCGACGCCTGTATCTAGCCATGGCATATCTGCATGAAGAAATTTCGGACTCGATTCCTGTATCCTGCCAGGGCACGTCTGAAGAGTTTGAAGATTCGATTCCTGTATCCGGCCAGGGCATATCTGTTGACGACTAATTCCAGACTCGATTCCTGTATCCTGCCAGGGCACGTCTGAAGAGTTTGAAGATTCGATTCCTGTATCCAGCCAGGGCATATCTGTTGACGATTAATTCCATACTCGATTCCTGTATCCTGCCAGGGCACGTCTGAAGAGTTTGAAGATTCGATTCCTGTATCCGGCCAGGGCATATCTGTTGACGACTAACTCCAGACTCGATTCCTGTATCCTGCCAGGGCACGTCTGAAGAGTTTGAATATTCGATTCCTGTATCCGGCCAGGGCATATCTGTTGACGACTAATTCTAGACTCGATTCCTGTATCCTGCCAAGGCACGTCTGAAGAGTTTGAAGATTCGATTCCTGTATCCGGCCAGGGCATATCTGTTGACGACTAATTCCAGACTCGATTCCTGTATCCTGCCAGGGCACGTTTGAAGAGTTTGAAGATTCGATTCATGTATCCGGCCAGGGCATATCTGTTGATGACTAATTCCAGACTCGATTCCTGTATCCTGCCAGGGCACGTCTGAAGAGTTTGAAGATTCGATTCCTGTATCCGGCCAGGGCATATCTGTTGACGACTAATTCCAGACTCGATTCCTGTATCCTGCCAGGGCACGTCTGAAGAGTTTGAAGATTCGTTTCTTGTATCTAGCCAGGGCATGTCTACATAAAGAGTTTGAAGATCAACCCCTGTAATAGGCCAGGTAATTATCTTTCTGTCTCAGGAACGCAAGTTCTCGCTAAAGAATCGCTTACGCGATCGACACCTAGATGGCATCCATAAGCCCATCCACATACCATCTCTCCAAATGGCATCTATAAGCCCATTCCCGACAAGGCTCCGTCATAGCTCCAGATGGCATCTATAAGCCCATCCTCCTATCCATCATCTCTCCAAATGGCATCTGTAAGCCCATTCCCGCCATCACTACTGATATTCTACTATGCGAGTGCAAATTTCTGGGCACTCTAGTGTTCAATCATCTTCCACCTTTGGATCACGAAAGGCACGCAAGCCAATCTACATCCTCAAGTCTAAGAAGATTGAACAGGGGCAACTGTTGTACCCCAAAATTTGCCCTCCCATATTCTTCAAGATTTGGCAAGATCAAGCTTCAAATGGATTAAGGATTGCATAGTGCAAACACCCTCCTAACACAGTCAAAATTAGGGTTTTGATTCTTGCAAAGAAGTTAAGGTTTCCAAGGGTCCAATCAAGTCCCATATGCCTATATACATCCTCAAGCATCTACATGCCAAGTTTCAAGACTCACAACACCAAGTTGCACAGTCAAAAGCCCTAATTGCTTCACAGTCAATTGCAGGGGTAAAATGGTCATTTGACAGTCGAAAGTCAAAATTTTTGGTCAACATCTTATTTTGAATCCACAATCATCATTTGATCAATTCTTGATCATGATTCTTCAAGAAGGGCTCAGAAATCATCAAGATGCAAAAAGTTGCTATTTTTGGACAGCTGAAAAGTCAACTGTAACTTGACCAGGGCATAACTTTTTGATGGTTCATCAGAAAAATCCCATCCAATGCTCATTTTGAAGGGGATGACATTTTATACAACTCATCTTCACACTCCAAGTTCAAGAAATGCTCTCACAAAAAGTTATCAATTTCAACATTATAGGTCATTTTCAAAAGTCAACAAAAAGGCACTTTAAGTCAAAGACCATAACTTGAGATTGGTGAGTCAAAATGACATGGGACCAAAGGCCTTGGTTAGAGGACTTCAAGACCATTCCAAAATGACCAAGAACATGTTCATAGCTTCAAAATTGTGCAAGATATGCATTGGAGAAGTTGGGAAATTTTTGGGAACTTTCAAAAGTCAACTTTGCCTAAAACACTTCATTTTTGCTAATGGGCCTCAAATTCCTTCTTGAATCTTTACCCAAGGCTTATGCACGACCCATTAAGATTAATTGGAATTATTTTCTTATTTTTATTAATTATTTGGATTTTTAATTGATTATTAATCTATTTAATTAATTTAATTATAGGAAAATATCAAAACATGGTTGTCAAATCTTTTTATGAAGCAAATACACTCCACACATGCTGAAGATCTCGTGCATCACTCAAGGGGACAAGATCTCCCAATTTGGCAAGGTTTTCATTGAAAAAGATTGAAAAAATATTTGATTGGAAATCAAAGATGCAAACTTGAATGCAATGGATTGTTGGGCTTAATTTTAACCTAATTCTTTTCACATAAAGATGCTAAAGCCAACCCTATTCAGAAGAACGTGAAAGCTGCCATAGAACTCCATAACCAAATTGCAAAAAATCAAGAAAAGTTCAAAACTGAAATCAGTGTTCCAGGCGAGTTCAAAGCCTATTCATGATTCAAATACCTTGCTTGAGTCTCCAGAAACAGTTTGCAATCAAAAACGAGCACTAAAGCCTCAAGAATCGTCAGAAACGGTTCAACCCTGTGTACATGTTTTTTTGAATTGCATATCATGATTCATGTGCATTTGATACATGTTGTTGAGTGTTTTGTATTCACAGGACTCACATGAAGCTTTTGACATGGTTTAATTGCATTGAAACTCACAGAATCACAATTCACCATGAATGGATTTTAGGGTTTTCGAGCTTTTAAATTACGGCTTTCTTATTGAGGAAAAATCAGGCCTTGAGACACATACAGTTAAACTCAGAAGCTCAAGACGAATTGAATGGAACCATCGCGCCCTTTTTATATTGCTTGTGTGCCTAATCGCTATTCTTGGCACTTTTGTTTTGTGGGGGTTTAAAACCCCCGCTACCTGTTTGATATTTTACAGGTGAAACGAAGAAGGAGAAAATGTGGCATCGTGTGACTGGTTGGTTCAAATTCAGCGTGCGTTATTTTTGGTTTCATGTCATAATGTTTGTTTTTTTATATAATATTCATCATCCATTCATATTACAAAAGCGCTTCATAGTTCAGCTGGCAAGGGCACTAAGGCAATGGGTACTGGGACCTGGGTTCGAGTCCCAGGTCCCCCATATAATTGTTAATATTTTTCTTAAAGCTTTCAGGTGCAGCGCCTCTCAAATGTTCCACCATACGTCCTCAGGCCTAAGCTTGCCAGGTGCCCCTGATGCCCAATCCAGTGGCCAGGAGATGATATCCATGATACTCCCTAGTCAGCCAACAAACGCATGATTGTGAAAGTCAAACGTGGCTTGGACTTCTTGGGCCAGAATTTCTCAATTTTACCTCCACTTTGGGCCATGACACCCCCCTTGGTTTGCATTTTTAATTTTATTGTCTTTTCTTTTAAGTTCTTTTAATTGTTTTAACTATTATTATTAATTCACAATAAATTAACTTTTCCTAATAAAAATCAGAAAATCAAAATTATAAATATATTTTAATTATTTATTAATTTCACCATTAATTTATTTTTGTAAATAAATATTAACAATTAACTTAGTTTAATTTAGGTTTAAATTTTAATCCTTTTTCTTAATAAATAAAAATTGCATAGAATTAGGTTTTGACCTTTTTTTTATCATTTTCTTATCATCATTATTAATTATTATTATTTTTGTAAATAACATGTAAATTAATTAATTAGTTTAAATTAGTTTAACTTTAACATTTTCATTAATAATTAAAATAAACGTAGAACTAGGGTTTTCTTTTGATTTTAATTTCTTTATTTTCATTAAATACAAAAAACACAAAAAATATCTTTCTTGTAAATAATTAATTACATAATTAGGTTTAATTTTAATTTAATTTCAAGCAAAGGACAAGAAACTCATAATTGCTCAAAAGGGTCAAAACCCTCAGACGTTCCAGTTTAATTCTTTCGCACGTTATTTTTATATTTTGATTATTATGTAACTGCTTCCAAGGAATGTAATAGTAATTAGGTTTATTGCTTTTCTTTACTTTCTGCATTTTTATAAAAAACGGGTCTTTGTTTTTTTGGCGATGTATAGACCCGCGCCTTGTAATAGCGTAGCTTTTACCTTTCCGTATTTTATTTTCCGCACTCCTAACTGCTAAATTGCATGAAAGAATGTATGATAATTAAAAACAACCCGTAGCTCACAATTGCATGATCAAAGATAAATCTTAACATGAAAACAACACACAATGCACCTGCCACTTCTAGGGTATGCTTCACTCGTTGCCTCGAAAGTGGTCGTCAAGTATAGGGTGTTTTAGCGGTCGCCCTTATGTCTAAGATCCAGTTGCCACGAAATGGTTGCCTCGGATTAAAAAGGATCTAAGACATTAGGGTTACTTCTAAGGTGTCCTATTATTGCTTCGGTGACCACACTGTCCCTCAATCGAATTGACCCGAACACCTCCAACGGTGGTGCTACCTACCTCTCAATGGTGGGATGGCACTATCTTAAGGACTCTTACACAGCCTAATTCCTTAGGGTAGGTGGATGACTCATGGGTACTTGCTCTCTTCAAAAACAAACCAAACAATCTTTTCACACTGACACTTTCAAAAGCTTTCAAAACAAATTTTTCAAACACTCTTGAGGACAGATACAAGAGTCACTTAGAAATCTTTCAAAAACGAAACCTTTTTCAAACCCACACACATTTGAAAAGCAAACACATTTTGAAAACATAAGAGCAAGTACCTAAGAGCCCATGGATAACCATGGATAGAAAGGGTGCTAACACCTTCCCTTTCTATAAATCTACCTCCCGAACCGAGAGACATTCTCAATAAGGAATTTTGCTGTGCTTTTGTCCTTTCCATGTTGGAGAACATAAAAGACGGTGGCGACTCTTGCTTACCGCGACATTTCGCGAAACCAGCTAAAAACAGTCAGTTCTATTTCCACCGATCACAGCTGGCATAAAAAGTGGAAAGATTCAAAAGGATTCATCTGCCTCTACAACTGTGAGAAAGCCTTTCACTGGGAAGAAGGAGATATCTGTTGTTTATCTATAAAGGAACCAAGAGAGAGTTGAACGTCGACCAATGGTAGGGGCCATTATGATCCCAAAGCCTACATCTGATCAACCAAGAAGTAACCAACCGAGAGTGGAAAGGCCAGTCCGGAAATTCACCAGAATCAATATGACTCTAGCCCAGGTTTTACCACATCTTCTGAAATCCAATTTGATAACTCTAAAGGAAGCTCCAAAGAACCCCAACATTGCGTACCCTCATTATCACCCAAATGCCAGATGCGCATATCATTCCGAAAGTCCGGGTCATGACACTAACAACTGTTGGACCCTGAAAAACAAAATTCAAGACCTTATAGATGCAAAAGAGATTGAGTTTGATGCACCCGAGAAGCCAAACATCATTTACGCTTCGATGCCTAGGCATGGTCACAACACCAATACTATCGAAGAAGATTTGTTTCTTACCACAGTTGATGAACTCTTGACTCCACTCGCAATCATTAAGATAAAATTGTTGAAAGCTGGTGTATTCACGGGTTATAATGAAGACTGCCATCTTTGCTTATCCTCACCAACTGTTTGCCCTCTGTTGAAGACATGCATTCAACGCTTGATAGACAACCAAGAGATTATGTTTGAAAGTACTCCTGTTTCACCTGTTCCTGTTGAAGACGTTTCAACCATAACCATCTCCGCCAATCCTTACAGGGTCCCCAAAAGACCCGTTAGGATTACATCGGTTCCAAAAACTACTCCTCTTATAATCACAATGCCCGGGCCGGTCCCGTATGAATCAGACAAAACAATGTCGTGGAATTAAGGTGGAGATATCTATTACCATGGTATCAAACAAGAGGGGATGGCTGCAGAAGAGATAAGCTCCGAAGAAGAAGACTCTGACATTAGCAATTTTTCCAGAACCAGTAAGATTACCCGTAGCGGTAGAATTTTCTCTCCGGAAATTACCCCTCTAAAGGCAGTTTTTAGACCCGTAGTTGTTCCAAAGGTTACCTCCATAACAATAATGATATATGCAAGTGCTCCTAATGACAAAGACGACACAACCCCTGCTGTTATCCCTACCAACACTCCTACTGCTGAAATTCGTGGAAAAAGTATTCAAGAAGAGCCTGTCTGGACGAAGGCTCAACCACTGACTATCCCCGAAACCTCCAAGAAGGAAATGGAGGAGATCCTGAGAATAATAAAGAAGAGAGACTACGACGTAGTTGAATAGTTGGGGCAAACTCCCTCCAAAATATCCATGCTAGCATTACTGTTGTATTCCGAAGCACATGCGAAAGCCCTGGTGAAATTCCTAAAGATAGCCCATGTGCCTCAAGAGACGTCTGCTGACCAATTTCAAGATTGTGTGGCCAGTTTGACAACTGATAACGGCTTAGGTTTCTCTGATGCTGATCTGACACCAAGGGGAAGAAAGCACAACGAGGCATTTCATGTCTATGTGGAATGTAGAGGAACAACTCTGGCCCATGTCTTGGTGGACACTGGCTCATCTTTGAATGTTTTACCAAAGAAAGCTCTCGACAGATTCAATTACGAAGGACTGACGTTGAAACCCAGTAACATAGTCATGAGAGCATTTGATGGCTCAAAGAGGATGGTCCACGGGGAGGTGGACATCCCCATAAAGGTTGGGACTCAGACTTTCAACTCAACTTTCTATGTAATGGACATCTGTCCCTCTTACTCCTGTCTTCTAGGACGGCCTTGGATCCATAATGTCGGTGTTGTCACCTCCACACTACACCAGATGCTGAAATACCCGGTCCATGGAAAGATTATCACTGTCCACGGAGAGGAAAAGTATATGATTAGCCACCTCAATTCTTTCCGGTATGTAGAATTGGACGGCGAGTTCATTGAAACTCCTTTTCAACATTTCGAAGAAGTCTCTCAAGAGGTAGCAGTAACCAAGATAGTGTCCCGGATCCCCAAGATCACAAGACCTCTGCTCCGGATGTCATCTCTAAAGGACGCCAAGGCAGTAGTAGAGGAGTGTGGATACACCATCTGGGGGCAACTTCCGGACATTCCGTATAAATCTAACAAGTTTGGCTTAGGGTTCACTTCAAATGCTCAGAAGGTTGTGCGTCATGCCCGTGTTGGAGGGCCACCCTTGAAGATTAGCAACCAAGAGGTCAATGCGGTGGAAGATGGTGAAGAGGATTGCAACTTGGAGGATTGGATCTTTCCTACTATCAACGGAGGATTTCGCAATTGGGAAGCCAGAGACTTTGTTCCAATAACTTTCATCCCTCAGTAATTTATCTTTTACATTTCTGTTGGACTTGTAATATTCACAAACAATCCGCACATTTTAAACCTTGTGTCTTGCCCGAGGCACAATGGTCCATTTGTAAGGGTTTTATTTCATCTTCATATGACATTCAATGAATCATGGACGTTTTTCACATACAAAAATTTTGTGCTCATTGTTTTTCTTTTACATTTTATTTTTAAGGATGGCTATACCCTTACACACACCCACACTCACAAATGCAGGTACCCCTCCATTCTGGATCCCATGGGTAACGATACTGATATGGCCTTTCATGACTCTGAGGATCTAATCTACCAAGCCAAAGACGAAGGTGAGGAAGATTGTGAAGTACCAGGGGAACTGGCCAGACTACAACAACAAGAGGAAAGAGCTATTCATCCTCACGAGGAACAGGTAGACACAATCAACTTGGGTACCAAGGAGGATAGAAAAGAGGTCAAGATGGGTGCCAATCTAGAGGCCACTGTCAAGGAGCGTCTGATTCAGCTGTTGCATGATTATGTGAGATCTTTGCCTGGTCATATGAAGACATGCCGAGACTTGATACAGTCATCGTGGTATATCGTCTGCCAACAAGAGAAGACTATCCACCAGTGAAACAAAAAGTCCGCCGCATGAGACCTGATATGTCAGAGAAGATCAAAGCGGAAGTCATGAAACAATTCAATGTTGGATTCTTGGCTGTCACTTCCTACCCCCAATGGGTTGCCAACATTGTTCCCGTGCCTAAAAAGGACAACAAAGTACGAATGTGCATGGACTATAGAGATTTGAATAGGGCCAGCCCTAAAGATGATTTTCCACTCCCCCACATAGATATCCTGGTTGAGAATACGGCCCAGCACAAAGTGTTTTCCTTCATGGACGGATTCTCAGGTTATAATTAAATCAAAATGGCACCCGAGGACATGGAGAAAACTACATTTGTCACACAGTGGGGCACATTTTGCTACAAAGTGATGCCATTCGGACTAAAGAATGATGGGGCCACCTATCAGCGTGCAATGGTAGCTTTGTTTCATGATATGATACACCATGAAATAGAGGTCTACATAGACGATATGATAGCCCGATCACAAACTGAAGAAGAGCACCTTGATCACTTGCAAAAGTTGTTTGTGAGATTAAAGGAGTACAAGTTAAGGTTGAATCCAAACAAGTGCATATTCGGAGTACGGTCCGATAAACTTTTAGGTTTTGTCGTCAGTAACAAAGGCATCGAGGTTGATCCTGCCAAGGTTAAAGTAATACAAGAAATTCCTGCTCCTCGTACTGAGAAGGAAGTCAGAGGATTCTTGGGACGCCTGAACTATATTGCCAGATTCATTTCTCACCTAACAGCTACTTGTGAGCCAATCTTCAAGCTATTGAAGAAAGATCAAGTAGTCAGATGGAACGATGAATGCCAGGTTTCTTTTGACAAAATCAAACAGTACTTACAAGAGCCTCCTGTTTTGATGCCACCAGTCGAGGGAAGACCACTGATCATGTATCTGACCGTTTTAGAAAACTCAATGGGGTGTGTATTGGGGCAGTATGACGAGTCTGGCCGAAAAGAGCATGTTATTTACTACCTGAGCAAAAAGTTTACCGACTGTGAAACCAAATATTCACTGCTCGAGAAAACTTGCTGCGCTCTGGCATGGGCTGCTCGCCGGCTAAGATAGTATATGCTGACTCATACTACCTTGTTGATATCTAAGATGGATCCGATAAAATACATCTTTGAAAAGCCTGCTCTGTCTGGGAGGATAGCTAGATGGCAGATGATCCTAACATAATATGATATACAGTATACTACTCAGAAAGCTATAAAGGGTAGTGTATTGGCTGATCATCTTGCTCACCAAGCTGTGGAAGACTATCAGTCCATGAAGTTTGATTTACCAGATGAAGACATCATGACATTAGACAACTGTGAAGAAATCGGGCCATATGACTGACCTGAACAAGGATCCTGATGGACCCTGTTCTTTGATGGAGCATCCAATGCACTCGGTAATGGTATCGGCGCCGTACTCATATCTTCAGAAGGGTGTCATACTCCCTTTACTGCCAGACTTTTCTTCAACTGTACGAACAACATGGCAGAATACGAAGCATGCATCTTTGGTCTCAAGGCTGCCATAGACTTGGGAATTAAATCTTTAGATGTGTTTGGAGATTCAGCTTTGGTCGTTAGTCAGATCAAAGGAAAATGGGACACTAAACATCCAAATCTTATCCCTTACAAAGAACATGTTTTGACATTGCTACCACATTTTGAGGAGATTACCTTTGAGCATTTCCCGCGAGAAGAAAATCATCTAGCAGACACTCTAGCCACAATGTCATCTATGTTTAAACTTAATTGGGATAACGAGGCTCCCCAGATCACCATTGAACGAATGGATGAACCATCACACTGTCACGAGATTAATACTGAAGAAGTAGTGGACCAGCCTTGGTTTCATGAAGTCAAGAGGTATCTTGAGGCTCAAGAATATCCAGAAGGAGCTTCAATCAATGATAAGAAGTTCTTAAGAAGATTCTATGCTAAGTTCTTCCTTAGTAACGGCATCCTGTACAAACGCAATCACGACTCTATTTTTCTTCGGTGTGTGGATAAGATTGAAGCTGAAAAGATCATGGCTGAATTACACGAAGGTACTTTTGGCACCCACTCTAGTGGGCATACGATGGCGAAGAAAATCCTACGGGAAGACTATTATTGGTCTACTACAGAAGCAGGTTGCTATCAACACTCTCAGACCTGTCATAAGTGTCAAATTTATGCTAACAAGATGCACGTACCTCCGGTTCCTATGAATGTGTTGACGGCTCCTTGGCCCTTTGCTATGTGAGGAATTGATATGATTGGGGAAATCAAGCCAACAGCCTCCAATGGATACCGTTTCATCCTAGTGGCCATTGATTACTTTACAAAGTGGGTCGAAGTAGCTTCCTTCACTTCCGTCACTAAGAATGTTGTTGCCCGCTTCATCAAGCAAAATCTCATTTTCCGGTACGGTATCCCGCAAAGGATCATCACTGACAATGGTACAAATCTTAACAACACTATGATCACCTCCTTGTGCGAGCAATTCAAAATTCAGCATCACAATTCTTCTCCCTACCGGCCAAAGATGAATGGTGTTGTTGAACCTGCAAATAAGAACATTAAAAAGATCATACAAAAGATGACAGTCACGTACAAAGACTGGCATGAGATGTTACCATTCTCTCTCCATGGGTAACGTACCACGGCTCACACATCAACTGGGGCAACACCTTATTCTTTGGTATATGGCATGGAAGCTATTTTACCTATTGAGGTTCAAATCCCCTCTCTGAGGATTATGAAAGATGCAGGTTTGAATGAAGATGACTGGATCCAAAATCGACTTGATCAACTGAACTTAATTGATAAAAAGAGACTTGATGTTGTTTGTCATGGTCAAATGTACCAAAAACGGATGATCAAGGCTTTCAACAAGAAAGTTAGACGTCAAGTATATCAAGCTGGGGATCTAGTAATCAAACGTATCATCTTGCCACAAAGTGATCCCAGGGGCAAATAGACTCCTACCTATGAAGGACCATTTGTAATCAAAAGCATATTCTCTGGTGGGGCAATGATCTTAACCACCATGGACAGCGATGACCTGCCACATCCTGCGAACGCGGACATAGTCAAAAGATACTACGCATAAGAGACCCGCTAGGTTGACACACCTAGTCATAACAAGGGCATCCCGGCGAACCAAAAAGTTTCGGGAAATATTAGGGATAAAATATAAAAAATCTGTACACCCGACAAGTTGAAAACCAGAAAGGGAGACTTGGGTAAAAAAGGGTTTCCCGGTGGACTGAAAACCCGAAAGGGCAGTCCAGGCAAAAGTTAGGGAATCAAAGCGTATGACTATGTCCTATCGGATCACTTTACGAACAACCTTTGACTTTTAACTGACAAACTCAGAGTTTCTGATCAATTCAATCATCTTCGGACAAGGCAAATGGACAATATATTCGGAGATATGAAGGCTATAACAAAATGGGAACCCCATGGGATTATTACACATAGCTATCTTTCTTTGTATAAATTTTTCTTGTTTTATGACACCATTCTCTTACTAGAATGTTTGTCCCCTTTGTACAAAAAATAATTATTCAAAATCAATACAAAGATACCCCTTTGAAAGTGCAAAAACTATTTGTCTTTTCTTTACGATTGTGTTTTATTTGCAAAAACGTCCAATGATTCATTGATGAACATATGCATTTGAACATAATTACTATTTACAAATAAACAAAATGAGAAAGATAATTTCTGATAAGTTGAAAGGACAGGAAAACGTCTCTAGGCTATTCCATAAGTAATCCCCACAGTACGTCATTTGAATCCCCAGCAAGACTAGGCTTCAAATTATTAATCCCCAGTAGAAATTGTCAAAATTCTCGGGATCCCCCAAGCAGATCTTACAAGCAATACATGGCATTTCCCTCACAACGAAATTTATTTCTCTCAATAGGAGTTCGTCAGTACTTCAATTTCAAGACATGAAAATTCAACATATCCTCAGCAGCATTCAAGGATTTATTTTCCTCAATCGAACAGCAATACAACAAATCAGCTTACATGCGCATACATTGCATCCACATATCATAAACATTGATAAAGAAAATACATTGCATTATACATTTCATATGACATAACCTCGTGTTTTAGCTAACATTTTACCCTTTTCAGGATAAGATTAACAGTTACCACTAACAATATGCAATCAGATACTGTTCAGATACACTCCAGATACAGATGTCATCCTGATACTCATTCAGATTCAGCTTTCAGATACAGCTCAGATGCGCTCCAGATACGGATGCCATCCTGATACTCATTCAGATTCAGCTTTCAGATATAGTTCAGATATGCACCAGATACAGATGCCATCCTGATACTCATTCAGATTCAGCTTCTAGATACAGTTCAGATACGCTCCAGATACGGATGCCATCCTGATACTCATTTAGATTCAGCTTCTAGATACAGTTCAGATACGCTCCAGATACGGATGCCATCCTGATACTCATTCAGATCCAGCTTTCAGATACAGTTCAGATATGCTCCAGATACGGATGCCATCTTGATACTCATTCAGATTCAGCTTTCAGATACAGTTCATATACGCTCTAGATACGGATGCCATCCTAATACTCATTCAGATTCAACTTTCAGATATAGCCCAAATACACTCCAGACATGAACGCAATTCTGATACTCATTCTTTCAGCTTACAAATTACAATTCAACAAGCATTCTTGGATGGCATCTACAAGCCCATCTCCAACAAGATTCTATCACCTCTCCAAATGGAATCTTTAAGCCCATTCCTCCTATCATCGCATCACCGAGTGCAAATTTCTGGGCACTCTAGTGTTCAATCGTCTTCCACCTTCGAGTCACGAATGGAAAAACTCGCCAATCTAACTCTTAAGGTTTAAGAAGATTGAACAGGGGCAGCTGTTGTACCCCAAAATTTGCCCACTCATTTTTCAAGTATTTGCTCACAAGATCTTCTACGACATCAAGTTTGCAGCACTGATGCATCAATTTAGGCTTGAAATTGGCACAAGGGCAAAATGGTCAATTACATACTGAAAAGTCAAACTTTGACTTTTTGATCAACATTACATTTCAAAGATCAAATTTCATCAAAACATGTTGTTGTACCCAAAAAAATTTCCCTCTCATTTTATCAAGATTTCCCCTCACAAGACTCTTGGACTCAAGATCAGAATTAGGGTTTGCTCTGCTCAAGATCTCTCCTTGCACTGTTGACCTGAAATTAGGGTTTGAGTTTGCACAAGGATTTTTGGACTTCCAATACTCAGTGTGACTTTCATACTTCATGTTGGACCTATAAGATGGCCCATATCAAGTTTCAAGCCTTGAATCAAATTTTTGCCCAGTCAATTGGACAGTTGACCTAAAAATCAGTTGTATTGGGGAAAAAGTCAATTGTGGCCAATTTACAGTCAAACCTCACAATTTTTTATCCACATCAACATTATAGACTCATATGAAACATTTGATCAAGTTTGGACCACAACTCCTCAAGAAATTTGATTAGATCATCAAAAGGGCAAAATGGTCATTTTTAGGGTTTTGACTACAGCAGGGCAATTTCTGATTTTTCACCTTGCCAATGGCAAATTGAGTTCAAGCATGGATTCAAGGGTTCAAAGGAATCATCTTGACCTAATCACAAGGTTCAAAAGATCTCAAAAGCATTGGATTGACAGATGAATTTTCCAATCAACTGATCAAAAATCAACTATACACTGAAAAGTCAAACTTTGAGTTTTTGGTCAAAATCAAGTGCCAAGGGTCATTTTTCATCAAGATGTGTCAAAACATGAAACTTGTTCACCAAGAAACCTAATTTTGAAAGTTAGGGTTTAAAATGGAAAATTTTCATAACTTAGAAATTTTCTAAGTTATGAAAATTTCTTATTTTTTTTCCAAGTTTGCCCAACTTTTTCTCCATGATGCAATTGGATTCAAAGAAAACTTACAACATGAAAGTTGTAGTCCTCCACAAAATATACAACTTTTATTCACAAAGTTTTCCCAAAAGATGCTTGGATCTCAAGTTATGAATTTGTGAACAAGGGTCCATGAAACTTTTAACTTAGTGAAATTTTGCCCTAGTTTAGGCAGGATTTTGACCTATCTTCATGGAAATTTTTCACATAGTTCCAAGTGGAATCTCAAAATGCATTTCAAAGATGGATTGTATAGAATGTTACAATATTTCCAAAATGTCCAATAACTCTTCAAGATCATTCATGGTTAGGGAGAATCGAAAGTTTGAAATTGGCAAATAATCACTTTTGTCCAAGGCATTTTACACCATGCTACAAGTTGCAAATTCTGTCCAAACATGCTTGTAATTGGTTTACAGGTCCTTAAACCTTTCCACATTCATAAATTAAATGCAAACACATTGGATTAATGCTTTGTCTGATCTATGAAGCATTATACAAAGGTTTAATCCATTTTTGGCAAAAAAGTTAACAATGCCATTTACATAAAGCATGCTTTATGTCAAATTGATTATCTTGAGCCATACACCAAGCCTTTTGCTGCAAACAAAGCTCCCTAATATCAAGCAAAGTTCACCAACTTTGTGTTGCTAGGATACAAGCCTGTACAACCTTGGCATGGTCACTTCTCACTTTTACTTCAAAAACAATTCATTGTGCAAAAAGTACACATCTTTTGAATCTCATATAACTAAGTATTTGTAACATTTCAAACAAGTTTTACACATTGCCTAAGGTCAGAAACACGAGCCCTAAGCCTCTCAAACACCCTCTAACATCAAAACACCAAGTTCTTGTCAAAACAGGGCAGGTTCTGCAGATTGAGTTCCAAAACAAAATCCACTCGTGCGTTTTGCTTGCAACCAGTTCCAACACACTCCATACAACATACCTAAACTATCCCAACCATTCCCAAGCCACTATAACTCCATTTACACACTTCACCATTTTCAAATTCTGAGTTTGCAGGTTGAGTTCTACAAGAAGTTTCATACCATTTCAAAGCAAGCCAAGCATTGGGAAAGGTCTAGGGAACATCAAGCAAGCTCAAAAGAACTTCAGGCCTCACTGAAAGTTGCTGCATTTCCATATTCGAACTTGACTGAAACAGGTGTTTCTCAAACTTATATCTCTTTATTTAGGAATCATTAGGCTTAGGTTTGTGAAGCAAAAATGTAGTCCTCATTGTCCTTGAGTTGTACATATGCATAGAATTCATTTATGTTAACTGAGCTAGGAGTATTTGATAGTTGAACTTTCTGAAAAAACTAGGTCAAGATTTAGGGCCAAAGAAATTCTCTCTGGTCTTTGAGAGTTAGATCAAGTTTTTTACATGGTTAGAATCGTGTGATCAAGAGCTATAACTTTCATGTTGCAAGTTTTTGTTTTTAAGCACAAATGCAGGAGATACGAGTTTGAACTATGGCGCGCGTGTTTGCTTCTGTCTCATGGACAGGGATGAAGACAACTTGGGTTGGGCTTGGATTATTCTGACTATTTGCATCCCTTAGCTTGCTTTTCACACCCCCTTGGTCCATTTCATTATTTTTCCATATTTTTCATTTCTTTTTTTATTTTATAACTTTTATTTATATTCTCCAAATATTAAAAATCATTAAAAATATTTTCTTAAATTTTCACATTTTATTTTTTTATTATATTTTTGGCATAATATTTAGTTTATTAGGTTTAATACATTTATTTTCTTAAATAAAAACTTATAATTAATACAAAAATATTATATATTATTATTTTTATTATTTATACACTTAAATAATATTTTCTCACACATTTTTATTTTTTAACGTCTTTTGTATATATTTTTATTTATTTATCTTGTACATAAATAATAATTAAAATATATATATTTTCTTTTAAACAAAAATTAGGGTTTCTACCCTTTCAAAAATAATCTTTTTTTTATTTTCTTATTTTTAGTTAAATAAACTTATTTTTACATACATAAAAATAATACAAAAACATTTTGTGCATATTTATAATATATTACATATTTAAATATTTGTCAATTTATTATTTGTACATTGAATTCAATTTGGTTGTAATAGTTGAATTAGGGTTTTATTTTCTTGCAAATATCCCCCTATTCAAACTTGTATCCCCCTCCCCATATCAATATTGTAATAGTTGTAGATTTACTTTTACGCATTTTATTGCTTTCAAATATGCATGATAGTAAGATTAAGGTTTGTATGATAACCAAAAATCAAAACAAATAGCTTGACCTAATGCAAGACAAAAAGCATAAAAATGACAACACCAATCACACAAGCACCCCTAGGGTTTCATCCACTTGTTGCCTTAAAAACATGGCCATGGTATGCATGTTAGGTATCTTGGCAAAACAAAAACAAAACAAAAGATCATAGTCCCTCGACGACGCTATTTTGGTTGCCTAAACAAAAATGATCTAGTCCCTCAAAACTTGCTAAGATACTTGGCACAATTGCTATCATCGTCATACGATGACCCACGCTTGTACCGTTTAACATCCAAACACAAGGTTATTTACCAAATACAATGGTAAAACAACAATGTCAAAGGGTTAAAAATGTGTAGGAAAGATCTTTGAGTAGGGTAGACAACTCCTAGTTACTTGATCAAACTTGCAAACATCCTTGCTATTTTCAAAAACACTCAACACATTTCAAAACAATTTCCCAAAACAAACTTTCAAACATTGAAACATTTTTCAAAAGACAAACACCTTTGTAAAACATTCAAACAAGAATTGTTACAAAGGTTGCCTAGACAAGGCCTCTTTTCAAAACATTTTCAAAACCACACACAAAGCACCATTTCAAACAATTGAAAAACAAAAGCAAGTGATCTAAACAAGTAACTAAGAGCCCATGGAAAACCATGGATGAAAAGGGTGCTAGCACCTTCCCTTTACATAATCTACCCCCCTAACCCAAGAAAACATCTCAAAGGTCTTTCCTATGCTTTTTGACCTTTCCTTTGGATAAAATAAAAAGTCGGTGGCGACTCTTGCTAAACCGAAACATTTGCGAACACAAACGTAAAACCTCAAGTCAGTTCTCCCACCGTATCACAGAACTGGCGACTCTGCTGGGGAATACTTAATAAAGGGGGGGGGGGGGGGGGGGGGGGGTTACCTTAGGGTTTAGATCACCATTACATGCTTATCTTGTTTACTTTTATTGCTTTACATTTGGTTCTTTTGTTTGGATTTGAATCCTCTACCCGGATTTGGGAAACATTCATAGGTAAATAGCAATACATTGTGGAAACTGTGCAGGGTATACCGACACGGTCTAAGCAATAGCTATGTTAGTGCGACATATTTGTGGGTACCAGTAGCCTTTGAGTCGTTCAAAGAGAATACGGGGCCGCTGAGTGATGTCATGAAGCACTAACGAACTTTTAGAACCTTTACTTGACCATCTTGGCCTTTTAGGATGTAGTGAGATGACCGGCTTTGGTGCAGTCCGAAGTTGGTAGATACTCGATACTACACTCATTGAGGGTTGTTTTCTTGGAATATTTCGGTCGCCAGTCAAGTGGCTAAACTGAAACTATGAACACAGAAAATAATCTAGTGATATTGAGCTCCTTAGAACCCGGTTACTATTTATAGGACAGATTGAGCCAACTAACTTCAAGAGGGTACTTACCTATGAAACCCCATGCAAGCCTGAAACTAGGAACTTGTGTGATTTGTTTGTACATATACTTGTGCATAACATCATGAACATCATAAAACATCATGTGCATCCACTAACCATTTCAAGGATTTTGTCTTCATCTTTGTTCCTACTTTGTAGGTTATGGAATCACTTCGCAGGAAAACGATCCAAGTCAACCTTGTGAGAATTCCTCCTCAACTCAAGGAGCTTGCTTCCAAGATACCATAGTATTCTCCATTCACTGAAATACATGGTCGACTTCTCAACTTGGTCAACTCCAACGCAGAGGAAGACATGGTGAAAGTTGTCTTCCAGTTCTTTGACCCCCTACACCACTGCTTCACATTTCCTGATTACCAGTTAGTGCCTACTTTGGAGGAATTTTCTCAACTCCTGAGGATTACTTTTCTCCATCAACTACCCTACAGCGGTACGTAAAGAGAGCCAAAGCCCGAAGATGTTGCTCAAGCCCTACACTTGCAACCATCTGATACCATAGGTCATTGGGAAACCAGAAGTGGTGTCAAGGGTTTCTTGGCAAAGTTTCTGTTTGAGAAAGCTCAAGAATGCTGGAATTCTCTAGATCTGCAAGCTTTTGAGGAGATTGTAGCTCTTCTCATCTATGGGTTGGTCTTGTTCCCAAACCCTAACCAGCTTATAGATGTGACAGTTGTCAAGATTTTCATATCTCAGAATCCTGTGCCTACTTTACTTGGGGATATCCTACACTCATTTCACACACGAAAAATGAGGAAAAGAGGTTTTCTCATGTGTTGTACTCCTCTTCTAGCAAGATGGTTTATTTCTCACCTTCCCCAGTCAGTCTTGAAGAATGAGCAAGGCTTAAGGTGGTCACAAGGATTGATGACTCTTACACATTCAAATGTTCATTGGTGTTCTCGGTCCAGAGAAAATGTTATCATCATTGATCGTTGTGTGGAATTCCCTAATGCCCCACTACTTGGCATTAGGGGAGGCATTACCTACAACCCTTTCTTGGATCTGAGACAGTTTGGGTATGCCTGAAGGGATGGCCCTCATAACATGTTGATTCCAGACTTGGTTTTTGACTTTGACAACGACGCTCAAGGACTTCGACAAAGGTTCATCCGAGCTTGGAGGATGCCCAACATGGTAGACAGTAAAACTTTGGGACACAAGAATTCCATCCCCCTTGAGCCTTATCTCAAGTGGGTACGAACCCGCGCCCAAAGTCTTATGATGCCTTACCCCTACATTCTCCCTGTGATCAAAGAGCCTGTTATGGAAGGAGAGGTTCCATACACCCTCCTACATCCTGACATGCCGACATCACACAAAGATCTACAACAAAGTTGGATACAGCTCAAGGAAGAACGAAACACTTTTGAAGCCAACTTCTATGCCAGTGAGAAGAAGGTTTTAGAACTTACTCGTCGACTTCACAAAGAGCAGAATCTCAACACTTACATTGCACCAAAAAGGATGCGCAACGTCTTTTTACCTTAGAATTTTGTATTATTTTGCCCATGGGGCATTGATGTACTAACAAATTCTATCTTATTAATATGACGTTTGTTCTGTTTTGTTTAAAACAAATTTGAATTCATGAATCCTTGAATGCATTACATGAATACATATTATTCATCATATGCATAAGCAGGTCTTCACACCAGGTTTCCTTATCTCTCTGCTGTTTATTTTAGCAAGATGGATATTGAGCAGACGGTCAAAGACTTAGAAGCGCAGAATTCACAGTTCCAACAGCTACTCATGACCTTGGCAAAGGATCTGGAGGAGCTCAAAACTCTATTGGAAAAGGAAAAAGAGAAAAAGAAAAAGAAGAGGGTTGGTGTGGCTACTTTGGGTAGAAGATTTGAAGGTCAAACCAGAAGGGTCTTGGATTTCCCATCAACATCCGAAGAGGGTGAAGGAAAGGGTAAAGGAGTTGTGGTGCCTTCTGAATCTGAGGCTTAAGAGGAGGAGGATGAAGACTATTCTGAACAGCAGTACCCTCCTGCAGATGACAAGTACAAGAATCTGGAAGAGCGTCTGGCATCCATGGAGGTTCAGAGAGTTCCTGGGCTGGACTTTGAAGAGTTAGGGTTGGTTTCTGGGATTGTCATTCCCCCCAAGTTTAAAGTGCCACTGTTCGCCAAATACGATGGAGTGTTTTGCCCGAAGATGCACCTACGATCTTATGTCAGAAAAATTTAACCACATTCTTATGACAAAGACTTGTGGGTTCACTTTTTTCAGGATAGTTTGCTAGGGACGCAGTTGGATTAGTTCTACCAGCTAGAGAGATCTGACATACATAATTGGGAGGATTTGGTTGCTGCTTTCTACAAGCAGTATCAATACAATGCGGACTTAGCACCAACCCGTACTCAATTACAGAGTATGGGCATGGTCTCCAATGAAGGTTTTAAGGAGTATGCCCAGAAATGGAGAGACTTGGCGGGGCGAGTACAACCACCTCTATCTGAGAGGGAGCTAGTAGATATGTTTTTGGGGACTCTGTCTGGGCCTTTCTTTAATCATCTGATAGGAAGCTCTTCTGTGGGGTTCACCGAGTTTATTCTAACTGGTGAAAGAGTTGAAGCTGGAATCAAGAGCGGGAAAATTCAAAAAGATACATCTTCTTCCGCTGCCATCAAGAAGTCTTTTCCAGCAAAGAAAGAAGTATCAGCTGACTACTCCCAAATATTCCAGGGAAGAGTTGAGCACCGGCCAGCGGTGGGGGCAGTAATGATTCAGAAGTCCGCATCTGACCAGCCCACAAACAGTCAACCAAGAAACGATCAACCTAGAACCAACCAGCAAAGGGTGGAAAGGCCGGCACGACAATTCCCCGGGATAAACATGACGCCTGCTCAGGTTCTACCCCATCTCTTGAAATTAAACCTTACCACCTTGAGAGAGGCCCCGAAGAATCCGATTACTTCTTCTCCACACTACCATCCCAACGCCAAGTGTGCTTATCATTCAGATAGCGTGGGGCATGACACCAACAGTTGTTGGGCCCTCAAGAATAAAATTCAGCATTTAATAGATGCTAAGGAAGTGGAATTCTACGCCCCTGAAAAGCCGAATATGTTCTCTTCTCCAATGCCAAAGCATGGCCACAATGCCCATGCTATTGAAGAGGATCTTTTTGTTGCTACAGTTGATGATCTGATAACTACGCTACCGATAATCAAGTTGAATCTGTTGAAAGCTGGGATCTTCCCAGGCTGTGAAGAAGATTGCTACCTTTGTTCATTCTTACCATTCGACTGTCCGTTGTTGAAGTTAGGCATCCAGCGCCTAATGGATAATCAAGAAATACTTTTTGAGAAGACTCCTGTTACACTGAATCCTATCAATGATATTTCAATAGTTACCATATCCGCCAATCTTTCCAAGGTCTCCAAAAGATCTGTTAAGATTACATCTGATCCGAAGATTACACCTTTGAAGATAACTATGTCGGGGCCTATCCCGTATAAGTCCAACAAATCAATACTGTAAAACTATGGGGGAGAGATCTTCTACCACGGTATTAAACAAATTGAATCAATTGAAGAAAGTTCTGATGAAGAGACTTCCGACATTAGAAATATTGCTGGAACGAGTAAAATCACCCGCAGCGGAAGGATTTCCTCTCCGGAGATTGCTCCTCCAAGGGAAATCTTCGGACCCTCAAATGCTCCTAAGGTTACTCCTGTGCCGGTCAACATATCTGCGAGAACTCCAGTTATTGAAGAAGTTATCACTCCTGTGGTTGTACCCTCTGATGTTGCTGATGATAGAGGGAAAGGGATCCAAGAAGAGCTCGTCAGGACGAGGGCTCAGCCGTTGATCATCCCTGAGACCACTCAAAAAGAAATGGAAGAGATTTTGAAAATAATTAAGAAAAGCGATTATAATGTTGTGGAACAACTGGGGCAAACCCCCTCAAAGATCTCTATGCTAGCCCTGTTGCTCTATTCCGAAGCTCATGCTAAAGCTCTGATCAGACTTTTGAAGACGGCCCACGTGCCTCAGGAAACCTCCGCAGATCAGTTCCAGGAATGTGTAGCTAGCTTAATAGCTGACAATGTGAAGGAAAATGGCGATAAAAAATGCAGCGGAATATAAAATTTTCCTTTAGCGATCCTTACGAATGAGCATGGTCAG
Source organism: Vicia faba (assembly GCA_948472305.1). NCBI lineage: Eukaryota > Viridiplantae > Streptophyta > Magnoliopsida > Fabales > Fabaceae > Vicia > Vicia faba. The sequence continues at coordinate 712,778,601 of OX451739.1, forward strand.
TGATAGAAATATTTACCTCTTGTGGCGATTCAGAACTTTGATGTTGTGATCACGAGCGTTGATGAAGAACAACGCCTCTACTCAGTCCACACGAACAGATTGCTTCCGGTCACAGTGCTAGCTGATCACGAACGGAAACCTTGAGTGAGAGAGAGAGTCAAAAACGAAAATGCATCAAGTGAAATTGCTTCATCATAAGGGATCTATTTATAGAATCACTCGTGTGGGCTACAAGCTAAAAGCCCAATTAAGGCTATAAGCTAAAAGCCCAATTAAGCTTATGGACATCATACCTTATGATGTACCATATATCACTTATCCACGTGGTACCTTACCACTTTCCGTATTACACTTAAGTGCACCGTACCTTACGGTGTTCCTTATTTATTCTATCTCTCATCAACCTGTCCTTATGTGTGTGACCCTGTAGGTTTTCGCGACATTGGCAATTATATTAAATCACACATTTAATATAATAAACAGTGAGCGGTATCTAGAAACACATCACTGTTACCCAAGTCACAAAAATGTCATGTGATCTGACCAAACCTTTTCCGTGATAATATTTGTGTTGTACAATTACCCTTTTGCCCTCATGTCTATATTGAACACAAGGCATACACTGTGTCACCCTTGTCCAGTTCAATATTGGGCCTTTAGACATTTATCCTGTTATGCAGGATGAGCAAATTCTATCTAGGTCACTCATGTCCCTTAGCATGCTTTGTGAAGTACCCATCAACCGTCTTTACAGTCATCCAGTTACGGATGACGTTTGATCAGCAATAAAGTACTTGACTCTACATCTAGGGTCCATAGTGGTTTCAAGTCGAAGGGTGGTATACACCATTATCATCATGAGAATAACTTATGAAACTTTGCATAACATTCTATGTAGTATTCTCATAGCGGGTCAATCCAGTACAAATATTACTCCTAATATTCATACCTATGTCAAGACTTGATAACTCCTTATCTATGATCCGTGAGATGCGATCATCAATCTATCTTCATAATAATCTTAATGCTTTAATTCTATCCCACTTCACATTAAAGCTTGACTACGGATACTTTAAGAATAGTGTCTTATGTTTAATGGGATCTCATGATTAAGTCACACTTAACATTTCATTAAACAAATAAACCATTCTAGGGACTTTATTATTTTGGAAAGCAAACATAATAAAGAAATGCCTTTTATTATTAATAAATAATTCGATACAAGTACCATAAGTATTGGCCTCTAGGGCTTACACTAACAATCTCCCACTAGCACTAGAGCCAATCAGGCATACCCCTAATACCCATAGATCTAGTATGTCCATCATGCTTCAGCTGCGCAAGAGGCTTTGTTAATGGGTCAGCAACATTGTCAAGTGTAGGTACTCTGCATATTTTCACATCTCCCCGATCAATTATCTCTCGAATGAGATGATAACGCCTAAGTATGTGTTTGGATCGTTGGTGAGATCTAGGCTCCTTAGCTTGTGCGATAGCACCATTGTTATCACAATAGAGATCAATGGGATCCACAATGCTATGGACTATGCCAAGTTCACTAATGAACTTCTTGATCCAAACAGCTTCCTTTGCTGCAGTTGAGGCAGCAATATGCTCAGCCTCGGTTGTAGAATCAGCAACTGTATCTTGCTTTGAACTTTTCCAGCTCACAGCGCCACCATTTAAACAAAACACATAACCAGATTGCGATCTAAAGTCATCCTTATCTGTATGGAAGCTAGCATCGGTGTATCCAATTACAACAAGCTCTTCCTGACCTCCATATATCAAGAATGAATCCTTAGTCCTTCTCAAGTACTTAAGGATATTCTTGACAGCTACCCAATGAGCATCACCGGGATTAGACTGGTACCTACTCGTTGCACTTAAAGAATACGAGACATCTGGTCGAGTACATAGCATGGCATACATGATAGATCCTATTGCAGATGCATATGGAATCTTATCCATGCGATCCCTTTCTTCCTTACTTGAAGGGGATTGTGTTTTTGACAGACACATGCCATGTTGCATAGGTATGAATCCTTTCTTGGAATCATGCATATTAAAGCGTCTCAACACTTTTTCTATGTATGTACTCTGACTTAGGCCAAGCAGTTTTTGTGACCTATCTCTATAGATCCTGATTCCTAATATATAGGCTGCTTCACCTAGGTCCTTCATTGAAAAGCATTTCCCTAACCAAGTCTTCACTTGTTGCAAGGTAGGGACATCGTTTCCAATGAGTAATATGTCATCTACATATAATACCAGGAATATGATCATGCTCCAACTAACCTTCTTGTAGACACAAGGCTCATCTTCATTCTTGATGAATCCATATTGTTTTACTGTTTCATCAAAACGAAGATTCCAGCTTCTGGAAGCTTGCTTCAATCCATAAATTGATCGTTGTAACTTACATATCTTTTGGGCTTCCTCTGGTATGTCAAATCCTTCAGGTTGTGTCATGTACACATCCTCAAGAAGATTCCCATTAAGGAAAGCAGTTTTGACATCCATTTGCCATATTTTATAATCATGATATGCAGCGATAGCAAGTAAAATCCGAACAGATTTAAGCATTGCAACTGGTGAAAAGGTTTCATCATAGTCAACCCCATGAATTTGTTTATAGCCTTTTGCAACCAGTCTTGCCTTATAGGTATGTACCTTACCATCCATGTCAGTCTTCTTTTTGAAGACCCACTTGCATCCTATAGGGTTAACTCCTATAGGAGGCTCTACCAAGGTCCAAACCTGGTTTGTGTACATGGAATCCATTTCAGATTTCATGGCTTCTAGCCACTTCTCGGACTCAGGACCAGTTATGGCCTCTTGGTAGGTCACAGGCTCATCTTGATCCATGAGTAATACATCACCCTGATCACTTATGAGATATCCATATCTCTCAGGTTGTTGACGTATCCTGCTTGACCTACGCTGGTCTTGTTCTACTTGAGCAGGTTGCTCTTCCACAACTACTTGTGTTTCCTGCTCTAATTCCTCCATAGGTGTATCAATGCTTTGTGGTTCTTGAATTTCTTCAAGCTCTATTTTCCTCCCACTGATTCTTTTGGAAATAAAATCCTTTTCCAGAAAAACTCCAGTTCGAGTGACAAACACTTTGCCCTCAGAAGGATTGTAGAAGTAATACCCTCTTGTTTCTTTAGGATACCCAACAAATAAGCATTTGTCAGATTTGGGCTCAAGCTTAGTTGAAATTTTTCGTTTCACATAAACTTCGCAACCCCAAATCTTCATGTAAGACATATGTGGTTTCTTACCACTCCATATCTCATATGGTGTCTTCTCAACCTTTTTGGATGGAACTCGGTTAAGTGTGTAAGCTGCAGTCAATAATGCATGTCCCCAAAAGGAGTTCGGAAGATCGGCGTGACTCATCATGGATCGGACCATGTCTAACAAGGTCCGATTTCTTCTCTCAGATACACCATTCCATTGTGGTGTTCCGGGAGGAGTAAGTTGGGATAAAATCCCACATTCCTTTAGATGGTCATCAAACTCTAGGCTTAAATATTCACCGCCTCGATCTGATCGAAGAACTTTAATATTCTTACCTAGTTGGTTTTGTACTTCATTCTTGAATTCCTTGAATTTTTCAAAGGTTTCAGATTTGTGTTTCATTAAATACACATAACCATATCTACTGAAATCATCAGTAAATGTGATGAAGTATTGAAAACCTCCTCTGGCTGGTATGTTTAGTGGTCCACATACATCAGTATGTATGAGGGCCAAAAGATCATTAGCCCTTTCACCTTTTCCTGTGAATGGGGACTTTGTCATCTTTCCAATTAAACAAGATTTGCATGTCTCATATGATTCATAATCAAAAGAGTCCAAGAGTCCATCTTTATGGAGTTTGGAAATGCGTTTCTCATTTATGTGGCCTAAGCGACAGTGCCAAAGGTAGCTTGGATTTAACTAATTAGGTTTAATCCGTTTAGTATTAATGTTATAAATTGGCATTTCAAGATCAAGGACATATAGTCCATTGTTCATTTGTGCAGAAGCATAGAATATATCATTCAAATAAATAGAGAAACAATTGTTCTTTATTATAAATGAAAAACCAAACTTGTCCAAACAAGAAACGGAAATAATATTCCTACTAATTGCAGGTACATAATAACAATTCTCTAACTGAATTATTAAACCACTAGGTAAAGTCAAAACATAAGTTCCTACGGCTAAAGCAGCAACCTTTGCTCCATTTCCAACTCGTAGGTCAACTTCACCTTTTGCCAAATCTCTACTCCTTTTGAGCCCCTGCACATTAGTACAAATGTGAGAACCGCATCCAGTATCTAATACCCATGATGCAGAAGTAGATAAATTAATTTCAATAACAAAAATACCTGAATTTGAAGTCCCTACTCCATTGTTCTTATCTTCCAGGTACTTTGGGAAGTTTCTCTTCCAATGTCCGGTCTTACCGCAATGGAAGCAAGTGCCCTCCTTTGCTATGCCTCCACTAGGCTTCAAAGCAGGAACAATAGGTTTAGGCTTGGCAACTTCCTTGCCTTTCCCTTTACCAACCTGCTTGGTAGGCCTCTTGTTCAGCTTCTTTCCATTACTGACCATCAGAATGGACTTCCCTTTTGTCTTCATATTCTGCTCAGCAGTTTTCAACATGCTTAGAAATTCTGGAAGACTCTTATCCATGTCATTCATGTTGAAATTCATGACAAACTGATTAAAGCTATCTGGCAACGATTGCAAGATAAAATCAGTTGCAAGTTCCTTTCCAAGCGGAAACCCTAACCTTTCAAGGTTCTCCACATACCCAATCATTTTGAGTACATGGGGACCTACAGGGTTTCCCTCAGATAACTTGCTGTTAAAAAGGGCCTTTGAAACTTGAAACCTCTCATTTCTTGCCTGCTCTTGATAGAGCATTTTCATATGTCCGATCATATCGAACGCTGACATGTTCTCGTGTTGCTTTTGCAACTCCGAGTTCATAGTATCTAGCATGAGACAAGCGGCTTCGTTAGCATCATCAAGATGCTTCTTATAAGCTTCTCTTTCTGCCTTAGGTGCTGAACTAGGCGGTTCCTCTTCAGGAACAGGTGTCTCCAAGACATACAGCTTCTTATCGTGCTTGAGGATAATCCTCAGATTTCGGTGCCAATCCAGGAAATTTGTCCCAGACAATTTTTCCTTATCTAGGATTGATCGCAAAATATGGTTGTTTGTTGTCATGGTAATCTACAAAAAAATGAAAATATAAGTATCATTAAAACAACATATTTAATTAGGCCTTTAATCAAATATGCTCCCACTATTTTACTCAAACCAAATGACCCTCATCATTTGATTCGGAAAATCCCGTTGGAAGACTTTCTAGTGGGTCGAGATCCACATTTCACTTCGTTCTAAGTCAGCGTTAGGCTGATTACACAAAACTAGGTTATTTAGGTAGGAACTCCTTCCAATTGTATCTCATACAACTCTCGAATATTTTCAGTTGGGTGAATAACTCCTTATTCTAATTCATCATATGAATCATTCCCAACTCTTGCTTCTAAACATGTATAATCTTATTATAATGTATTTAGTTAAGTTTGACCCATTGTTTTAGCAGTTGGATATTACAATTATCCCATCGCACCTTACTAATATAGAACATGCACCTCGCGTAGGCGAAACCTACATTATTCGATACTAGTCTTGATGAGTGCTAAAACTTGGAAAGCATGAACTTAATATTTAACTTGAGGGATTTTGTTATTAGTTTGATCTCACCGGCTTAACATGCAATTCGTCTCTCTCATGCATCAACATACAAACACATGCATCAATATACATAAAAGGATACAGTTATGGCCCCTAGCGCAATTGTTCTCCCAAGCCAATGAGAGAACCTAAGCTAACCTAATAACGATCTAAACTTCTCCAAGCAAGATCTCCAAGGTTATCCTCCTTTGATATTGTATTCTTCTCTTTCTTCATAACATTACATTACATAAAAGAAACTCGTTTTACATACGAGGGAGTGAGATGAGAAAAGAAGTTACATCAAGAATTTTAGAGAGAGGCACAACTCGCAGGCCGTATTTTACAATCCCAAAAACAAAATAAAGGAAAGAAAAACTAAGGCCATAACTGATCACCACAAGACAATAATAATAAACACACTTTTATTATTAGTTTAAATTTTGTTAATTAAAAAAAGGCAAATTAAATTTCGACGATTAATCACACTACGCAGAGTTAGCCGGGGGTTCCGCTGACCGGTCATTTTCGCACAACTCTTGTGCATTCACAACCCTAATCGCATAACTCTGCAACAACACAACCCTTGTGCCGTCATGAACCCTAATGCAACAGTTTCATGCTGTCAAACACATTTCGATTGATAATTCAGTATGATTAATCACATGTCATTGCTTCACCATACTAATGTCGGATTCCGAAGCATATGAACAGTGATCGGTCAAAGGAATAACAATCATCAAGTGTTTGAATGAAAGAAATAGAAACAATATATCCCATATACCATCGTTGCATCAGATTTACTTATATCATATATAAAAGTGATTGATCTTACTTGTGTAACCTATGGACGATCGATGTATCGCTGCTTCACCATACTAATGTCGGATTCAGAAGCATAGTCAACATCAATCATCCAAATCGTACACAACAGATGCCAAATTTAATTACTCGTTTATTATTCAATTCATTATGGTTTTAATCGAATCAAAACAAAAAATATAGAACATAAACAACTATCAGATCCATGGTTTCGTAAGTGGCTCTGATACCACTGAAGGAAAATGGCGATCAAAAACGCAGCAGAACATAAAATTTTCCTTTAGAGATCCTTACGAATGAGCATGGTCAGTGATAGAAATATTTACCTCTTGTGGCGATTAAGAACTTTGATGTTGTGATCACGAGCGTTGATGAAGAACAACGCCTCTACTCAGTCCACGCGAACAGATTGCTTCCGGTCACAGTGCTAGCTGATCACGAACGGAAACCTTGAGTGAGAGAGAGAGTCAAAAACGAAAATGGATCAAGTGAAATTGCTTCATCACAAGGGATCTATTTATAGAATCACTCATGTGGGCTACAAGCTAAAAGCCCAATTAAGGCTATAAGCTAAAAGCCCAATTAAGGCTATAAGCTAAAAGCCCAATTAAGCTTATGGACATCATACCTTATGATGTACCATATATCACTTATCCACGTGGTACCTTAACACTTTCCGTATTACACTTAAGTGCACCGTACCTTACGGTGTTCCTTATTTATTCTATCTCTCATCAACCTGTCCTTATGTGTGTGACCCTGTAGGTTTTCGCGACGTTGGCAATTATATTAAATCACACATTTAATATAATAAACAGTGAGCGGTATCTAGCAACACATCACTGTTACCCAAGTCACAAAAATGTCATGTGATCTGACCAAACCTTTTCCGTGATAATATTTGTGTTGTACAATTACCCTTTTGCCCTCATGTCTATATTGAACACAAGGCATACACTGTGTCACCCTTGTCCAGTTCAATATTGGGCCCTTAGACATTTATCCTGTTATGTAGGATGAGCAAATTCCATCTAGGTCACTCATGTCCCTTAGCATGCTTTGTGAAGTACCCATCAACCGTCTTTATAGTCATCCAGTTACGGATGACGTTTGATCAGCAATAAAGTACTTGACTCTACATCTAGGGTCCATAGTGGTTTCAGGTCGAAGGGTGGTATACACCATTATCATCATGAGAATAACTTATGAAACTTTGCATAACATTCTATGTAGTATTCTCATAGCGGGTCAATCCAGTACAAATATTACTCCTAATATTCATACCTATGTCAAGACTTGATAACTCCTTATCTATGATCCATGAGATGCGATCATCAATCTATCTTCATAATAATCTTAATGCTTTAATTCTATCCCACTTCACATTAAAGCTTGACTACGGATACTTTAAGAATAGTGTCTTATGTTTAATGGGATCTCATGATTAAGTCACACTTAACATTTCATTAAACAAATAAACCATTCTAGGGACTTTATTATTTTGGAAAGCAAACATAATAAAGAAATGCCTTTTATTATTAATAAATAATTCGATACAAGTACCATAAGTATTGGCCTCTAGGGCTTACACCAACACAATGGACTAGGGTTCTCCGATGCTGATTTAACATCTAAAGGGAGAAAACATAATGACACGCTGCATGTCTCGGTGGAGTGTAGGGGAACCACCCTAGCTCATGTTTTGGTTGATACTGGGTCGTCTTTAAATGTCTTGCCGAAGAAAGCCTTGGATAGACTAGATTGTGAAGATTTAACCTTGAAGCCCAGCAATATCATCGTCAGAGTGTTTGATGGTTCTAAAAGGATGGTTCACGGGGAGGTGGACATCTCGATTAAAGTGGGAACTGAAACCTTCAACTCTACATTTTACGTGATGGGCATCCGACCTTCCTACTCTTGCTTGTTGGGAAGACCTTGGATTCACAATGCTGGAGCCGTCACTTCTTCTCTGCATCAAATGCTCAAGTACCCTGTCCAGGGGAAAATTATAACTGTTCATGGCGAGGAGGAGTACATGATAAGCCATCTAAATTCTTTCCGCTATGTAGAATTGGATGGTGAATTCATCGAAACCCCCTTTCAGCATTTCGAAGAGGTCGCTCAGGAGATTGCGGCCACCAAGGCAGTGTCTTCTGTACCTATGATTACCAAACTTGCATCTCAGATGTCATCCCTCAAAGATGAAAAGGCTGTGATTGAAGAAGGAGGAAGCACAATGTGGGGTCAACTACCAGACTTTCCTTTCAAATCTGATAAATTCGGCTTGGGTTTCACTGCTTCTGCTCAAAAGGCTGTACACCGCTCCCGGGATGGAGGGCCACCAGTGAAGATCACCCATCATGGAGTCAATGCTTTGGAGGATGGTGAAGAGGAGAGCAACCTAGAAGACTGGATTTTCCCTACTGTTGACGGAGGACTGCTCAATTGGGAGGAAAAGGACTTTGTTCCCATTACTTTCATAAATCAGTAATTTATCTTTCAAACATTTCTGTTGGTTTGTAATAATTCTTAAACAATTCATACACTTTTTGCCTTGTGCCTTACCCGAGGCATATAGGTCCATTTGTAAGGGTTTTATTTTTCATCTTCATATGCCATTTTAATGAATCATGGACGTTTTCACATATAAACTTTTGTGTTCATTTTATTTATTTTTACATTTTATTTTAAAGGTGGCTATCCCTTACACACACCCACACTCACCAATGCAGGTACCCTTCCATTCCGGATTCCATGGGTAACAATTCTGCTATGGCCTTCAGTGACTCTGAAGATCTGGTCTATCATGCCGAATACGAAGGTAATGAAGACTGTAAAGTGCCTGGAGAGTTGGCTAGACTGCTACAACAGGAAGAAAGGGCTATTCTACCGCATGAAGAGTTGTTAGAGACAATCAAATTGGGTACTGTTGAAGACAGAAAAGAGGTTAAAGTGGGTGCCAACCTAGAGCCAAGTGTCAAAGAGCGCTTAGTTCAGCTGTTGAATGAATATGTTGAGATCTTCGCTTGGTCATATGAGGACATGTCGGGACTCGATACAGATATTGCGGTTCACCGTCTCCCTACCAGAGAAGACTGTCCACCTGTTAAACAGAAAGTCTGCCGTATGAGGCCCGACATGTCAGAAAAGATCAAAGCTGAAGTGATGAAGCAGTTCAATGCTGGATTTCTTGCTGTTACTTCCTATCCACAATGGGTTGCTAACATTGTGCCCGTACCTAAGAAAGACGGCAAAGTGAGAATGTGCATGGATTACAGAGACTTAAACAGGGCTATCCTTAAAGATGACTTTCCACTACCGCACATTGATATCTTGGTTGACAACACAGCTCAGCACAAAGTGTTTTCTTTCATGGATGGATTCTCGGGGTACAACCAGATTAAAATGGCTCCGGAGGACATGGAAAAAACTACTTTTGTTACATAATGGGGTACCTTCTGCTATAAAGTGATGCCATTTGGACTGAAGAATACCGGGGCAACCTATAAGCGAGCCATGGTAGCTTTGTTTCATGACATGATACATCATGAGATTGAAGTCTACGTAGATGACATGATAGCCTGTTCACAAATAGAAGAAGAACACCTCGACCATTTTCAAAAGATGTTTGTCAGGTTGAAAGATTACAAGCTCAGACTGAACCCTAACAAGTGCACTTTCGGAGTCAGGTCCAGTAAACTCTTGGGATTCATCGTCAGCAACAAAGGCATCGAGGTTGATCCTGCCAAAGTCAAAGTCATACAAGAAATGCCTGCCCCTCGCACTGAGAAGGAGGTCAGAGGTTTCTTGGGATGCCTAAACTACATTGCAAGGTTCATTTCTCACCTTACATCTACCTGTGAGCCAATCTTCAAGTTGTTGAAGAAAGATCAGGTGGTTAAATGGAATGATGACTGTCAAGTTGCTTTCGATAAAATCAAGGAGTATTTGCTAGAACCTCCTATCTTGATGCCTCCCGTTGAAGGAAGACCGCTAATCATGTACCTGACTGTTTTGGATAACTCAATGGGGTGCGTATTGGGCCAACATGACGAGTCTGGCCAAAAAGAGCATGCCATTTATTACCTTAGCAAAAAGTTTACCGACCGTGAGACTCGATACTCACTGCTCGAGAAAACTTGCTGCGCTTTGGTATGGGTTGCTCGCCGGCTAAGGCAGTATATGTTGACTCATACCACTCTACTGATATCTAAGATGGACCCAATCAAGTACATCTTCGAAAATCCTGCTTTATTTGGAAGAATAGCTAGATGGCAGATGATCCTCACTGAATATGATATACAGTACACGACCCAAAAAGAAATAAAGGGGAGTGTACTAGCTGACCATCTGGATCATCAAGCTGTCGAAGATTACCAATCCATGAAGTTCGACTTCCCCGACGAGGACATTATGACTTTGGACAACATTGAAGATCTCAGACCGTATGACGGACCTGAACAAGGATCCCGATGGACTCTGTACTTTGATGGTGCCTCCAATGCACTTGGCAACGATATCGGCATGGTACTCATCTCTCCAGAAGGTTGCCATACACCTTTCACTACCATACTTTGCTTTAACTGCACCAACAACATGGCCGAGTATGAAGCTTGTATCTTTGGGCTCAAAGCTGTAATAGACCTGGGAATCAAATCTTTGGTTTTATTTGGAGATTCAGCTTTGGTTATCAGTCAAATCAAAGGAGAGTGGGACACTAAACATCCTAATCTCATCCCTTACAAAGAACATGTCTTGACATTGCTACCTCATTTCGAGCAGATTACCTTCGAGCACTTCCCGCGAGAAGAGAACCAGCTAGCAGATGCTCTAGCTACAATGTCATCCATGTTTAAACTTAACTAGGATAATGAGGCTCCCAAACTCACCATCGAGCGAATGGATGAACCTGCACATTGTCACGAGATTAATACCGAAGAAGTAGTGGACTGACCTTGGTTTCACGAAGTCAAAAGGTATCTCGAGACTCAAGAATACCCTGAAGGAGCTTCATTCAATGACAAAAAGTTCTTGAGGAGATTCTCTGCCAAGTTCTTCCTGAGCAATGGTATCCTTTACAAGCGCAATCATGATTGCATTCTGCTTCGTTGTATGGACAAGGTTGAAGCTGAGCAGATCATGGCTGAACTGCATAATGGTACATTTGGCACCCACTCGAGTGGGCAGACGATGGCTAAAAAGATTCTAAGGGAAGGCTATTACTGGTCTACCATGGAAGCTGACTGCCATCAACATTCCCGAACTTGTCACAAATGTCAAATCTATGCGGACAAGGTACATATTCCTCCAGTTCCTCTCAATGTCCTAACATCTCCTTGGCCATTCGCTATGTGGGGAATCGACATGATTGGAGAGATCAAGCCTACAACATCCAATGGACACCGCTTCATCCTGGTGGCCATTGATTACTTTACCAAGTGGGTCGAAGAAGCTTCCTTCGCCTCCGTTACAAAGAATGTGGTTGCCCGCTTCATCAAGCATAACCTCATTTGCCGGTATGGTATCCCCGACAAGATCATCACGGACGACGGTACAAACCTTAACAACACTATGATCACCTCCTTGTGCGAGCAGTTCCAGATTCAACATCACAATTCATCTCCCTATCGGCCAAAGATGAACGGTGTTGTCGAAGCTGCGAACAAAAATATCAAGAAGGTCATACAAAAGATGACAGTCACCTACAAGGACTGGCATGAGATGTTACCATTTGCTCTTCACGGGTACTGTACCACGGCACGTACATCAACTGGGGAAACACCTTATTCTTTGGTATAAGGCATGGAAGCTGTTTTGCCTATCGAGGTTCAAATTCCCTCCTTGAGAATCATGAAAGATGCTGGTTTGAGTGAAGACGATTGGATTCAAACCCGGCTTGACCAACTTAACTTGATTGACGAAAAGCGACTTACTGTTATTTTCCATGGTCAGACGTATCAAAAATGGATGATTAAGGCATTCAACAAGAAAGTCAGACGCCAGGTATATCAAGTCGGGGATCTTGTAATCAAGTGGATCATCTTGCCGCAAAGTGATCCCAGGGGCAAATGGACTCCTACCTACGAAGGACCGTTTGTGATCAAAAACATCTTTTCTGGTGGGGCAATGATATTAACCACCATGGAAGGCGGCGACTTGCCGCACCCTGTGAACGCAGACATAGTCAAAAGATACTATGCATAAATGACCCAGCAAGTTGAAAACCCGAAAGGGCGACTTGGGAAAAAATGGGCATCCCGGTGAATCGAAAACCCGAAAGGGCGATTCAGGAAAAAATTAGGGATAAACAAAAAATCTGTACACCCGACAAGTTGAAAACTCGAAAGGGCGACTTAGGCAAAAAAGGGTTTCCCGGTGGACTGAAAACCCGAAAGGGCAGTCCAGGCAAAAGTTAGGGAATTAAAGCGTATGACTATGTCTCGTCGGATCACTTTAAGGACAATCTCTTCACAGACAAGCTCCTGACTTCTGATCAACTCAGTCATCTTTGGATGAAGCAACGAATGGACAAAATATTCGGAGTTACGAAGGCTATAGCAGATTGGGAACCCCCATGGAATTTTTACATATAGCCATCTTTCTTTGTATAAATTTTTCTCATTTTTTATGACAACATTCTCTTACTAGGATGTCTGTCTCCTTTGTACAAAATACTTACGCATAGTTAATACAAAGATACTTCAAAGTGCAGAAAACTATTTGTCTTTTCCTTTTTACACTTGTGTTTTATTTGAAAACGTCCAATGATTTATTAAATGAGCATATGCATTTGAATATAATCGCTGCTTACAAATAAACGAAATAAGAAAGAATAATTACTGACAGGTTGAAAGTATAGGAAAACGTCTTCAGGCTATTCCAAGAGAAATCCCCTGCAGCACAACATCTAGATCCCCAACGGAGCTAACACCTTGAAATACATATCCCCAGTGGAGTTAAAATTTCAAAGTCCCCACCAGAGTTAATATTTTCAAACTCCCAATCCCAGCGGAGCCAAAACTTTGAACCACAGATCCTCAGTGAAGATAAACTTTCTTCCCCAACGGAGTCAAATCTTCAACCTTTAACCCCAGTGGAAATCATCCAGTTATCTCCAATCCTCCGGAGAGTCGCTTTAAAACCAAATAATTCCCCTAAGAGTTATCTTAAAACCAGATAATTCCCCTAAGAGTTATCTTAAAACCTGATAATTTCCCAGCAAGTTGCTTTAAAGCCTGACAGCTAACCAGACGACAACTTCGGTTAGTTCCCCAGTAGATTGGCATGCAACCCAAACTCTTGAATGAACTATTCCCCCACAGGGTCTCCTAAACTCCCCAACAGTATAGCAACTCCCCACAGAGTTTTTCTTCATCCCCAAGCAGATTGAAGATTCTCATTCTCGTTTCCCCGGTAAAGTTGCCAGAGTCTTCATTACTTCCCAACATGAATTTGTCAGAACTTTTAGTCCCCCGCAAGTCGAAGATTCTCATTCTTGACTCCCCAGCATGAAGTCCCCAAGGATTCAAATTCCCCTAGCAGAATGAAGATTCTCATTCTCAGTTCCCCGCAGAAGCCATCAGAGCCTTCCTTATTCTCCAGCAGATCAAGGTTTTCCTTTGTTTGATCCCCGTTAGAGATCGCCAGAGTTTTCCCTATTCCCCAGCCGAGTAAGGATTCCCATTCTATCATCCCCAGAGAGGTCAGGATTTTTCCTAATCCCCAGCAATCTTAAAGGACTTCTCATCCTCAACAATCAAAGGCTTTGAATCTCCAGCAGCGATCAAAGATCTTTTCTTCCCCGACAGCAGTCAAGGATTTTCTTATCTCCAGCTATCAAGGATTTATTTTCCTCAGCAAGACAGCTAATCAGCTTGCATGCGCATACATTACATTCATATATCTTGAACATTGATAAAACTCATGACATACATCATGACATTACATAGGACTAACTCTTTACCATTCAGGAAAGATACAATCAAATTCTCACAAAAAAACAAACTATGAAGCCCTAATTTCGACTGGACAATAGTTTAAATCCCCAGCAAGCCATGAATCCTGGATTACGACTGGATAACAGCTCAACAAATTGTGAAGCCTGGACTTCGACCAGACAACAATACAAGTTCCTGTGAAACCTGGATTACGACCAGATAGCAGTACAAAACACTGTGAAGCCTGGATTTTGACCAGATAACAGTGAGGAACACTGTGAAGCCTGGATTTTGACCAGATAATAGTGAGGTACACTGTGAAGCTTGGATTTTGACCAAATAATAGTTTACTCGGCCAATTACTTTGAAGCCCGGATTCAACCGGATATTAGTAGGCCCCAAAATCAAAGGGAAGCCCGGAGGCGACCAGATAACCATTTGATTTTCTTCTGAAGCCTGGATTTTGACCAGATAGGAAACAAGGTATCGTGAAGCCTGGATTTTGACCAGATAACGGTACCAAACATTGTGAAGGCTGGATTTCAACCAGATAATAGATAAGGGATACTGTGTTGCTTGGACTACGACCAAATAGCAGTTCACTCGGCCAGATACTATAAAACTCAGACTACGACCGGATGTTTAGTTGGCCCACAGCCAAAGGGAATCCCGGATTACAACCGGATAGCCATTTGATTTTCTTCTAAAAGATTGGATTATGACCAGACAAGAAGTAAAGTGTTCTGAAGACTGGATTGCGACCAGATAGCAGCACAAGACCTTGCAAAGTTTGGATTTCGACCAAATAGCAGTTTACCTGGATAATTACTAAGAAGCCCGTTGTCGACCGGATATTAATGTACCATAAATTCAAGTTAAAGCCCGGATGTGACCGAGTAATATTTGAATTCCTTCTGAAACCTGGATTATGACCAGATAAGAATTGAGAAATTGCAGAGCCTGGAGATCGACCAGATAGCAAGTTTAATCTCATCTCCCCAGTAGATCACTATGAAACCTGGATCACGACCAGATAGCAGTTCTTTTTCATCTCTTCAACCAAGAGATGATTCCCCAGTAGAATAACGGACGACTGAAGCTCCTAAAGTTCTATTTCTACCACGACAGAGACCAGCATTCCCCGGTGTAGTCCTCCTCAACAACAGGTATACGGACTCTCGCAAAGGAATCTCTTATGCGATCGACACTTCTTGGATGGCATCTTTAAGCCCATCTCCGACAAGATTCTGTCACATCTCCAAATGGCATCTTTAAGCCCATTCCCTCAACTACATTTTGACAAGTGCAAATTTACGGGCACTCTAGTGTCCAATCATTCTTTTACCCTCGAGTCACGAACGACAAACACGCCAATCTAACTCTTCAGGTTCAAGAAGATTAAACAGGGGCAGCTGTTGTACCCCAAAATTTTCCCTCTCATTTTATCAATATTTCCCCTCACAAGACTCTTGGACTCAAGATCAGAATTAGGGTTTGCTCTGCTCAGGACCTCTCCTTGCACTGTTGACCTGAAATTAGGGTTTGAATTTGCACAAGGATTTTTGGACTTCCAATGCTCAGTGTGACTTTCATACTTCATGTTGGACCTATAAGATTGCCCATATCAAGTTTCAAGCCTTGAATCAAATTTTTGCCCAGTCAATTGGACAGTTGACCTAAAAATCAGTTGTATTGGGGAAAAAGTCAATTGTGGCCAATTTACAGTCAAACCTCACAATTTTTTATCCACGTCAACATTATAGACTCATATGAAACATTTGATCAAGTTTGTACCACAACTCCTCAAGAAATTTGATCAGATCATCAAAAGGGCAAAATGGTCATTTTTAGGGTTTTGACTGCAGCAGGGCAATTTCTGATTTTTCACCTAGCCAATGGCAAATTGGGTTCAATCATGTATTCAAGGGCTCAATGGCATCATCTTTACCTAATCACAAGGTTCAAAAGATCTCAAAAGCATTGGATTGACAGATGAATTTTCCAGTCAACTGATCAAAAATCAACTGTATATTGAAAAGTCAAACTTTGACTTTTTTGTCAAAATCAAGTTCCAAGGGTCATTTTTAATCAAGATGTGTCAAAACATAAAACTTGTTCACCAAGAAACCTAATTTTGAAAGTTAGGGTTTAAAATGGAAAATTTTCATAACTTAGAAATTTTCTAAGTTATGAAAATTTCTTATTTTTTTCCAAGTTTGCCCAACTTTTTCTCCATGATGAAATTGGATTCAAAGAAAACTTACAACATGAAAGTTGTAGTCCTCCACAAAATATACAACTTTTATTCACAAAGTTTTCCCAAAAGATGCTTGGATCTCAAGTTATGAATTTGTGAACAAGGGTCCATGAAACTTTTAACTTAGTGAAATTTTGCCCTAGTTTAGGCAGGATTTTGACCTATCTTCATGGCAATTTTTCACATAGTTCCAAGTGGAATCTCAAAATGCATTTCAAAGATGGATTGTAGAGAATGTTACAATATTTCCAAAATGTCCAATAACTCTTCAAGATCATTCATGGTTAGGGAGAATCGAAAGTTTGAAATTGGCAAATAATCACTTTTGTCCAAGGCATTTTACACCATGCTACAAGTTGCAAATTCTGTCCAAACATGCTTGTACTTGGTTTACAGGTCCTTAAACCTTTCCACATTCATAAATTAAATGCAAACACATTGGATTAAGGCTTTGTTCTGATCTATGAAGCATTATACAAAGGTTTAATCCATTTTTGGCAAAAAGTTAACAATGCCATTTACATAAAGCATGCTTTATGTCAAATTGATTATCTTGAGCCATACACCAAGCCTTTTGCTGCAAACAAAGCTCCCTAATATCAAGCAAAGTTCACCAACTTTGTGCAACTAGGATACAGGCCTGTACAACCCTGGCATGGTCACTTCTCACTTTTACTTCAAAAACAATTCATTGTGCAAAAAGTACACATCTTTTGAATCTGATATAACCAAGTATTTGTAACATTTCAAACAAGTTTTACACATTGCCTAAGGTCAGAAACACGAGCCCTAAGCCTCTCAAACACCCTCTAACATCAAAACACCAAGTTCTTGTCAAAACAGGGCAGGTTCTGCAGATTGAGTTCCAAAACAAAATCCACTCGTGCGTTTTGCTTGCAACCAGTTCCAACACACTCCATACAACATACCTAAACTATCCCAACCATTCCCAAGCCACTGCAACTGTATTTACACACTTCACCATTTTCAAATTTTGAGTTTTCAGGTTGAGTTCTATAAGAAGTTTCATACCATTTCAAAACAAGCCAAGCATTGGGAAAGGTCAAGGGAACATCAAGCAAGCTCAAAAGAACCTCAGGCCTCACTGAAAGTTGCTGCATTGCCATATTCGAACTTGACTGAAACAAGTATTTCTCAAACTTCTATCTCCTTATTTAGGAATCATTAGGCTTAGGTTTGTGAAGCAAAAATGTAGTCCTCATTGTCCTTGAGCTGTACATATGCATAGAATTCATTTATGTTAACTGAGCTAGGAGTATTTGATAGTTGAACTTTCTGAAAAAACTAGGTCAAGATTTAGGGCCAAAGAAATTCTCTCTGGTCTTTGAGAGTTAGATCAAGTTTTTTACATGGTTAGAATCGTGTGATCAAGAGCTATAACTTTCATGTTGCAAGTTTTTGTTTTTAAGCACAAATGCAGGAGATACGAGTTTGAACTATGGCGCGCGTGTTTGCTTCTGTCTCATGGACAGGGATGAAGACAACTTGGGTTGGGCTTGGATTATTCTGACTATTTGCATCCCTTAGCTTGCTTTTCACACCCCCTTGGTCCATTTCATTATTTTTCCATATTTTTCATTTCTTTTTTTATTTTATAACTTTTATTTATATTCTCCAAATATTAAAAATCATTAAAAATATTTTCTTAAATTTTCACATTTTATTTTTTTATTATATTTTTGGCATAATATTTAGTTTATTAGGTTTAATACATTTATTTTCTTAAATAAAAACTTATAATTAATACAAAAATATTATATATTATTATTTTTATTATTTATACACTTAAATAATATTTTCTCACACATTTTTATTTTTTAACATCTTTTGTATATATTTTTATTTATTTATCTTGTACATAAATAATAATTAAAATATATATATTTTCTTTTAAACAAAAATTAGGGTTTCTACCCTTTCAAAAATAATCTTTTTTTTATTTTCTTATTTTTAGTTAAATAAACTTATTTTTACATACATAAAAATAATACAAAAAACATTTTGTGCATATTTATAATATATTGCATATTTAAATATTTGTCAATTTATTATTTGTACATTGAATTCAATTTGGTTGTAATAGTTGAATTAGGGTTTTATTTTCTTGCAAATATCCCCCTATTCAAACTTGTATCCCCCTCCCCATATCAATGTTGTAATAGTTGTAGATTTACTTTTACGCATTTTATTGCTTTCAAATATGCATGATAGTAAGATTAAGGTTTGCATGATAACCAAAAATCAAAACAAATAGCTTGACCTAATGCAAGACAAAAAGCATGAAAATGACAACACCAATCACACAAGCACCCCTAGGGTTTCATCCACTTGTTGCCTTAAAAACATGGCCATGGTATGCATGCCAGGTATCTTGGCAAACAAAAACAAAACAAAAGATCATAGTCCCTCAATGACGCTATCTTGGTTGCCTAAACAAAAATGATCTAGTCCCTCAAAACTTGCTAAGATACTTGGCACAATTGCTATCATGGTCATACGATGACCCACGCTTGTCCCATTTAACATCCAAACACAAGGTTGTTTACCAAATACAATGGTAAAACAACAATGTCAAAGGGTTAAAAATATGTAGGAAAGATCTTTGAGTAGGGTAGACAACTCCTAGTTACTTAATCAAACTTGCAAACATCCTTACTATTTTCAAAAACACTCAACATATTTCAAAACAATTTCGCAAAACAAACTTTTAAATATTGAAACATTTTTCAAAAGACAAACATCTTTGTAAAACATTCAAACAAGAATTGTTACAAAGGTTGCCTAGACAAGGCCTCTTTTTAAAACATTTTCAAAACCACACACAAAGCACCATTTCAAACAATTGAAAAGCAAAAGCAAGTGATCTAAACAAGTAACTAAGAGCCCATGGAAAACCATGGATGAAAAGGGTGCTAGCACCTTCCCTTTTCATAATCTACCCCCCCGAACCCAAGAAAACATCTCAAAGGTCTTTCCTGTGCTTTTTGACCTTTCCTTTGGATAAAATAAAAAGTCGGTGGCGACTCTTGCTAAACCGAAACATTTGCAAACACAAACGCAAAACCTCAAGTCAGTTCTCCCACCGTATCACACATTTCAAAATATGAAACTTATTCATCAAGAAATCAAAAAGTCAAGATTTCATTTTGAAAATTCAAAATTTCTAAACTTAGAAATTTTTCTAAGTGTTGGAAATTTCATATTTTTTTCATAACTTTGAGCAAAATTTTCACCGTGATACAAGATGATTCAAGAGAAACTTCCAACATGAAAGTTGTAGATATCCATGATATATACAACATTTCTTTACACAACTTCTCCTAAATATGCTCGGATTTCAAGTTATAAATTCATGAAGTCATGACATTTTCATTTAACACTTAGAGAAATTTTCAGCAGTTTTGGTCAGGTTTTTATCCCAACTTCTTGCCAATTTTCATCAAGTTCCAGTTTGATTTAACAAAAGTGGTCAACATGAAAGTTGTAGGGGAGGTTCCAATATTTCCAAAAAGTCAAAGAACTCATTTAGATCATTCTTGCGCTGAGAGGATCGAAGAGATGAAGTTAGGGTTTCATTCTTGAATTACAAAGCATAATTTGTGATGAACACTTGACTAAAATTCCAACCAAAGCTACAAATCTCTCTTTTCAGGCTATGTTCTCTCCAAATCTATGCATAATCAAGCAATTACACAAACCCCAAGTGTATTACACAAGCATTTGAAGCTTTGTCCAAGTCTTGATACCATTTATGGTTAGAAATGCAAAAGCAACATTTCCATTTGCATAAAGCTTCAATTTTCCAACCACTCTCTTCTTTCAAAGCTTGAAATCTATTCCAAAGATGACCAAAAAATATCTCAACATCAGAAGCAATCCACAAGACCTACAAAGCATGGCTAAATCCCTTAATTCGCTCCATTCTTCATCATGAAGCAACTTGTCTTTATGAATTTGAAAAAAGGGCATAACAGGTGATTTTCAAAAAGTCTGAGTTTCTGAAGTCTCAAACCTTCTCTATAAATAGAGAGGCCAATAAAAAGAGAAAGAGGTTAGAAAAAATAGAGAGAGGCCAGAAAAAATAGAAGGAGAAACTAACACTCGAACTCATTTTTGCTGTCAAAAAACCAGATTTATCCATAAAACCTCTATTTTCGAGCTTTGAAGTTCAAATCTTTGAATCTCAGACCTTGCAAGTTTTCTCCAAACAAACCATCCAAACACTTCATATACACCATATAGAAGTTGTTCAAACATAAAGACGACTTTTGTAACATCACTATCACCATCTTCCAAATTCAAAAAAAAAACATACATTGCAACTTGACTCGGTTGGAGCAGTTCAACCATTTTCAGTATAAAAGAAAGGTTGGAGTTACTTCAAGAAGGTTCAAAGGAGCTTGACCAATCACCACTTTACACTCGAAAACATCCGTACGTGTCCTAAAGCTTCCGCTTAGAGAGGTAAACTTTTTCAAACTGTGATCTCATTGTTCATACATCATTTGCTTTTGCGCTCAAAAGATATAACAAGACAGATCAAAGAGTAAAAACTAACAAAAAGACAGACCAGAGGTTGACACGGGTGTCCGTGTCACATGACACGGCCCGTGTCAGCTTATTTGGGTTGAAAAACATAGTAAAATGCAGGTACAGAGGCTGACACGGGTGCCCCTGTCAATCGACACGGCCCGTGTCAGAGTTACTGGTGCGTACATGACCAAAAAAGGATGAACAGGGGCTGACACAAGCGCCCATGTCAGGATGGCTGGGACCAAAAAAACGCATAAAAGTCATGGACAGGTCCTGACACAGGTGCCCGTGTCCCCCGACATGGCCCGTGTCAGCTCGGGCACCAAATTTCTTGATTTTTGGAGATATTTTAGGTTCTTTTGGATATATTGCATTTCTTGGAAGTGACCTAACTTTATAAAACCTTTTTGTTCAAATGAAACCTCAAAAAAAAAAAATTCTAAACAATTAACTTAGACTTAGGTTTTTTCTTCAATGATTACAAAATCTTTTGCTATAAAAAACCCTAAAAAGCAATTTCTCTCACTTTACATCTTCTTGCATATTTTATTTTTGCATTTTAGATTATGTAATTGTCAAAGCCTTGTAATAGTAATTATGGTTTAATTTTGTTGCAATCCCCATTTGTACATTTGTATACCCCATCCCCATAATGATGTAAGAGCGTAGTAATTTTACTTTCCGCAATTTATCGCTTTCATATCAATGTTAGTAATTAGGGTTTGTATGGAAAGATAAAATCAACAAATAGAAAACCCTAATCCAAGACAAAATCAAGAATGAAAATAACACACTTGCACACAAGCACCCCTAGGGTTACTCCACTTGGTTGCCTTACAAAAAATGACGATATTACGCATGCGAAGTATTTTAGCAAAACAAACAAATATAAGATCATAGTCCCTCGATGACGCTATTTAGAGTTGCCTTACAAAAATGATCTTAGTCCCTCAAAAAAAGCTAAGATACTTTGCAACATTGCTAATCATGGTTATATGATGACCACGCTCATCCCGTTTACATCCAAAGATAGGTTTGCTTACCAAATCAATGGTAAGACAACAATGTAAAAGGAATAAAAAATGCATAAGAAAGACATTTGAGTAGGTAGATTGCTTCTAGTTACTTGCTCTATTTTCAAACAAATATCCTTTCTATTTTCCAAAATAAACACACACTTTTCCAAACATCTTACAAACATTGAAAACATTTTTAAAAATACAAACATCTTTGTATACATTCTTATGAACGAGAATCATTACAAAGATTGCCTAAACAATGGCCTCTTTTACAAAATACTTTCAAAACCACACAAAGCATAATTTCAAAATAAAAGCAAGTGATCTAGAAAGTAACTAAGAGCCCATGGAAAACCATGGATGAAAAGGGTGCTAATACCTTCCCTTTTCATAATCTACCCCCCGAACTCAAGAAACAATCTCAAAGGTCTTTCCTGTGCTTTTTCACCTTTCCTTTTGGATAAAAGAAAATTCGGTGGAGACTCTTGCTAACTGCAACATTTGCGATAAAACGCAAAACCTTCAAGTCAGTTCTCCCATCGTATCACAGTGTCTTATACCATTATCTAGTCGATTCCAGGCTTCATGGTATCTTGTATTGCTATCTGGTCGATTTCCAGGCTTCACAATAACTTATTGAGGGGTTAAGCTATTTTCCGGTCGATTCCCGGGCTTCATAGCTTGCATTTATGACATACCACTATCTGGTCGATTCCAGGATTCATAGTATTATGGAGAAATCAAGATAATATCCGGTCGAATCTGGGCTTGATAACTTGAATTTAAGATATACTACTATCTGGTCGATTCCAGACTTCGTAGTATTTTGGAGACATTAAGATATTATCCGGTCGAATTCTGGGCTTCATAACTTGAACTGGAATAGAAATCTTAGTATCGATTTGACTGCACCGGCGAAAACTTGTGAGAATTTGGTTGTATCTCTCCCTGAAAGGTAAATAGCTAATCGTATGTAATGTCATGATGTATGAAATGTCTTGATTAATGATGTTCTCAAAATAAATGAGATTGTGTTGTATGATGCATATGTGTATGCCATGATGTATGGATATGCAATGTTCTTGTGGTATTCTCTAGCTGGGGAAAATGAATCCTAGAATGCTGCTGGAGAATATAGAGAGTTGAGTTCTCCGTTCTTGTTGGGGATAGTGACCGGAGATGATTAGCTGAAGAATTATGTTTGTCCTTCTTGAGAATATTCCGCCGAGAGAGACTCTGTTTGAGAATAATCCTATGGGAGAATGACTCTGTGGGGAAGAGAGATACTCTGTTGGATGACCTGCTGATTTGGAGAAACCACTCCGCTGGGGATGAATTACCATTACTGGTGATGATAAACTCTGTCGGGGATTGAATTTCTTCCTGTGGAAGAAATAAACTCCACTGATGGTGAACTTCTATTGTCGATGATAGATAAACTCTGCTTGGGGAGAATTTTGACGACTTATTCGTGATTGTGAACCTCAGCTGGGGAGAGTTGACACCACTGTCTTTGGATACTTCTTACTCTGCGGGGCGTATATATATTTTCTGTTATATTCTCCAGTTGGCTCTATCCCTGTACCTGGTGGGTAGAGCAACTGTATGGTTTGGACACTTCTTGTTTGCCCCTATTCCTAGAATTACGAGTAATTGTCTTTTGTTTCGTATGTAAATATTTATGAGCAGCAATTATTTTCAAATGCATATATAAAAAATGAACCATTGGACGTTCTTGCAAAACAAAACAGAAAAAGAAAAAAAAAGTTGAAATTTCATGTGAAAATGAATTGTATTGATTTTGAAGTTGGCCTGTAATAGGCGTTTTGTACAAAGAGGCTGACGTCCTAGTAAGAGAACGCCGCCGAACGATAGAAATTATACAATTTGTGAAAAAAGAGAAAGAAAAACAGCTATGTGAAATAATCTCATTGGGTTCCAACTCTGTTATTTCCTTTATATCTTCGAGCGTCTCATCACTTTGCTACTTGGTCGAAGGTAGATCAGATTGATTGGCACCGTCCGAGCTTGATAGTCAAATACCGAATTCTGGTTGCACGATGATCCAATGAGACATAGTGTTACGCTTCGATCACTAATTTTTGCCTGGACCGCCCTTCTGGGTTTTCAGTCCACCGGGATACCCTTTTATTCCCAAGCCGCCTTTTCAGGTTTTCGACTTACCGGGTATACAGTTTTTTTTCATTTTCATCCCTTACTTTTTCCTGAACCCTTTTGGTTCGCCGGGAATCCCTTATTTTTGCCTAGGCTAGTCGACCTAGCGGGTCTTTGATTATGTGTAGTATTTTTTCACTATGTATGCATTGACAGGGTGAGGAAGGTCGTCAGCATCCATGGTGGTTAGAATCATAGCTCCTCCTGAGAAAATGTTCTTAACCACAAATGGCTCTTCGTATGTGGGGGTCCATTTGCCCCTGGGATCACCTTGCGGTAGTATGATGCGTTTGATCACTAGATCTCCAACCTGATATTCCTGACGTCTGACTTTCTTGTTAAAAGCCTTGATAATTCGCTTTTGATATATCTGACCATGACAATAGCAGTAAGTCTCTTTTCATCGATTAAGTTTAGCTGATCAAGTCGGGTCTGGATCCAATCGTCCTCGCTCAAACCTGCATCCTTCATAATCCGGAGAGAGGGTATTTGGACTTCAATGGGTAAGACTGCCTCCATGCCATATACCAAAGAGTAGGGTGTTGCCCCTATCGAGGTCCGTGCTGAGGTACAGTACCCATGAAGAGCGAATAGTAATATCTCATGCTAGTCTTTGTATGTCACTGTCATCTTCTGAACAATCTTCTTGATGTTCTTATTAGTCGCTTCAACAGCCCCCATTCATCTTCGGCCGGTAGGGAGAAAAGTTATGATGCTGTATCTTAAACTGTTTGCAGAGCTCGGTGATCATCGAATTGTTAAGATTTATACCATTGTCCGTAATGATTCTCTCTGGTACACCATATCGACAGATTAAATTGTGTCGGATAAACCGTGCCACGACGTTCTTGGTTACTGTAGCAAAGGAAGCTGCCTCAACCCACTTCGTGAAATAATCAATTGCTACCAGGATGAAACGATGCCCGTTGGACGCAGTAGGTCTGATCTCACCAATCATATCGATGCCCCACATTGCGAAGGGCCAAGGAGCTGTCAAAACATTCAGGGGAACTGAAGGTACATGCACCTTATCAGCATAGACTTGGCACTTATGACAGGTCCGAGAGTGCTGATAACAATCGGCTTCCATTGTGGACCAATAATATCCTGCCCGTAGGATCTTCTTTGCCATGGTATGTCCACTGGAATGGGTTCCGAAGGTACCTTCATGTAACTCTGCCATAATCCTTTCTACCTCGCTTTTATCCACACATCGCAGTAAGGTTGAATCATGGTTATGCTTATAAAGAATCCCATTACTGATGAAGAACTTTGCAGCGAACCTTCTTAGAAACTTCTTATCATTAACACATGCACCCTCGGGGTACTCTTGAACCTCAAGATATCTCTTTACCTCGTGAAACCAGGGTTTATCTGCCACCTCTTCAGTCTCAATGTCAGAGCAATGTGCGGGTTTGTCCAACCTCTCAATGGTGATCTAGGGAGCTTCATTGTCCCACCCGACTTTGAACATAGAAGACATGGTAGCTAGCGTGTCCGCTAACTGGTTCTCTTCTCTCGGGAAGTGTTCAAAGGTTATCTCCTCAAAGTGCGGAAGCAATGTCAGTACATACTCTTTGTAAGGAATAAGATTTGGGTGCTTCGTATCCCACTCGCCTTTGATTTGACTGATCACTAGAGCAGAATCTCTGAATACACTCAAGAACTTAATCCTCAGGTCAATAGCAGCTCGGAGACCTAGGATACACGTTTCATACTCCGCCATATTGTTGGTGCAGTTAAAACATAATCGGGTGGTGAACAGAGTATGACAGCCCTCAGGAGATATGACCACAGCGCCAATGCCATTACCCAACGCATTTGATGCTCCATCAAAATGCATAGACCATCGAGATCCTTCATCAGGTCCTTCATCCGGTCCAGGTTCTTCACAGTCGGTCACCAACATGATATTCTCATCCGGGAACTCGAAATTCATGGATTGGTAGTCATCCACGGCCTGATGCGCCAAATGATCCGCCAATACACTCCCATTGATTGCTTTTTGGGTTGTGTATTAGATGTCATACTCAGTTAAGATCATCTGCCATCTTTCTATTCTTCCGGACAAGGCAGGCTTCTCGAAGATATACTTAATTGGATCCATCTTTGATATCAATAAGGTGGTGTGAGTCAGCATGTACTGTCTCAGTCGGCGAGGAGCCCATGCCAAAGCGCAGCAAGTTTTCTCGAGCAGTGAGTATCGGGTCTCATAGTCAGTAAACTTTTTGCTAAGGTAGTAAATAGCATGTCCTTTTCGGCCAGACTCGTCATGCTCCCCCAGCACACACCCCATTAAACTATCCAATACTATCAAGTATAAAATCAAGGGTCTTCCTTCAACTGGAGGCATCAGAATTGGTGGCTCTTGGAGATATTCCTTGATTATTTCGAAAGAGGTATGACATTCATCATTCCATCTTACCACTTGATCTTTCTTCAGCATCTTGAAGATTGGCTCACAAGTAGCATTCAGATATGAAATGAACCGGGCGATGTAATTCAGACGTCCCAAAAAGCCTCTAACTTCCTTTTCTATTCGGGGAGCTGGCATCTCCTGTATGGCTTTTACCTTGGCAGGATCCACCTGAATACCTTTATCACTAACGATGAAACCCAGCAGCTTACCAGACCTTACCCCGAAGGTGCATTTGTTCGGGTTTAACCTCAGTTTGTACATCTTCGACCTGTCAAATAGTTTCTGGAGATGGTCAATGTGTTATTCCTCAGCCTGGGACCTTGCGATCATGTCATTAACATAAACCTCAATCTCATGGTGAATCATGTCGTGGAACAAAGCGACCATGGCACGCTGATAAGTTTCCCCAGCATTCTTCAACCCGAAAGGCATTACTTTGTAACAAAAGGCACCCCATTGTGTAACGAAGGTTGTCTTCTCCATGTCCCCGGGAGCCATCTTGATCTGATTGTAACCAGAAAAACCATCCATAAAGGAGAAGATCTTATGTTGCGCGGTATTGTCGACCAGAACATCGATGTGAGGAAGTGGGAAGTCATCCTTGGGGCTCGCCCTGTTCAGATCTCTATATTCCACACACATTCGTACCTTACCATCTTTCTTAGGCACCGGAACAACGTTGGCCACCCACTATGGATAAGAAGTGACGGCTAAAAATTCAGCGTCAAACTATTTCATGAACTCAACTTTGATTTTCTCAGACATCTCAGGGCGCATACGGCGAACCTTCTGCTTTACCGGAGGACAGTCTTCCTTGGTTGGTAGGCGGTGTACCATAATGTCAGTGTCCAAACCAGGCATATCTTCGTAGGACCAGGTGAAGATCTCAACATAGTCGCGTAACATCTGTATCAACCGTTGCTTGACACTAGGCTCCAGATTCGCACCTATCTTGACCTCTTTCCTGTCTTCCTCGGTACCCAAATGCACTGATTCAACTGGCTCTTCATGAGGCTGTATGGCCCTCTCTTCTTGCAGTAACAGTCTAGCAAGTTCTCCGGGAACCTCCCAATCATCCTCACCTTCGTCCTCAGCTCCCCGTGCACCATCCTTTTTGACCCGTCGAAAGCCATAACCACAATATTGCTTGACTTTAGAATCAAACCTTCGCAGTCCAGACAGTCTAACGCTTTCTTTGGCATCAAATTCAACGAGGACCCGGTATCCACTAGTACATGGGCCATAGTAGTGCCCCTACACTCGATCGAGACATGCAGAGCATCATTGTGATTTCTTCCTTTAGCAGTCAGATCTGCGTCTAAGAAACCCAACCCATTGTCGGCAGTCAAACTAGCTACACAGTCTTTGAATTGATCGATTGACGTTTCCTGTGGCACATGCGCAGTTTTGAGGAATGCAATTAAAGCCTTTGCATGGGCTTCATAACACAATAACAAGGACAACATGGAGATTTTTGACGGGGTCTGCCCCAGCTGCTCGACTACGTTGTAGTCGCTTTTCTTGATAATCTTCAGATTTTCCTCTATCTCTTGCTTAGAGGTTTCTACAATGATCTTCTTAGGTGCCTCCTCCCGGGCAGGCTCACCTGTGATTTCTTTGCCCCGAGTCCCAGATGGCTCAGCGACAAGGGTGATAACTGGAATGGGAACTGGGATAGTAGTTGATGTACTAGCAGATAGAATGACAACAGGTTTGTGGACAGTCGGAGGGGAAATCTCGGGAGAAAAGAGTCTTCCACTTCTGGTGACCTTGCTAGCCCCGACAATATTTTCGACATCAGCATCAACTTCTTAAATCTTTAAGTTTTTCTTAACTCCATGGTAATACACATCATCCCCATAGTGCCAAGGGACAGCCTTATCCGAAGTGTAAGGGATAGGACCAGGGACAATAATTATTAACGGAGCAATTCTTGGGATGGGTGTAATCCTAACAGGCTTTCTCGAGGAAACCTGGGAAGGATTGGCGGATATGGTTATGATGGCAACTTCTTTGATTGGAACCAACAGAATCATAGTCTTTTCAAACAAGATCTCTTTGTTATCCATCAGGTGTTGAACACCTGATTTCAAAAAGTGGCAACCAGCAGGCCGAATTGAACACATGTGGCAGCCTTCGCCACAACCCGGAAATAAACCGGCTGACAAAAAATTCTTCTTAACTATCATCAAAGGAGTAGTAATTTCTTCCACGGAGGTCACAAATAAATCATCGACCACAACATTCACTCCATGACCATGTTTGGGCATAGGAGCAGTTATGACGTTGGGCTTCTCCGGAGCGTCAAACTCAATCTCTTTGGCTTTGATCAAATCCTGCACCTTGTTCTTCAAGGCCCAACAATTATTTGTATCATGACCTGGACTTTTGGAGTGATAGGCGCAACGTGCATTCAGGTTATATTGAGGAGATGTGGTGTTGGGATTCTTCGGGGCTTCCCTCAGAATTACCAGGTTGGTTTTCAATAACTGTGGTAGAATTTGAGACAAGGTCATATTGAGCCGAGTGTACTGTCTCTGTGGTCTTTCCACCCTTTGTTGATTGTTGCGTTGTGGAGCAATTGTGGGTCTTGATATCACTACCTCATTTACTGCTTGACGGTGTTCAGGTCTGCTTTGGCCTCTCGAGACGTAGACTGCACTAGCTTCTTTCTTACCGGTGAAAGGTTTCTTTACTGCACTTGATGAAGTATCCTTCTGTATCTTACCACTTCAGATACCAGCTTCTACTCTCTCTAGTCAAGATCAACTCAGTAAACCCAGATGACGAACTGCCGATCAGATGATTGAAAAATGGACCAGATAGCGTCCCTAGAAACTCGTCAACCAACTCCCTATCATACAAAGGGGGTTGGACTCTTACAGCCAAATCTCTCCACTTTTGAGCGTAGTCCTTAAAACCTTCACTTGCACCCATAGACATACCCTGAAGCTGAGTACGAGTGGGAACAAGGTCGGCGTTATATTGATACTGCCTGTAAAAAGCAGCAGCAAGGTCTTCCCAGTTTTTGACATTGGCTCATTCCAATTGATAAAACCATTCAAGTTGAGTCCCTGACAGACTATCTTGAAAGAAATGCACCCACAAATTTCTATCAGTAGTGTGGGGTTGGATTTTTCTGACGTACGAGTGGAGATGGAGTTTTGGACAGGATACTCCATCGTACTTGGCAAAAAGCTTTGAACTTATGAGGGATCACCACTCCAGATACCAGTCCCAGCTCTCCAAAATCCAAACCAGGGATCTTCTGAATCTCCATGGCACTCAGACGGTCTTCTAACTGCTTGTACCTATCCTCGACAGGAGGATATTGCTCCTCATTAAAATCTTTATCATCATCAGATATTGCAGGACTGGGGCCCTTTTCTTTTTCTTGGTTATCCCCTTCCTTGGATGAAAAGGACTGATCAGCTTGTTGTTTCAGCCTATCCCTAAACCTTTTGCCCATACTCAGAAGAACGACCTTCTTCTTCTTCTTCTTCTTCTTCTTCTTCTTCTTCTTCTCTTTCTCTTTCAGAATGAGAGCTTTTAGATCCTCTTGCCCTTTAGCCATACTTAAGAACATCTGCTGAAATTGGGCGTTCTGTTCTTGAAGATCTCTGATGGCTTGATCGGAAGATATTTCTGCTAAAATAAACAGCGAAGAAGATGAGAAACCTGTAATGGTACTTGTGATGGTGTGCATGATAATGGGATGTGTATGTAATGATTTCAAATACTTTGGGAGATTTAAATTTATAAACCAAACAATAAACAAACTTTATTAGATTAATTCGTAAAAAGGTTCAACAATGCCTTTAAGGTGTTACAAAGGAATAAATGGAAAACAAATCTAAACTAGAAAAGCAAAATCAAAAATCCCATGGACGCTTCCCCTTGGTGCTGACGTAGTCATTGATCGTTCTTTCATTCTCGAGTTGCTTGGTGAGCTTCAAGATCTTCCTTTCTTGCTCATGGTACTTCTCCCGGTAAGTATCCCTCTCCTCTTTCAGTTGAATCCAGGATCTCCGCAATGCCCCAAGATTAGTGGGCATGTAAGGATAAAGAACTGTGTAAGGAATGCCCTCTTCATTGGTGGGCTTCACAATCACTGGTGTGATACGGTGGGAGAACTGACTTGAGGTTTTGCATTTGTGTTTGCAAATGTTTCGGTTTAGCAAGAGTCGCCACCGACTTTTTATTTTATCCAAAGGAAAGGTCAAAAAGCACAGGAAAGACCTTTGAGATGTTTTCTTGGGTTCGGGGAGTAGATTATGAAAAGGGAAGGTGCTATCACCCTTTTCATCCATGGTTTTCCATGGGCTCTTAGTTACTTATTTAGATCACTTGCTTTTGCTTTTCAATTGTTTGAAATGGTGATTTGTGTGTGGTTTTGAAAATATTTTCAAAAGAGGCCTTGTTTAGGCAACCTTTGTAATGATTCTTGTTTGAATATATACAAAGGTGTTTGTCTTTTGAAAAATGTTTCAATGTTTGAAAGTTTGTTTGGAAATTTTTTTGAAATTGTGTTGTGTTTGTTTGAAAATAGCAAAGATGTTTGCAAGTTGATCAAGAAACTAGGAGTTGTCTACCCTACTCAAAGATCTTTCCTACATATTTTTAACCCTTTGACATTGTTGTTTTACCATTGTATTTGGTAAACAACCTTGTGTTTGGATGTTAAACGGGACAGGCGTGGGTCATCGTATGGCCATGATAACAATATTGCCAAGTATCTTAGCAAGTTTTTTGAGGGACTAGATCTTTTTTGTATAGGCAACCAAGATAGCGTCATTGAGGGACTATGATCCTTTTATTTTGTTTTGTTTTTCCAAGATACCTAGCATGCATACCATGGCCATGTTTTTTTAAGGCAACAAGTGGATGAAACCCTAGGGGTGCTTGTGTGCATAGTGTTGTCATTTTACATGCTTTTTTGTCTTGCATTAGGTCAAGCTATTTGTTTTGTTTTTGGTCTTTTGCATACAAACCATAGTCTTACTATCACGGCATTTGAAAGCGATAAATGCGTAAAAGTAAATCTAAGACTATTACAACATTGATATGGGGAGGGGGATACAAGTTTTGAATAAGAGGATATTGCTCAAAAATAAACCCTAAAACTATTATTACAACCAAATTGAAATATTGCACAAATAAATAAATAGACAAATATTTAAATATGCAATTAAATGTAAATATGCACAAAATGTTTTTTGTATTATTTTTATATATGTAAAAATAAGTTTATTTATATCCTAAAAATAAGAAAATAAAAATGATTATTTTTGGAAAGGGTGAAAACCCTAATTTTTGGTTTTAAAAGAAAATGTTCTATATTATTTATTTATTCATGTTTGTACAAGAAAATAAAATAAAAATATATACAAAAATGTCAAAAAATAAAATATTGTATGAAAATATAATTTTGAGTGTATAAATAATAAAAAATAAAATGTAAGTATTTTTATATTATTTATAAGTTTTAATTAAGAAAATAAAGTAATATTAACCTAATAATAATTTTTGTCATAAAAAATAATAAAAATAATAAAATAAAATGTGAAAATTTAAGAAAATAGTTTTGGTGATTTTTAATATTCAAGAAAAATAAATAAAAGTCAGAAATGAAAATAGAAATGAAAATAGAAATGGAAAATATGAAAAAATAAAAACAATGGGCCAAAGGGGTGCAAAGAGCAAGCAGGGGGGGTGTCAATAGTGAGAACAACCAAGCCCAGCCCAAGGTTCCTTCATCCTTGTCCTTGAGATAGAAGCAAAACGTGCGCCATGGTTCAAACTGGTAACTCCTGCATTTGTGCTTAAAAACAAAAACTTGCAACATGAAAGTTATAGCTCATGATCACACGATTATAACCATGTAAAAAACTTGACCTAACTCTCAAAGACCAGAGAGAATTTCATTGGCCATAAATCTTGACCTAGTTTTTTCAGTAACTTCAACTATCAAATACTCCTAGCTCAGTTAACATAAATGAATTCTATGCATATGTACAACTCAAGGTCAATGAGGACTACATTTTTTCTTCACAAACCTAAGCCTAATGATTCATAAATAAGGAGATAGAAGTTTGAAATTTACCTGTTTCAGCCAAGCTTGGATATGGAAATGTAGGTGTTTTTGGTGAGGCCTGAAGATCGTGTTAGCTTGCCTGAGGTTCACTCAACCTTTCCCAATGCTTGGCTTGCTTTGAAATGGCCTGAATATGCTTGTAGAACTCAACCTACAAAGCTTCAAAGCAAAAATGGCGAAGTGTGAAAATGGAGTTACAGTGGCTTGAGAATGGTTGGGATAATTTAGGTATGTTGTATGGAGTGTGTTAGAACTGGTTTCAAGCAAAACGCACGAGTGGATTTTGTTTTGGAAGTGAATCTGCAGAACCTGCCCTGTTTTGACAAGAACTTGGGTTTTGGTGTTTTGGAGGGTTTGAGAACTTGTTAGCTCGTATTTTTGGCCTTAGACAATGTGTTGAGGTTGTTTGAAATATGCACAAGACTTAGTTATATCAGATTACAAAGTTGTGGACTTTTTGCACAATGACTTGTTTTTGAAGAAAAAGTGGGAAGTGACAAAGGCAAGGCCTGTACATGCTAGCTCCAACTCTGCACATAGTTTGTACATCTTTCCTGATATTAGTGAACTTTGTTTGCATAAAGAAATCAGGTCCAAGGCTCAAGATAAGCAATTTGACATAAAGCAAGCTTTATCAAAGTGGCAATGTTAACTTTTTGCCAAAAATGGATTAATCCTTTGTATAATGCTTCATAGATCAGAACAATGCCCTAATCCAATGTGTTTGCATTCAATTTTTGAGTGTGGAAGGGTTTAAGAGCTGTAAAACAAGTACAAGTAAGGTTTGGACAGATTTGTAAGTTTTAGCAATGTGCAAAATGCCTTGGACAAAAGTGATGATTTGCCATTTTCAATCCTTCGATTCTCCCTAACCATGAATGATCTTGGAGAGTTCTTGGACATTTTGGAAATCTTGTAACATGCTCTAAGATCCATCTTTGAAATGCATTTTGAGATTCCAATTGGAACTATGTGAAAAATTTACATGAAGATAGGTCAAAATCCTGCCTAAACTAAGGCAAAATTTCACTAAGTTAAAAGTTTCATGGACCCTTATTCACAAAATCATAACTTGAGATCCAAGCATCTTTTGGGAAAACTTTGTGAATCAAAGTTGTAGATTTTGTGGAGGACTACAATTTCATGTTGTAAGTTTTCTTTTAATCCAATTTCATCATGGTGAAAAAGTTGGGAAAGGTTGGGAAAAAATAAGAAATTTTCATAACTTAGAAAATTTCTAAGTTATGAAAATTTTCCATTTTAAACCCTAATTTTCAAAATTAGGTTTCTTGGTGAAAAAGTTTCATGTTTTGACCCATCTTGATGAAAAATGACCCTTGGCACTTGATTTTGACCAAAAAGTCAAAGTTTGACTTTTCAGTGTACAGTTGATTTTTGATCAATTGACTGGAAAATTCATCTGTCAATCAAATGCGTTTGAGATCTTTTGAACCTTGTGAATTGGTCAATATGATGCCATTGAATCCTTTAAATCATGTTTGAACCCAACTTTCCATTGGCTAGGTGAAAAATCATAAATTCCCATTCTGCAGTCAAAACCCTAAAAATGACCATTTTGCCCTTTTGAAGATCTGATCAAATTTCTTGAGGAGTTGTGGTCCAAACTTGATCAAATGGTTCATATGAGTCTATAATGTTGATGTGGACCAAAAATTATGAGGTTTGATTGTAAATTGGCCACAGTTGACTTTTTCCCCAATACAGCTGATTTTTAGGTCAACTGTCCAATTGATTGGGCAAAAATTTGATTCAAGGCTTGAAACTTGATATGGGAAATCTTATAAGTTCAACATGAAGTATGAAAGTCACATTGAGCATTGGAAGTCCAAAAATCCTTATGAAAACTCAAACCCTAATTTTAGGTCATCAGTGCAAGGAGATGTCTTGAGCTGAGCAAACCCTAATCCTGGTTGGAGTCCAAAGAGTCTTGTGAGTGAAAATCTTGATAAAATGAGAGGGCAAATTTTGGGGTACAATAGCTGCCCATGTTCAATCTTCTTGAACCTGAAGAGTTATATTGGCGAGTTTGTCGTTCGTGACTCGAAGGTAAAAGATGATTGGACACTAGAGTGCCCGTAAATTTGCACTCGTCAAATTGTAGTTGAGGGAATGGGCTTAAAGATTCCATTTGGAGACGTGACAAAATCTTGTCGGAGATGGGCTTAAATATGCCATCCAAGAATGTTTGTTGAACTGTAAGTTATAGGTGAGCGCCAGAATGGTATCTGTGTCTGGAGCATCTCTGAGTTGGGGATCTGAATAAGAAATAGAATAGCATTCGTGTCTGGAGCATCTCTAAGCTGTTTTCTGAGCTTTGAATCTGAATAAGCAAAAGAATAGCATCCGTGTCTAGAGCATCTCTAAGCTGTTTTCTGAGCTTTGAATCTGAATTAGCAAGAGAATAGCATCTGTGTCTGGAGCATCTCTAAGCTGTTTTCTGAGCTTTGAAACTGAATGAGCAAAAGAAAATCATCTGTGTTTGGAGCATATATAAGCTGTTTTCTAAAAGGTGAATCTGAATAAGCAAAAGAATAGCATCCGTGTCTGGAGCATCTCTAAGCTGTTTTCTGATTGTATATTGGTTGCTTGTTAATCTTATCCTGAAAAGGGTAAAATGTTAGCTGAAACACAAAGTTATGTTGCATGAAATGTATGATGCAATATATGTGTATTATCAATATTTATGATATATGGATGTAATGTATACGCATGTAAGCTGATTAGCTGTCTTGCTGAGGAAAATAAATCCTTGATAGCTGGAGATAATAAAATCTTTGACCGCTGCCAGGGAAAATAAATCCTTGACCGCTGTTGGAGACTCAAAATCTTTGATTGCTGCCGGGGAAAAATAAATCCTTGACCGCTGTTAGATGAGAAGTCCTTTGACTGCTGGGGATTAAGAAAAATCCTGACTTCTCTGTTGGAGATAGAAAAATCCTTGGTAACTCGCAAGGATTATCAAAAACTTTGACAACTTCTGTGGGGATGTGAGAATCCTTCACGACTTTCCTGGGGATATAGTGATCCTCCAAGTCTTTGGAGTTGGAGGATGATAAATATTCTGTTGTGAGAATAATTCCAGGTGTTGTTTGAGAAACCTGGTTGGGAAATCCAGAGAACTTTGATGACTATGGCTGGTGATTTCACAATGGGAATCCTTACTCGGCTGGGGAATAGGGAAAACTCTGGCGATCTCTACCGGGGACCAAACAAAGGAAAACCTTGATCTGCTGGAGAATAAGGAAGGCTCTGATAGCTCCTACGGGGAATTAAGAATGAGAATCTTCAATCTTCTAGGGGAATTTGAATCCTTGGGACATTCATGCTGAGGAGTCAAGAGTGAGAATCTTCGATCTACGAGGGACTAAAAATTCTGACAAATTCAAGCTAGGGAGTAATGAAGACTCTGGAAACTTCAATGGGGAATCAAAAATGAGAATCTTCATTTTGTTGGGGATGAAGAACTCTGTGGGGAGTAGCTATACTGCTGGGGAGTAGCTATCCTGCTGGAGAGTAAGTTCAGGACTCTTGGGGGAAAAGCTTATTCCTGTTTGGAAGAAGTTCAGGAGTTTGGGTTGTATGCCAATCTACTGGGGAATCATCCTAGGTTGGGGATAAAGCAAAAGTTAACTATTATCTGGTCGATTTCCAGGCTTCAAGACAAACTTGCTGGGGAATTTTCAGGCTTTAAGGTAACTCTCTGGGGAATTATCTGTTTTTAAAGCGACTCTTCGGGGAAATTGGAGGAAACTTGAGGGTTTCCACTGGGGTTTAAAGGTTGAAGATTTGACTTTGTTGGGGAAGAAAGTTTCATCTTAGCTGAGGATATGTGTTTTACCTCAAAATTTTCCCTCCCATATTTCTCAAAGCATTGCAAGAAGAATCTCCAAGTCGCTCAAGGTTGCTCAAAAGTTGGTCAGACAAGCTCTCTCCTAAGGCAGTCTACCCCAAATTATGGTTTTGTGTTGCATCAAGATCCTTGAGTCCAAATGACCTCAAATTCTCACCAATGTCCTAATATGTTCTCAAGATCATCCATGTCAAGTTTCAAGCCTTGCAGAGGAAGTTTGCTCAGTCAATTGCTCTAAGGTCCAAAAATCGACTGTGCTAGGGCAAAAGTCAATTGTGACCCAAATACAGTCAAAATTCAAGATTTTTTGTCAACATTCTCATTTTGAAGGATATTTCATCATTTGATCAAGGGTTGATCATGATTCAATAAGGATTGCTCAAAATTCATCAAGACTCAAAAGTTGCTAAATTAGGGTTTTGTAGGAAAAGTCAACTCAATTTTGACCAAGCATAACTTTCTCATACTTTATGAGAAATGACCCATCCAAAGCTCATTTTGAAGAGGATGAAATTTCCTACAATCAATCTTCACACCACCAAGATCAAAAAATGCACTCACAAGAAGTTATGAATTTGGACATTATAGGTCTTTTTTTTAAAGTCAACAAAAACACCTTTTTTCCAAATCTTATAACTTGAGCATGGAATATAAAAATGAGATGAGACAAAAAGGGTTGGTTAGAGGACATCTCAAGCTTTTTAAAAAGTCTAAGAACACTTCCAAAAGTTCAAAATGGAAGAAGTTATGCATTGTTGAAGTTGGACTTTTTTGCAAAATTTCCAAAAGTCAACTATCCCCAAAACTTCAAATTTTGTCAAATGAGCCCATTCTTTTTCACTTGATTTGAGCTTGAATAGTTGCCCACGTGTCCTAGTTTCAGCCATGAGCCCATATTTAATTTTTATTATAAAATTGGATTTTTAATTAAATTTATTCATTTTAAATCAAATAAAATCATAGAAAATCCAAATAATTAATAACTCTTGATTTTTTGATTGTTTTAGGCTTTGTTTACATCTAGCATCACCATGGAATTCGTATCAAATCAAATCATGGGCAAAAATATTGAATTGAATCAAATTTGGAAAGTTTTAATAATGGAGATCAAATCACATTCATGTGCATTGATATGAAGGGATTCAATCCATGATTCTTACCCTAATACAAAGCACATTACATAAGCAAGCAGAAGGAGACAAAATCAGGGTTGGAAGGTGCAGAGAGAGGCAGAACTAGAATTGGAAAATTCACAAAAAAGTGAGAGATCAAAGTCCAAGCTAGAGGCGTTTTCAGGACTTGGGACTTGTCTCAATCGACTCCTGATCATCTCCAGAAGCTTTTACAATCCAGACCACGCGTTTTCAAGCACTCTAAAGCATTGTAAGTCTCACGAAACACAGCCCTGTTCTTGAAATCGATTTGACTTATTCTTGCATTATTTAAGAAAGCTAATGGCATATTTGTGATCACAAGAGCATTTCCAAGCTTTTCATATTATTCAATTGCATTTATCTGGCTTAGGAGAAGAACTACCATTGTTAGGGTTTGTTTCTTGTTTTTGGGCGTTTCTATTCCAGGTACAATTGAAGCACATAATGGACATGGTTGTGACCGAGAGGGCGAGACGAACACAACCATGCCCTTGGAATTCATTTTTGTGGCCTAAGAAGGATTTTGAGATGAGCAACCTTGTAGCTACGGACTTCTGTCTGTTGGTATAGGTTTGTGACCTTTTAGCCACAGATGAGAGGTTAGGGATGATGCGTGGCGTCCCATCATTGGGCCATTCAAACCAAGCGCGCATTTTTATTATTTTCCTGGCAATTATTTCGTTTTCATATAATATTATTTGTTTATATTATCATAACAAATGAAGCAGCATGGTGTAGTGGCAAACGTGCAATGCATTATCCTTCAGGACCTGGGTTCGAATCCCAGGTCCCCCACTTTCTCAATATTTTTTCCTTTCAGGTGATTGTATGCACACTTCAGCTTGCAGTATACCATACTCCCTCATGCATCCAAGAGACAGATGGCCAATGGCCAGATCTGATGGCTAGGGATTGAAGGACCACCAAGGCGCTGGTCAACGCATGCATATTGGATCAGAGAAGTCAAAGAGGGCCAGCACAATTGGGCTTACAAAATTGCTACCAGCACCCCCATAATTCAGGCCCAATACTCTTATCTTCTTATTTTATTTTTGTTTATTTATTTTAATTGTTTTATTCTATTTTTACAAATTTCTAACCAATCATACAATTCTCTTTTAAACAAAATCACAAAAAATGTTTTTTTATTTCAAATCAAATTTTAATCTTTTATTTTTCTTAATAAATTTATTAATTAATTAGGTTTTAATTAGAAAACTTTAATTCCTTTTGTAAAATAAATAAAATTAATTAGACTTAATTAGTTTTTAACCACTAATTTAATTAAATTTATTTCTTTCCTAAATAATCAAAACTCCAAAAATATTTTTATTAATTAATTTATTCAATTTAATTTAGTAATTAATTTAGGATTTATTTATTTTCCTTAAATAAAAACAACAAAAAACCAAAAAAGATATTTTCTTTAACCAAAAGGGTCAAAATCCTAATCATGCGCTCGATTTAATTTCCCGCACGCGTTACTTATTTTTTATCCAATAATGTACTTGCTCCCGGATTGAAATAATTAAATAGGACTTTTAATTTTTTATTGCTTTATTTTATTTTTCAAAGGGTTTGTCTTTGGCAATGTAAATACCTGACGCCTTGTAATTTAAATTCCGCATTTTATTTCCGCAAATTATAACTGTTAGATGTTTGATAATAGGGTTTGCATGACAAGACTGAATGATTAATCTTAAAATCAAATTATACCACCTTTAACATGTACAAAGATAAAAATAACTGAAAACGACACACTCGCACATGCGCACTCTTAGGGTATACCCCACTTGGTTGCCTTCGTACACGGTCATTAAGTATAGGTCGTTTTAGAGGTCATCCTCTTGTCTGAAAGATCATAGTCACCTCGAAACGGTTGCCTCGGATATTGTTGCCTCAAACAAATGATCTAAGACATTAGGGTTACCGCTAAGGCATCCTAACATTGCTTTAGTGACCGTATGTCCCTCATTCGAATTGACCCTTAAACTCCAACGATGGTGCTACCCACTCATTAATAGTGGGATATCATTGTCTAAAGGACATTAGCATAGAATGATTCCCTTTTCGAGTAGGTAGATAGTTCTTAGATACTTGTTCAATCAAAACAAAATAAATTTTTCATACTTACACTCCTTTTCGAACAAAGTTTTCAAAACACTTCATTACGCTCTTGAGGACAGAAGCAAGAGTTAAATCGAAGTTTTAAAACAAAAACTTTTTCAAACCCACAAGCACAAAGAAAACAATTTTGAAAACAATTGAGCAAGTACCTAAGAGCCTGTGGATAACCACGGATAGAAAGGGTGCTAACACCTTCCCTTTCTATAATCTACCCCCCGAACCCGAGAAATATCTCGAAAAAGGAACTTTTCTGTGCTTTTTTCCTTTCCTTGTTGGATAAAATAAAAGTTGGTGGCAACTCTTGCTTACCGCGACATTTTGCGAAAACAAATTCAAAACGCAAACCAACATTCCAAAAAACAGTCAGTTTTTCCCACCGTATCACAGAACTGGCGACTCTGCTGGGGACATTATAAGTGGGGTGTACCTTAGGATTAGTTCATAATGTTTTCAATTGCTTAACTTGTATGCTTTATCTTTGTGGGTTTGAATCCGAGTCACTATAGATCGTAACCCGGATCTGGGGGATACCCTTTAGGTAAGTAGCAATAAACTGTGAGGGAACTGTACGGCGTAGACCGATACAATTGAAGTAGTAGCTACGTTGGTGTGGCACTTTAGTTTGTACCGATATCCCTTGTGGCGCAACGAGGAGAATATGGGTCTTCTAAGGGGTCATTAAGCAACAACTGACCTTAGCACCTATAATTGACCAACTTGGCCATATAATAGTAGCAGTATGCTACACTCATTGAGACCAAACTCTCGCGATGATTCCGGCCGCAAGAAAAGGTTGCTAAACTGGAATTATGACCGATCGAGGGTGGTGAGTGATATTGAGATCCTCTAGAACTAGGTTACTATTTCTAGGACAGGTTTGAACCAACTGAACTGAAAGAGGGTAGTACCTAGACTCGTTGCCAGCCTAAAATCTAAGGGCCATCTGTGTGACTTGTGTGCCCTTACCATGTTTGCTATTTGTGGATACTTGTGGTTTGTTTTCTATCATGACATCATGATATCATGACATTGCATGCATCTTGCATTGGACTAACCTATTTCAAAGACATGAGGGATTCATCTTTGTTCTATTTTTTAGGTCATGGCACCCATGCGTAGAAACACCATTCGGGTCAACTTTGTCCAGATTCCCACTCAGCTTAAGGAATTGGTGGCAAAGGTTTCAGATACTACCTCCTTTATCAGAAGATATGGTCACCTCCTGGGTTTGGTCACTTCCAAATTGGACGAGCAGATGATGAGTGTCTTAGTTCAGTTCTTTGATCCACTGTACCATTGCTTTACTTTTTTGAACTACCAGTTGGTCCCTACCTTAGAAGAGTTCTCTGATCTGCTTGGTATCTCCATTTTGGAGCAGACCCCGTTCACAAGTTGGGAGAAAATGCTTAGGCCGGAAGAAATTTCTTCAGCCCTCCATCTGACAAAGTCTGAGGTAATGTCTAATTGGGAAACTCGTAGTGGAACAAAGGGCTTCTTGACTAAATTATTGGTTGGTAAGGCTAATTAGTTCTAGGACAGTCTAGACTTCCAGGCATTCGAAGACATTCTGGCTCTTCTCATATATGGTTTGGTGTTGTTTCCTAACTCGGATTCTTTCGTCGGCGTGAATGCAGTGAAGATTTTCATGTCTGGTAATCCTGTGCCCACTCTCTTGGGTGACATTTTGCACTCTCTTTATACCCGTACTACTCGGAATCGGGGAACCCTTATGTGTTGTGCGCCATTGCTAGCGAGGTGGTTTATTTCTCACCTTCCCAAATCAGTTTTGAAGAACAAGGAAGGCATGGGCTGGGCCTATAGGATTATGTCTCTCTTTCATAATGACATCATTTGGACTATCAAGGGCATGGAAGATGTGGCTATTATTGATTTCTGTGAGGAATACCCCAATGTTCCACTGATAGGAACCAATGGAGGAATCACTTATAATCCATGCTTGGCCTTACGTCAATTTGGGCGAGCTATGAGGGAAGGACCTCACGAGTTGCTGATGCCGAGCATTATCTTTGACTTCCAAGGGGATAGTGACGAGCAACGCCGCAGATTCATAAGAGCTTGGGATAGAGTACACAGGTCTGATCCACACGAGCTGGGTGCAAAGACTTCTCTTCCGATGGAGCCATATCTCTGATGGGTTCAAATCCATGCCCAAAAGCTGGGAATGCCGTACGAAGCCGTCTTTCCTATAATTGTTGAGGTTTTCGATGAAGAAGGGGTTCCTCCTACCATTCTCCATCCATACAGGCCTACTGACATTGGGGCATTAAAGAGATCTTGGATGCAGCTGAGAGAAGAGCGGGATACTTACAGAGAAAAGTATCACGAGCAAGAGCAGAAGATTCAAAAGTTGACAAGGCAGCTGGAGAACAAACAGATCCTCAACGACTATGTCCTCACCGACAAGAAACGACCATGGGAGCACTGATTGTCTTTTTGATTATTTGTAGTTTTGATTTACATTTCAGTTTTTCTTTCTTGTAACGCCTTAAAGGCATCTGTTGAACAATTGAATTCAAAGTTTATCTAATAAAAGTGTGTTTCATTTTTTGTTTACGATTTTGAATCCCTAAGGTCTTTGAAATCATATCATACACATTTCATTCCATGCATCTCATCACAGGTACTATTGCAGGTCTTTTATCTTCTTTGCTGTTTATTTCAACATCATGTCTTTTGAAACATCGACTGAACAAGCAATTAAGGCTCTACAAGCCCAAAATGCCTAGTTCCAGGAATTGTTCATGAGTTTGGCTAAGGGTCAGCAAGATCTGAAGACCCTTATCTTGAAAGAGAAGAAGAAGAAGAAGAAGAAGAAGAAGA
Organism: Vicia faba; assembly: GCA_948472305.1. Lineage (NCBI taxonomy): Eukaryota > Viridiplantae > Streptophyta > Magnoliopsida > Fabales > Fabaceae > Vicia > Vicia faba. Next base: position 712,821,613 of record OX451739.1, read on the forward strand.
AGAAGACAGTCCTATTTAATATGGGTCGCAGATTCATAAACGATTTGCGAGAAGAGGTTAATTTGACCCACTCATCTGGCGGGGGAGATAATCAGGAAGAAAGGAGGGCTCCTAGCCCTGTGGTTTCAGATAACGAGACTGACTTTGACGAAGACCAGTATCCTCCGGCTGAGGATAGATATAAGCAGCTGGAAGATCGTTTGAGTGCGATGGAAGTTCAGAAAGTGCCTGGTCTGGACTTTGGTGATTTGGGTCTGTCATCTGGGGTGGTAATTCCCCACAAGTTCAAATCACCAATCTTTGCTAAATATGACGGGGTTTCTTTCCCAAAGCTACAGCTCCGTTAGTATGTTAGGAAGATTCAGCCATACACCACTGACAAGAACCTTTGGATCCACTTCTTTCAAGACACTCTCTCAGGGACTCAGCTTGAATGGTTTTACCAGCTGGAAGGAGTTAGTATCCGTAATTGGGAAGATTTGGCTGCTTCTTTCTACAGGCAGTACCAATACAATTCCGACCTCGCTCCCACGTGTACCCAACTCCAGGGTATGTCTATGGGTGCGGGCGAAGGTTTCAAAGACTACGCTCAAAAGTGGAGGGACCTTGCTGGAAGAGTGAAACCACCCTTGGCTGATAGGGAGCTAGTGAATATGTTTCTGGGGACCTTGTCTGGTCCGTATTTCAACCATCTGATTAGAAGTTCATCTTACGGGTTTACAGAGCTGATTATGACCGGGGAAAGGATTGAGGTCGGTATCAAATCCGGTAAAATACAGAAGGGTGCTTCATCAAGCACCAAGAAGAAGCCTTTTAAGAAGGAGTCGAGTGCTATTTACAACGCAAAGAGCCATAATAGACCTGAACACCGCCAAGCAGTCAACGCGGTGGTTATATCAAGACCTGTTGTTGCTCCTCAGCTCAACAATCAGCCAAGGGCCGAGAGACCACGAAGACAATTCACTCAGCTCAACATGACTTTATCCCAAATTCTGCCATAGTTATTAAAGACCAATCTAGTGATTGCAAGGGAGTCCCCGAAGACTCCCAACACTACATCACCCATGTATGATCCGAATACCCGCTGTGCTTTTCACTCTGATAGCCCGGGGCATGATACGGATAATTGTTGGGTCTTGAATAAAAAAGTACAGGACTTGATTGATGCGAAGGAGATTGAATTCGAAGCACCTGGAAGACCTAATGGTGTGACTGCTCTTATGCCCAAGCATGGAGTAAATGCTGTAGATGAAGACTCGTTTGTGGTTTCTGTGAAAGACATTGTTACCCCATTAATGACTGTAAAGAAGAACCTTCTGTTAGCCGGTTTATTTCCGGGTTGTGACGAAGGTTGCCGTATGTGTTCCGTCCTACCTACCGGTTGCCATCTTTTGAAATCAGGTGTCCAACGCCTGATGGATAATAAAGAAATTATGTTTGAGAAGACTTTTGTTCCTTTGGTTCGTGCTGAAGAAGTTGCTATAATTACCATTTTCGACAATTCTTCCAAGGCTTCCACGAGAAAGCTTGTTAGAATTACATATGTTCCAATAATTGCACCATTGATCATCACCGTTCCTGGGCCTATCCCCTATACATCAAATAAAGTTGTCCCTTGGCACTACGGGGCTGACGTGTACTATCACGGAGTTAAACAAGATTTGGATGCTGATACTGACATCAGCAACATTGTTGGATCTAGTAAAGTCACCCGCAGCGGAATACTTTTCTCCCCTGAGATCTCTCCACCAACCATTCGGAAGCCTGTTGTTATTACACCTGCCAGTACATCTGCTACTATCCCTGTTCAAGTTCTAATTCTTACCCCTGTTGTCGAGTCATCTGACACTCGGGGCAAAGAGATCACCGGTGAGCCTGCCCAGACGGAGACACCGAAGAAGATTACTATTGAAGCCTCTAGACAAGAGATGGAGGAAATTCTGAATATCATCAAAAAGAGCGACTACAATGTAGTCGAGCAGCTGGGGCAAACCCTGTCGAAAATCTCTATGTTGTCTCTATTAGTATGCTCAGAAGCCCATGCCAAGGCTCTGATTTCTTTCCTGAAGATTGCACACGTACCTCAAGAAACATTGGTTGATCAGTTTAATGATTGCGTGGCTAGTCTGACTGCTGATAATGGGTTGGGTTTCTCTGACGCCGACTTGACTTCTAAGGGGAAGAATCACAATGACGCCCTACATGTCTCCATTGAATGCAGGGGCACTACTCTTGCTCACGTATTGGTAGATATTGGATCTTCGTTGAATGTGTTACCTAAGAAAGCATTGGACCGGTTAGACTGTGAAGGGTTGGAGCTGAAACCAAGCAATATTATAGTCAGGGCTTTTGATGGGTCCAAGAGAATGGTACACAGAGAAGTGGATATTCCGATCAAGGTTGGTTCTCAGGTTTTCGAATCTACATTTTATGTGATGGACATCCGGCCATCATATTCTTGTTTGCTGGGTCGCCCGTGGATCCACAAAGCTGGGGCAGTAACATCTACGCTCCACCAGAAGCTAAAGTACCCAGTGAAAGGGAAAATTGTGACAGTACAAGGAGAAGAGGAGTACATGGTGAGCCACCTCAACTCTTTCCGATATGTAGAGATGGACGGGGAGTTCATCGAGACCCCATTCCAGCATTTTGAAGAGGTTCCCCAGATGCTGGTGTTGTAGCCCAAAATTTCCCCTCTCATATTTCCCAAGACATTGCAAGAATAGTCTCCAAGTTGCTCAAGATTGCTCAAGAATTGGACAGTCAAGCTATCTCCTAAGGCAGTCAACCTCAAATTAGGGTTTTGTGTTGCATCAAGGTCCTTACATCCAAATGACCTCAAGTGCTCCCCAATTTCCTAATATGTTCTCAAGGTCATCCATGTCAAAATTCAAGCCTTGTAGAGGAAGTTTGGTCAGTCAATTGCTCAAGAGGTCCAAAAATCGACTGTGCTAGGGCAAAAGTCAACTGTGACCCAAATATAGTCAAAACTCAATATTTTTCTGTCAGCATTCTCATTTTTAAGGATATTTCATCATTTGATCAAGGGTTGATCATGATTCATCAAGGATTGCTCAAAATTCATCAAGCATAACTTTATCCTACTTTATGAGAAATGACCCATCCAAAGATCATTTTGAAGAGGATACAATTTCCTACAATCCATCTTCATACCCCAAGATCAAAAAATGCACTCACAAGAAGTTACAAATTTGGACATTATAGGTCATTTTTGAAAGTCAACAAAAACACCTTTTTTTCCAAAGCTTATAACTTGAGTATGGAATATCAAAATGATATGAGACCAAAACTGTTGGTTAGAGGACATCTCAAGATTTCTAAAAAGTCAAAGAACACCTCCAAAAGTTCAAAATTGAAGAAGTTATGCATTGTTGAAGTTGGGCATTTTAGCAAAATTGCCAAAAGTCAACTATCCCAAAAACATCAAATTTTGTCAAATGGGCCCATTATTTTCCACTTGATTTGATCTTGTCACACTCCACACATGTCCTAGCTTCAGCCTTGTGTCCATTTATTAATTTTTCTATTTTATTTGATTTTTATTGAATTAATTCATTTTAAATCAATTTAAATCAAATAAAATCCAAATATTGATTACTTAGGATCGTTTTGGTTGTTATAGGTCTTAATTAACATCATGATCAGCATCAAATTCGTATCTCACCATATCATGAACAAAAAGATGGATTTTTGGCAAAATTGGAAGGTTTTCAATTGAGGATCAAATCAAATCTCCAAGCCATAATGCACAAGGATTCAGTCCAAAATTGTTGACCTAATGCACTCCTTATTACATATACAATGCAAAGGTGCAATTTTTAGAGGTTGGAGGCTGCAAAATCACAAGAACCAAACTTGAGAAAACTTGAAAAAAGCTTGAAACTGAAATCGGGCATAGAGGTGTTTTCAAGGTCAAATCTCATCACTAATCCATTGTTGGGTGTCCACTGAATCTCCTGCAACCCCTAGCAAGCTCTCTCGCCCTCTCCAACGCATTGTAAGTGATACACAACCTCCCTCTGAACTTGCTTTCGTATTTCAAAATTTACGCATCATTACAAGAAACTAATGGCATATTTGCAATCACCAAATAATTTCCATGCTTTCCATATTATTTGATTGTATTTATCTGTTCTATAATCCAAAACGCCATTGAAGGGTTCTTTAGGGTTTTTTTAGGGCTTTCCATTACAGGAACAATTGGCTTGTGAGAAGGGTACCATCTTGTTCAGGGGAACAAGACGAGTTCATCCATGGTATCACCTTTCATTTATTTGGCCTGAGAAGGATTTTTGAATCAACCTACGCCTTTTGCTGCAGATTTAAATCCGCAGGTAATCTATGTATAAATCTGAGGACAGGGACGACAACGTGTCCCCATCCGATTGCTCCATTCAAAATTTCGCACTTTATTTTTTTAATTCTGGCATATTGTTTGTTTTTCCAATATTATATTTGTTGTTCATTCCACTAACAAATAAAACGCGCTGGCTGAGTGGTAGAGATGTTGGCCAATGACTCACAGGACCTGGGTTCGAATCCCAGGTCCACCATATTACTTTGTATTATTTTTCAACAGGTTATTGGGTGTGAATTCAAACGCGTAGCATACCATGGTCCCTCATTCAGATGCTTGCCAGATGGCCCCAGGCCAGATCTGGTGGTCCAGATGGAGCGTGCATCATACTCTCAAGTCAATGGGCGTGCATAGGATCCAGAAAAGTAAGTGCAGGCTTGCACTATTGGGCCTTGAAAATTGCCACTCTCACCTCCAAATTGGGCCTGAACCCCCCCCCCCCCCCCCCCCCTAAGTCATTTTATTTCCTTATTTTTATTTATTTCATTTATTTGTTTGATTTATTATTTTTTATTATTTAATCAACCAACCAAACTTTTTCTTAAATAAAATCAAAAAACCAAAAAATATTTTATTTATTAAAATTAAATTCAGCATGTTATTTTTGTTAATAAATATTAATTGAATTAATTTAGTTTAATTAGGAAATAACTTTAATATTTTTGCAATAATTAAAATTAATTTAGACGATTAAGTTTTTATATTAACTTTGATCAAATTTATTTTTATTTCCTCAAAATATCAAAAAACTCCAAAAATATTTTTATTAATTAATTAGTCTATTAGTTTAATAATTAATTTAGACCTAATTTCTTTTTAATTCAAAAATAACAAAAAAAGATGCTTTCTTTCAAAAAGGGTCAAAACCCTAAAAAACTTGCATTCGATTTAATTTCCCGCACGCGTGCCATTTTATCATATTATTGTATCTGTTTCCCAGAATGTAATAGTTTAATAGGACTTTAATTATTTTATCGCTTTATTTATTTTCCGCATTTTAATTTCAAGGGTTGTTTTTGGCGATGTAAATACCCGACGCCTTGTAATAGTTAGCTTTAATTTCCGCAACTTATAAACTATTAGATGTTTGATAATAGGGAATGCATGACAAGATCGAACGTTTAACCTAAAATCAACATAGATAACCCATGATATGTACAAAGACAAATTAACTGAAAACGACACACTCGCACATGTGCACTCTTAGGGTACACCTCACTTGGTTGCCTTCGAACGTGGTCATTGAGTATAGGAAGTTTTAGAGGTCGTCCTCTTGTACAAAGATCATAGTTGCCTCGAAACGGTTGCCTTGGAAAAATGATCTAAGACATTAGGGTTACCACTAAGGCGTCCTAACATTGCTTTAGTGACCACACGTCCCTTAATCGAATCGACCCTTAAAACTCCAACGACGATTCTACCTACTCATCAATACTGGGATAGCATTGTCTAAAGGACATTAGCACATATTGATTCCTTTTTCGAGTAGGTAGATGGTTCTTAAGTACTTGCTCCTTTAAAAAAAAACAAAACTTTTCGCACTTACACCTTTCAAACAAAAACTTCTTTCAAACCTACAAACACAAAGAAAAGCAATTTTTGAAAACACTTTGAGAAAGTACCTAAGAGCCTGTGGATAACCACGGATAGAAAGGGTGCTAACACCTTCCCTTTCTATAATCTACCCCCCGGACCCGAGAAACATCTCGAAAAAGGAATTTTTCTGTGCTTTTTTCCTTTCCTTGTTGGATAAAATAAAAGACAGTGGCGACTCTTGCTTGCCGCGACATTTTGCGAAAACAAACGCAAAACGCAAATCAGCATTCCAAAAACAGTCAGTTCTTTCTCACCGTATCACAGAACTGGCGACTCTACTGGGGATATTAATAAGTAGGGTGTACCTTAGGATTAGATAACTATGTTTTCAATTGTTTGCTTTGTATGATTTATCTTTGTGGGCTTGTATCGGAGTTTCTATAGATCCTAACCCGGATCTGGGGATACCCTTTAGGTAAGTAGCAATAAACTATGAGGGAACTGTACGGTGTAGACCGATACGGTTGAAACAGTAGCTATGTTGGTGTGGCACTTTAGTCTGTACCGATATCCCTTGTGTTGGAACAAGGAGAATATGGGTCTTCTAAGGGGTCATTAAGCACCAGCTGACCTTAGAACCTTTAAATTGACCAACTTGGCCATAGAACAGTAGCAGTATGCTACACTCATTGAGACTAAACTCTCGTGATGATTTCAGCCGCAAGAAAAGGTTGCTAAACTGGAATTATGACCGATTGAGGGTAGTCAGTGATATTGAGATCCTCTAGAACCCGGTTACTATTTCTAGGATAGGTTAAACTAACTGAACTGAAAGAGGGTAGTACCTAAGCTCCTTGCCAGCCTGAAATCTAAGGGCTCTCTGTGTGACTTGTGTGCCTTTACCATGTTTTCCATTTATGAATAATTGTGGTGTGCTTTCTATCATGACATCATGACATCATAACATTGCATACATCTTGCATTGGACTAACCTATTTCAAAGACAGGAGGGATTCATCTTTGTTCTGTTTTGTAGGTCATGATGCCAATGCGTAGGAATACCATCTGGATCAACTTTGTCTAGGTTCCCACCTTGCTTAAAGAATTGGTTGCAAAGATGCCAGATACCACCTCCTTCATCAGGAGACATGGTTACCTCTTGGGTTTGGTCACTTCCAAATTGGACGAGCAGATGATGACTGTTTTGGTCCAATTCTATGATCCGCTGTACCATTGCTTTACTTTCCAGGACTACCAGTTGGTTCCCACCTTAGAAGAGTTCTATGAGCTGCTCGGTTTCTCTGTTTTGGAGCAGACCCCATTTACTAGTTGGGAGAAGATCCTTAGGCCCGAAGAGATTGCTTCAGCCCTTCATATGACCAAGGATGAGGTAATGGCTAATTGGGAGACTAGAAGTGGAGCAAAGGGCTTTCTGACTAAGTTCTTGGTTGGTAAGGCTAACTATTTCTGGGATAGTCTAGACTTCAAGGCATTCGAAGATATTCTGGCTCTTTTGATATATGGCTTGGTATTGTTTCCGAACTCTGACTCCTTTGTTGATGTGAATGCGATAAAAATCTTCATCTCTCGCAATCCTGTACCCACTCTCTTGGGTGACATCCTTCATCAGCTCTATGCTCGTACTGCCCGAAAGCGGGGAACCTTGATGTTCTGTGCTCCATTATTGGCGAGGTGGTTTATTTCACACCTCCCCAAATCAGTGCTGAAGAATAAAGAAGGCATGGGTTGGGCTTATAGGGTTATGTTTCTCTCTTATAATGACATCATCTGGACTCTCAAGGGTATGGACGAGGTGGCTATCATTGATCGCTGTGGGAAGTACCCCAATGTTCCACTAATAAGAACCAATGGGGGAATTTCTTACAATCCATGCTTGGCCTTACGTCAGTTTGGGCGTGCCAGAAGAGAAGGACCTCATGAGCTGTTAATGCCTAGCATCATCTTTGATTTTCAAGGGGATAGTGACGAGCAACGCCGCAGATTCATAAGGGCTTGGGATAGAGTTCACAGATCTGATCCACATGAGTTGGGTCCAAAGACTTCACTTCCAATGGAGCCATATCTCAGATGGGTCCGTATTCGTGCCCAAAAGTTGGGTATGCCGTATGAAACCGTCCTGCCTATCATTGTTGAAGTTGCTAATGAAGAGGGGGTTCTTCCTACCATCCTCCACCCTTACATGCCCACTGACATTGGGGCACTGAAAAGGTCTTGGATGCAGTTGAGAGAAGGACGGGATGCTTACCGAGAAAAGTTCAACGGGCAAGAGCAGAAGATACAGAAGTTGACTAGGCAGCTGGAGAGCGAGCGGATTCTCAATGATTATGTCCGCACCGACAAGAAGAGACCATGGGAGCACTGATTGTCCTTTGATTATTTCCTTTCCAGTTTTTTACTTTTCAGTATTTCCTTTCTTGTAACGCCTTAAGGGAAATTTATTGAACAATTTGAATTCCAAAGTTTATCTAATAAAGTGTGTTTCCTTTCTGGTTTACAAATTTGAATCTCTCGATTGTCTTTGAAATCATGTCATACGCATTTCATCCCATGCACTTCATAACAGGTACCTATTACAGGTCTCTTATCTTCTTCGCTGTTTATTTCAGCACTCATCATGTCTACCGAACCTTCAACTAAGCAAGCCATCAAGGCCCTACAGGCCCAGAATGCCCAATTTCAAGAGTTGTTCATGAATCTAGCTAAGGTTCAGCAAGATTTGAAGACCCTGATTCTGAAAGAGAAGAAGAAGAAGAAGAAGAGGATAATCCGGTTTAACACAGGTCACGGGTTTGGAAACAGGCTACAGAACGAAGTTGAATTGACCACCTCATCTGGAGGTAAAGATAGTCAAGAGGAAAGAAGGGCTCCTAGCCCTGTGGTCTCCGACAACGAGACGGACTTCGACGAAGACCAGTATCCTCCGGCTGAGGATAGATACAAGCAACTGGAAGACCGGTTGAGTGCTATGGAAGTTCAGAAAGTGCCTGGTCTGGACTTTGGTGATCTGGGTCTATCATCTGGGGTGGTGATTCCCCACAAATTCAAAGCACCAGCCTTTGCTAAATATGACGGAGTTTCTTGTCCGAAGCTGCACCTCCGGTCATATGTAAGGAAGATTCAGTCGTACACCGCTGATAAGAACCTATGGGTCCATTTCTTTCAAGACAGTCTCTTAAGGACTCAGCTTGAGTGGTTCTACCAGTTGGACGGAGCCAGTATCCGCAGTTGGGAAGATTTGGCTACTGCTTTCTACAGGCAGTACCAATACAATTCCGACCTTGCTCCTACAAGTACCCAACTCCAGGGTATGTCAATGGGAACGGGTGAAGGATTCAAAGATTATGCTCAGAAGTGGAGGGACCTCGCCGGAAGAGTACAACCACCCTTGGCTGATCGGGAGCTTGTGGATATGTTTCTGGGGACCTTGTCTGGTCCATTTTTCAATCACCTAATTGGAAGCTCTTCATCTGGGTTTACAGAGCTAATTATGACCGGTGAGATGATTGAGGCTGGTATTAAGGCTGGTAAGATACAGAAGGGTGCTTCATCAAGCACCGAGAAGAAGCCTTTTAAGAAAGAGTCCAGTGATGTCTACAGTTCAAGAAACCAGAATAGACCTGAACGCCGCCAAGCTGTTAATGCGGTTGTTATTTCAAGACCTGTTGGTGCTACTCAGCACAACAATCAACAAAAGGACGAGAAACCTCGAAGGCAATTCACCCGTCTCAGCATGACTTTGTCTCCGATCCTGCCACAGTTGTTGAAAACTAATCTAGTGATTCCAAGGGAGGCCCCGAAGAATCCTAACACTACATCACCAAAGTACAATCCTAATGCCCGCTGTGCTTTTCACTCTGATAGCCCGGGGCATAATACAGATGATTGTTGGGTTTTTAAGAACAAGGTACAAGACTTGATTGATGCTAAGGTGATCGAGTTCGGAGCACCAGAAAAGCCTTAACAAGATGCAGGGGTGAATGCTATCGGGGACGACGATAATGAAGAGTTTGACATTGACAGCTGGATCTACCCGACTGCCAATGGTGGATTAAGAAACTGGACAGTGAAGGATTTTATGCCCGTTTCTGTTATCACCCAGTAATGAAACTTTTGTTTTGAATTTGTAACAGACAATGTTTTAAACTTTACCGCCCAGTCCCTTACCCGGGGCACCGTGGCTTCATTTGTGAGGGCTTTATGTGTGTCATTTTCATATATCATTAATAAAAGCATTGGACGTTATTGTATTTCAAATTTTGCGCTCCTTGTTTTTCTTTATTATATATTGCAAAACAACTATTTTACACACACTCACATATACAGGTCCATATCCAATCTGGATCTCACTGGTAACGACTCTGCTACTGCCAGTTATGACTTCGAAAATCCGATCAACCTAGCCGAAGACGAAGGTGAAGATGATTGTGAAGTGCCCGGTGAACTTGCAAGTATGCTACTCCAGGAAGAGAGGGTCATTCAGCCGCACGAAGAGCCAGTAGAATCAGTGAATCTGGGTACTGAGATAGACAAAAGAGAGGTTAAGATTGGTGCAAATCTGGAGCTTAGTGTGAAGCAATGGTTGATTCAGATGCTGCGTGACTATGTTGAGATCTTTTCCTGGTCTTATAAATATATTCCTAGTTTGGATACCAATATTGTGGTTCATCGCCTGCCTACCAAGGAAGATTGTCCTCCGGTAAAACAGAAGGTCCGTCGAATGCGCCCAGAAATGTCCGATCAAATCAAGGCTGAAGTTATGAAACAGTTTGACGCCGGTTTTCTAGCAGTTACTTCTTACCCTCAGTGGGTGGCCAACGTGGTTCCTGTGCCGAAGAAGGATGGTAAGGTTCGAATGTGTGTTGACTATAGGGATCTGAACAGGGTGAGTCCCAAGGATGATTTCCCTCTACCTCATATCGACGTTATGGTTGACAACACTGCTCAGCATAAGGTATTCTCCTTTATGGATGGTTTCTTTGGTTATAATTAGATTAAAATGGCTCCCGAAGACATGGAGAAGACAACTTTTGTTACTCAGTGGGGTACCTTTTGCTACAAGGTCATGCCCTTTGGAATGAAGAATGCTGGGGCAACATATCAGCGTGCCATGGTTGCTTTGTTTCATGACATGATCCATCATGAGATTGAAGTATACGTCGACGATATGATTGCAAGGTCCCAGACTGAGGAAGACCACCTTGACCATCTGCAGAAGCTGCTTGACAGGCTGAAATTGTACAAGCTGAGGTTAAACCCGAACAAGTGCACCTTCGGGGTGAGATCTGGTAAGCTGTTGGGTTTCGTTGTGAGCGACAAAGGTATTCAAGTGGATCCTGCAAAGGTGAAGGCTATACAAGAGATGCCATCTCCCAGAACAGAGAAAGAAGTCAGAGGCTTTCTGGGACGACTGAATTACATTGCTCGATTCATCTCGCACCTGACTGCTACTTATGAACCAACCTTCAAGTTACTGAAGAAAGATCAATTAGTACGTTGGAACGATGAATGCCAGGTGTTGTACCCCAAAATTTGCCCTCCCATATTCTTCAAGAAAATGCCAAGTCATGCTTCAAAATTCCCCAAGGGTTGCACAGTGCAAGAGCCTCCTAAGAAGTCAAAATTAAGGTTTGTGTTCTGATCAAGAAAATGAAGTTTTCAAAGGCCCAATCAAGTCTCACATGCCTACAAATATGGTCAAGCATCCTCATACCAAGTTTCAAGACTTTCAGCACAAAATTGCACAATCAAAACCCTAATTGCACTACAGTCAACTGTAGGGGCAAAATGGTCATTTGACAGTCAAAAGTTCAAATTTTTGGTCAACATATCATTTTGAAGCCACAAACATCATTTGATCAATGCTTGATCATGATTCTCAAAATTTGGCTCAAAAATCATCAAAATGCAAAAGTTTCCTTATTTGGACAGTTGAAAAAGTCAACTGAAATTGACCAGGGCATAACTTTCACATGGATTATCAGAAAAATTCCATCCAAAGCTCATTTTGAAGAGAAAGACATTTCCTACAACTCATCTTCATACTTCAAGTCCAAGAAATGCTCTCACAAAAATTTATCAATTTCAACATTATAGGTCATTTTCAAAAGTCAACAAAAAGGGACTTTAAGTCAAAGGCCATAACTTGAGATTGGTAAATCAAAATGACATGGGACCAACGACATTGGTTAGAGGACTCAAAGACCTTTCCAAAATGTCCAAGAACATGAGAAAAGCTTAAAAATTGAGCAAGTTATGCCTTGTGGAAATTGGGAAATTTTTGGATATTTTGAAAAGTCAACATTGGTTCAAATGACCTAAATTTGCTAATGGGCCCGTTTTTCTTCCACAATTCATTGTCCCAAGCATGTGCACGACCACTTGGCCCAAAGGGAAGTTTTTATTCATTTTTTATTTATTTATTTGAATTTTTATTTATAATAATTCATTTAAATCAAATTAAATATATGAAAAATGTCTAACCTAATTTTTTCAATCTTTTTGTGCACATTATATCATCAATAATTCGTGCATATCCCAACATGGAAAGATTTGGATTGATTGGTATGATTGAGAACAAGAAACACATGGAAAAGATTGAAAAAAGATATTGAAAATCAAATTTTCAAAATCAATGAATGCAATGGATTTGTTCTATTTTTCTTGACCTAATGGACTCACTACATAAGCTAGAATGCAACCCTAATGATCATACACACGCAGCTGCCCAAAAACCAGAAAATCAAACTTGGAATTTTGTCTAAAAAACTCAAAACTGCAAACTCACTTCCAGGGCGATTCAAGGCATAATACCTATCCCATTAGCTTCCTTGAGCAATATAGGACGTATTCCAATCAAAAACATCAATCCAAACGCTGTGAAACGGTATCCAGAAGTCACATGTTTTCCATTTTTTTTCATTATCGTGTTTTAACATTTACGCACATTCATGGCATTTTGATTATATATTCATGATCAGTGAAGTGTTTGCAAGCTAACCATATGCCTTAATTTGATTATCATGCGCTATAGGCAAATATACCATGTTCGTTTTTTAGGGTTGCAGGAGTTATAATTTGGGGCTTTCCACCCAAAGAAAAATTAGCCTTCAAGACCCATCCCATTAGATTCAGCAGGTTTGGACGATTAGGAATCCATCATCGCGCTCAATTTATGAGCGACCTAGGCTTATTCGCTATTTTCTGGAAAGTGGCCTAAAGGAACATTCAGAAAACCGTGGCCTATCTGTTTGTATTTCATGAACGAAGAAGAAGATGACCTCGTGGCGAGAGGTGATAGGGCCGTTTGAATTTCGCGCGCAGTATCCACTAACTCTTTTGTTTTCTCTTATATTATTTGTTCGTTATTAATATATCAAACGCGTAAACTGGCACGGTTGGTGAGCATAAGGATTGGCAAGGTATGTGACCTGGGTTCGAGCCCCAGGTCTTCAATATTCTCAATATTATTTTTCCATTGATCTTCACATGCAGCGCCAACGTTCAAGTCCACCATGCACTCCCAAATCCAGCATGCCACGCGTACGTTTGGAGCAATCCAAGGGTGCAGATTGGAGGAATACCATGAGGATGAGTCAACGCACATGCACGTGTCTGGCCAAAGTCAAGCAGGCCAAGGTTATTGGGCCAGAATTTCCATAATTTCACCTCCTATTTGGGGACTACAACCCCCCTAGGTTTGCATAATTTTTGCTTTCTTTATTTTTTTAATTTTATTTTTATTTTAATTATTACTTGTTTAATTAATTTATTATTTTCACAAAATACAATAAAAATCAGAAAAAGGAAAACACAATAAATATTTTTGTTTTAATATTTTCCATAATTAAATTTGCATGTAATTAAATTTAGTTTTAAATTAGGTTAATTTTAATTCTTTTAATAAAAATCTAAAAAATGTAGAACTAGGGTTTAATTAATAATTTTTCATCCTTTTATTTTTCTTTCAAATAATTAAATATTTATTTTATTTATTTTATAATTAAATTTGCATATAAAAATTAGGATTAATTTTAGGTTAAAAAAAAAAACTTCAATATTTTCTTAATAAATTAAAAATAATTAGGATTAGGGTTTGCATCTTATTTTAATTAATTCTCCTTCTTGCTATTAAATCCTAAAATACTAAAAATACCAAAAAAATAATTCCTTTTCATTTTTATTAGTTAATGCCATGTAATTTTAATTTCGCAAAAAGGGTCCAACGCCCTCGTTCCGTTTAATTCTCATTAATTCGCGTATTTATTTTATTTCATTATAATACTTATGTATTTCTCCCGAAGCCATGTAAATTACTTCTCGCACTTTGAATTCTTCATTTTATGTCAAATCGGGTCCTGGTTAATTTTGGCGATGTGGACCCGCGCCTTTTGTAATAGCTTAGAATTTACCTTTCCCGCAAATATTTTAACTGTTAATCAAAAGCATGAAAGAATGTATGGACAAAATAAAAACAAGCGTAGAACACCAATAACATGACAAGAAAAATGCAAATGAAAATGACACACAAATCGCACACACCACCCCTAGGGTACGCCTCACTGTTGCCTTGCCTTTCGAAAGGTGATCGTCGAGTAGAGGATGTCTTAGTAAGTCCTCATGATCCGGGAACCTGGCATGAGGGTAGCTTCTGAGGTGTCTTCCCATTGCTCTGGTGATCACCATGTCCCGAACCTCGAATTGACCCGAACACCTCCAACGGTGGTGCTACCTACCTCTCAATGGTGGGATGGCACTACTTTAAAGGACATTTACACAGACGAATTCCTTAGGGTAGGTAGGTTCTCGTAGATACTTGCTCTAATTTCAAAACCAATCAAAAAATACTTTTCACACCAACACATTTTCAAAAAGCTTTCGAAAGCAACTTTTCAAACACTCTTGAGGACAGATACAAGAGTCGAACTGGAATTTCCAAAGAAACTTTTTTAAAACCCACAGTTGAAAAGCAAACAAACCATTTTTGAAAACACAAATGAGCAAGTATCTAAGAGCCCATGGATAACCATGGATAGAAAGGGTGCTAACACCTTACCTTTCTATAACCTACCTCCCGAACCGAGAGCAATCTCTATAAGGAATTTTTCTGTGCTTTTGTCCTTTCCATTGGGAGAAAATAAAAGACGGTGGCGACTCTTGCTTCCGCGACATTTTCGCGAACCAACGTTAAATAGTCAGTTCCAGATCCACCGATCACAGAACTGGCGACTCTGCTGGGGACAAACTATAAAGTGAGGTGTACCTTAAGGCTAGTTCATAACTGTGTTTTCAACTGCTTTCCTTGTGTGCTTTATTATTGTGGGTTGCATGGGAGTTACATAGATCCTAACCCGGATCTGGGGATACCCTGTTTAGGTAGCATAAGCTGTGAGGGACCTGTCCGGCGTAGACCGACACGGGTGAAACAGTGGCTACGTTGGTGTGGCACCTTGGTCTGTACCGATATCCCTTGTGTTGCAACGAGGAGAATATGGGTCTTCTGAGGAGTCATTAAGCACCAACAACCTTAGAACCTTAAATGACACAACTTGGCCATTAGAACAGTAGCAATATGCTACGCCCATTGAGGCTAAACTCTCGTGATGGTTCTGGACGCAAGAAAAGATTGTGATGCTGGAGTTATGACCGATTGAGGGTAGTCAATGATATTGGGATCCTCTAAGAACCCGGTTACTTTGATAGGACAGGTTGAGCCCACCAACTGAAAGAGGGTAACACCTAGACCCCATGCTGGCCTAAACTCTAAGGGCTTCTCTTGTGTGACTTGTGTGCCTTCGTACTTGACTACTTGCATGCTTGTTATCTGACACATGAACTACTTGTAGGTTCTGTTCATAGTCCTTAATTGGGACTCATAACAGAGTGTACTACGTTTCTTACAGGTTTTGTTTATAGTCCTTGATTGGGACTCATAACAGGGTTTACTGAGTTTTCTTGCAGGTTTTGTTTATAGTCCTTAATAAGGGCTCATAATAGGGTTTATTCATATTACCCCATGCATCATGACATCATACCATTGCATACATCCTAACCCATTTCAAGGATCTCAAGGGCTTGTGATGCAGGTCATGATGAATCAAACATCTAGCAAGGGGCAAAGAGGATTTATTTTCCTCTAGCCAAAGTTGTCAGAGGCTATGACCCACTTGATATGGTGAGCTTTGACTCTTAAAGAAAGTTCCCCTAGCTAAGGTTGCCTGGAAATCAAAACAAGGTTGATAACTCGAGTCAGGGGCTATGACCCACTGGATATGGTGAGCCTTTGACCCTTGGAAGAAAGACTCTCAACAAATATGAAGTTCTTTCAATCAAACTGCCGGATCCAAGTGCTGACCAATTTTCTTGTTTACCCCGCGAGGTCCTTGAAAACATTGCATGCATACATACATATCATTGCATTACATGTATCCCTTTTGCAGGTCACTTACCCTTCTCGCTGTTTATTTCAGCAATGGCTTCCCAACAAGATAACCAGGACCTTCTCGCTCGAGAGGCTCAGTTCAAGGAGATCTTTCTAAGCCTATCCAATGGGCAGGAAGAGTTGAGGACACTCCTCACGGGGAATCTGATCAGAAAGAGTCCTGAAGATGACAAGGACGAACAACTGAAACGTCTACAAGCTGAGGTAGACACATTGAAAACCCAGATGCTGGGGCAAAGGGCCCTCATTCAAGGTTTAGCTCGGGAGCAGGAAGAGTTGAGGACCATGATCAGTCAACTCTACCAAGACAGATCCAACATGAAGCAACCAGCCCAAGTCAGGGACCAAGTCATTAATCAGCCTCCAAGAAGTCAAAGGTTCGGTTTAATGAATGGGCCTCTCCGAGCTGCTACTACTTCACAGGTCCAACAACGACCTCGCCATGAACAACGGGCTGATCAGAGCAAGCCGGACAAGCCTAAAAGGCAGTTCACCAAGCTCAATGTGTCACCGTCTCAAGCTTTACAACAATTGTTGAGGTTAAATCTGGTGACGTTAAGGGACCCTCCTAGGCGTCTCAATACAACCTCCCTAAAGTACAATCCTGAGGAAAGATGTGCATACCATTCTAACAGTCCAGGACATGACACCGACGACTACTGGGCTTTGAAGAATAAGATTCAAGATCTGATTAATGAAAGAGCTGTGGATTTCGCCCAGATGGGCCAGGCTGAATGCTCCTGCCATCCCTACAAGATGCACCAGTCGAAGTAATAAGCCCTGAGATTGGAAGACTTGTGTTTATTAAAATTTTCAAGTTGCAACTTTCTTTTAACTGTTCAAACATTTATTCATGATTAAACGTTGTTAGTTCATTAATGCATCGCTTATGTCTATTTTGAAACAATATATTCATATTCACTAAATGCAAATTATTTTCATATTTTTTCTGATGTCAACTCTTGATCTAAAATTCTAAGCCTCTTGAGGGAGGATGACGAAAACGATACCACGACATCTACAGTATGCTTTTGAACAGACCCCGCTGATGAGGTACATGCATTGTTTCAATTCCTAAACACTGGAGTTATAAGGAAAATAATCCCTCGTTAACCCCTCTGAGCCAAAGAAGTAGGAGTTTTTCTTTTCGAAATTTAAAACCCTTAATCATAACCTGGGGCAGGGTAGTCTCTCAGTTGATCCAAGTGCATAACGAATGGCACCAAAGAGATCCTTACGAAAAAAGAAAGACAGTGATGGTTCAGAACAATCAAAAGGACAGGCAATCATTATCAAAAAAAAAATCATAAACGAAAAGCCCAAGAAGTCAAAACCTATAAAAAGGGACTTATGAAACTGGGGAATCCCGCTGACTGTAATTCCAAAAAGGAAACAGTTCAGGCAAAAAAATAGGGATAACAAAATCAAAAAGAAAGAGGTCCTACAAACCCTCAACAAAAAAGGAAATGACTGCCTAATCAAAATATACTGTCAATATCCGAACCATCACCGGAAAATCAGAGCAAAGACTCAAACAAGGTCTAACGTATGATCAACTGAGTTTAGGTTTGGAGAACATCACGAAGAGCGGGTGGGTACAAATAAAATTTGAGCCTTTATCCTTTGTTTCTTAAACCGTGAACCAGGCCACGTTATAACCCTCAAAAGTCCTAGCTGAAGCATGGGTTAGTTCGAAAGCATATTGTTACGAAAGGTATCCTGACTCCTTAAGGTTCACCATAAAGAAGGAGTTGACATCACGTTTTACAAACATTCATTTGTTTTATGAAAAAGAATGCATTTTCAAAATCTTCAAGACAGACATAAGCTTTGCATTTTTAACATAACTTTGTTTGCATATGACCTTTTGTTTGAACAGCAGGAAAATTCGCACGACGAATGCCTAATGAACAGAAGCACTTCCAATCAAGGGGCATGACATGATCATGGTCCATTATCTGGGGCAATCCAATCAAGATTCGGAGAATCTCTCAAAGGCCAAATAGCCTGGGACAAATCTCCGCCTAAGTCACTGGGGCATTCCAACAACGAATCTTGCCTGATTAAACATCTTCTGGTGGCATGACAAAACACTTCTAACAGGGGCAACTCCCTACATTCTGAGAATATGGACATAGCCGAAAAATACTACGCAAAATCAAAGACCCGCTAGGTTGACACACCTAGGCAAAAATAAGGGCTTCCCGGCGAACCAAAAGGGTTCGGGCAAAATGAAGGGATGAAATGAAAAATCTGTACACCCGGCAAGTCGAAAACCTGAAAAGGCGGCTTGGGAAAAAATGGGTATCCCGGTGGACCGAAAACCCGAAAGGGCGGTCCAGGCAAAAGTTAGGGATCAAAGCGTACGACTATGTCCTATCATCTTGTCACCTGTCTACCAGAAGAAGGTTTGTCCATCAACAACTATCAGCACCTCATAAGTCTTCCTCTCCCACTGAAACAGGGGCAATAAAGAGTTGTCTGAACAATCTAATTGTTCTGTCCACCAAGGTATCAAGGTGAGTTCAGCTAAAGAACATAACTAAATATCTTAATTCCCCAGAGAGTAAGTCAGCAGTCAGTACATTCTTCTCCAAGCAGAGTTATCAAATCTCAAGGAAATTGAGTATCCTCCAGTAGATCTCAATACTTCCCCAGCAGCACATATATATTCATAACAAGCATCCCCGGCAGTCTCAACCTAAAGATTGTTCCCTGGCAATTTATCAAACAGTCAAAAGGATCATTTCCCCAGCATATCAAAACTCCCCCAGAAGAGTCCAATCTAGTTCCCCAGGAAGGTTGGAATTTATCTCCCCAAACAGTAAGCTTATCCCCAGTAAATTCTGGAAGCTTATCCTCGCAGAGTACGAACGCGTCGTCCGGCTTTAGTCAAAGATTTATTTCCTTAACAGGATATAACTGGGTTATCCTCAGCCAAAAGCCACAGAAAGATCGTCCTCGACGAAGTCTTCTTACCCCAGCGAAGTCCATCAACACTTCCAACAACAAGGGTATCCCCAGCAAATTATTATCAACACTCAGCAAGGCATCCCTCTTCCCACATAGTATTGCTTCCCAGCATGGTCGCTAGAGTATTGTTCTCCCCGCAGAACCTTCCATTTGCCAAGTTTATTCCTCAACGGAGTCATCTTCTCCTACAGGTATTCTTGCAACTATCATCCCCGGCAAAAGCTTATTCCCCAACATCAGCCCAGGATATGACTTCCCGGCACCCGTCAAGGATTTACTTTCCTAGACGAAAACATACATTCCTAAACATCACATACATCATTATAGCATGCATAGACGCATCATATCATACAAATCTCATTCATGTTAAGAACATCATTGCTTGATCCATATCATCCATTGCATATGACTGACCTTTACCTTTCAGGAAAGATTCAGCTAAATTCTCAGTCATATTTTAAGACCTAGACCGGTTCAGTTAATCGACTCCAAAGATTTCTTATCCAGTCCCAGGCCTTCTCTAGTCCAGCCAAATCGACTCCCAACAGATTTTTCTGATAAAGACTCAGTAGAAGTTATCCCAGGTTATATTTTCCTATTGGTTCTCTCTCCGACGGTGCATGAGATTTCCATTTTAGGTTTTCCTTTGAGATTATAATGTCCTATTGGTTCTCTCTCCGACGGTGCATGAGATTTCCATTTTAGGTTTTTCTTTGAGATTATAATGTCCTATTGGTTCTCTCTCCGACGGTGCATGAGATTTCCATTTTAGGTTTTTCTTTGAGATTATAATCTTCCTATGGTTCCCTCTCCGATGGTGAGTGAGGTGATAATTCCTTTTCAGATGGTTCCCTCTCTGACGGTGAGTGAGGTGATAATTCCTTTTCAGATGGTTCCCTCTCCGACGGTGAGTGAGGTGATAATTCATTTTCCTATGGTTCCCTCTCCGACGGTGAGTGAGGTGATAATTCCTTTTCAGATGGTTCCCTCTCCGACGGTGAGTGAGGTGATAATTCCTTTTCAGATGGTTCCCTCTCCGACGGTGAGTGAGGTGATAATTCCTTTTCCTATGGTTCCCTCTCCGACGGTGAGTGAGGTGATAATTCCTTTTCAGATGGTTCCCTCTCCGACGGTGAGTGAGGTGATAATTCCTTTTCAGATGGTTCCCTCTCCGACGGTGAGTGAGGTGATAATTCCTTTTCCTATGGTTCCCTCTCCGACGGTGAGTGAGGTGATAATTCCTTTTCAGATGGTTCCCTCTCCGACGGTGAGTGAGGTGATAATTCCTTTTCAGATGGTTCCCTCTCCGACGGTGAGTGAGGTGATAATTCCTTTTCAGATGGTTCCCTCTCCGACGGTGAGTGAGGTGATAATTCCTTTTCAGATGGTTCCCTCTCCGACGGTGAGTGAGGTGATAATTCCTTTCAGATTATAATTTCCTATGGTTCCCTCTCCGACGGTGAGTGAGGTGATAATTCCCTTTCAGATTATAATTGCCTATTGGTTCTCTTCCCGATACTGCGAAGATGGTAATTCCCACCAAGATTTTCTCAACGAGCGTTGTTGAAGTTAAAGTCACCCAAGGTTCTCTTACCATTCATGCTAAGGTAGCAACCATCCCTGGTTCATTCATCACCATTTGAAGCTCCAGATCCGGCTCCCGTAACCAGTCAGGACATATTTATGCCAAGCATATGAAATCAACTCCTGCAACGTGTCAGGTAATCATTTTCTATTTTGCAGGTATACAGGTTCTCGCTAAGGAATCTCTTACGCGATCAACATCCAGATGGCATCTATAAACTCATCATCCTATTCATCAACCTCTAAATGGCATCTATAAGCCCATTCCCACCACACTGCTACTATGTGAGCGCAAATTTCTGGGCACTCTAGTGTCCAATCATCTTCTACCTTCGGATTACGAAAGGCACGTCAGCCAATCTGCATCCTCAGGTCTAAGAAGATTGAACAGGGGCAACTGTTGTACCCCAAAATTTGCCCTCCCATATTCTTCAAGAAAATGCCAAGTCATGCTTCAAAATTCCCCAAGGGTTGCACAGTGCAAGAGCCTCCTAAGCAGTCAAAATTAGGGTTTGTGTTCTGATCAAGAAAATGAAGTTTTCAAAGGCCCAATCAAGTCTCACATGCCTACAAATATGGTCAAGCATCCTCATACCAAGTTTCAAGACTTTCAGCACAAAATTGCACAGTCAAAACCCTAATTGCACTACAGTCAACTGTAGGGGCAAAATGGTCATTTGACAGTCAAAAGTTCAAATTTTTGGTCAACATATCATTTTGAAGCCACAAACATCATTTGATCAATGCTTGATCATGATTCTCAAAATTTGGCTCAAAAATCATCAAAATGCAAAAGTTTCCTTATTTGGACAGTTGAAAAAGTCAACTGAAATTGACCAGGGCATAACTTTCACATGGATTATCAGAAAAATTCCATCCAAAGCTCATTTTGAAGAGATAGACATTTCCTACAACTCATCTTCATACTTCAAGTCCAAGAAATGCTCTCACAAAAAGTTATCAATTTCAACATTATAGGTCATTTTCAAAAGTCAACAAAAAGGGACTTTAAGTCAAAGGACATAACTTGATATTGGTAAATCAAAATGACATGGGACCAAAGACATTGGTTAGAGGACTCAAAGACCTTTCCAAAATGTCCAAGAACATGAGAAAAGCTTAAAAATTGAGCAAGTTATGCCTTGTGGAAATTGAGAAATTTTTGGATATTTTGAAAAGTCAACATTGGTTCAAATGACCTAAATTTGCTAATGGGCCCGTTTTTCTTCCACAATTCATTGTCCCAAGCATGTGCACGACCACTTGGCCCAAAGGGAAGTTTTTATTCATTTTTTATTTATTTATTTGAATTTTTATTTATAATAATTCATTTAAATCAAATTAAATATATGAAAAATGTCTAACCTAATTTTTTCAATCTTTTTGTGCACATTATATCATCAATAATTCGTGCATATCCCAACATGGAAAGATTTGGATTGATTGGTATGATTGAGAACAAGAAACACATGGAAAAGATTGAAAAAAGATATTGAAAATCAAATTTTCAAAATCAATGAATGCAATGGATTTGTTCTATTTTTCTTGACCTAATGGACTCACTACATAAGCTAGAATGCAACCCTAATGATCATACACACGCAGCTGCCCAAAAACCAGAAAATCAAACTTGGAATTTTGTCTAAAAAACTCAAAACTGCAAACTCACTTCCAGGGCGATTCAAGGCATAATACCTATCCCATTAGCTTCCTTGAGCAATATAGGACGTATTCCAATCAAAAACATCAATCCAAACGCTGTGAAACGGTATCCAGAAGTCACACGTTTTCCATTTTTTTTCATTATCGTGTTTTAACATTTACGCACATTCATGGCATTTTGATTATATATTCATGATCAGTGAAGTGTTTGCAAGCTAACCATATGCCTTAATTTGATTATCATGCGCTATAGGCAAATATACCATGTTCGTTTTTTAGGGTTGCAGGAGTTATAATTTGGGGCTTTCCACCCAAAGAAAAATTAGCCTTCAAGACCCATCCCATTAGATTCAGCAGGTTTGGACGATTAGGAATCCATCATCGCGCTCAATTTATGAGCGACCTAGGCTTATTCGCTATTTTCTGGAAAGTGGCCTAAAGGAACATTCAGAAAACCGTGGCCTATCTGTTTGTATTTCATGAACGAAGAAGAAGATGACCTCGTGGCGAGAGGTGATAGGGCCGTTTGAATTTCGCGCGCAGTATCCACTAACTCTTTTGTTTTCTCTTATATTATTTGTTCGTTATTAATATATCAAACGCGTAAACTGGCACGGTTGGTGAGCATAAGGATTGGCAAGGTATGTGACCTGGGTTCGAGCCCCAGGTCTTCAATATTCTCAATATTATTTTTCCATTGATCTTCACATGCAGCGCCAACGTTCAAGTCCACCATGCACTCCCAAATCCAGCATGCCACGCGTACGTTTGGAGCAATCCAAGGGTGCAGATTGGAGGAATACCATGAGGATGAGTCAACGCACATGCACGTGTCTGGCCAAAGTCAAGCAGGCCAAGGTTATTGGGCCAGAATTTCCATAATTTCACCTCCTATTTGGGGACTACAACCCCCCTAGGTTTGCATAATTTTTGCTTTCTTTATTTTTTTAATTTTATTTTTATTTTAATTATTACTTGTTTAATTAATTTATTATTTTCACAAAATACAATAAAAATCAGAAAAAGGAAAACACAATAAATATTTTTGTTTTAATATTTTCCATAATTAAATTTGCATGTAATTAAATTTAGTTTTAAATTAGGTTAATTTTAATTCTTTTAATAAAAATCTAAAAAATGTAGAACTAGGGTTTAATTAATAATTTTTCATCCTTTTATTTTTCTTTCAAATAATTAAATATTTATTTTATTTATTTTATAATTAAATTTGCATATAAAAATTAGGATTAATTTTAGGTTAAAAAAAAAACTTCAATATTTTCTTAATAAATTAAAAATAATTAGGATTAGGGTTTGCATCTTATTTTAATTAATTCTCCTTCTTGCTATTAAATCCTAAAATACTAAAAATACCAAAAAAGTAATTCCTTTTCATTTTTATTAGTTAATGCCATGTAATTTTAATTTCGCAAAAAGGGTCCAACGCCCTCGTTCCGTTTAATTCTCATTAATTCGCGTATTTATTTTATTTCATTATAATACTTATGTATCTCTCCCGAAGCCATGTAAATTACTTCTCGCACTTTGAATTCTTCATTTTATGTCAAATCGGGTCCTGGTTAATTTTGGCGATGTGGACCCGCGCCTTTTGTAATAGCTTAGAATTTACCTTTCCCGCAAATATTTTAACTGTTAATCAAAAGCATGAAAGAATGTATGGACAAAATAAAAACAAGCGTAGAACACCAATAACATGACAAGAAAAATGCAAATGAAAATGACACACAAATCGCACACACCACCCCTAGGGTACGCCTCACTGTTGCCTTGCCTTTCGAAAGGTGATCGTCGAGTAGAGGATGTCTTAGTAAGTCCTCATGATCCGGGAACCTGGCATGAGGGTAGCTTCTGAGGTGTCTTCCCATTGCTCTGGTGATCACCATGTCCCGAACCTCGAATTGACCCGAACACCTCCAACGGTGGTGCTACCTACCTCTCAATGGTGGGATGGCACTACTTTAAAGGACATTTACACAGACGAATTCCTTAGGGTAGGTAGGTTCTCGTAGATACTTGCTCTAATTTCAAAACCAATCAAAAAATACTTTTCACACCAACACATTTTCAAAAAGCTTTCGAAAGCAACTTTTCAAACACTCTTGAGGACAGATACAAGAGTCGAACTGGAATTTCCAAAGAAACTTTTTTAAAACCCACAGTTGAAAAGCAAACAAACCATTTTTGAAAACACAAATGAGCAAGTATCTAAGAGCCCATGGATAACCATGGATAGAAAGGGTGCTAACACCTTCCCTTTCTATAACCTACCTCCCGAACCGAGAGCAATCTCTATAAGGAATTTTTCTGTGCTTTTGTCCTTTCCATTGGGAGAAAATAAAAGACGGTGGCGACTCTTGCTTCCGCGAAATTTTCGCGAACCAGCGTTAAACAGTCAGTTCCAGATCCACCGATCACACCAAGCCGCTTTCGAAAGGATCAAAGAGTATCTCCAAGAGCCACCTATTCTGATGCCACCAGTTGAAGGGAGACCTTTGATCTTATACTTGACAGTACTCGATAACTCAATAGGGTGTGTGTTGGGTCAACATGACGAGTCTGGCCGAAAATAGCATGCTATTTATTACCTTAGCAAAAAGTTTACCGACTGTGAGACCCGATACTCACTGCTCGAGAAAACTTGTTGTGCTTTGGCATGGGCTGCTCGCCGGCTGAGACAGTATATGCTGACTCACACTACCTTGTTGATATCAAAGATGGATCCAATCAAGTATATCTTCGAAAAGCCTGCATTGTCCGGAAGAATAGCAAGATGGCAGATGATCTTGACTGAGTATGACATCCAATATACGACCCAAAAGGCAATTAAGGGAAGTGTGTTGGCAGACCATTTGGCACATCAGGCAGTGGATGATTACCAGTCTATAAACTTTGAATTTCCGGATGAGAATATCATGCTAGTAACTGACTGTGAGACACCTGGACCGGATGAAGGACCTGAGAAAGGATCCCAATGGTCTATGTACTTTGATGGAGCTTCGAATGCTTTGGGTAACGGCATTGGCGCTGTGATCATATCTCCTAAAGGCTCTCATACTCCGTTCACCGCCCGACTATGTTTCAACTGCACCAACAACATGGCGGAGTACGAGGCGTGCATTATGGGTCTTTGAGCAACAATTGACCTAAGGATTAAGTTTCTGAGTGTCTTCGGAGATTCCGCTCTCGTGATCAGTCAGATCAAAGGCAAGTGGGATACGAAACACCCAAATCTTATTCCTTACAAGGAGTATGTATTGACGTTGCTTCCACATTTTGAGGAGATAACCTTTGAACACTTCCCAAGAGAGGAGAACCAGTTGGCGGACGCGCTGGCTACGATGTCTTCTATGTTCAAGGTCAATTGGGACAACGAGGCTCCCCGGATCATCATTGAAAAACTAGACGAACCAGCACATTATTGTGACGTTGAGACTGAAGAGGTAACAGAAAATCCCTGGTTTCATGAGGTGAAAAGGTATCTCTAGGCTCAAGAATACCCCGAGGGTGCATCTGTTAATGACAAAAAAATTCTGAGGAGGTTCGCAACAAAGTTCTTCATCAGCAATGGCATCATTTACAAGCGTAACCATGATTCAACCTTACTACGATGTGTGGATAAGAATGAAGCAGAAAGGATCATGGCGGAGTTACATGAAGGTACTTTTGGAACTCATTCCAGTGGACACACCATGGCAAAGAAAATCCTTCGGGCAGGATATTATTGGTCCACAATGGAAGCCGATTGTTATCAGCATTCTCGGACATGTCACAAGTGCCAAGTCTATGCTGATAAGGTGCACATACCTCCAGTTCCTCTAAATGTCTTGACGGCACCTTGGCCTTTTGCAATGTGGGGCATTGATATGATTGACGAGATCAGACCTGCGGCATCTAACGGGCATCATTTTATCCTGGTAGCAATTGATTACTTTATGAAGTGGGTTGAAGCAGCTTCCTTTGCTACTATAACCAAGAACGTCGTGGCACGGTTCATTCGGCATAATCTGATCTGTTGATACGGAGTACCAGAGAGGATCATTACGGACAATGGTACCAATCTCAACAACAAGATGATCACCAAAATCTGCAAGCAATTCAAGATTCAGCATCACAACTCTTCTCCCTACTGGCCGAAGATGAATGGGGTTGTAGAAGCGGCTAATAAGAACATTAAGAAGATTGTGCAGAAGATGAAAGTGACATACAAAGACTGGAACGAGTTGTTACCATTTTCTCTTCATGGGTATCGTACCTCAGCTCGGACGTCAACAGGGGAAACACCCTATTCCTTGGTATATGGTATGGAGGCAGTTTTGCCCATTGAAGTTCAGATACCCTCTCTCTGGATTATGAAGGATGCAGGTTTGAGCGAAGATGACTGGATTCAGACTCGGCTTGATCAGCTGAACCTAATCGATGAAAAGAAACTTACTGCTATTTGTCATGGTCAGACGTACCAAAAACGGATGATCAAGGCATTTAACAAGAAAGTTAGACGACAAGAGTATCAAGTTGGGGATCTGGTAATCAAGCGCATTATCTTACCTCAAGGTGATCCCAGGGGCAAATGGACCCCTACTTACGAAGGGCCATTTGTGGTTAAGAACATTTCTCAGGAGGAGCTATGATTCTAACCACCATGGTTGGTGACGACCTTCCTCACCCCGTCAATGCAGACATAGTGAAAAAATACTACGCATAATCAAAGACCCACTAGGTTGACTGGCCTAGGCAAAAATAAGGGCTTCCCGGCAAACCAAAAAGGGTTCGGGAAAAAATAAGGGATGAAAATGAAAAAATATGTACACCCGGCGAGTCGAAAACCTGAAAAGGCAGCTTGGGCAAAAAAGGGTATCCCGGTGGACTGAAAAACCGAAAGGGCGGTCCAGGCAAAAATTAGGGATCAAAGCATAACACTATGTCTCATTGGATTACCTTGCATCCAGACTTCTGTATCGACTATCAAGCTCGGACGGCACTAATCAATCTGATCTACCTTCAACCAGTAGCAAAGTGATGAGATGCTCGAAGACATAAAGGCAATAGTAGAGTTGGAACCCAGTGGGGTTATTCACATAGCTGTTTTGTTTAGTTTTTCACAAATTGTGTAAATTCTATTATTTCTGCGGCGTTCTCTTACTAGGACGTTAGCCTCTTGTACAAAAACGCCTATTTACAGGCCAAACTTCAAATCAATACAAATTCATTTTCAAAGAAATTTCAAACTGTTTTTCCTTTATCTGTTTTATCTTGTAAAGAACGTCCAATGTTCATTTTTGATATATGCATTTGACATTAATTGCTGCTCATAAATATTTACATGTGAAACGAAAGACGATTACGGGTAATACCATAAACAGGGGCAATAAGAATTGTCCGAGCTGTATAGTTGCTCTGTCCACCAGGTACAATGGTGGATCCAACTAAAGAATATGGCTAAGATA
Organism: Vicia faba; assembly: GCA_948472305.1. Classification (NCBI taxonomy): domain Eukaryota; kingdom Viridiplantae; phylum Streptophyta; class Magnoliopsida; order Fabales; family Fabaceae; genus Vicia; species Vicia faba. Next base: position 712,849,670 of record OX451739.1, read on the forward strand.
CCTTCACTCCCCGCAGAGTAAAGCAGTAATGATAGCTCCCCCAACTGGTACTTGCAACTATGAACAAATCAGCAATGCTCTCCCCAAGCAGAGTTGATCTACCATCAGCACTAAAAAAGGCTCGATATCCCCGGCAGTCTTAATATTCCCCAGCGGAGTATAAGAATATTCCCCAACGGAGTATAAGAATATTCCCCAGCAAAGTATAAGAATGTTCCCCGGCAGAATACAAGATACCCCCAGTGGAGTTAAAATTTTCCCAGCACAGTCTGAAAAAGCTTCCCCAACGGAGTTGACGCATCATCCCCAGTAGACTCTGGAAGTTTATCCCCAGCGGAGTACAAAAAATAAATCTCCCCAGCCGAGTTCAAAGGATCATTCCCAGCAGAATTCAGAGGGTTATCCCCACAAAAGTCTAACAGGGATATCCCCAGCAAGTCACAACTGAAATATCATCCCCCAGCGAAGTTCTTCCCTTTCACAAATAGGAACTCAATCCTCAACATATTCAATATCACCAGCAACGGTAATCCATCCCCAGCGGAGTTTATCAGTGGAATTCTCAGCAGAGTATCTCTTCCCCATAGAGTAATCTCTTCATCAGTATATTCCCCAACAGATTCATCCTCTTCTGCAGGTTTATTCTTGCAATCATCTTCGTTCGTCATCCCTAGCGGAAACGAAGAATTCAACTCTACTCTCTAGAAAGCTATCAGGGATTTATTTTCCCCAACTAAAACATTACATTTCCATACATCATGATACATGCATATACGCATCATACCATACAATCTCATTTATGTTGAGAACATCATTGCTTGATCCATATCATGCATTGCATATGACTGACCTTTACCTTTCAGGAAAGATCCAGTTAAGTTCTCAGCTATATCAAAGACCTCCTCTGGTTCAGTCAGATTGCCGATAAGATTACCCTGATTCGTATTCCAGTTGAAGTTATTCCAAAACTCTTGTCTGGTCCAGTTAAATCGATTCCTAAAGATTTTTCTGATGCCTATCCAGTTAAAGTTAATCCAAGACCTCCTCTGGTTCAGTCAGATCGCCGATAAGATCTCCCCGATTCGTATTCCAGTTAAAGTTATTCCAAGACCTTGTCTGGTCCAGTTAAATTGATTCCTAAAGATTTTTCTGATGTCGATCCAGTCAAAGTTAATCCAAGACCTTCTCTGGTTCAGTCAGATCGACCCTAAGATCTCCCTGATTCGTATTCCAGTTGAAGATATTCCAAGACTTTTTGTCTGGTCCAGTTAAATCGATTCCTAAAGATTTTTCTGATGCCGATCCAGTCAAAGTTATTCCAAGACCTTGTCTGGTCCAGTTAAATCGATTCCTAAAGATTTTTCTGATGTCGATCCAGTCAAAGTTAATCCAAGACCTCCTCTGGTTCAATTAGATCGCCGATAAGATCTCCCTGATTCGTATTCCAGTTGAAGTTATTCCAAGACCTTGTCTGGTCCAGTTAAATCGATTCCTAAAGATTTTTCTGATTCCGATCCAGTCAAAGTTAATCCAAGACCTTGTCTGGTCCAGTTAAATCGATTCCTAAAGATTTTTCTGATGCCGATCCAGCCAAAGTTATTCCAAGACCTTGTCTGGTCCAGTTAAATCGATTCCTAAAGATTTTTCTGATGCCGATCCAGTCAAAGTTAATCCAAGACCTCCTCTGGTTCAGTCAGATCACCGATAAGATCTCCCTGATTCGTATTCTAGTTGAAGTTATTCCAAGACCTTGTCTGGTCCAGATAAATCGATTCCTAAAGATTTTTCTGATGCCGATCCAGTCAAAGTTAATCCAAGACCTCCTCTGGTTCAGTCAGATCGCCGATCTCCCTGATTCGTTTTCCAGTCGAAGTTCAGATCACCTGTCAACAGTCTCCAAATGGCATCTGTAAGCCCATTCCCGACATCACCATTCTGATACCACTTTATGCGAGTGCAAATTTCTGGGCACTCTAGTGTTCAATCATCTTCCACCTTCGGATCACGAAAGGCCCGAAAGCCAATCTATATCCTCAGGCTTAAGAAGATTGAACAGGGGAAATTGTTGTACCCCAAAATTTTCCCTCTCATATTTCCCAAGACATTGCAAGAATAGTCTCCAAGTTGCTCAAGATTGCTCAAGAGTTGGACAGTCAAGCTATCTCCTAAGGCTGTCAACCTCAAATTAGGGTTTTGTGTTGAATCAAGGTCCTTACATCCAAATGACCTCAAGTGCTCCCCAATGTCCTAATATGTTCTCAAGGTCATCCATGTCAAATTTCAATCCTTGCAGAGGAAGTTTGGTCAGTCAATTGCTCAAGAAGTCCAAAAATCGACTGTGCAAGGGCAAAAGTCAACTGTGACCCAAATACAGTCAAACCTCAAGATGTTTTTGTCAACATTCTCATTTTGAAGGATATTTCATCATTTTATCAAGTTTTTATCATAATTCATCAAGGATTGCTCAAAATTCATCAAGATTCAAAAGTTGCTAAATTAGGGTTTTGTAGGAAAAGTCAACTCAACTTTGACCAAGCATAACTTTCTCATACTTTATGATAAATGACCCATCCAAAGCTCATTTTGAAGAGGATGCAATTTCCTACAATCCATATTCATAACCCAAGATCAAAAAATGCACTCACAAGAAGTTACAAATTTGGACATTATAGGTCATTTTTGAAAGTCAACAAAAACACCTTTTTTGCCAAAGCTTATAACTTGATAATGGAATATCAAAATTAGATGAGACAAAACGGGTTGGTTATAGGACATCTCAAGCTTTCTAAAAAGTCCAAGAACACCTCCAAAAGTTCAAAATTGAAGAAGTTATGCATTGTTGAAGTTGGGCATTTTTGCAAAATTGCCAAAAGTCAACTATCCCCAAAACTTTAAATTTTGTCAAATGGGCCCATTCTTTTCCACTTGATTTGATCTTGTCACACTCCACACGTGTCCTAGCTTCAGCCTTGTGTCCATTTATTAATTTTTCTATTTTATTTGATTTTTTATTGAATTAATTCATTTTAAATCAATTTAAATCAAATAAAATCCAAATATTGATTACTTCGGATCTTTTTGGTTGTTATAGGTCTTAATTAACATCATGATCAGCATCAAATTCGTATCTCACCATATCATGAACAAAAAGATGGATTTTTGGCAAAATTGGAAGGTTTTCAATGGAGGATCAAATCAAATCTCCAAGCCATAATGCACAAGGATTCAGTCCAAAATTGTTGACCTAATGCACTCCTTATTACATATACAATGCAAAGGCACGATTTTTAGAGGTTGGAGGCTGCAGCATCACAAGAACCAAACTTGAGAAAACTTGAAAAAAGCTTGAAACTGAAATCGGGCATAGAGGTGTTTTCAAGGCAAAATCTCATCACTAATCCATTGCTGGGTGTCCACTGAATCTCCTGCAACCCCTAGAAAGCTCTCTCGCCCTCTCCAACGCATTGTAAGTGATACACGACCTCCCTCTGAACTTGCTTTTGTATTTCAAAATTTACGCATCATTACAAGAAACTAATGGCATATTTGCAATCACCAAACAATTTACATGCTTTCCATATTATTTGATTGTATTTATCTATTCTATAATCCAAAACGCCATTGAAGGGTTCTTTAGGGTTTTTTTAGGGCTTTCCATTACAGGAACAATTGGCTTGTGAGAAGGGTACCATCTTGTTCAGGGGAACAAGACAAGTTCATCCATGGTATCACCTTTCATTTATTTGGCCTGAGAAGGATTTTTGAATCAACCTACGCCTTTTGCTGCAGATTTAAATCCGCAGGTAATCTCTGTATAAATCTGAGGACAGGGAAGACAACATGTCCCCATCCGGTTGCTCCATTCAAAATTCCGCACTTTATTTTTTTAATTCTGGCATATTGTTTGTTTTTCCAATATTATATTTATTGTTCATTCCACTAACAAATAAAACGCGCTGGCTGAGTGGTAGAGATGTTGGCCAATGACTCACAGGACCTGGGTTCGAATCCCAGGTCCACCATATTACTTTGTATTATTTTTCAACAGGTTATTGGGTGTGAATTCAAACGCGTAGCATACCATGGTCCCTCATTCAGATGCTTGTCAGATGGCCCCAGGCCAGATATGGTGGTCCAGATGGAGCGTGCATCATACTCTCAAGTCAATGGGCGTGCATAGGATCCAGAAAAGTCAGCGCAGGCTTGCACTATTGGGCCTTGAAAATTGCCACTCTCACCTCCAAATTGGGCCTGAACCCCCCCCCCCCCTAAGTCATTCTATTTCCTTATTTTTATTTATTTCATTTATTTGTTTGATTTATTATTTTTTATTATTTAATCAACCAACCAAACTTTTTCTTAAATAAAATCAAAAAACCAAAAAATATTTTATTTATTAAAATTAAATTCAGCATGTTATTTTTGTTAATAAATATTAATTGAATTAATTTAGTTTAATTAGGAAATAACTTTAATATTTTTGCAATAATTAAAATTAATTTAGACGATTAAGTTTTCTTATTAACTTTGATCAAATTTATTTTTATTTCCTCAAAATATCAAAAAACTCCAAAAATATTTTTATTAATTAATTAGTCTATTAGTTTAATAATTAATTTAGACCTAATTTCTTTTTAATTCAAAAATAACAAAAAAAGATGCTTTCTTTCAAAAAGGGTCAAAACCCTAAAAAACTCGCATTCGATTTAATTTCCCGCACGCGTGCCATTTTATCATATTATTGTATCTGTTTCCTGGAATGTAATAGTTTAATAGGACTTTAATTATTTTATCGCTTTATTTATTTTCCGCATTTTAATTTCAAGGGTTATTTTTGGCGATGTAAATACCCGACGCCTTGTAATAGTTAGCTTTAATTTCCGCAATTTAATTTCCGCAACTTATAAACTATTAGATGTTTGATAATAGGGAATGCATGACAAGATCGAACGTTTAACCTAAAATCAACATAGATAACCCATGACATGTACAAAGACAAATTAACTGAAAACGACACACTCACACATGCGCACTCTTAGGGTACACCTCACTTGGTTGCCTTCGAACGTGGTCATTGAGTATAGGAAGTTTTAGAGGTCGTCCTCTTGTCCAAAGATCATAGTTTCCTCGAAACGGTTGCCTCGGAAAAATGATCTAAGACATTAGGGTTACCACTCAGGCGTCCTAACATTGCTTTAGTGACCACTCGTCCCTTAATTGAATCGACCCTTAAAACTCCAACGACGATGCTACCTACTCATCAATAGTGGGATAGCATTGTCTAAAGGACATTAGCGCAGATTGATTCCTTTTTTAAGTAGGTAGATGGTTCTTAAGTACTTTCTCCTTTCAAAATAAAACAAAACTTTTCGCACTTACACCTTTCAAACAAAAACTTCTTTCAAACCCACAAACACAAAGAAAAGCAATTTTTGAAAACACTTTGAGCAAGTACCTAAGAGCCCGTGGATAACCACGGATAGAAAGGGTGCTAACACCTTCCCTTTCTATAATCTACCCCCCGGACCCGAGAAACATCTCGAAAAAGGAATTTTTCTGTGCTTTTTTCCTTTCCTTGTTGGATAAAATAAAAGACGGTGGAGACTCTTGCTTACCGCGACATTTTGCACAAACAAACGCAAAACGCAAATCAGCATTCCAAAAACAGTCAGTTCTTTCCCACCGTATCACAGCTGGCATCAACTGAAACTGTTGTTGAAGATCCTCCAATGAAGATGGCTTCCTCAAGGATGCCAGGGCTGTTGTTGAGAAAGGTGGGTGTGCAAATTGGGGCCAACTCCCTGATTTTGCACATAAGACTAACAAGTTTGGTTTGGGTTTCATTGCAGAAGCTCAAAAGGCTGTTCGGAGTGCACGGATCGAAAGACCTCCCCTGTTTATCAGCAATTCGGGAGTGAATGCCATTGAAGACGATGTTGAAGAGTCTGAGTTTGACAATTGGATTTACCCGACTGTCGATGGTGGATTAAGCAATTGGACGGCAAAGGACTTCGTCCCAATTTCTTTTATTACCCAGTAATGAGACTTTTGTTTTGAAGTTATAACAGACAATGTTTTAAACTTTACGGCCCGGTGTCTTACCCGAGGCACCGTGGCTTTGTTTGTGAGGGTTTGGTATTTGTCATCTCCATATATCATTAATAAAAGCATTGGACGTTTCTTGCACTTCAAATTTTGTGCTCCTTGTCTTTCTTTTATTATACCTTACAAAACAGCTATTTTACACACACTCACATATACAGGTCTACATCCACTCTGGATCCTACTGATAACGACTCTGCTACTGCCAGTTATGACTTCGAAAGTCCGATCAACTTAGCCGAAGACGAAGGTGAAGATGATTGCGAAGTGCCTGGTGAACTTACTAGACTGTTACTTCAAGAAGAGAGGGTCATACAGCCGCATGAAGAGCCAGTGGAATCAGTGAATCTGGGTACAGAGGTAGACAAGAAAGAGGTCAAGATCGGTGCGAATCTGGAGCCTAGTGTTAAGCAACGGCTGGTTCAGATGCTGCGAGACTATGTTGAGATCTTTTCCTGGTCTTATGAAGATATGACTGGTTTGGATACCGATATTGTGGTTCACCTCCTGCCTACCAAGGAAGACTATCCTCCAGTAAAACAGAAGGTCCGCCGAATGCGCCCGGAGATGTCTGAGAAAATCAAGGCTGAAGTGATGAAACAGTTTGACGCCAGCTTTCTAGCAGTTACTTCTTACCCACAATGGGTTGCCAATGTGGTTCCAGTGTCGAAGAAGGATGGTAAGGTTCGAATGTGTGTTGACTATAGGGACCTGAACAAGGCAAGCCCCAAGGATGACTTCCCTCTACCTCATATCGATGTTCTGGTTGACAACACCGCACAACATAAAGTATTTTTCTTTATGGATGGTTTCTCCGATTATAATCATATTAAAATGGCTCCCGAAGACATGGAGAAGACAACCTTTGTTACTCAATGGGGTACCTTTTGCTACAAGGTCATGCCTTTTGGATTGAAGAACGCTGGGGCAACGTATCAGCGCGCCATGGTCGCTTTGTTCCATGATATGATCCATCAGGAGATTGAAGTATACGTCGACGACATGATTGCAAGGTCCCAGACTGAGGAATAACATCTTGACCATCTTCAGAAGCTATTCGATAGGTTGAAGTTGTACAAGCTGAGGTTAAATCCGAACAAGTGCACCTTCGGGGTGAGATCTGGTAAACTGCTGGGTTTCATCGTAAGTGATAAAGGTATTCAAGTGGATCCTGCAAAGGTGAAGGCTATACATGAAATTCCAGCTCCCTGAACAGAAAAGGAAGTCAGAGGCTTTCTGGGACGTCTGAACTATATTTCCTAATTCATCTCACACTTGACTGCTACTTGTGAGCCAATCTTCAAGCTACTGAAGAAAGATCAAGTGGTAAGATGGAATGATGAATGTCAGGCCGCTTTCGAAAGGATCAAAGAGTATCTCCAAGAGCCACCTATTCTGATGCCTCCAGTTAAATGGAGATCTTTGATCTTATACTTGACAATACTCGACAATTCAATGGGGTGTGTGATGGGTCAGCATGACGAGTCTGGCCGAAAAGAGCATGCTATTTATTACCTTAGCAAAAAGTTTACCGACTGCGAGACCCGATACTCGTTGCTTGAGAAACTTGTTGCGCTTTGGCATGGGTTGCTCGCCGGCTGAGACAGTATATGCTGACTCACACTACTTTATTGATATCAAAGATGGATCCAATCAAGTATATCTTTGAAAAGCCTGCCTTGTCCGGAAGAATAGCAAGATGGCAGATGATCTTGACTGAGTATGACATTCAATACATGACTCAAAAGGAAATCAAGGGAAGTGTGTTGGTAGATCCTTTGGCAGATCAGGCAATGGAAGATTACCAGTCTATGAACTTTGAATTCCCGGATGAGAATATCATGATAGTAACTGACTGTGAGACACCTGGACCGGATGAAGGACCTGAGGAAGGATCCCGATGGTCTATGTACTTTGATGGAGCTTCAAACGCTTTGGGTAATGGCATTGGCACTGTGATCATATCTCCTGAAGGTTCTCATACTCCGTTTACCGCCCGACTATGTTTCAACTACACCAACAACATGGTGGAGTATGAAGCATGCATTATGGGTCTTCGAGCAGCAATTGACCTAAATATTAAGTTCTTGAGTATTTTCAGAGATTCCGCTCTCGTGATCAGTCAGATCAAAGGCGAGTGGGATACGAAACACCCAAATCTTATTCCGTACAAGGAATATGTGTTGACATTGCTTCCGCACTTCGAGGAGATAACCTTTGAACACTTCCCAAGAGAGGAGAATCAGTTGGCGGACGCGCTAGCTACGATGTCTTCTATGTTCAAAGTCAATTGGGACAACGAAGCGCCCCGAATTATCATTGAAAGGTTGGATGAACCTGCATATTGCTGTGACATTGAGACTGAAGAGGTAACAAAAAAGCCCTGGTTTCATGAGGTGAAGAGGTATCTTGAAGCTCAGGAGTACCCCGAGGGTGCATCTGTTAATGACAAGAAGTTTCTGAGGAAGTTCGCAGCGAAGTTCTACATCAGCAATGACATCCTTTACAAGCGTAACCATGATTCATTCCAGTGGACATACCATGGCAAAGAAAATCCTATGGGCAGGATACTATTGGTCCACAATGGAAGCCTACTGTTATCAGCATTCTCGGACATGTCACAAGTTCCAGGTCTATGCTGATAAGGTGCACATACCTCAAGTTCCCCTGAACGTCTTGACAGCTCCGTAGCCTTTTGCAATGTGGGGCATTGACATGATCGGCGAGATCAGATCTACAGCGTCCAACGGACATCGTTTCATCCTGGTAGCTATTGATTACTTTACAAAGTGGGTTGAAGCAGCTTCCTTTGCTACTGTAACCAAGAACATCGTGGCGCGGTTTATTCGGCACAATCTGATTTTTCGATACAGTGTACCAGAGAGGATCATTACGGACAATTGTACAAATCTCAACAATAAGATGATCACCGAGCTCTGTGAGCAATTCAATATACAATATCACAACTCTTCTCCCTATCGGCCGAAGATGAATGGGGCTGTAGAAGCGGCTAATAAGAACATTAAGAAGATTGTGCAGAAAATGGTGACATACAAATACTGGCACGAGATGTTACCATTTGCTCTTCATGGGTACCATACCTCAGCACGGACGTCAACATGGGAAACACCCTATTCCTTGGTATATGGTATGGAGGCCGTCTTGCCCGTCGAAGTTCAGATACCCTCTATTTGTATTATGAAGAACGCAGGATTGAGCAAAGATGACTGGATTCAGACCCGGCTTGATCAGCTGAACTTAATCGACGAAAAGAGACTTACTGATATATGTCATGGTCAGACGTATCAAAAACGGATGATCTAGGCATTTAACAAGAAAGTTAGACGACAAGAGTATCAAGTTGGGGATCTGGTGATCAAGCGTATTATCTTACCTCAAGGTGATCCCAGGGGCAAATGGACCCCTACCTACAAAGGGCCATTTGTGGTTAAGAATATTTTCTCAGGAGGAGCTATGATTCTAACCACCATGGATGGTGACGACCTTCCTCACCCCGTCAATGCAGACATAGTGGAAAGATACTACGCATAATCAAAAGACCCGCTAGGTCGACTGGCCTAGGCAAAAATAAGGGCTTCTCGGCGAACCAAAAGGGTTCGGGCAAAAATAAGGGATGAAAATGAAAATTTGTACACCCGACAAGTTGAAAACCTGAAAAGGCGGCTTGGGCAAAAAAGGGTATCCCGGTGGACTGAAAACCCGAAAGGGCGGTCCAGGCAAAAATTAGGGATCAAAGCGTAACACTATGTCTCATTGGATCACCTTGCAACCAGACTTCGGCATCGACTATCAAGCTCGGACGACACTAATCAATCTGATCTACCTTCAACCAAGTAGCAAAGTGATGAGATGCTCAAGGATATAAAGGCAATAACAAAGTTGGAACCCAGTGGGATTATTCATATAGCTGTTTTGTTTAGTTTTTCACAAATTGTGTAAATTCTATTATTCGGCGGAGTTCTCTTACTAGGACGTCAGCCTTTTGTACAAAAAACGCCTATTTACAGGCCAAACTTCAAAAACAATACAACTCATTTTCAGAGAAATTTCAAACTGTTTTTCCTTTATCTGTTTTGTTTTGCAAAGAACGTCCAATGTTCATTTTTGATATATGCATTTGACATTAATTGCTGCTCATGAATATTTACATGCGAAACAAAAGACCATTACTTGTAATATCAGAAACAGGGGAAAATAAGAATTGTCCAAACTGTACAGTTGCTCTGTCCACAAGGTACAAGGTAAATTCAGCTAAAGAATATGGTTGAGATTCATTCATTCCCCGCAGAGTAAGACAATAATGATAGTTCTCCCGAGCTGAGACTTGCAACTGTGAATGAATTGGTAATATCCTCCCCAAGCAGAGTTTATCTACCATTAACACTGAAAGGTCTTAATATTCCCTAACGGAGTATAAGAATATTCCCCGGCAGAATACAAAATATCCCCAGTGGAGTCTGAAATTTTTCCCAGCACAATATGAAAAAGCTTCCCCAGTGGAGTTTGGAGAATCATCCCCAGTAAACTTTGGAAGATTGTCCCCAGCAAAGTTCAAAGGATTATCCCCATAAAAGTCTAAAAGGTTATTCCCAATGAAGTCGCAACTGAAAGATCATCCCCAGCGGAGTTCTTCCCTTTCACAAACAAGAAGTCAATCCCTAACAGGATTCAGTATCACCAGCAACGGTAATTCATCCCCAGCGGGATTTATCGGTGGAATCCTCAGCAGAACATCTCTTCCCCACAGAGTAATCTCCTCATCAGTTTATTCCCCAACGGAGTTATCCTCTCCTACAGGTTTATTCTCACAATCACCTTCGTTCGCCATCCCCAGCGGAAACGAAGAATCCAACTCTATTCCCCAGAAGCTATCCGTGATTTATTTTCCCCAGCTAAAAACATTACATTTACATACATAATGACACATGCATATACGCATCATACAATAAAATCTCATTTATTTTGAGAACATCATTGCCTGATATATATCATGCATTGCATACGACTGACCTTTACCTTTCAGGAAGGATGCAGTTAAGTTCTCAGCTATGAAGCTTCTACCCCAGTCGAAGTACTGACCGGTTCTTAAATCTCAACTGAATTATCCTTGGTTGAATTACAGATAAGGTTCTAAATCTCGACAATTTTCCTCCGTCGAATTACTGACAGTTCTTAAATCTCAACAGAATTATCCTCCGTTGAATTACAGACAAGTCCTAAATCTCGATGAATATGTTTCCCTCAGTCGAAGTACTGACCGGTTCTTAAATCTCAACTGAATTATCCTCGGTTGAATTACAGATAAGGTTCTAAATCTCGACAATTTTCCTCCGTCGAATTACTGACAGTTCTTAAATCTCAACAGAATTATCCTCCGTTGAATTACAGACAAGTCTTAAATCTCGATGAAGATGTTTCCCTCAGTCGAAGTACTGACCGGTTCTTAAATCTCAACTGAATTATCCTCGGTTGAATTACAGATAAGGTTCTAAATCTCGGCAATTCTCCTCAGTCGAAGTATTGACCGGTTCTTAAATCTCAACTGAATTATCCTCAGTTGAATTACAGATAAGGTTCTAAATCTCGACAAAGCTCCTCCGTCGAATTACTGACAGTTCTTAAATCTCAACAGAATTATCCTCCATTGAATTACATACAAGTCCTAAATATCGATGAAGACGTTTCCCTCAATCGAAGTACTGACCGGTTCTTAAATCTCAATTGAATTATCCTCGGTTGAATTACAGATAAGGTTCTAAATCTCGGCAAGTTCCTCCGTCGAAGTACTGACAGTTCTTAAATCTCAACAAAATTATCCTCCGTTGAATTACATACAAGTCCTAAATATCGATGAAGACGTTTCCCTCAGTCGAAGTACTGACCGGTTCTTAAATCTCAATTGAATTATCCTCGGTTGAATTACAGATAAGGTTCTAAATCTCGGCAAGTTCCTCCGTCGAAGTACTGACAGTTCTTAAATCTCAACAAAATTATCCTCCGTTGAATTACAGACAAGTACTAAATCTCGATGAAGATGTTTCCCTCAGTCGAAGAGCTAAACAGTTCCTAAATCTTAGCAGAGTTTTTCTCAGTTGAATTATGGACGAGTTCTTAAATCTCGATGAAGATGTTTCCCCCCAGTTGAATTACGGGCAAGTTCTTAAAACTCAGCAGAGATGTTCTCTCAGTTGAAGTACAGGCAAGTTCCTAAATCTAAACAAAGATCAAGACTTCCCCAAGCGGAATCTTCCACAACAACAGGTATGCAAGTTCTCGCTAAGGAATCTCTTATGCGATCGAAACTCCTGCAGATGGCATCTTTAAGCCCATCCTCCCGTCGCAATCTCCAAATGGCATCTGTAAGCCTATTCCCGACATCACAAGGCTGATACCACTTCATGCGAGTGAAAATTTCTGGGCACTCTAGTGTTCAATCATCTTCCACCTTCGGATCACAAAAGGCTTAAAAGCCAATCTACATCCTCAGGTTTAATAAGATTGAACAGGGGCAGCTGTTGTACCCCAAAATTTGCCCTCCCATATTTGTCAAAGCATTGCAAGAAGAATCTCCAAGTTGCTCAAGGTTGCTCAAAATTTGGTCAGACAAGCTCTCTCCTAAGACAGTCTACCCCAAATTAGGGTTTTGTGTTGCATCAAGATCCTTGAGTCCAAATGACATAAAATTCTAACCAATGTCCTAATATGTTCTCAAGATCATCCATGTCAAGTTTCAAGCCTTGCAAAGGAAGTTTGATCAGTTAATTGCTCAAAGGTCCAAAAAGCGACTGTGCTAGGGCAAAAGTCAACTGTGACCCAAATACAGTCAAACTTCAATACTTTTTGTCAACATTCTCATTCTGAAGGATATTTCATCATTTGATCAAGGGTTGATCATGATTCATCAAGGATTGCTCAAAATTCATCAAGACTCAAAAGTTGTTAAATTAGGGTTTTGTAGGAAAAGTCTACTCAACTTTGACCAAGCATAACATTCTCATAATTTATGAGAAATGACCCATCCAAAGCTCATTTTAAAGAGGATGCAATTTCCTACAATCCATCTTCACACCTCAAGATCACAAAATGCACTCACAAGAAGTTATGAATTTGGACATTATAGGTCATTTTTTAAAGTCAACAAAACCACCTTTTTTGCAAAGCTTATAACTTGAGCATGCAATATCTAAATGATATGAGACCAAAAGGGTTGGTTAGAGTACATCTCAAGCTTTCTAAAAAGTCAAATAACATTTCCAAAAGTTCAAAATTGAAGAAGTTATGCATTGTTGAAGTTGGACTTTTTTGCAAAATTGCCAAAAGTCAACTATCCCCAAAACTTCAATTTTGTCGAATGAGCCCATTCTTTTTCACTTGATTTGAGCTTGCATAGTTTCCCACGTGTCCTAGTTTCAGCCATGAGCCCATATTTCATTTTTATTATTTAATTTGATTTTTAATTGAATTTATTCATTTTAAATCAAATAAAATCATAGAAAATCCAAATAATTAATAACTCTTGATTTTTTGATTGTTTTAGGCTTTGTTTACAGCTAGCATCACCATGGAATTCGTATCAAATCAAATCATGGGCAAAAATATTGAATTGAATCAAATTTGGAAAGTTTTAATAATGGAGATCAAATCACATTCATGTGCATTGATATGAAGGGATTCAGTCCATGATTCTTACCCTAATACAAAGCACATTACATAAGCAAGCAGAAGGAGACGAATTCAGGGTTGGAAGGTGCAGAGAGAGGAAGAACCAGAATTGGAAAATTCACAAAAAAGTGAGAGATCAAAGTCCAAGCTAGAGGCGTTTTCAGGACTTGGGACTTATCTCAATCGACTGTTGATCATCTCCAGAAGCTTTTACAATCCATACCATGCGTTTTCAAGCAATCTAAAGCACTGTAAGTCTCACGAAACACAACCCTGTTCTTGAAATCGATTTGACTTATTCTTGCATCATTTGAGAAAACTAATGGCATATTTGTGATCACAAGAGCATTTCCAAGCTTTTCATATTATTCAATTGCATTTATCTGGATTAGGATAAGAACCACCATTGTTAGGTTCGTTTCTTGTTTTTGGGCGTTTCTATTCCAGGTACAATTGAAGCACATAATGGACATGGTTATGACCGGGAGGGCGAGACGAACACAACCATGCCCTTCGAATTCATTTTTGTGGCCTGAGAAGGATTTTGAGACGAGCAACCTTATAGCTAGGAACTTCTGTCCGTTGGTATAGGTTTATGACCTTTTAGCCACGGACGAGAGGTTGGGGATGATGCGTGCGTCCCATCATTGGGCCATTCAAACCAAGCGCGCGTTTTTATTATTTTTCTGGCAATTATTTCGTTTTCATATAATATTATTTGTTTATATTATCATAACAAATGAAGCAGCATGGTGTAGTGGCAAACGTGCAATGCATTATCCTTCAGGACCTGGGTTTGAATCCCAGGTCCCCCACTTTCTCCATATTTTTTCCTTTCAGGTGATTGTATGCACACTTCAGCTTGCAGTATACCATACTCCCTCATGCATCCAAGAGACAGATGGCCAATGGCCAGATTTGATGGCTAGGGATTGAAGGACCACCAAGGCGCTGGTCAACGCATGCATATTGGATCAGAGAAGTCAAAGAAGGCCAGCACAATTGGGCTTACAAAATTGCTACCAGCACCCCCATAATTCAGGCCCAATACTCTTATCTTCTTATTTTATTTTTGTTTATTTATTTTAATTGTTTTATTCTATTTTTACTAATTTCTAACCAATCATAAAATTCTCTTTTAAACAAAATCACAAAAAATGTTTTTTATTTCAAATCAAATTTTAATCTTTTATTTTTCTTAATAAATTTATTAATTAATTAGGTTTTAATTAGAAAACTTTAATTCCTTTTGTAAAATAAATAAAATTAGTTAGACTTAATTAGTTTTTAACCACTAATTGAATTAAATTTATTTCTTTCCTAAATAATCAAAACTCCAAAAATATTTTTATTAATTAATTTATTCAATTTAATTTAGTAATTAATTTAGGATTTATTTCTTTTCCTTAAATAAAAAAACAAAAAACCAAAAAAGATATTTTCTTTAACCAAAAGGGTCAAAACCCTAATCATGCGCTCGATTTAATTTCCCGCACGCGTTACTTATTTTTTATCCAATAATTTACTTGCTCCCGGATTGTAATAATTAAATAGGACTTTTAATTTTTTATTGCTTTATTTTATTTTTCAAAGGGTTTGTCTTTAGCGATGTAAATACCCGACGCCTTGTAATTTAAATTCCGTATTTTATTTCCGCAAATTATAATTGTTAGATGTTTGATAATAGGGTTTGCATGACAAGACTGAATGCTTAATCTTAAAATCAAATTAGACCACCTTTAACATGTACAAAGATAAAAATAACTGAAAATGACACACTCGCACATGCGCACTCTTAGGGTATACCCCACTTCGTTGCCTTCGTACACGGTCATTAAGTATAGGTCGTTTTAGAGGTCGTCCTCTTGTCTGAAAGATCATAGTCACCTCGAAACGGTTGCCTCGGATATTGTTGCCTCAAAAAAATGATCTAAGACATTAGGGTTACCGCTAAGGCGTCCTAACATTGCTTTAGTGACTGTATGTCCCTCATTCGAATTGACCCTTAAACTCCAACGACGGTGCCACCCACTCATTAATAGTGGGATAGCATTGTCTAAAGGACATTAGCATAGAACGATTCCCTTTTCGAGTAGGTAGATAGTTCTTAGATACTTGCTCAATCAAAACAAAATAAAATTTTCAAACTTACACTCCTTTTCGAACAAAGTTTTCAAAACACTTCATTATGCTCTTGAGGACAGAAGCAAGAGTTAAATCAAAGTTTTAAAACCAAAACATTTTCAAACCCACAAGCACAAAGAAAACAATTTTGAAAACAATTGAGCAAGTACCTAAGAGCCCGTGGATAACCACGAATAGAAAAGGTGCTAACACCTTCCCTTTCTATAATCTACCCCCCGAACCCGAGAAATATCTCGAAAAAGGAATTTTTCTGTGCTTTTTTCCTTTCCTTGTTGGATAAAATAAAAGTCGGTGGCGACTCTTGCTTACCGTGACATTTTGCGAAAACAAACGTAAAATGCAAACCAGTATTCTAAAAAACAGTCAGTTCTTCCCACCGTATCACAATCTGTAATTCAAAATTTTGCTCCGCTGGAGATTGGGAGTTTGAAAGACTTAACTCTGATGGAGGTTAAGGGATTTGAAATTTATCTCCGTTGGGGATATGCATTTCAAGGTTTTAGCTCCGCCGGGGATCTAGATGATGTACTACAGGGGATTTCTCTTGGAATAGCCTAAAGACGTTTTCCTATACTTTCAACCTGTCAATAATTATTCTTTCTCATTTCGTTTATTTGTAAACAGTTGATTATATTCAAATGCATATGTTCATTTAATAAATCATTGGACGTTTTCAAATAAAACACAAGTGTAAAAAGAAAAAAGACAAATAGTTTTTCTGCACTTTGAAGTATCTTTGTATTAACTTTGTGTAAGTATTTTGTACAAAGGAGACAGACATCCTGGTAAGAGAATGTTGTCATAAAAATGAGAAAAATTTATACAAAGAAAGATGGCTATGTGTAAAAATCCCATGGGGTTCCCATTCTGCTATAGCCTTCGTAACTCTGAATGTATTGTCCATTCGTTGCTTCGTCCAAAGATGATTGAGTTGATCAGAAGCCTGGAGTTTGTCTGTGAAGAGATTGTCCTTAAAGTGATCCGACGAGACATAGTCATACGCTTTAATTCCCTAACTTTTGCCTGGACCTCCCTTTCGGGTTTTCGATCCACCGGGAAACCCTTTTTTTCCCAAGTCGCCCTTTCGGGTTTTCAACTTGTCGGGTGTAATGATTTTTTTATTTATCCCTAACTTTTTCCTGAACCGCCCTTTCGGGTTTTCGATTCACCGGGATGCCCCTTTTTTTTCCTAGGCGTGTCAACCTAGTGGGTCTTTATACGTAGTATTTTTAACTATGTCTGCGTTCGCAGGGTGCGGCAAGTCATTGCCGTCCATGGTGGTTAGAATCATTGCCCCACCAGAAAAGATGTTTTTGATCACAAGTGGTCCTTCGTAAGTAGGAGTCCATTTGCCCATGGGATCACTTTGCGGCAAGATGATCCGCTTGATTACAAGATCTCCGACTTGATATACCTGGCGACTGACCTTCTTGTTGAAAGCCTTGATCATCCGTTTTTGGTACGTCTGACCATGGCAAACAGCAGTAAGTCGCTTTTCGTCAATCAAGTTAAGTTGATCAAGCCGGGTTTGAATCCAATCGTCTTCACTCAAACCAGCATCTTTCATGATTCTCAAGGAGGGAATCTGAACTCGATAGGAAAAACAGCTTCCATGCTGTATACCAAAGAATAGGGTGTTGCCTCAGTTGATGTACGCGCCATGGTACGGTACCCGTGAAGAGCAAACGGTAACATCTCATGCCAGTCCTTGTAGGTGACTGTCATCTTTTGTATGATCTTCTTGATATTTTTGTTTGCAGCTTTGACAACACCGTTCATCTTTGTCTGATAGGGAGATGAATTATGATGTTGAATCTGGAACTGTTCGCACAAGGAGGTGATCATAGTGTTTTTAAGGATCGTACCGTTGTCCGTGATGATCCTGTCGGGGATACCGTACTGGAAAATAAGGTCATGCTTGATGAAGCGGGCAACCACATTCTTTGTAACGGAGGCGAAGGAAGCTGCTTTGACCCACTTGGTGAAGTAATCAATGGCCACCAGGATGAAGCAGTATCCATTGGATGTTGTAGGCTTGATCTCTCCAATCATGTCGATTCCCCACATTGTGAATGGCCAGGGAGTTGTTAGGACATTGAGAGGAACTGGAGGTATATGTACCTTGTCCGCATAGATTTGGCATTTGTGACAAGTTCTGGAATGTTGATGGCAATCAGCTTCCATGGTAGACCAGTAGTAGCCTGCCCTTAGAATCTTCTTAGCCATCATATGCCCGCTCGAGTGGGTGCCAAAGGTACCATTATGCAGTTCAGCCATGATCTGTTCAGCTTCAACCTTGTCCATACAATGAAGCAGAATGCAATCATGATTGCACTTGTATAGGATACCATTGCTCAGGAAGAACTTGGCAGAGAATCTCCTCAAGAACTTTTTTTCGTTAACTGAAGCTCCTTCAGGATATTCTTGAGCCTCGAGATACCTTTTGACTTCGTGAAACCAAGGTCGGTCCACTACTTCTTCGGTATTAATCTCGTGACAATGCGCAGGTTTTTCCATTCGCTCGATGGTGAGTTTGGGAGCCTCATTATCCCAGTTAAGTTTAAACATGGATGACATTGTAGCTAGAGCATCTGCTAACTGGTTCTCTTCTCGCGGGAAGTACTCGAAGGTAATCTGCTCGAAATGAGGTAGCAATGTCAGGACATGTTCTTTGTAAGGGATGAGATTGGGATGTTTAGTGTCCCACTCTCCTTTGATTTGACTGATGACCAAAAATGAGTCTCCAAACACAACCAAATATTTGATTCCCATGTCTATTGCAGCTTTGAGCCCAAAGATACAAGCTTCATACTCGGCCATGTTGTTGGTGCAGCTAAAGCAGAGTCTGGCTGTGAAAGGTGTATGGAAACCTTTTGGAGAGATAAGCAAAGCACCGATACCGTTACCAAGTTCATTGGAGGCACCATCAAAGTACATATTCCATCGGGATCCTTGTTCAGGTCTGTCATACGGTCTGCTACCTTCACAGTTGTCCACTGTCATAATGTCTTCATCGGGGAAATCGAACTTCATGGATTGGTAATCTTCGACAGCTTGATGAGCTAGATGGTCAGCTAGCATACTCCCCTTTATAGCTTTCTGGGTCGTGTACTGTATATCATATTCAGTGAGGATCATTTGCCATCTAGCTATTCTTCCAGATAAAGCAGGCTTTTCGAAGATGTACTTGATCGGATCCATCTTAGATATCAGTAGAGTGGTATGAGTCAACATATACTGTCTTAGCCGGCGAGCAGCCCATTCCAAAGCGCAGCAAGTTTTCTCGAGCAGTGAGTATCGGATCTCACAGTTGGTAAACTTTTTGCTAAGGTAATAAATTGCATGCTCTTTTCGGCCAGACTCGTCATGTTGGCCCAATACGCACCCCATTGAGTTATCAAAAACAGTCAGATACATGATTAACGGTCTTCCTTCGACGGGAGGCATCAAGATAGGAGATTCTAGCAAGTACTCCTTGATTTTATCGAAAGAAACTTGACAGTCATCATTCCATTTAACTACCTGATCTTTCTTCAACAGCTTGAAGATTGGCTCACAGGTAGATGTTAGGTGAGAGATGAACCTAGCAATGTAGTTTAGGCGTCCCAAGAAACCTTTGACCTCCTTTTCAGTGCAAGGAGCAGGCATTTCTTGTATAGCTTTGACTTTGGCAGGATCAACCTCGATGCCTTTGTTGCTGACGATGAATCCCAAGAGTTTACCAGACCTGACTCCGAAAGTGAACTTGTTAGGGTTTAGTCTGAGCTTGTACTCTTTCAACCTGACAAATAGCTTTTGCAAGTGGTCGAGGTGTTCTTCTTCTGTCTGTGAATGGTCTATCATGTCGTCTACGTAGAATTCAATCTCATGATGTATCATGTCATGAAACAAAGCTACCATGGCTCGCTGATAGGTTGCCCCGACATTCTTCAGTCCAAATGGCATCACTTTATAGCAGAAGGTACCCCACTGTGTAACAAAAGTAGTTTTTTCCATGTCTTCAGGGGCCACTTTGATCTGGTTATACCCCGAGAATCCATCCATGAAAGAAAACAATTTGTGTTGAGCTGTATTGTCAACCAAGATGTCAATGTGCGGTAGTGGAAAGTCGTCTTTAGGGCTAGCCCTGTTTAAGTCTATGTAATCCACGCACATTCTCACTTTGTCGTCCTTCTTAGGTACGGGCACAATGTTAGCAACCCACTGTGGATAGGAATTACCAGCAAGAAATCCAGCATTGAACTGCTTCATCACTTCGGCTTTGATCTTTTCTGACATGTCGGGCCTCATACGGCAGACTTTTTGTTTAACAGGTGGACAGTCTTCTCTGGTGGGGAGACGGTGAACCACAATATCTGTATCGAGTCCCGGCATGTCTTTGTAGGACCAGGAAAAGATCTCAACATATTCATGTAACAGCTGAACTAGGCGCTCTTTGACACTTGGCTCTAGGTTAGCACCCACTTTAACCTCTTTTCTGTCTTCAACAGTACCCAAGTTGATTGTCTCTAACAACTCCTCGTGTGGCAGAATAGCCCTCTCTTCCTGTTGTAGAAGTATATCCAACTCTCCAGGCACTTCACAGTCGTCATCACCTTCGTATTCGGCATGGTAGACCAGATCTTCAAAGTCACTGAAGGCCATAGCAGAATTGTTACCCATGGA
This sequence comes from Vicia faba, assembly GCA_948472305.1. Taxonomy (NCBI): domain Eukaryota; kingdom Viridiplantae; phylum Streptophyta; class Magnoliopsida; order Fabales; family Fabaceae; genus Vicia; species Vicia faba. The sequence goes on from OX451739.1 coordinate 712,870,265, forward strand.
ATCCGGAATGGAAGGGTACCTTCATTTGTAAGTGTGGGTGTGTGTAAGGGATAGCCACCTTTAAACAAATAAAATGTAAAAAGAAAGAAAATGAACACAAACGTTTATATGTGAAAACGTCCATGATTCATTAAAATGGCATATGAAGATGAAAAATCAAACCCTTACAAATGGACCTATGTGCCTCGGGTAAGGCACAAGGATAAAAGTGTACGAATTGTTTTGAGAATTATTACAAACCAACAGAAATGTTTGAAAGATAAATTACTGATTTATGAAAGTAATGGGAACAAAGTCTTTTGCTTCCCAGTTGCTCAGCCCTCCGTCAACAGTTGGAAAGATCCAGTCTTCTAGGTTGCTCTCCTCTTCACCATCCTCCAAAGCATTGACTCCATGATGAGTGATCTTTAATGGTGGCCCTCCAGCCCGGGAGCGGCGCACAGCCTTTTGAGCAGAAGTAGTGAACCCCAAGCCGAACTTATCAAATTTGAAAGGAAAGTCTGGTAGTTGACCCCAGATTGTACTTCCTCCTTCTTCAATCACAACCTTTGCATCTTTGAGGGATGACATCCGAGGCACAGGTTTGGTAATTATGGGTACAGAAGGCACTGTCTTGGTTGCCGCAATCTCCTGAGCTACCTCCTCAAAATGCTGAAAGGGGGTCTCGATGAATTCACCATCCAATTCAACATAGCAGAAAGAATTTAGATGGCTTATCATGTACTCCTCCTCTCCGTGAACAGTTATAATTTTACCTTGGACAGGGTACTTGAGCATTTGATGCAGAGAAGAAGTGACGGCTCCAGCATTGTGAATCCAAGGCCTTCCCAACAAGCAAGAGTAGGAAGGTCGGATGTCCATCACGTAAAATGTAGAGTTGAAGGTTTCAGTTCCTACCTTAATCGGGATGTCCACCTCCCCATGAACCATCCTTTTAGAACCATCAAAGGCTCTGACAATGATATTGCTGGGCTTCAAAGTTAAACCTTCACAATCCAGTCTATCCAAGGCTTTCTTCGGCAAGACATTTAAAGACGACCCAGTATTAACCAGAACGCGTGCTAGAGTAGTCCCTCTACATTCCATCGAGACATGCAGAGCGTCATTATGCTTTCTCCCTTTAGATGTTAAGTCGGCATCGGAGAATCCTAGACCATTGCCAGTTGTTAAGCTAGCTACACATTCCTGGAACTGATCCGCGGAGGTTTCCTGAGGCACGTGGGCCATGTTCAAAAATCTGATCAGAGCTTTAGCATGAGCTTCGGAACAGAGCAACAGGGCTAGCATAGAGATCTTTGAGGGGGTTTTCCCCAGTTGTTCCACAACATCATAATCACTTTTCTTGATTATTTTCAAAATCTCTTCCATTTCTTTTTGAGTGGTCTCAGGGATGACCAATGGCTGAGCCCTCGTCCTGACGGGCGCTTCTTGGATCCCTTTCCCTCTATCATCAGCAACAGCAGAGGGTACAACCACAGGAGTCACAACTTCTTCAATAACTGGAGTTCTCGCAGATATATTGACCGGTACAGGAGTAACCTTATAAGCATTTGAGGGTCCAAAGATTTCCCTTGGAGGAGAAATCTCCGGAGAGAAAATCCTTCCACTGCGGGTGATTTTACTCGTTCCAGCAATATTTCAAATGTTGGAAGTCTCTTCATCAGAACCCTCTTCAATTGATTCAATTTGTTTAATACCTTGGTAGAAGATCTCTCCTCCATAGTTCCACGGTATTGATTTGTTGGACTTGTATGGGACGGGCCCAAGCATAGTTATCTTCAGAGGTACAGTCTTTGGATCAGATGTAATCTTAACAGGTCTTTTGGAGACCTTGGAAAGATTGGCGGATATGGTAATTATTGAAATATCATTGACAGGAGTCGGTGTAACAGGAGTCTTCTCAAAAAGAATTTCTTGGTTATCCATTAGGCGCTGGATGCCTAACTTCAACAATGGACAGTCGGTTGGTAAGGATGAACAAAGGCAACAATCTTTTTCACAACCTGGGAAAATCCCAGCCTTCAACAGATTCAACTTAATTATCAGTAGCGGAGTCATCAAATCATCAAGAGTAGCAACAAAAAGATCTTCTTCAACAGCATGGTCATTGTGGCCATTCTTTGGCATTGGAGCAGAGATCACATTCGGCTTTTCAGGGGCGTCGAATTCCACTTCCTTAGCGTCTATCAAATCCTGAATTTTGTTCTTGAGGGTCCAACAAATGTTGGTGTCGTGCCCCACACTATCTGAATGATAAGCACACTTGGCGTTGGGATGGTAGTGTGGAGAAGAAGTAATCGGATTCTTTGGGGCTTCTCTCAAGGTTGTAAGGTTTAACTTCAATATATAGGGTAGAACCTGAGTAGGCGTCATGTTTATCCGGGTGAATTGTCGTGCAGGCCTTTCCATCCTTTGCTGGTTGGTTCCGGGTTGATCGTTTCTCGGTTGACTGTTTCTGGGTTGATCGGATGCAGACTTCTGAATCTTTACGGCCCCCACCGCTGGCCGACGCTCAACTCTTCCTTGGCCTCTTTGAGAGTAGACAGCTGATACTTCCTTCTTTACTGGAAAAGGCTTTTTGATGGCAGCGGAAGCAGATGTATCTTTTTGAATTTTCCCGCTCTTGATTCTAGCTTCAACTCTTTCACCAGTTAGAATCAACTCGATGAACCCCGCAGAAGAGCTTCCTATCAGATGATTAAAGAAAGGCCCAGGTAGAGTCCCCAGAAACATATCTACTAGCTCCCTCTCAGATAGAGGTGGTTGTACTCGTCCCGCTAAGTCTCTCCATTTCTGGGCATACTCCTTAAAGCCTTCACTGGAGACCATGCCCATACTCTGTAATTGAGTACGGGTTGGTGCTAAGTCTGCATTGTATTGATACTGCTTGTAGAAAGCAGCAGCCAAATCTTCCCAATTATGTACGTCAGACCTCTCTAGCTGGTAAAACCAATCCAACTGCGTCCCCGATAAACTATCCTGAAAAAAATGGACCCACAGGTCTTTGTCAGAAGAATGTGGTTGAATTTTTCTGACATAAGATCGTAGGTGCATATTCGGGAAAGACACCCCATTGTATTTGGCGAACAGTGGCACCTTAAACATCGGAGGGATAACTATGCCAGACACCAAACCTAGCTCTTCAAAGTCCAGCCCATGCACTATTTGCACCTCCATGGCAGCTAGACGCTCTTTCAGATTCTTGTACTTATCATCTGCAGGAGGATACTGCTGTTCAGAATAGTCTTCATCCTCCTCCTCTTCAGCCTTAGATTCAGATGGCACCGCGACCCCTTTACCCTTTCCTTAATCCTCTTCAGATGTTGATGGGAAATCTAGGACCCTTCTGGTTTGACCTTCAAATCTTATACTCAAGGTAGCCACACCAACCCTCTTTTTCTTCTTTTCCTCTTTTTCCTTTTCCAGTAGAGTTTTGAGATCCTCCTGACCCTTTGCCAAGGTCATGAGTAACTGTTGGAACTGTGAATTCTGCGCTTGTAAGTCTTTGACCATTTGCTCAATATCCATCTTGCTGAAATAAATAGCAGAGAGATAAGGAAACCTGGTGTGAAGACCTGCTTATGCATATGATGAATGATATGTATTCATGTAATGCATTCAAGGATTCAGAAATTCAAATTTGTTTTAAACAAAAAGGAACAAATGTCATATTAATAAGATAGAATTTGTTAGTACATCAATGCCCCATGGGCAAAATAATACAAAATTCTAAGGTAAAAAGACGTTGCGCATCCTTTTTGGTGTAATATAGGTGTTGAGAGTCTTCTCTTCGTGAAGTCGACGAGTAAGTTCCAAAACCTTCTTCTCACTGGCGTAGAAGTTGGCTTCAAAAGTGTTTCGTCCTTCCTTGAGCTGTATCCAACTTCGTTGCAGATCTTCATATGATGTTGGCATGTCAGGATGTAGGAGGGTGTATGGAACCTCTCATTCCATAACAGGCTCTTTGATCACAGAGAGAATGTAGGGGTAAGACATCATAAGACTTTGGGTGTGGGTTCGTACCCACTTGAGGTAAGCCTCAAGGGGGATGGAATTCTTATGTCCCAAAGTTTTACTGTCTACCATGTTGGGCATCCTCCAGGCTCGGATAAACCTTTGTCGAAGTCCTTGAGCGTCGTTGTCAAAGTCAAAAACCAAGTCTGGAATCAACATGTCATGTGGGTCATCCCTTCGGGCGTACCCAAACTGTCTCAGAGCCAAGCAGGGGTTGTAGGTAATGCCTCCCCTAATGCCAAGTAGTGGGACATTAGGGAATTCCCCACAATGATCAATGATGATAACATTTTCTCTGGACCGAGAACACCAATGAACATCTGAATATGTAAGAGTCATCAATCATTGTTACCACCTCAAGCCTTGCGCATTCTTCAAGACTGACTGGGGAAGGTGAGAAATAAACCACCTTGCTAAAAGAGGAGTACAACACATGAGAACACCTCTTTTCCTCACTGTTCGTGTGTGAAATGAGTGTAGGATGTCCCCATGTAAAGTAGGCACAGGATTCCGAGATATGAAAATCTTGACAGCATTCACATCTATAAGCTGGTCAGGGTTTGGGAACAAGACCAACCCATAGATGAGAAGAGCTACAATCTCCTCAAAAGCTTGCAGATCTAGAGAACTCCAGCATTCTTGAGCTTTCTCAAACAGGAACTTTGCCAAGAAACCCTTGACACCACTTCTGGTTTCCCAATGACCTATGATATCAGATGGTGTCAAGTGGAGGGCTTGAGCAACATCTTTAGGCTTTGGATCTCTTTCTGTACCGTTGTAGGGTAGTTGATGGAGAATAGGAATCCTCAGGAGTTGAAAAAATTCCTCCAAAGTAGGCACTAGTTGGTAGTCAGGAAATGTAAAGCAGTGGTGTAGGGGGTCAAAGAACTAGAAGAGAACTTTCACCATGTCTTCTTCAATGTTGGAGTTGACCAAGTTGAGAAGTCGACCATGTCTTTCAGTGAAGGGAGAATACTCTTGAATCTTGGAAGCAAGCTCCTTGAGTTAAGGAGGAATTCTCACAAGGTTGACTTGGATTGTTTTCCTGTGGAGTGATTCCATGACCTACAAAATAGGAACAAAGATGAAGATCCAAAATCCTTGAAATGGTTAATGGATGCATATTATGCTTCATGATGTCCATGATGTTATGCACAAGTATATGTACAAACAAATCACGCAAGTTCCTAGTTTAGGCTTGCACGGGGTTTCATAGGTAAGTACCCTCTTGAAGTTTAGTTGGCTCAACCTGTCCTATAAATAGTAACCGGGTTCTAAGGAGCTCAATATCACTGGACTGTTTTCTGTGTTCATAGTTTCAGTTTAGCCACTTTACTGGCGACCGAAATATTCCAAGAAACAAACCCTCAATGAGTGTAGTATCGAGTATCTACCAACTTCGGACTGCACCAAAGCCGGTCATCTCACTACATCCTAAAAGGCCAAGATGGTCAAGTAAAGGTTCTAAAAGTTCGTTAGTGCTTCATGACATCACTCAGCGGCCCCGTATTCTCTTTGATTAACTCAAAGGCTACCGGTACCCACAAATATGTCGCACTAACATAGCTATTGCTTAGACCATGTCGGTATACCCCACACAGTTTCCACAACGTATTGCTATTTACCTATGAATGTTTCCCAAATCCGGGTAGAGGATTCAAACCCAAACAATAGAACCAAATGTAAAGCAATCAATAGCAAACAAGATAAGCATGTAAAGGTGATCTAAACCCTAAGGTAACCCCACTTTTAGAATAATTCCCCAGTAGAGTCGCCAGTTCTGTGATACGGTGGGAGAACTGACTTGAGGTTTTGCGTTTGTGTTCGCAAATGTTTCGGTTTAGCAAGAGTCGCCACCGACTTTTTATTTTATCCAAAGGAAAGGTCAAAAAGCACGGGAAAGACCTTTGAGATGTTTTCTTGGGTTCGGGGGTAGATTATGAAAAGGGAAGGTGCTAGCACCCTTTTCATCCATGGTTTTCCATGGGCTCTTAGTTACTTGTTTAGATCACTTGCTTTTGCTTTTCAATTGTTTGAAATGGTGCTTTGTGTGTGGTTTTGAAAATATTTTGAAAAGAGGCCTTGTTTAGGAAACCTTTGTAATGATTCTTGTTTGAATATATACAAAGGTGTTTGTCTTTTGAAAAATGTTTCAATGTTTGAAAGTTTGTTTGGAAATTGTTTTGAAATTGTGTTGTGTTTGTTTGAAAATAGCAAAGATGTTTGCAAGTTGATCAAGTAACTAGGAGTTGTCTACCCTACTCAAAGATCTTTCCTACATATTTTTAACCCTTTGACATTATTGTTTTACCATTGTATTTAGTAAACAACCTTGTATTTGGATGTTAAACGGGACAGGCGTGGGTCATCGTATGACCATGATAACAATATTGCCAAGTATCTTAGCAAGTTTTTTGAGGGACTAGATCATTTTTGTATAGGCAACCAAGATAGCGTCATCGAGGGATTATGATCTTTTTATTTTGTTTTGTTTTGCCAAGATACCTAGCATGCATACCATGGCCATGTTTTTTTAAGGCAACAAGTGGATGAAACCCTAGGGGTGCTTGTATGCATTGTGTTGTCATTTTACATGCTTTTTTGTCTCACATTAGGTTAAGCTATTTGTTTTGTTTTTGGTATTTTGCATACAAACCCTAGTCTTACTATCATGGCATTTGAAAGCCATAAATACGTAAAAGTAAATCTAAGACTATTACAACATTGATATGGGGAGGGGGATACAAGTTTTGAATAAGGGGATATTGCTCAAAAATAAACCCTAAAACTATTATTACAACCAAATTGAAATATTGCACAAATAAATAAATAGACAAATATTTAAATATGAAATTAAATGTAAATATGCACAAAATGTTTTTTGTATTATTTTTATATATGTAAAAATAAGTTTATTTATATCCTAAAAATAAGAAAATAAAAATGATTATTTTTGGAAAGGGTGAAAACCCTAATTTTTGGTTTTAAAAGAAAATGTTCTATATTATTTATTTATTCATGTTTGTACAAGAAAATAAAATAAAAATATATACAAAAATGTCAAAAAATAAAATATTGTATGAAAATATTATTTTGAGTGTATAAATAATAAAAAATAAAATGTAAGTATTTTTATATTATTTATAAGTTTTAATTAAGAAAATAAAGTAATATTAACCTAATAATTAATTTTTGTCATAAAAAATAATAAAAATAATAAAATAAAATGTGAAAAATTTAAGAAAATATTTTTGGTGATTTTTAATATTCAAGAAAAATAAATAAAAGTCAGAAATGAAAATAGAAATGGAAAATATGAAAAAATAAAAACAATGGGCCAAGGGGATGCAAAGAGCAAGCAAGGGGGGTGTCAATAGTGAGAACAACCAAGCCCAGCCCAAGGTTCCTTCATCCATGTCCTTGAGACAAAAGCAAAACGCGCGCCATGGTTCAAACTGGTAACTCCTGCATTTGTGCTTAAAAACAAAAACTTGCAACATGAAAGTTATAGCTCATGATCACACGATTCTAACCATGTAAAAAATTTGATCTAACTCTCAAAGACCAGAGAGAATTTCATTGGCCCTAAATCTTGACCTAGTTTTTTAAGTAACTTCAACTATCAAATACTCCTAGCTCAGTTAACATAAATGAATTTTATGCATATGTACAGCTCAAGGGCAATGAGGACTACATTTTTTCTTCACAAACCTAAGCCTAATGATTTATAAATAAGGAGATAGAAGTTTGAAATTTACCTGTTTCATCCAAGCTTGGATATGGAAATGTAGGTGTTTTTGATGAGGCCTGAAGGTCATGTTAGCTTGCCTGAGGTTCACTCAACCTTTCCCAATGCTTGGCTTGCTTTGAAATGGCTTGAATATACTTGTAGAACTCAACCTTCAAAGCTTCAAAGCAAAAATGGTGAAGTGTGAAAATGGAGTTATAGTGGCTTTAGAATGGTTGGGATAGTTTAGGTATGTTGTATGGAGTGTGTTGGAACTGGTTTCAAGCAAAACGCACGAGTGGATTTTGTTTTAGAAGTGAATCTGTAGAACCTGCCCTGTTTTGACAAGAACTTGGGTTTTGGTGTTTTGGAGGGTTTGAGAACTTGTTAGCTCGTATTTCTGGCCTTAGACAATGTGTTGAGGTTGTTTCAAATGTGCACAAGACTTGGTTATATCAGATTACAAAGTTGTGGACTTTTTGCATAATGACTTGTTTTTGAAGAAAAAGTAGGAAGTGACAAAGGCAAGGCATGTACAGGCTAGCTCCAACTCTGCACATAGTTGGTACATCTTTCCTGATATTAGTGAACTTTGTTTGCATAAAGAAATCAGGTCCAAGGCTCAAGATAAGCAATTTGACATAAAGCAAGCTTTATCAAAGTGGCAATGTTAACTTTTTGCCAAAAATGGATTAATCCTTTGTATAATGCTTCATAGATCAGAACAATGCCCTAATCCAATGTGTTTGCATTCAATTTTTGAGTGTGGAAGGGTTTAAGACCTGTAAAACAAGTACAAGCAAGGTTTGGATAGATTTGCAAGTTGTAGCAATGTGCAAAATGCCTTGGACAAAAGTGATGATTTGCCATTTTCAATCCTTTGATTCTCCCTAACCATGAATGATCTTGGAGATTTCTTGGACATTTTGGAAAGCTTGTAACATTCTCTACAATCCATATTTGAAATGAATTTTGAGATTCCAATTGGGACTATGTGAAATATTGCCATGAAGATAGGTCAAAATCCTGCCTAAACTAAGGCAAAATTTCACTAAGTTAAAAGTTTCATGGACCCTTATTCACAAAATCATAACTTGAGTTCCAAGCATCTTTTGGGAAAACTTTGTGAATAAAAGTTGTAGATTTTGTGGAGGACTACAACTTTCATGTTGGAAGTTTTCTTTGAATCCAATTGCATCATGGTGAAAAAGTTTGGAAACATTGGGAAAAAATAAGAAATTTTCATAACTTAGAAAATTTCTAAGTTATGAAAATTTTCCATTTTAAACCCTAATTTTCAAAATTAGGTTTCTTAGTGAACAAGTTTCATGTTTTGACCCATCTTGATGAAAAATGACCCTTGGCACTTGATTTTGACCAAAAAGTCAAAGTTTGACTTTTCAGTGTACAGTTTATTTTTGATCAGTTGACTGGAAAATTCATCTGTCAATCCAATGCTTTTGAGATCTTTTGAACCTTGTGAATTGGTCAATATGATGCCATTGAATCCTTGAAATCATGTTTGAACCCCATTTGCCATTGGCTAGGTGAAAAATCAGAAATTTCCCTTCTGCAGTCAAAACCCTAAAAATGACCATTTTGCCCTTTTGAAGATTTGATCAAATTTCTTGAGGAGTTGTGGTCTAAACTTTATCAAATGGTTCATATGAGTCTATAATGTTGATGTGGACCAAAAATTATGAGGTTTGACTATAAATTGGCCACAGTTGACTTTTCCCCAATACAGCTGATTTTTAGGTCAACTGTCCAATTGACTGGGCAAAATTTGATTCAAGGCTTGAAACTTGATATGGGCAATCTTATAAGTTCAACATGAAGTATGAAAGTCACATTGAGCATTGGAAGTCCAAAAATCCTTATGCAAACTCAAACCCTAATTTCAGGTCATCAGTGCAAGGAGATGTCTTGAGCTGAGCAAACCCTAATCCTAGCTGGAGTCCAAAGAGTCTTGTGAGTGAAAATCTTGATAAAATGAGAGGGAAAATTTTGGGGTAAAACAACTGGAAACACAGCTATATAGGGCATCCTAAGCTTCTGGGCTCGAGCTCGGACCCATTGGAGATAAGGCTGCATAGGGAGGGAAGTCATTGGTCCTAGCTCTTGGGGGTCAGATTTGTTCACCATGCCCCAAGCCCGTATAAACCTCCGGCGATGCTCGTCAACGTCTTCCTTGTAGTCAAATGCAATATCTGTAAGGAGTAGCTCATGGGGACCGTCTCTCTGAGAACGACCAAATTATCGCAAAGCTAGACAAGGATTGTAGGTTATACCCCCTCTGATTCCAAGCAACGGAACATTAGGGTATCCCCCACAACGATCAATGACAATAGTGCTTTCCATAACCCGGGAGCTCCAAAGAATGTCTGTATGGGCCAGTGACATTATCCTGTAAGACCATCCCAAACCTTATTCATTCTTCAACATGGACTTAGGGAGGTGCGAAGTAAACCACCTCGACAGCAACGACATACAACACATAAGAGTCCCTCTTCTACGCACAATACGAGTGTAGAGGGCATGCAAGATATCACCCAGTAGAGTAGGCACTGGATTGCGAGACAGGAAGATCTTAACCGCATTCACATCTATAAAGGAATCTGGATTCAGGAAGAGAACCAAATCGTAGATAAGGAGAGCCAAGATATCTTCGAAAGCCTGAAAGTCCAAACTATCCCAGAATAGCTGAGCTTGATCTATCAGAAACTTGGCTAAGAAACCTTCATCCTTGCTTTGTGTTTCCCAATTGGATACTACATCAGCCCTTTTCAGATGCAGAGCTGAAGCAATGTCTTATGGTCTAGGAGTCTCTTCCATACCTGTGAAGGGCACCTGCTCAAGGATGGATATGCCCAATAAGTGAGAAAAATCTTCCAAAGTGGGAACCAACTGATAATCTGGAAAGGTGAAGCAATGATGCACAGGATCGAAGAACTAGAAAAGCACACTCATCATCTGCTCATCAAACTTTGAGGTAACCAGGATAAGAAGCTGACCATGTCTTTTAATGAATGAAGAAGTCTCAGAAACTCTTGAGGCTAATTCTTTGAGTTGAGCAGGTATTTGCACAAAGTTAACTCGGATGGTGTTTCTGCGCACGGAAGCCATAATCTGCAAAACAGAACAAAGATAAATCCCCTCGGTATTTGAAATGGTTAGTATAATGAAGTATGCATGCTATGTTATGATGCATGATGTCATGATAAAAACAACAGGTATAGCAGATAACAGACATGGCAAAGGAAAACAAGTCACACAAAAGCCCTTAAGTTTAAGGCTTGTATGGGGTATAGGTATTACCCTCTTGAAGTTTAGTTGGTTTCAACCTGTCCTAGCAAAATTAATCAGGTTCTAGAGGTTCTCAATATCACTGACCATCCTCCATCGGTCATGGTTTCAGCTCACGCAGTCTTTTCTTGCAGTCGGAACTATCTTGAGAGTATGGTCTCAATGAGTGTAGCATCGAGTATCAACCAGTTCTCAGCTTTACACCGAGGCCGGCTATCTCACTACTTCCTAGGGGCCAAGTTGGTCAATTAAGGGTTCTAAGGTCAGTTGATGCTTAACGACACATATAACGGCCCCGCATTCTCCTCGTTTCTCCACAAGGGATACCAGTACCAACCAATGTGCCACATCAATGTAGCTACTGCTTCAACCGTATCAGTCTACGCCGTACAGTTCCCTCACAGTTTATTGCTACTTACCTAAAAGGTGTTCCCCAGATCCGGGTTAGGATCTATAGTAACTCTCAATACAAAACCCTCAAAAATAAAGCAACCAAAACAAACAAGAGAAGCAATTTATGATGACTTAATTCTAAGGTATACCCCACTTATATTCCCCAGCAGAGTCGCCAGTTCTGTGATACGGTGGCAGAACCGACTATTTTGGAAAATGTTGGTTTGCATTTTGCGTTTGTGTTTGCAAAATGTCGCGGTAAGCAAGATTCGCCCCCGACTTTTATTTTATCCAACTGGAAAGGAAAAAAGCACAGAAAAATTCCTTTTTCGAGATATCCTGAGTGCAGGGGGTAGATTATAGAAAGGGAAGGTATTAGCACCATTTCTATCCATGGTTTTTCATGGGCTCTTAGGTACTTGCTCATCTTTAAAATTGCATGTGTGTGTGTGTTTGTTTTGAAAAGTTTTGTTTTACTTCGTTTTAACCCTTGCTTCTGTCTTCAAGAGTGTTACTAAGTGTTTTTGAAAACTTTGTTTGAGAAAAAGTGTTTGGTGTGAAAAAGTTTGATTTAATTTGAGCAAGTACCTACTAGCATCTACCTACTCGAAAAAGGATTGTTTCTGTTCTTGTTTCCTTTAGACAGCGCTATCCTACTATTGAGAAATAGGTAGCACCGTCGTTGGAGTTGTAAGGGTCAATTCGAAAGGGACATACGATAACTAAAGAAATGTTAGGACATCTTAGTAATAACCCTAATGTCTTAAGATCATATTCGAGGCAACATTTCCGAGGCAACCTTTCCGAGGCAACATTTCCGAACGGGACATCTGATCTTTGTTTTAGACAAGAGGGCCACCACTAAGACACCCTATACTTAATGATCTCTTACCGAAGGCAACCAAAGTGAGAGTATACCCTAGGAGTGCGCATGTGCGAGTGATTTGATTTCAGTTATTATCTTTGCACATTTAGGGTTTGCTAGCCATTTTAAATTATCATGTAATTCTTGTCATACAATCCTATTAACATACATCTAACAATTAATATTTACGAGAATAAAAATGCGAGAAATAAAAACTACTCTATTACAAGGCTTCGGGGTAGGGGAATTAATTACATAGCCAAAAACTCGTAAAACGATAAATAAAAGAAAATCCTAATTAAACTATTACATACCATGAGCAGTTACATTAATATTGTAAAAATAATAAGCGCGCGCGATGAAACGAAAACGAGAGAATTAGGGTTTTGACCCCGACTAAACCTAATTAAAAGAAAAATCATTTTTTTGTTGTTTTTGATTGTCTTGAGAAAATAAGATTCAATTGAATAAATAAAAACCTAATTACTAATTAATTTAAAATCTAAGAAAAATAATTAAATCAACCTATTTTTGTATTTTTGTTTTATTGAGAAAGAAATAAAAATTAAATCAAGCTAACCCTAATTTTTCTAATTGATTTTAAATATATAAAAAATTAGAATTAATCCTAAATTAAATTAGACTAATATTAAATTAAATTTGAAAAAAATAAAAATAAAACCTAATTCTATATTTGTGAAATTGATTTTATGATTTTTTTGTAAAAAAGATATTAATTTGTGTTAAAAAATAATTAAATAAAAAGAAAAATTAGAAAAGAAAAAGAATGAGCCTGGTTTTGTAGCAAGAAGGGGGGTGTAACTTGCAAATTCAAGCCCAAACGCTGATGGCCTTATTTGACTTTTTTCAATCCTGTAGGTACGTTTGACCTGTGCACATGGTAGGCCATCATATGGGGAGCCTTGGATCTGGCATATTGAGGATTTGATGGCTGGTCGCTGATGGTACATGGTGGACTTATGGGACACTTGGGCATCTGATTACACAAAGAAAAATAATATGCAACAATATGGGGACCTGGAGATCGAACCCAGACCCTTAGGCGTTATCCCAATGCATGATGACCATCTGAGCTGGCTTGGTTTTTTGTATGAATAATAATAAACAAATATTATATGATAAAGACAAAAAGTGAATCCTGAAAATGCACGAAATTTGAATGGGTCAGTCAGGGTAGGCCATGTTATCATCTTCCTCATCGCCTCCGTCGTTTTAGATCAATAACTTTTACCTACGGACAAATGGGCGTAGGTACAACCCTGTACCTTTCCAAAATCCTGTCCCTACATGAAAAATAAATATCAATGGTACCAATCAACTCGTTGTAACCTCACGAGCATCATGGTACCACTATCCATAGCCAATTGTCCCTGTACACAAAAACCCTAAAAACGAAGCAAGAACCCTAACTATGGCATCTTGTTGCACAGTTAATGAAAATGCAATTAAGTATCACCATTAGCTTGCAAATAACTCATGGATTAAGAATATGTCAATAAAACATGCTAACTATGCCAGAATGATGATATACGAATTCAAAAAAACATGGAAATCGTTGGACTCTTACAGTGCATTTCTGGATGTTAGGAAGCTTGTTAGTGGTTGAATCTTGATCCCTGGATGTCCAGCAATCGATTGGTGTGCCTCGAATGGCTTGAGGAAGCCTGGAACTAGGAAATCAGTTTATAACTTTTCCTTGAAATTTTGAGATTTTTTCTCTTCTTTGAACGCCTCTAATCTCCTTGTTTTTGATCTGAACATGTTCCTTATGTACCCTAGAAGAAATTAGGTTACAAATTTGCTTCAAATCTTTCCCAATTAAGATCATTGATTCATGATTTTATCATTGTACAAAATCTTTCTAAATCAAGCAAAATTCAATCTTTTTGTGTCCAAATGAACCTTGCACGATTTGATTCTCTCTCCAGCTGTATAATAGGCCTAAACATGCACAAAATCTCAAGCTTTGATTAGTTTTTGATATTTTCATGATTTTATTTTGATTTTATTTGATTTAATTGAAATAAAATCAAAATAAATGACAAAAATAAAATAATGACAAGTGGGAGAGATCATGGGTCGTGGGTCACATTACAAACTCAGTGCAAGCATAAAAAATTGGGCCCATTTGACAAAAAATGCAATTTGGGACACATTTGACTTTTGGCAATTTTGCAAAAAGGGTCAACTTTACCAATGCATAACTCTCTCAATTTTGACCATAGAGATGTGTTCTTGGACTTTTGAGAAAGCTTAAGATGTCCTATAAGCAACCCTTTTGGTCTCATATCAATTGAGTCTTCCATGTTCATGTATGAAGCTTTAACCCAAAAGGTGTTTTTGTTGACTTTTCAAAATGACCTATAATGTCCAAATTCATATCTTCGTGTGAGTGCATATTTTGAACTTGAGATCTGAAGATGGATTGTAGGGAATTGCATCCTCTTCAAAATGAACTTTGGATGGGTCATTTTTGATAAAGTATGAGAAAGTTATTCTTGGTCAAAGTTGGGTTGACTTTTCCTGCAAAACCCTAATTTAACAACTTTTGGGTTTTGATTAATTGTGAGCAATCCTTGAGGAATCATGATCAACCCTTTATCAAATGATGAATAATACTTCAAAATGAGAATTTTTATTAAAAAAATATTGAGGTTTGACTGTATGTGGGCCACAGTTGACTTTTGCCCTAGCATTGTCGATTTTTAGGCTTTTGAGCAATTGATTGAGCAAACTTCTTCTGCAAGGCTTGAAACTTGACATGGATGATCTTGAGAACATATTAGGACAATGGTGAGAATTTGGGATCCTTTGGACTCAAGTACTTTGATGCAAAGTGAAACCCTAATTTGAGGTAGATTGTCTTAGGAGAGAGTTTGTCTGATCAAACCTTGGACTTCCTTGAGCAATTTGAGGACCTCACTTGAAATGTATTGAGAAATATAGGAGGGCAAATTTTGGGGTACAACAGTTTAAAATGGACCGGACAAAGTGCCCAAGAACATGTCTACCAACTCTCTATTAGACATAGGAGGCTGGACTCTTCCCGTAAGATCCTTCCACTTCTGGGCATAATCTTTGAAACCCTTGCCAGAACCCATAGACATACTTTACAATTGTGTACGGGTTAGAGCAAGGTCAGCATTATATTGGTACTGCCTATAGAAAGAAGCAACCATATCTTCCCAATTGCAGATGTTGGTTCCCTCCAGCTGGTAGAACCATTCCAGATGCGTCCCTGATAAGCTTTCCTGGAAGAAATGCACCCATAGATTCCTATCAGTAGTGTGGGGTTGAATCGTCTTGACATATGACCTTAAGTGCAACTTAGGGCAGGAGACACCGTCATACTTAGCAAATGTAGGAATTTTGAATTTCTGCGGGATGACTACCCCTGAAACCAGTCCTAACTCTTCAAAATCCAGCCCGGGTACCCTCTGAATCTCCATAGCATTGAGACGATCCTCTAGATGTTTGTATTTATCACCAGTAAGAGGATAATGTTCCTTAGAGTAATCAGCCTCTTCTTCATCAGGTACGGGGTTGTTGTTTCCTTCCGTTCGCTTCTCTCCTTGATTGTCCCCCTTATTTGACGGGGTTGCGAAATCTAGAGCTTGCTTGGCCAGTCCTCTGAACCTTCTCCCCATATTCAAGACACCAGCTAGTTTCTTTTCCTTCTTCTTCTTCTCTTTGGTGATGAGAGCTTTCAGATCTTCTTGTCCCTTAGCCAGAGCCAGGAACATTTGTTGGAATTGAGTGTTTTGAGCTTGAAGATCTTTAACTGTTTGTTCAAGATCAATTTCTTTTGCTGAAATAAACATCGAAAATATAAGAAACATGTCTTGAAATACTTGCTTATGTAATGATATGTATGATAATGCTTATTGTGATACGGTGGGAAGAACTGACTGTTTTTTGGAATGTTGGCTTGCGTTTTGCGTTTGTTTTTGCAAAATGTCGCGGTAAGCAAGAGTCACCACCGAATTTTATTTTACCCAAGAAGGAAAGGAAAAAAAGCACAGAAAAATTCCTTTTTCGAGATATTTCTCGGGTTCGGGGGGTAGATTATAGAAAGGGAAGGTGTTAGCACCCTTTCTATCTGTGGTTATCCACGGGCTCTTAGGTACTTGCTCAAATGTTTTCAAAATTGCTTTCTTTGTGCTTGTGGGTTTGAAAAAAGTTTTTGTTTGAAAACTTCGATTTAACTCTTGCTTCTGTCCTCAAGAGTGTATGAAGTATTTTTGAAAACATTGTTCGAAAAGTGTAAGTGTGAAAAGTTTTTTTGTTTTTGAAAGAGCAAGTATCTAAGAACCATCTACCTACTCGGAAAAGGAATCGTTCTATGCTAATTTCCTTTAGACAATGCTATCCTACTATTGATGAGTAGGTAGCACCGTCGTTGGAGTTTGAGGGTCAATTCGAATGCGGGACTTACGGTCACTAAAGCAATGTTAGGACGCCTTAGCGGTAACCCTAATGTCTTAGATCGTTTGTTTGAGGCAACAATATCTGAGGCAACCATTTCGAGGCGACTATGATCTTTTAGACAAGAGGACGACCTCTAAAACGACCTATACTTAATGACCGCGTACGAAGGCAACCAAGTGGGGTGTACCCTAGGAGTGCGCATGTGCGAGTGTGTTGATTTCAGTTATTTTTATCTTTGCACATGTTAAGGGTGATCTAACTGTTTTTTAATTAAGCATTCATTCTTGTCATGCAAGCCCTATTATCAAACATCTACCAATTGTAATTTGCGGAATTAAAATGCGGAAATTAAATTACAAGGCGTCGGGTATTTACATCGCCAAAGACATACCTTTTGAAAATAAATAAAGCGATAAAAATAAATAAAATTCGTATTTACTATTACAATCCGTGAGCAAGTACATTATTGGATAAAAATAAAGAAATCGCGTGCGGGAAATTAAATCGAGCGCATGATTAGGGTTTTGACCCTTTTGGTTAAAGGAAAAAAATCTTTTTGTTGTTTTTAATTTTAAGAAAGAAATTAAACCTAAATTAATTACTAAATTAAAATTAATAAATTAATTAATAAAAATAAATTATTTTTGGGTTTTTGTTATTTTAAGAAAGAAATATAATTAACTGAATTAATGATCAATACCTAATTAAGTCTAATTAATTATTTATTTACAAAATAAGTCAAAATTATTCTAGAATTAAAACCTAAATTAATTAATTAGTATATATAAAAAAATGAAAGTTAAAATTTGATTGAATAAAAATATTTTTTGTGATTTTATTTTATAAAAAAAAGAAATTTGATTGGTTAGAAATTAAATAAAACAATTAAACAAATAATAAATAAATAAACAAAATAAATGAGAAGAAGGGGGAGTATGGGCCTGAATTGGGAGTATGAACAGCAATTGGAAGGCCCAAAAGCGTTGGCCTTTGTTGACTTTTGAGATCAGGTGTTTGTGCACTGACTTGGCTCCATGTAGACCCCCAGCTTTTGACCATCAGATTTGGCCTTTGGCCATCTAACAATTGGAGGATTGATGGTGCATGGTAGGTTGTAGATAGGCGTATGCACTGAATCACCTGAAGAATAAAAACACTGAGAAAGTGGAGGACCTGGGATTCGAACCCAGGTCCTGAAGGAAATTGCTTCGCTTGCCTTGCCACCACGCTGTGTTGGTCTGTTTGTTAATAATATACAAAGAAAACATAATATAACAAAAACCAATCATATGCCAGCAAAACAAAAAAGGGCGCGCTTGGTTTGAATGGACGTATGGGAGAATGACAACTCATCATCTCCTTCCTCAAAAACCTGCAAATATTACCTGCGGATTTTTGTCCGCAGCTAGAAACGCAACATCATCCAAAAATCCTCCTCGGGCCTTGTAAATAGAATCTAAGGCTAAGGTTGAGTTCGTCTCAACCCCCTGGACACAACCATGTCCATCTTGTAGCTTAATTTCACCTGAAAAGGAAATCCTCAAAAACGTCCAAGAAACCCTAGCTATGGCGTTTTACAGTACAGGTTACATAAACGAAATTAAATGATGCAAATAGCTTGAAATGTTGTGAGGATTACAAATATGCAGTTAGTTTTCATTATAGATGCAAGAATGGTGAGTTTCGATTTCAAGAACAGGGGTGGTTATCGTGACACTTACAGCATGCTATGGAGTCTGAACAAGCTTGCTTTGGATTGGTTTGGCTTGAGTGAATGCCCAGGAAGCGATTGGGACAGGTCTCAGCCCTTGAAAACACCTATAAACACGATTTTGATCTCAAGCTTTTTGTGACTTTTTCAAATCTTGTTATGCCTCTCTCTGCAATTGCCAACCCTTATCTCGTCCCTTGTGGCTTGCTTATGTATTGTATAGTGTGTTAGGGTAACAAATATGGATTGAATCCCTTCATATTAATGCACATGATTTTGATTTGATCTCCATCATTAACCTTTCCAAATTTGATTTGATTCAATATTTTTGTGCATGATTTGCTTTGATATGAATTCCATGGTGTTGCTAGCTGTAAACAAAGCCTAAAACAATCAATAAATCAAGAGTTATCAATTATTTGGATTTTCTATGATTTTATTTGATTTAAAATGAATAAATTCAATAAAAAATCAAATTAAATAATAAAAATGAAATATGGGCTCATGGCTGAAGCTAGGACACGTGGGAAACTATGCAAGCTCAAATCAAGTGGAAAGGAATGGGCCCATTTGACAAAATTTGAAGTTTTGGGGATAGTTGACTTTTGGCAATTTTGCAAAAAAGTCCAACTTCAACAATGCATAACTTCTTCAATTTTGAACTTTTGGAAGTGTTCTTGGACTTCTTAGAAATATTGAGATGTCCTCTAACTAACACTTTTGGTCTCATCTCATTTTGATATTCCATGCTCAAGTTTAAACTTTGGCAAAAAAGGTGTTTTTGTTGACTTTCAAAAATGACCTATAATGTCCAAATTTATAACTTCTTGTGAGTGCATTTTTTGATCTTGGGTTATGAAGATGGATTGTATGAAATTGCACCCTCTTCAAAATGAGATTTGTATGGGTCATTTCTCATAAAGTATGAGAAAGTTATGCTTGGTCAAAGTTGAGTTGACTTTTCCTACAAAACCCTAATTTAGCAACTTTGAGTCTTGATGAATTTTGAGCAATCCATAATGAATCATGATCAACCCTTGATCAAATGATGAAATATCCTTCAAAATGAAAATGTTGACAAAAAATCTTGAAGTTTGACTGTTTATAGGTCACAATTGACTTTTGCCCTAGCATTGTCGATTTTGGACCTTTTGAGCAATTGACTGAGCAAACTTCCTCTGCAAGGCTTGAAACTTGACATGGATGACCTTGAGAACATATTAGGACATTGGGGAGCACTTGAGGTAATTTGGACTCAAGTATCTTGATGCAACACAAAACCCTAATTTGGGGTTGACTGCCTTAGGAGATAACTTGTTTGTCCAACTCTTGAGCAAACTTGAGCAACTTGGATATTTTTCTTGCAATGTCTTGAGGAATATGAGAGGGAAAGTTTTGGGGTACAACAACTGTCCCTGTTCAATCTTCTTAAACCTGAGGATGTAGATTGGCTTTCGTGCCTTTCGTGATCCGAAGGTGGAAGATGGTTGAACACTATAGTGCCCAGAAATTTGCACTCGCATGAAGTGGTATTAGCCTTGTGATGTCGGGAATGGGCTTACAGATGCCATTTGGAGATTGCTGAAGGGAGGATGGGCTTAAAGATGCCATTTGAAAGGGGTGTCGATCGCATAAGAGATTCCTTAGCGAGAGCTTGTATACCTGTTGTTGTGGAAGATTCTGCTTGGGGAAGTCTGATCTTTGTTGAGATTTAGGAACTTGCCTGTACTTCAACTGAGAGAGCATCTCTGCTGAGTTTTAAGAACTTGTCTGTAATTCAACTAGGGGGAAATCTTTTGAGATTCAAAACCTTATCTGTAATTCAACCGAGGATAATTCAGTTGAGATTTAAGAACCGGTCAGTACTTCGACAGAGGAGAATTGCCGAGATTTAGAACCTTATCTGTAATTCAACCGAGACTAATTCAGTTGAGATTTAAGAACCGGTCAGTACTTCGACTGAGGAGAATTACCGAGATTTAGAACCTTATCTGTAATTCAACCAAGGATAATTCAGTTGAGATTTAAGAATCGGTTAGTACTTCGACTGAGGGAAACATCTTCATCAAGATCTAGGAATTGTCTGTACTTCAACGGAGGATAATTCTGTTGAGATTTAAGAACTTGTCCACACTTCGACGGAGGAACATTGTCGAGATTTAGAACCTTATCTGTAATTCAACCGAAAATAATTCTGTTGAGATTTAAGAACCGGTCAGTACTTCGACTGAGGGAAACATCTTCATCGAGATCTAGGAACTGTCTATACTTCAACGGAGGATAATTCTGTTGATATTTAAGAACTCGTCCACACTTCGACGGAGGAAAATTGTCGAGATTTAGAACCTTATCTATAGTTCAACCGAGAATAATTCAGTTGAGATTTAAGAACCGGTCAGTACTTAGACTGAGGGAAACATCTTCATCGAGATCTAGGAACTGTCTGTACTTCAACGGAGGATAATTCTGTTGAGATTTAAGAACTCGTCCACACTTTGACGGAGGAAAATTGTCGAGATTTAGAACCTTATCTGTAATTCAATTGAGAAAAACTCTGTTGATATTTAAGAACCGGTCAGTACTTCGACTGGGTGAAACATCTTCATCGAGATCGAGGAACTGTTTGTACTTCAACAGAGGATAATTCTGTTGAGATTTAAGAACTCGTCCACACTTCGACGGAAGAAAATTGTCGAGATTTAGAACCTTATCCGTAATTCAACCGAGAATAATTCAGTTGAGATTTAAGAACCGGTCAGTACTTCGATTGAGGGAAACATCTTCATCGACATCTAGGAACTGTCTGTACTTCAACGGAGGATAATTCTGTTGAGATTTAAGAACTCATCCACACTTCGATGGAGGAAAATTGTCGAGATTTAGAACCTTATCTGTAATTCAGCCGAGAATAATTCAGTTGAGATTTAAGAACCGGTCAGTACTTCGACTGAGGGAAACATCTTCATCGAGATCTAGGAACTGTCTGTACTTCAACGGAGGATAATTCTGTTGAGATTTAAGAACTCGTCCACACTTCGACGGAGGAAAATTGTCGAGATTTAGAACCTTATCTGTAATTCAACCGAGAATAATTCAGTTGAGATTTAAGAACCGGTCAGTACTTCGACTGAGGGAAACATCTTCATCGAGATCTAGGAACTGTCTGTACTTCAACGGAGGATAATTCTATTGAGATTTAAGAACTCGTACACACTTCGACGGAGGAAAATTGTCGAGATTTAGAACCTTATCTGTAATTCAACCGAGAATAAATCAGTTGAGATTTAAGAACCGGTCAGTAGTTCGACATAACTGAGAATTTAACTGCATCCTTCCTGAAAGGTAAAGGTCAGTCGTATACAATGCATGATATCTATCAAGCAATGATGTTCTCAAAATAAATGAGATTGTGTTGTATGATGCGTATATGCATGTATCATGACGTATGGAAATGTAATGTTTTTAGCTGGGGAAAATAAATCCCGTATAGCTGCTGGAGAAAAGAGTTGAATTCTTCATTTCCACTAGGGATGGCGAACGAAGATGTTGTGAGAATAAACCTGCAGGAGAGGATAACTCTATTGGGGAATAAACTGATGAGGAGGTTACTCTGTGGGGAAGAGATGCTCTGCTGAGGATTCCACCGATAAATTCCGTTGGGGATGAATTACCGTCGCTGGTGATATTGAATCCTGCTGGGGATTTGAATTCTGTTTTTGAAAGGAAAGAACTCCGCTGGGGATGATTTTTCAATTGCGACTTCACTGGAGATAACCTTTTAGACTCTAATGGGGATAGTCCTTTGAGCTCTGTTGGGGACAATCTTCCAAAGTCTACTGGGGATGATTCTCCAAATTCCACTAGGGAAGCTTTTTCAGATTGCGCTGGGAAAAATTTCAAACTCCATTGTGGATATTTTGTATTCTGCCAGGGAATATTCTTATACTCTGCTGGGGAATATTAAGACCTTTTAGTGCTGACGGTAAATAGACTCTGCTTGGGGAGAATATTACCGATTCATTCACAGTTGCAAGTCTCAGCCGGGGAGAGTTATCATTAGTCTTTTCTTACTCTGCGGGGAGTGAAAGCATTTCAGCCACATTTTTTAGCTGAATCTACCTTTGTACCTGGTGGATAGCGCAACTGTACAGTTTGGACACTTTTATTGCCCCTGTTTCTGATATTACCAGTAATCGTCTTTTGTTTCGCATGTAAATATTTATGAGCAGCAATTAATGTCAAATGCATATATCAAAAATGAACATTGGACGTTCTTTGCAAAACAAAACAGATAAAGAAAAAACACTTTGAAATTTCTTCGAGAATGAATTGTATTGATTTTGAAGTTTGGCCTGTAAATAGGTGATTTTGTACAAGAGGCTGACATCCTAGTAAGAGAACTCCGCCGAATAATAGAATTTATACAATTTGTGAAAAATTTAAACAAAACAGCTATGTGAATAATCCCACTGGGCTCCAACTCTGATATTGCCTTTATGTCCTCGAGCATCTCATCACTTTGCTACTTGGTTGAAGGTAGATCAGATTGATTAGTGTCGTCCGAGCTTGATAGTCGATACCGAATTCTGGTTGCAAGGTGATCCAATGAGACATAGTGTTACGCTTTGATCCCTAATTTTTACCTGGACCGCCCTTTCGGGTTTTCAGTCCACCGGGATACCCTTTTTTGCCCAAGCCTCCTTTTCAGGTTTTCGACTTGCCGGGTGTACAGATTTTTCATTTTCATCCCTTATTTTTGCCCGAACCCTTTTGGTTCGCCGGGAAGCCCTTATTTTTGCCTAGGCCAGTCGACCTAGAGGGTCTTTGATTATGCGTAGTATTTTTTCACTATGTCTGCATTGATGGGGTGAGAAAGGTCGTCACCATCCATGGTGGTTAGAATCATAGCTCCTCCTGAGAAAATGTTCTTAACCACAAATGGCCCTTCGTAAGTAGGGGTCCACTTGCCCCTGGGATCACCTTGAGGTAAGATAATGCGCTTGATCACCAGATCCCCAACTTGATACTCTTGTCTTCTAACTTTCTTGTTAAATGCCTTGATCATCCACTTTTGATACGTCTGACCATGACAAATAGCAGTAAGTCTCTTTTCGTCGATTAAATTCAGCTGATCAAGCTGGGTCTGAATCCAGTCATCTTCACTTAAACATGTGTCCTTCATAATCCGAAGAGAGGGTATCTGAACTTCAATGGGCAAGACTGCCTCCATACCATATACCAAGGAATAAGGTGTTGCCCCTGTTGACGTCTGTGCTGAGGTACAGTACCCATGAAGAGCAAATGGTAACATCTCGTGTCAGTCTTTGTACGTCACTATCATCTTCTGCACAATCTTATTAATGTTCTTGTTAGCCGATTCAACATCCCCATTCATCTTCGGCCGGTAGGGAGAAGAGTTGTGATGTTGTATCCTGAACTGCTTGCAGAGTTCGGTGATCATCTTATTGTTGAGATTTGTACCACTGTCCGTAATGATCCTCTCTGGTACACCATATCGGCAAATCAGATTGTGCTGAATAAACCGTGCCACGACGTTCTTGGTTACAGTAGCAAAGGAAGCTGCTTCAACCCACTTTGTAAAGTAATCAATTGCTACCAGGATGAAACGATGCCCGTTGGACGCTGTAGGTATGATCTCGCCGATCATGTCAATGCCCCACATTGAAAAAGGCCAAGGTGTCGTCAAGACATTCAGAGGTACTGGAGGTATGTGCACCTTATCAGCATAGACTTGGCACTTGTGAAAGGTCCGAGAATGCTGATAACAGTCGGCTTCTATAGTGGACCAATAATATCCTGCACGTAGGATTTTCTTTGCCATGGTGTGTCCACTAGAATGAGTCCCGAAAGTACCTTCATGTAAATCTGCCATAATCCTTTCCGCCTCGTTTTTATCCACACATCGCAGTAAGGTTGAATCATGGTTACGCTTGTAAAGGATGCCATTACTGATGAAGAACTTCGCTGCGAACCTCCTCATAAACTTCTTGTCATTAACAGATGCACCCTCGGGGTACTCCTGAGCTTCAAGATACCTCTTCACCTCATGAAACCAGGGCTTTTCTGTTACCTCTTCAGTCTCAATGTCACAACAATGTGCAGGTTCGTCCAATATTTCAATGATAATCCAGGGAGCCTCGTTGTCCCAATTAACTTTGAACATAGAAGACATCGTAGCTAGCGCGTTCGCCAACTGATTCTCCTCTCTAGGGAAGTGTTCAAAGGTTATCTCCTCTAAGTGGGGAAGTAACGTCAGTACATACTCCTTGTAAGGAATAAGATTTGGGTGCTTCGTATCCCACTCGCCTTTGATCTGACTGATCACGATAGCGGAATCTCCAAAAACACTTATAAACTTAATCCTTA
Source organism: Vicia faba (assembly GCA_948472305.1). Lineage (NCBI taxonomy): Eukaryota > Viridiplantae > Streptophyta > Magnoliopsida > Fabales > Fabaceae > Vicia > Vicia faba. Next base: position 712,895,117 of record OX451739.1, read on the forward strand.
GGTCAATTGCTGCTCGAAGACCCATGATGCATGCTTCATACTCTGTCATATTGTTGGTGCAGTTGAAACATAGTCAGACGGTGAGCGGAGTATGAGAGCCTTTAGGAGATATGATCGCGGCGCCAATTCCATTACCCAAAGCGTTCGTAGCTCCATCAAAGTACATAGACCATCGGGATCCTTCCTCAGGTCCTTCATCTGGTCCAGGTTCTTCGCAGTCGGTTACTAACATGATATTCTCATCCGGAAATTCAAAGTTCAAAGACTGATAATCATTCACTGCTTGATGTGCCAAATGATCTGCCAACACACTTCCCTTGATTTCCTTTTGGGTTGTGTATTGGATGTCATACTCAGTCAAGATCATCTTCCATCTTGCTATTCTTCCGGATAAGGCAGGCTTCTCGAAGATATACTTGATTGGATCCATCTTTGATATCAATAGAGTAGTGTGAGTTAGCATTTACTATCTCAGTCGGCGAGCAGCCCATGCCAAAGCGCAGCAAGTTTTCTCAAGCAACGAGTATCGGGTCTCGCAGTCGGTAAACTTTTTGCTAAGGTAATAAATAGCATGCTCTTTTCGGCCAGACTCGTCATGCTGACCTAGCACACACCCCATTGAGTTGTCGAGTACTGTCGAGTATAAGATCAAAGGTTTCCCTTCAACTGGAGGCATCAGAATGGGTGGCTCTTAGAGATACTCTTTGATCCTTTCGAAAGAGGCTTGACATTCATTGTTCCATCTTACCACTTGATCCTTCTTCAGTAGCTTGAAGATTGGCTCACAAGTAGCAGTCAGGTGTGAGATGAATCGGGCAATGTAGTCCAGTCTTCCCAAAAATCCTCTGACTTCTTTTTCTGTTCGAGGAGCTAGCATTTCCTGTATAGCGTTCACCTTTGCAGGATCCACTTGAATACCTTTATCGCTTACGACGAAACCCAGCAGTTTACCAGATCTCACCCCGAAGGTGCACTTGTTTGGGTTTAACCTCAGCTTGTACAACTTCAACCTGTCAAATAACTTCTGAAGGTGGTCCAGATGTTCTTCTTCCGTTTGGGATATTGCAATCATATCATCGACGTATACCTCAATCTCATGATGGATCATGTCATGGAACAAAGCGACCATGGCGCGCTAATACGTTTCCCCAGCATTCTTCAATCCAAAAGGCATGACCTTGTAGCAAAAGGTACCCCACTGAGTAACAAAGTTTGTCTTCTCCATGTCTTCGGGAACCATTTTAATCTGATTATAACCGGAGAAACCATCCATAAAGGAGAAGACCTTATGCTGAGTGGTGTTGTCAACCAGAACGTCGATATGAGGTAGAGGGAAATCATCCTTGGGGCTCGCCCTGTTCAAATCCCTATAGTCGACACATATTCAAACCTTACCATTATTCTTCGGCACAGGAACCACGTTGGCAACCCACTGCAGGTAAGAAGTTACTGCTAGAAAACCGGCGTCAAACTGTTTCATAACTTCAGCCTTGATTTTCTCAGACATCTCTGGGCGCATTCGGCGGACTTTCTGTTTCACTGGAGGACAATCTTCCTTGGTAGGAAGGCGGTGAACCACAATGTCGGTGTCCAAACCAGGCATATCTTTATAAGACTAGGAAAATATCTCAACATAGTTTCGCAGCATCTGAATCAATCGTTGTTTAACACCAGGCTCCAGATTTGCACCGATCTTGACCTCTTTCTTGTCTACCTTTGTACCCAGATTTACTGATTCCACTAGTTCTTCATGCGGCTGTATGACCCTCTCTTCTTGAAGTAACAGTCTAGCAAGTTCACCAGGCAATTCGCAATCATCTTCACCTTCGTCTTCGGCTAAGTTGATCATACTTTCGAAGTCATAACTGGTAGTAGCAGAGTTGTTACAAGTGAGATCTAGAGTGGATGTAGACCTGTATATGTGAGTGTGTGTTAAATAGTTGTTTTGCAATATATAATAAATGAAAAACAAGGAGCGTAAAATTTGAAATGCAAGAAACGTCCAATGCTTTTATTAATGATATATGTAGATGACACACATAAAGCCCTCACAAATGAAGCCACGGTGCCCCGGGTAAGACACCGGGTCGTAGAGTTTAAGACATTGTCTGTTACAAATTCAAAACAAAAGTCTCATTATTGGGTAATAACAGAAATTGGGACGAAATCCTTTGCCGTCCAATTGCTTAATCCACCATCGGCAGTCGGGTAGATCCAACTGTCAAACTCAGACTCTTCAACATCGTCTTCAATGGCATTCACTCTTGCGTCATGTTTGGGCATAGGTTCCGTTATGACATTAGGCTTTTATGGCGCTTCAAACTGAATTTCCTTAGCATCAATCAGGTCCTGCACCTTATTCTTTAAGACCCAGCAATTATCTGTATCATGCCTCGGGCTATCAGAGTGAAAAGCACAGCGGGCATTCGGATCATACATCGGTGATGTTGTATTGGGAGTCTTCGGGGCCTCCCTCGGAATCACCAAGTTGGTTTTCAATAATTGTGGCAAAATTTGGGATAAAGTCATGTTGAGCTGAGTGAATTATCTTCGTGGCCTCTCGGCCCTTGGCTGATTGTTGCGCTGAGGAGCACCAGCATGTCTTGAAATAACAACCGCATTAACAACTTGGCGGTGTTCAGGTCTATTATGGCTTTTTGAACTATAAATAGCACTGGACTCCTTCTTAAAAGGCTTCTTCTCGGTGCTTGATGAAGAACCCTTCTGTATTTTACCAAATTTGATACTGGCCTCAATTCTTTCCCTGGTCATAATCAGCTCTGTAAACCCGGATGACGAACTTCCAATCAGATGGTTGAAATACGGACCAGACAAGGTCCCCAGAAACATATCCACTAGCTCCCTATCAGCCAAGGGTGGTTGCACTCTCCCAGCAAGGTCCCTCCACTTCTGAGCATAATATTTGAAACCTTCACCCACGCCCATTGACATACCCTGGAGTTGGGTATGCGTAGGAGCGAGGTCGGCATTGTATTGGTACTGCTTGTAGAAAGCAGTAGCCAAATCTTCCCAACTACGGATACTAGCTCCTTCCAGCTGGTAAAACCACTCAAGTTGAGTCCCTGAGAGATTGTCTTGAAAGAAGTGGATCCATAGGTTCTTGTCAGCGGTGTATGGATGAATCTTCCTAACATACGACCAGAGGTGCAGCTTTGGGCAAGAAACCCCGTCGTATTTAGCAAAGACCGGTGCTTTAAATTTGTGGGGAATTACCACCCCAGATGATAGACCCAAGTCACCAAAGTCCAGACCAGGCACTTTTTGAACTTCCATCACGCTCAACCGGTCTTCCAGTTGTTTATATATATCCTCAGTCGGAGGATACTGGTCTTCGTCGAAGTCAGTCTCGTTTTCTGAAACCACAGGGCTAGGAGCCCTCCTTTCTTCCTGATTATCTCCCCCTCCAGATGAGTGGGTCAAATCAACCTCTTCTCGCAAATCGTTTCTGAATCTGTGACCCATATTAAATAGGACCTTCTTCTTCTTCTTCTTCTCTTTCAAGATAAGGGTCTTCAGATCTTGCTGACCCTTAGCCAAACTCATGAACAATTCCTGGAACTGGGCATTTTGAGCCTGTAGGGCCTTGATTGCTTGTTCAGTTGATGTTTCAGAAGACATGATGCTGAAATAAACAGCGAAGAAGATGAGAAAGACCTATAAGGGTACCTGTTATGAGGTGCATGGGAATGATGTGTGTATGATATGATTTCAAAGACTTTAGAGATTCAAATTCGTAAACCACAATGCAACACACTTTTATTAGATAAACTTGAAATTCAATTGTTCAACAGATGCCTTTAAGGCATTACAAGAAAGAAAAACTGAAAAGTAAATCAAAACTAGAAATAAGCAAAAGACAATCAGTGCTCCCGTGGTCGTTTCTTGTCGGTGCGGACATAGTCATTGAGGATCCGCTCATTCTCCAGCTGCCTTGTCAACTTATGTATCTTCTGCTCTTGCTCGTGATACTTTTCTCTAAAAGTATCCCGCTCTTATCTCAGCTGCATCCACGATCTTTTTAATTCCCCAATGTCAATAGGCATGTATGGGTGGAGGATGGTAGGAGGAACCCCTTCTTCATCAGCAACCTCAACAATTATAGGCAAGACGGCCTCGTACGGCATTCCCAGCTTTTGGGCACGGATACGAACCCATCGGAGATATAGCTCCATCGGAAGAGAAGTCTTTGCCCCTAGCTCGTGCGGATCAGACCTGTGTACCATATCCCAAGCTCTTATGAATCTGCGGCGTTGCTCGTCACTATCCCCTTGGAAATCAAAGACAATGCTCGGCATCAGTAACTCATGAGGTCCTTCCCTCCTGGATCGCCCAAACTGACGTAAGGCTAAACAAGGGTTATAGGTGATTCCTCCATTGGTTCCTATCAGTGGAACATTGGGGTATTCCACACATCGATCAATAATAGCCACATCTTCCATGCCTTTGATAGTCCAAATGATGTCATTATAAGAGAGAGACATAATCCTGTAGGCCCAACCCATGCCTTACTTGTTCTTCAAAACTGATTTGGGGAGGTGAGAAATAAACTACCTCGCCAGCAATGGCGCACAGCACATAAGGGTTCCCCTCTTCCGAGCAGTACGGGCATAAAGAGAGTGAAGAATGTCACCCAAGAGAGTGGGTACAGGATTACCAGACATAAAAATCTTCACTGCATTCACGTCGAAGAAAGAATCTGAGTTAGGAAACAATACCAAACCATATATGAGTAGAGCCAGAATGTCTTCAAATGCCTGGAAGTCTAGACTGTCCCAGAACTGATTAGCTTTACCGACCAAGAATTTAGTCAAAAAGCCCTTTGCTCCACTACGAGTTTCCCAATTAGACATTACCTCAGCCTTTGTCAGATGGAGGGCTGAAGCAATCTCTTCCGGCCTAAGGATCTTCTCCACACCTGTGAACGGGGTCTGCTCCAGAATAGAGATATCAAGTAGATCAGAGAACTCTTCCAAGGTGGGGACCAACTGGTATTCCGAAAAAGTGAAGCAATGGTACAGTGAATCAAAGAACTGGACTAAGACACTCATCATCTGCTCGTCCAATTTGGAAGTGACCAAACCCAAGAGATGACCATGTCTTCTGATAAAGGAGGAAGTATCTGAAATCTTTGAAACCAACTCCTTAAGCTGAGTGGGAATCTGGACAAAGTTGATCCGAATGGTGTTCCTACGCATGGGTTCTATGACCTACAAAACAGAACAAAGATGAATCCCTCTTGTCTTTGAAATAGGTTAGTCCAATGCAAGATGCATGCAATGTCATGATGTCATGATGTCATAATAGAAAACACACCACAAGTATCCACAAATAGCAAACATGGTAAGGGCACACAAGTCACACATATAGCCCTTAGATTTCAGGCTGGCAAGGAGCTTAGGTACTACCCTCTTTCTGTTCAGTTGGTTCAAACCTATCCTAAAAATAGTAATCGGGTTCTACAGGATCTCAATATCACTGACTACCCTCGATCGGTCATAATTTCAGTTTAGCAACCTTTTCTTGCGGCCGGAATCATCGCGAGAGATTAGTCTCAATGAGTGTAGCATACTGCTACTGTTCTATGGCCAAGTTGGTCAATTTAAAGGTTCTAAGGTCAGTTGGTGCTTAATGACCCCTTAGCAGACCCATATTCTCCTCGTTGCACCACAAGGGATATTAGTACATACTAAAGTGCCACACCAACGTAGCTACTGCTTCAACCGTATCGGTCTACGCCGTACAGTTCCCTCACAGTTTATTGCTACTTACCTAAAGGTTATCCCTCAGATCCGAGTTAGGATCTATAGTAACTCCAATACAAGCCCACAAATATAAAGCATACAAGTCAAGCAATTGAAAACAATATGAGCTATTCCTAAGGTACACCCCACTTATAATTTCCTCAGCAGAGTCGCCAGTTCTGTGATACGGTGGGAAGAACTGACTGTTTTTTGGAATGCTGGTTTGCGTTTTGCGTTTGTTTTTGCAAAATGTCGCGGTAAGCAAGAGTCGCCACCGACTTTTATTTTATCCAACAAGGAAAGGAAAAAAAGCACAGAAAAATTCCTTTTTCGAGATATTTCTCGGGTTCGGGGGGTAGATTATAGAAAGGGAAGGTGTTAGCATCCTTTCTATCTGTGGTTATCCACGAGCTCTTAGGTACTTGCTTAAATGTTTTCAAAATTGCTTTCTTTGTGCTTGTGGGTTTGAAAAAAGTTTTTGTTTGAAAATTTCGATTTAACTCTTGCTTCTGTCCTCAAGAGTGTATAAAGTATTTTTGAAAGCTTTGTTCGAAAAGTGTAAGTGTGAAAAGTTTTTTTGTTTTTGAAAGAGCAAGTGTCTAAGAACCATCTACCTACTCGAAAAAGGAATCGTTCTGTGCTAATTTCCTTTAGACAATGATATCCTACTATTGATGAGTAGATAGCAACGTCGTTGGAGTTTGAGGGTCAATTCGAATGTGGGACTTACGGTCACTAAAGCAATGTTAGGACGCCTTAGCGGTAACCCTAATGTCTTAGATCGTTTGTTTGAGGCAACAATATCCGAGGCAACCATTTCGAGGCGACTATGATCTTTTAGACAAGAGGACGACCTATACTTAATGATCGCGTACGAAGGCAACCAAGTGGGGTGTACCCTAGGAGTGCGCATGTGCGAGTGTGTTGATTTCAGTTATTTTTATCTTTGCACATGTTAAGGGTGATCTAACTGTTTTTTAGATAAGCATTCATTCTTGTCATGCAAGCCCTATTATCAAACATCTAACAATTGTAATTTGCGGAATTAAAATGCGGAAATTAAATTACAAGGCGTCGGGTATTTACATCGCCAAAGACAAACCCTTTGAAAATAAATAAAGCGATAAAAATAAATAAAAGTCGTATTTACTATTACAATCCGTGAGCAAGTACATTATTGGATAAAAATAAAGAAATCGCGTGCGGGAAATTAAATCGAGCGCATGATTAGGGTTTTGACCCTTTTGGTTAAAGGAAAAAAATCTTTTTGTTGTTTTTAATTTTAAGAAAGAAATTAAACCTAAATTAATTACTAAATTAAAATTAATAAGTTAATTAATAAAAATAAATTATTTTTGGGTTTTTGTTGTTTTAAGAAAGAAATAAAATTAATTGAATTAATGATTAATACCTAATTAAGTCTAATTAATTATTTATTTACAAAATAAGTCAAAATTATTCTAGAATTAAAACCTAAATTAACTAATTAGTATATATAAAAAAAATGAAAGTTAAAATTTGATTGAATAAAAATATTTTTTGTGATTTTATTTTATAAAAAAAAGAAATTTGATTGGTTAGAAATTAAATAAAACAATTAAACAAATAATAAATAAATAAACAAAATAAATGAGAAGAAGGGGGAGTATGGGCCTGAATTGGGAGTATGAACAGCAATTGGAAGGCCCAAAAGCGCTGGCCTTTGTTGACTTTTGAGATCAGGTGTTTGTGCACTGACTTGGCTCCATGTAGACCCCCAGCTTTTGACCATCAGATTTGGCCTTTGGCCATCTGGCAATTGGAGGATTGATGGCGCATGGTAGGTTGTAGATAGGAGTATGCACTTAATCACCTGAAGAATAAAAACATTGAGAAAGTGGGGGACCTGGGATTCGAACCCAGGTCTTGAAGGAAATTGCTTCGCTTGCCTTGCCACTATGTTGTGTTGGTCTGTTTGTTAATAATATACAAAGAAAACATAATATAACAAAAACCAATCATATGCCAGCAAAACCAAAAAGGGCGCGCTTGGTTTGAATGGGCGTATGGGAGAACGAAAACTCATCATCTCCTTCCTCAAAAACCTGCAAATATTACCTGCGGATTTTTTTCCGCAGTTAAAAACGCAGCATCATCCAAAAATCCTCCTCAGGCCTTGAAAATAGAATCTAAGGCTAAGGTTGAGTTCGTCTCAACCCCCTGGACACAACCATGTCCATCTTGTAGCTTAATTTCACCTGAAAAGGAAATCCCCAAAAACTTCCAAGAAACCCTAGCTATGGCGTTTTACAGTACAGGTTACATAAACGAAATTAAATGATGCAAATAGCTTGAAATGTTGTGAGGATTACAAATATGCAGTTAGTTTTCATTATAGATGCAAGAATGGTGAGTTTCGATTTCAAGAACAGGGGTGGTTATCGTGACGCTTACAGCGCGCTATGGAGTCTGAACAAGCTTGCTTTGGATTGGTTTGGCTTGAGTGAATTCCCAGGAAGCGATTGGGACAGGTCTCAGCCATTGAAAACACCTCTAAACACGATTTCGATCTCAAGCTTTTTGTGAATTTTTTCAAATCTTGTTCTGCCTCTCTCTGCAATTGCCAACCCTTATCTCGTCCCTTGTGGCTTGCTTATGTATTGTATAGTGTGTTAGGGTAACAAATATCGACTGAATCCCTTCATATCAATGCACATGATTTTGATTTGATCTCCATCATTAACCTTTCCAAATTTGATTTGGTTCAATCTTTTTGTGCATGATTTGCTTTGATACGAATTCCATGGTGTTGCTAGCTGTAAACAAAGCCTAAAACAATCAATAAATCAAGAGTTATCAATTATTTGGATTTTCTATGATTTTATTTGTTTTAAAATGAATAAATTCAATAAAAAATCAAATTAAATAATAAAAACGAAATATGGGCTCATGGCTGAAGCAAGGACACGTGGGCAAATATGCAAGCTCAAATCAAGTGGAAAAGAATGGGCCTATTTGACAAAATTTGAAGTTTTGGGGATAGTTGACTTTTGGCAATTTTGCAAAAAAGTCCAACTTCAACAATGTATAACTTCTTTAATTTTTAACTTTTGGAAGTGTACTTTGACTTTTTAGAAATATTGAGATGTCCTATAACCAACACTTTTGGTCTCATCGCATTTTGATATTCCATGCTCAAGTTATAAGCTTTGGCAAAAAAGGTGTTTTTGTTGACTTTCAAAAATGACCTATAATGTCCAAATTTATAACTTCTTGTGAGTGCATTTTTCGATCTTGGGTTATGCAGATGGATTGTAGGAAATTGCATCCTCTTCAAAATGAGCTTTGGATGGGTCATTTCTCATAAAGTATGAGAAAGTTATGCTTGGTCAAAGTTGAGTTGACTTTTCCTACAAAACCCTAATTTAGCAACTTTGAGTCTTGATGAATTTTGAGCAATCCATAATGAATCATGATCAACCCTTGATCAAATGATGAAATATCCTTAAAAATGAAAATATTGACAAAAAATCTTGAAGTTTGACTGTTTATAGGTCACAGTTTACTTTTGCCCTAGCAAAGCCGATTTTGGACCTTTTGAGCAATTGACTGAGCAAACTTCCTCTGCAAGGCTTGAAACTTGACATGGATGACCTTGAGAACATATTAGGACATTGGGGAGAACTTGAGGTCATTTGGACTCAAGGATCTTGATGCAACACAAAACCCTAATTTGGGGTTGACTGCCTTAGGAGATAACTTGTCTCTCCAACTCTTGAGCAAACTTGAGCAACTTGGATATTTTTCTTGCAATGTCTTGAGGAATATGAGAGGGAAAATTTTGGGGTACAAAACTTATTCAATGTTTTCAAGGGCCTCGTAGGATTTAAACTCTTTTAACCAAAACAGAAACAAAGACTTTTCTATTAGTAAGTTCAAATGGAAACAAAGTTTACAAAGAAATAACAATTAAAACTTCTAAAACTTCTAGGTTTCCCATGGACACTTTCTTTTGGTGTTGATATAGGTCTTGAGATTCTGCTCTTCGTGAAGCTGCTTTGTCAGTTCCAACACTTTCTTCTCACTGGCATAAAATTGGGTCTCAAAGGTATCTCGTTCTTCCTTGAGTTGGATCCAATATCTTTGCAATTCTTCGAAGTTTGTGGGCATATTAGGATGAAGAATGATGCAAGACTCGACCCCTTGAACAATAGGCTCTGAGATCACCGGTAAGATAGCAGCATATGGAATCATAAGACTTTGGGCACGAGCTCACACCCATTTGAGGTATGGCTCAAAAGGGATGGAATTATTGTGCCCTAAAGTCTTATTGTCAGTCTTCTTAATTATGCCCCAAGCGCAGATGAACCTCTGGCGATAACCTTGCAGATTGTTTAAATAGTCGAACACAATACCCTGGATTAGCATATCATGAGGACCATCCCTCCGGGTGTAACCAAACTGACATAAAGCTAAAGAGGGGTTGTAGGTGATGCCTCCTCTGATGCCAAGGAGTGGCACATTGGGAAACTCTCTATAGCGATCAATAAAAGAAATGTATTCTTGAGAGCAAGGGCACTAATAGATAACAGAGCGAGAGAGAGAGAGAGAGAGAGAGAGAGAGAGAGAGAGACATTAACCTTTTGTTCCACCTTAGGCCTAACTCATTCTTCATTACTGACCGAGGAAGGTGCAAAATAAACCACCTATAGAGCAACAGTGTACAACACATAAGAGTTCCTCGTTTCTTTATAGTATGAGTGTGGAGTGAATGCAGAATATCCCCGAGCAATGTAGGCACTGGATTATGAGTAAGGAATATGTTGATAGCACTGACATCTACAAACTGGTCTGAATTGGGGAACATAACCAACCCATAGATTAGGAGAGCTAAGACATCTTCAAAGGCATGGTATCTCATGGAGTCTAGGAATACCTGAGCTTTCTTCATCAGAAAATTGGCAAGGAGACCCTTAACTCCACTTCATCTTTCCCAATTGGAATCAAGGTCAGATGACTTCAAATGCAGAGCTACGACAACAATTTCAGAAGATGGATCTGGTTCTAAACCGGTGAGTGGTACCTGCTCCAATATAGGCAAACCAAGTATTTTGGAGAATTCTTCCAGCGTAGACACCAACTGGTAGTATGGGAATATGAAGCAATGGTGCTTAGGATCGAAGAATTGGAATAGGACACTCATTAACCCTTCGTCAAAACCGATAGTAACCAAACTGAGCAAATGACCATATCTCTTTTTGAATGACGAGCTCTCGGGAACTTTTAAGACCATTTCCTTGAGCTTGGTAGGGATCTCTAAAAAGTTGATTCATGTGGTTTTTCTGCGAGCTGAATCCATGACCTACAAAACAGAGAAGAAGTGAATCAACAAGCCCTTGAAATGGTTAGTGTACATGCCATGTCATGATGTTTATGATGTTATAGTTATTCTTTGAAATCACAGATATATTAAACACAAACAAGTCACATAAAGAACTTAGGTTTAAAGGCTTGCATGAGTTTTTAAGGTAAGTACCCTCTTGAAGTTTTAGTTGGCTCAACCTATCCCAGTAATAGTAATCGAGTTATAAGGAGTCTCATATCACTGACCTTTCTTTTAGGCATTGTTCTAGCTCAAGCACCGAAGTATTGCGGCCAAAATATCCCAAAAGTCCAGTCTCAATGAGTGTAGTATCGAGTATCAACCAATCTTCAGTCGGAACCAAATCCGGCCATCTCACTACTTTTTTATGGCTTAGGATGAGTCAATTAAAGGTTCTAAAGGTAAGTTAGTGCTTAATGACACTATAAGGATGCCTAATGTTATCCTTGACTGAATCAAGGAACATTAGTACAAACCAAAGTATCACAGTAACATAGTTATCACTTCGTCTATATAGGTCTACACCGTATAGCCTCCATGATTTATTGCTACTTACCTAAAAAGGTGCCCCAGATTCAGGTATAGGATCTTTAACAGTAACCCAAGCAACCCCTCAAAAGATAAAGCAAACAAAACACATAATGTAAAGCCAATATAGAATGAACTAAACTCTAAGGTAACCCCACTATATAAGTATTTCCCCAACAGAGTCGCCAGTTCTGTGATACGTTGGGAGAACTGACTGTTATACTGGTTTTGTGTTTATGTTTGCAAATGTTGCGGTAAGCAAGAGTCGACACTGACTTTTCTTTTATCCAATAAAGGAAAGGGTGAAAAGAACAGAAAAAGACCTTTCGAGAGTTTTTTGAGTAAGGGGGTAGATTATGGAAAGGGAAGGTGTTAGCAGCTTTTCCATTCGTAGTTTTCTACGGGCTCTTAGATGCTTAGCTCATTTTTGAAATACCTTGTGCTTTGTGTGTTTCGAAAAGTATTTTTGAAATGCCAATAGTAAGGTGGTTTGCTTTATGATAATTCTTGTATCAGTCCTCAAGAGTGTTGATAAAACATTTGAAAATGTTTTTGAAAGTGTTTTGTGTATGTGAAAAAGTTTGTTTTTTAGAAAGCATCTAGGAACTATATACTTTACTCGAAAGGGTCGTTCTTTTCCTCTTTTCCTTTAGACAGTGCTATCCTACTATTAGTGAGTAGGTAGCTCTAGTCGTTGGATGTTTTGAGGGACATTCGAAGGGACGTTTTATAGTCATAAAGGCAACTGGGCAAGAAACCTTAGTAACTACCTTAGGGTTTTAAGATCATGTTTACTGAGGCAACGTCAAGAGGGTCATCGAGGGACTTATGATCTTTCAAACCGGAGGGTAGCCACTAAAATATCTCACGTTTCGAGAGTTGTGACTGTTTTTCCGAAGGCAACCAAAGTAGGGATACCCTAGAGGTGTGCATGTGCAAGTGTGTTGTTTTCAGTTATTTATCTTGATCTTAGGTTAGCTAGTGTTCACTTTTAGTCTTATCATGCAATCCTATTAGGCATGCATCTAACAGTTAATATATGTACAAGAAATAAAAATGCGGGAATTTAAATCTACACTATTACAAGACTTCGGGGAGGGGGAATTTACAAGTCTAAAATAGGGAAGAAAATAAAGCAATAAAGTAAAAGTCCTAGATTAAACTATTACAAACCAGTAAGCAGTTACAATAATATGAAAAAGTGTGAAAGTAAATAAATGCGCACAAATTGAAAATAACGTCTAAATCCTAAGTGAAAGGAAATATTTTTGTTTGTTTTTATTTTGGGAAAATTATTTAATTAAAATCCTAAGTCTATTTAGTTTTAAATTAAAGAAAAGGTTAAAATAATTAATTAACAAAATTTAATTCAAAAAAGAAAACAATAAGCCTAATGTTTTTTATGATTTTTGATTTTAATGTTGATTAAACATAGAAGAAATAAAAATAATGAAAAATAAATAAATGGACCAAGCAGTAAAAAAAAGGGTGCAAATTGTAGAATGCAGGCCCGGATCGAAAAGAGGCCTAGAGCTGCCTTTCGATCCAATGAAGAAGCTGGTCGAAGGTGCATGATGGACTGCATATTGGGGGGGGCACTAGATCTAGATTGGCCAGCATCTGGCAGCAGGGGAATGATGGTGCATGATATACTCATTCGATTTGGAAACACTGGATCTGCAGGAAATTTGTTAGAGAAACAAAACAAAATCCCAGACTTGGGTCAAATCTGATCTTGGATTCGATAACTTGTGGCTGCATCATCCTACTTTGAATCCTCTGAGTCTGAATCGAAAGTTATTTCGTCTTGAAACATCATGAATCATGAGATTCAAAGGAAGATACAAATCGTGCCCTAGCAATGGAATGATCTCATCCCTACACTTAAACTTGTATGTAACACATGGAAACAATCACAAACATCAGCAATAACATGAATGTATGATTAATTTGAATTTAAAACTGCATACTTAGTTAGTTTGAGATCGAAAGCAAATTACCAACAGAGATTATGTGAGTGATGCTCCTGCGTGCGTTGGACCTGCCTAGTGCTTGGAAACGTCTCCTAGAACCTTCAGGGAGTGAGTGGAGTGCTTGTTTTAGATTGAAGAGGCCTGGAAAGGTCGCTTCGATTTTGGATCACTTTGTGAAGATTTTGAGATTTTTGGTATGGCTTTGAGGTAGTGTGTGGGCAAAATGTTTATGTGTCTCTGCAAAAATGTTTATATGGTAATGTTTCGTCCGGGCCAGTGTCTGTCCTTCTGCTCTGTATTGATAGGGGGCAGTGGTGAATGGAAATGGCAATAATCAGCCATTAATCAGGCTTTGAAGGCAGAATCAAAAGCCTTAAAAGGTTGCCTTTTTTGAGGATTTTCTACCCTTTTGGGTTTTGAATGAACCTGGACATAATTCACTCCTTGACTTCTTTCGAATGCCCTCAAGCCTTGTTCTTCGATTGGCTCTGAGTTCCAATTCAAATGGCTCAAGGCCTCATCATTGTGGCTTCTTCGATTGAACCACTATTTGGCTTAGCTGCTTGATATGAAAATATCTAACTAGCCCAATCGAACACTTCCTTCTGTTGAAGCTTCATTTTTTTATTTCCTTCTAATGTAATTGTGCATGTGGCCCTTTGATTCTAACTCTCGCCCTTTGCTTATGTCTTTGCTCTCCTGCAAGAAACAACTTTGATGCGCATTAGTCCACCTTTGATTGGTGAATACAACTTGTATTGCACCAATCAAAGGGTAACCTAAGAGCATCATAACTTCTCTTCAAACATCCCACACCTGTTCAAGTGCATGCCAGAAGTTCTAAGGTGACTTATATTTGGATGTTTCGTCTCAAATTGTCCTTCGATCACGCCATGCTTGAAGATGGCATGTCCTTCAAATCATGAGCCTTCCACGTGTTTCTTTGGATATACAACCTAAGAGCATTAATCAAAGGGTAACCTAAGAGTATCATAACTTCTCTTCAAACATCCAACATATGTTCAGGTACATGCCAGAAGCTCTGAGGTGACTCATATTTGAAGCGCCCATTCAGGAAATATGTCAATCGAAAGGTGCCTTCCTTGTAGCGCTTCGAATGGCTTACATCTCCATGGTTCGAAAACAAATCCTTCGAAGCTCCTTATCAGCTTTTCCAATCGAAGACTTCTTAAAAGCCTCCTCACATCTTCTTTCGAACTAGCCCTCATTCGATCCATCAAATGAGCCTGCATGCTGCTGTCGAAGCTGCTTCGACCCAAAAGCCCATATGCATACTTTCAGCCTTCGATCTACACCTTGTCATGCACACTTCTTTTCTTTCTTTCAGTTGTGCCATTATGTTGAGGAATATAGGGTGCCATGAAAATCATTCGAAGCCCTTGTAAACCAAAATTATTTGTGAGAAGTGAAACTTTAGATGGGAACCCATTGCTTAAGGGGAGAATTTGTCTGATCAATTCTTAATCAACCTTGAGCAAATGAGGACCTTAATGAGCATGCCCTGAATAAAATGAGAGGATAAATTTTGGAGTACAACAATATTTTATGGCTAAAATCACTCAAGTTTTTTTTAAATAATACTGTTAGATAAACCAATTTGTTTTTATAAAAATTGTTGTTTAAAATTTTTTTTCTTTTAAAATGCAATGAAAATTGGATGTGAACTCAATTTCATTCAAAAAAAAATCTAAAAATAACCCATTTTTAAAAAATATAAGAAAACCAGTTTTAAAAAAACTAATTTTTAAAAAATATAAGAAAATGTTTAAAAG
Organism: Vicia faba; assembly: GCA_948472305.1. NCBI lineage: Eukaryota > Viridiplantae > Streptophyta > Magnoliopsida > Fabales > Fabaceae > Vicia > Vicia faba. The sequence continues at coordinate 712,910,535 of OX451739.1, forward strand.
AACTAATTTTTAAAAGATATAAGAAAATCAATTTTAAATTCTTTCAATAAAACAAATTAGAATATATTAAATTACTATGAACTGATTTTGAATTAGTTCCAAATTAAATTATAACTAATTTAATAGATTAACCACTTTTTATTAAAGTAATTATTAATAAATATATTAAATCATTAATGTGGTTCGGTTCAATTTAATTCATAAACTACGTATACTTTTAATATGTATCGATGTAATATTTTTTTTATTATTTGTAATGAAAATATTGGTTTTGAAATATTGATGCTAAAAATGATGTCATATGTATGTCATGTTATGTAACAAAACCTTTTTGAAATAGGTAGAAAATAATATTTAATTTTATTCTATTCTTATTCATGTAAAAAGAAAACTATCCAATCATTAATTGAAAGGGAAAAAAATGCAATTATGCAAAATTTAAATAAAACAAATACTATTATTTATAAAATGCAACAAATGCCTTTAATAAAATGCAAATTCAAATTTAAATGTAAAATGTCAAATTCAATGAAGATAAAAAAAATGCAAATTTGATTATAAAAACAATTTCAATTAAAACAAACTTAATTGTTAACGTTTTTGTCACAAAAAAACTTAATTGCTAATGTGAAATCTATAGCGGCAAAAATATTGAGTCTAAGTCATTGAATTGACTTATCTCGCAAATATCAATGAAGTCGCCACCGCATTTTTATTTTATCCAAAGGATATGAGAAAAGAGCGGATAAACCCAAAATAAAATAGAGATCGAGGTAATGAGGTTGGTTATATAAATGGAAGATATTGGCATCCTGAACATCTACGGTACTCCATAGAAACCTATTTAAAAATTTGTGTATTTGGCTAAAGGAGTTATTTGCTAAAATGCATGAATGAATTAATCGGGGAAAGAGAAGAGTTTTTTATTATTGCGTTCGTCCAGATTTTTCAACCCAGTGCCTATGTATCCTAGAAGGAATCAAAACACTCGTAATTCTTTATGGAAACAAATTTATTTGTTAGTTTTTTTAGTGAAAGACATGTTGTCGTATTCGAGTGGAAAATATACTTACTACAAATAATTATGAAGAAGAAGCATTTGCATCATCTCAAAGTGGAGGATCTTAGATTAAAATCAACAAGACATCACTCAACACCCAAGTGGAAAATATCAATCACTTCAATACATATTGTTGTACCCCAAAATTTGCCCTCCCATAATTCTTCAAGAAATTGCCAAGTCAAGCTTCAAAATTCCCCAAGGGTTGCACAGTGCAAAGGTCTCCTAAACAGACAAGATTAGGGTTTGTGTTCTGATCAAGAAAATGAAGTGTTCAAAGGTCCAATCAAGTCTCACATGCCTATAAACATGGTCAAGCATCCTCATATCAAGTTTCAAGACATTCAGCTCAAAATTGCACAGTCAAAACCCTAAATTGCACTACAGTCAACTGTAGGGGCAAAATGGTCATTTGACAGTCAAAAGTTCAAATTTTTGGTCAACATATCATTTTGAAGCCACAAACATCATTTGATCAATGCTTGATCATGATTCTCAAAGTTTGGCTCAAAAATCATCAAGATGCAAAAGTTTCCTTATTTGGACAGCTGAAAAAGTCAACTGTAAATTGACCAGGGCATAACTTTCACATGGATTATCAGAAAAGTTCCATCCAAAGCTCATTTTGAAGAGAAAGACATTTCCTACAACTCATCTTCATACTTCAAGTCCAAGAAATGCTCTCACAAAAAGTTATCAATTTCAACATTATAGGTCATTTTCAAAAGTCAACAAAAAGGGACTTTAAGTCAAAGGCCATAACTTGAGATTGGTAAATAAAACTGACATGGGACCAAAGGCATTGGTTAGAGGACTCAAATACCTTTCCAAAATGTCCAAGAACATGAGAAAAGCTTAAAAATTGAGCAAGTTATGCCTTGTGGAAGTTAGGAAATTTTTGGATATTTTGAAAAGTCAACATTGAGTCAAATGACCTAAAATTGCTAATGGGCCCATTTTTCTTCCACAAATCATCATTCCAAGCATGTGCACGACCACTTGGCCCAAAGGGAAGTATTTTTTCATTTTTTATTTATTTATTTGAATTTTTATTTATAATAATTCACTTAAATCAATTAAATATGTGAAAAATATTTAACTTAACCTAACAAATCTTTTTGTACATGTTTTATTCTCAATAATTCGTGCATATCCCAATATAGAAAGATTTGGAGAGATTGGAGATGATTTGAACAAAAAGCACATGGAAAATATTTGGAAAATAATGATGGAAAATCAAATCTTCAAATTCATGAATGAAAGAGATTTTGATCAATTTTGTTAACCTAATTTGTTCACTACATAAGCTAGAATGAAACCCTAATGCAAATACACACTGAGCTGCGCCCAAAAGCCATTATCAAGCTTGAAATTCCTCTCAAAAAACTCAAATCTGAAAACACCCTTACAAGGCGATTCAAGTCTCAAAACCTATTCCATTGGCTTCTTGGGGGATTATAGGACATAACTGAATCATTCCCCAAGCCCCATACTGAAGGAAACGCCAGGTTACCATTGAAGTTGGTAAAGGAAATTCCAAAACTGTTTTCCATTATCCATGCATCTTTATCATATTTTATTGTTATGTTTATGTTTATGATGAAGTTTACAAGCTAATCATAAGATTTAATTGGAGTTTCACGCATTCTATGCCAAGATACCATGTTCGTGTTCTAGGGTTTACCGGATTGGAAATTGGGGGTTTTTGAATGGGGAAAAATTAGCCCTCAAGACAACCACCATTCAACTCAGCGCATGTGGACGAAGATAATGGAACTATCGCGCCTAATTTATGATTGCCCTAGTGCTAATCGTTATTTTCTGTAAAGATACTTTCTGCAACGGTGTAAAAACCGTTGCTTATGTTGTTTATATTTCAGGAACATGAAGAAGATGATGTGTTGGCAAACGGTGATAGGTTGATTCAAAAATTCGCGCGTTGGTGGCCCCTGATCATTATTTCTTTTATAATGTTTATTTGCTATTGTATATTAAACGTGTTTGGGATGGCTCAGTGGTAGGTACACGCGCTGGCAATGTCCATGACCTGGGTTCGAGCCCCAGGTCTTCATGCTTTCTCAATATTATTTTTCCATTGACATTCACGTGTAGCGCTTGTGCTGGAGACCACCATGTACCTTCCAAATCCAGCATGCCACGCGTTCAGCTTCAGCAATCCAAGGGTGCAGATTGGAGGAACACCATGAGGTTGAGTCAACACACATGCACGTATCTGGCCAAAGTCAAGCAGGCCAAGGATATTGGGCCAGAATTTCCATGATCTAACCTCCATATTGGGGTCTGAACCCCCAGGTTTGCACATTCTTTTTATTTTCTTTACCTTTTTTGTATTATTATTTTTTATTCCTCTTAATTATTATTTGTTCAGTTAATTAATTATTCTCATAAATATAAAATATCATAAAAAAATCAGAAAAAAGTTAAAACAATAAATAATTTTTACTTTTAGTATTTTCTTAAATAAATTGTATATAATTATTTAGTTTTAAATTAGGTTTTGCAATTTTAATTCTTTTCATAATAAAATCCAAAAACATAGAATTAGGTTTAATTAATGTTTTTATTCCTTTTTTTTTTCTTTCAAATAATTAAATATTTATTTTATTTATTTTTGTATGTAAAAATTAGGGTTAATTTAGGTTTAATTCTAATGTTTTCTTAATAAATTAAAATAAAATAGAATTAGGGTTAGTAGTTAATTTTAATTAATTCTTTCTTTTTTATATTAAATCATAAAATACTAAAAAACACCAAAAAACAAATTCTTACTTTCTTTTAATTAATTAATTCAGCGTTAATTCAATTTTGCAAAAGGGTCCAACGCCCTTGTTCCGATTTAATTCTTAATTCGCATATTATTTTATTCTTTATAATATTATGTATCTCTCCCGAAGCCATGTAAATTACTTCTTGCACTTTAAATTCTTTTACTTTCTTTATTTTTTCTGTCAAATCGGGTTCGAGAAACTTTTGGCGATGTGGACCCGCGCCGTTTGTAATAGCTTAGAATTTACTTTTCCCGCAATACTTTTAACTGTTAAAACAAAGCATGAAAGAATGTATGGACAAAAATAAAAACAAACGCTAGATCACCAATGACATGAACAAGACAAAATAAATGAAAACGACACACAAATCACACACCACCCCTAGGGTACGCCTCACTGTTGCCTTACCCCTCGAAAGGTGATCGTCGAGTAGAGGATGTTTTAGTAAGTCCTCATGATCCGGGAACCTGGCATGAGGGTAGCTTCTAAGGTATCTTCCTATTGCTCTGGTGATCACCATGTCCCGAACCTCGAATTGACCCGAACACCTCCAACGGTGGTGCTACCTACCTCTCAATGGTGGGATGACACTGCTTTAAAGGACATTTACACAGACGAATTCCTTAGGGTAGGTAGGTTCTCTAGATACTTGCTCTAAATTTCAAAACAAATCAAAAATACTTTTCACACCAACACATTTTCAAAAAGCTTTCGAAAGCATTTTTCAAGCACTCTTGAGGACCGATACAAGAGTCGAACTGAAATTTTCAAAGAAACTTTTTTTAAACCCACAGTTGAAAAGCAAACAAACCATTTTTGAAAACACAAATGAGCAAGTATCTAAGAGCCCATGGATAACCATGGATAGAAAGGGTGCTAATACCTTCCCTTTCTATAATCTACCTCCCGAACCGAGAGCAATCTCTTTAAGGAATTTTTCTGTGCTTTTGTCCTTTCCATTTGGAGAAAATAAAAGACGGTGGCGACTCTTGCTTCCGCGACATTTCGCGAACCAGCGTTAAACAGTCAGTTCCAGATCCACCGATCACAGAACTGGCGACTCTGCTGGGGATATAATCTTTAAAGTGAGGTGTACCTTAGGGTTAGTTCATAACTGTGTTTTCAATTGCTTTCCTTGTTTGCTTTAAATTGTGGGACTGTCTTGGGAGTTCTATAGATCCTAACCTGGATCTGGGGATACCTTCTTAGAAAGTAGCAACAAGGTTGTGAGGGAACTGTGCGGGGTATACCGACATGGTTGAAACAGTCTGCTACGTTGATGTGGCACTTTGGTGTGTACCGGTAACCCTTGAGTTCAGTCAAGGAGAGTACGGGGCCTCCGCGTGGTGTCGTGAAGCATCAACAGACCTTAGGAACCTTAATTGAACTATCTTGGCCTCTTTAGGGTAGTGAGATAACTGACTTTGGTGCAGTCCGAGGTTGGTTGATACTCGATACTACACTCAATTGAGGGTTGCTTTCCTGGAATATTTCGGTCGCCAGTTCAATGGCTAAATCGAAACGATGAACAATGAAAGCAATCCCGTGATATTGGGACCCTTAGAACCCGGTTACTTCTAATAGGATAGGTTGAACCCACCAACTTCAAGAGGGTACTACCCAGACCCCATGCTGGCCTTAAACTCTAAGGGCTCTTTTGTGTGACTTGTGTGCCTTCGTACTTGCCTACTTGCATGCTTGTTAACTGACACATGAGTTTCTTGCAGGTTTTGTTTTAGTCCTTAACTGGGACCCATGACAGGGCTTACTAAGTTTCTTGCAGGTTTTGTTTGTAGTCCTTAATGAGGACTCATAACCAAGTTTACCAAGTTTCTTGCAGGTTTTGTTTGTAGTCCTTAATGAGGACTCATAACAAAGTTTACCAAGTTTCTTGCAGGTTTTGTTTATAGTCCTTAAGGGGGACTCATGACAGGTTTTACTTGAGTTTCTTGCAGGTTTTGGTTTGCAGTCTTTAACAAGAGCTCATAATAGGGTTACCTACATTACCCCATGCATCATGACATCATACCATTGCATACATCCTAACCTATTTCAAGGATCTCAAGGGCTTGTGATGCAGGTCATGATGAATCAAACATCTAGCAAGGGGCAAAGAGGATTTATTTTCCTCTAGCCAAAGTTGTCAGAGGCTATGACCCACTTGATATGGTGAGCTTTGACTCCTGAAGAAGGTTCCCCTAGCCAAGGTTGTTTGGAAAGCAAAATAAGGTTGATGACTTGAGTCAGGGGCTATGACCCACTTGATATGGTGAGCCTTTGACCCTTGGAAGAAAGACTCTCAACAAATATGAAATTTCTTTCAATCAAGCTACCGGATCCAAACGCTAACAAATTTTCTTGTTTACCCCGCGAGGTCCTTGAAAACATTACATGCATGTCATACTCATCATTGCATAACAGGTATCCTTGTTGCAGGTCACTTACCTTTCTCGCTGTTTATTTCAGCAATGGCTTCACAACAAAATAACCAGGACCTTCACGCTCAAGAGACTCAGTTTAGGGAAATCTTCCTAGGTCTATCCAAGGGACAGGAAGAATTGAGGACACTCCTCATGGGGAATCTGATCAGAAAGAGTCCTGAAGATGACAAGGACGAACGACTGAAACGTCTACAAGATGAGGTAGATACATTGAAGACCCAGATGCTGGGGCAAAGGGCACTCATTCAAGGTTTAGCTCAGGAGCAAGGAGAGCTGAGGGCCATGATCAGTCAACTCCGCCAAGACAGATCCAACATGAAGCAACCAGTCCGAGCCAGGGGCCAGGTCTTTGATCAGCCTCCAAGAGGACAAGAGTCTGGTATGGGGAAAAATAGACCTCTTCAAATTGCTACCACTTCCCAGGTCCAACCACAACCTCGCCTGGAGCAAAGGGTTGATCAGAGTGAGCCAAACAAGCCCAGGAGGCAATTTACCCAGCTCAACACGTCGCTGTCTCAAGCCCTACAACACTTATTGAGACTAAATCTGACTACATTAAGGGACCCTCCTAAGAATCAGAATACAGCGTCACCAAAGTATAATCCCAACGCCCGTTGCGCTTATCATTCCGACAGCCCGGGGCATAATACAAACGACTGTTGGTCTCTGAAGAACAAGATTCAGGACCTGATTGACGAAGGAGCAGTGAAATTCACCCAAGATGGTCAGGCCGAGTTCTTCTACTACCCCGGCAAGACTCACCATTTGAAGTGACAAATCCTGAGACTGGAAAACTTTTGTTCATTCGAATGTTCAAGTTGCAGTTTTCTTTTGTTCAAACATTTACTCATGTTAAACATTGTTATTTCATTAATGCATCGCATATGTCTATTTTGAAGCAATATATTCGTATTCACTAAATGCAAATTATCTTCATATTTTTTCTGATGTCAGCTCTTGATCTAAAATTCTAAGCCTCTTGAGGGAGGATGACGAAAACGATACCACAATCTACAGTATGCTTTTGAACAGACCCCGCTGATGAGGTACAGGCATTGTTTCAATTCCCAAACACTAGAGTTATAAGGAAGATAATCCCTCGTCAACCCCTCTGAGCCAAAGAAGCAGGAGTTTTTTATTTTCGAAATTTAAAAACCCTTAATCATAACCTGGGGCAGGGTAGTTCTCAGTTGATCCAAGTGCATAACGAATGGCACCAAAAAGATCCTTACAAAACAAAGAAAGACAGTGATGGTTCCGAATGATCAATAAAGAAAGGCAGTCATTATCTTTCAAAATAAAAAAAAAACCCATTAAGTCAAAACCCATGAAGGAGACATACAAAACTGGGGCATCCCGCTGACTGTAATTCTAAAAAAGGAAACAGTTCAGGCAAAAAAAGAAAGGGATAACAAAAAAAATCAGACAAGAAAGAGGTCTTACCAACCCTCAACAAGAAAGGAATGACTGCCTATTCAAAATAAGTTATCAACATCCGAATCATCACCGGAAAATCAGAGCAAAGACTCAAACAAGGTCTAACGTATGATCAACTGAGTTTAGGTTTGGAGAACATCACGAAGAGCGGGTGGGTACAAATAATTTGAGCTTTTATCCTTTGTTTCTTAAACCGTGAACCAAGCCACGTTATAACCCTTAAAAGTCCTAGCTGAAGCATGGGTTAGTTCGAAAGCATACTGTTACGAAAGGTATCCTGACTCCTGAAGGCCTACGGTAAATATGGAGTTGACATCACGTTTTACAAACATTCATTTGTTTTATGAAAAAGAATGCATTTTCAAAATCTTCAAGACAGACATAAGCTTTGCATTTTTAACATAACTTTGTTTGCATATGAATATTTGTTTGAGCAGCAGGGAAATTCGCACGATGAATACCTAGTGAGCAAAAGCATTTCCAATCAAGGGGCATGGCAGGATCATTGCCCATAATCTGGGACAGTCCAGTCAAGATTCGGAGAATCTCTCAAAAGGTCAAATAGCCTGGGGCAAGTCTCCGCCTGAGTCACTTGGGGCATTCCAACAACAAATCTTGCCTGATCAAATACCTTCTGGTGGCATGACAAAACACTGTTAACAGGGGCAACTCCCTACATTCTGAGAGCGTGGACATAGTCGGAAAAAAAATACTACGCATAATCAAAGACCCGCTAGGTTGACACACCTAGGCAAAAACAAGGGCTTCCCGACGAACCAAAAGGGTTCGGGCAAAAATAAGGGATGAAATGAAAAAATCTGTACGCCCGGCAAGTCGAAAACCTGAAAAGGCGGCTTGGGCAAAAATGGGTATCCCGGTGGACTGAAAACCCGAAGGGGCGGTCCAGGCAAAAGTTAGGGAACAAAGCGTACGACTATGTCCTGTCATCTTGTCACCTGCCTACCAGAAGAAGCTTGGTCTATCAACAACTACCAGCGCCTCACAAGTCTTCCTCTCCCACTTCAGAAACAGGGGCAATGATGGTTTGTCTAAAGCAATCTAACTGTTCTATCCGCTAAAGGTACCAAGGTAGGTTCAGCTGAAGAACATAACCGGCACATCTTAATTCCCCAAAGAGTGAGCCAGCAAGTCAGTGCACTCTCCTCAAGCAAAGTTATATTATCCAATCTTAAAGAAGTTGGGTATCCTCCAGCAGATCTCAACATTCCCCGGCAGCATACATATCCTTAAACAGGCATCCCCGGCAGTCTTGACCTAAAGATTGTTCCCCGGCGGTACACCAAACATTCAAAGGAATCACTTCCCCCGCAGTTCAAAACTTCCCCAGGAGAGACCAATCTAGTTCCCAAGGAAAAATGGGATTCATATCCCCAAGCAGTAAGCTTATCCCCAGTAAATTCTGGAAGCTTATCCCTCGCAGAGCACGAACGCGTCTCCCGGCTTTATTCTAAGAGTTATTTCCTTAACAGGATATAACTGAGTTATCCTCAGCCAAAAGCCACGGAAAGAGCGCCCTCGACGAAGTCTTCTTACCCCAGCGAAGTCCATCAACACTTCCAACAACAAGGGTATCCCCAGCAAATTATTATCAACACTTAGCAAGGCATCCCTCTTCCCACAGAGTATTGCTTCCCAGCATGGTCGCTAGAGTATCTTTTCTCCCCGCAGAATCTTCCATTTGCCAAGTTTATTCCGCAACGGAGTCATCTTCTCCTACCGGTATTCTTGCAGTTATCATCCCCAGCGGAAGCGAAATCTATTCTCCAACAGCAGCCCAGGAGTGACTTCCCGGCACCCGTCAAGGATTTAATTTCCTAGATGAAAACATACATTCATAAAACATCACATACATCATTATAGCATGCATAGACGCATTATATCATACAAATCTCATTTATGTTGAGAACATCATTGCTTGATCCATACCATGCATTGCATATGACTGACCTTTACCTTTCAGGAAAGATGCAGTTGAAATTCTCAATCATATTTCAAGACCTAGACCGGGTCAGTTAATCGACTTCGAAGATTTCTTATCCAGACCAAGGCCTTCTCTAGTCCAGCTAAATCGACTCCCAACAGATTTTTCTGATAAAGACTCAGTAGAAGTTATCCCAGGTTATAATTTCCTATGGTTCCCTCTCCGACGGTGAGTGAGGTGATAATTCCTTTTCAAATGGTTCCCTCTCCGACGGTGAGTGAGGCGATAATTCCTTTTCAGATGGTTCCCTCTCCGACGGTGAGTGAGGTGGTAATTCCTTTCCTTATGGTTCCCTCTCCGACGATGAGTGAGGTGGTAATTCCTTTCCTAATGGTTCCCTCTCTGACGGTGAGTGAGGTGATAATTCCTTTTCAGATGGTTCCCTCTCCGACGGTGAGTGAGGTGATAATTCCTTTTTAGACGGTTCCCTCTCCGACGGTGAGTGAGGTGATAATTCCTTTTCAGATGGTTCCCTCTCCGACGGTGAGTGAGGTGATAATTCCTTTTCAGATGGTTCCCTCTCCGACGGTGAGTGAGGTGATAATTCCTTGTCAGATGGTTCCATCTCCGACGGTGAGTGAGGCGATAATTCCTTTTCAGATTATAAGTTCCCATGGTTCCCTCTCCGACGGTGAGTGAGGTGATAATTCCTTTTCCTATGGTTCCCTCTCCGACGGTGAGTGAGGTGATAATTCCTTGTCAGATGGTTCCCTCTCCGACGGTGAGTGAGGTGATATTTCCTTTTCAGATTATAATTTCCTATGGTTCCCTCTCCGACGGTGAGTGAGATAATAATTGCCTATTGGTTCTCTTCCTGATACTGCGAAGATGGTAATTCCCACCAAGATTTTTCTCAACGAGCGTTGTTGAAGTTAAAGTCACCCAAGGTTCTCTTACCATTCATGCTAAGTTAGTAACCATCCCTGGTTCATTCATCATCTTTTAAAGCTCCATACTCAGCTCCTGTAACCAGTCAGGACATATCTATACCAAGCATCTGAAAACCAGTTCTTGCAACGTGTCAGGTACTCATGTTTCTTTTGCAGGTACACAGGTTCTCGCTAAGGAATCTCTTACGCGATCAACATCCAGATGGCATCTATAAGCCCATCATCTTATCTAGCAACCTCTAAATGGCATCTATAAGCCCATTCCACCATCACTGCTACTATGTGAGCGCAAATTTCTGGGCACTCTAGTGTTCAATCATCTTCCACCCTCGGATTACGAAAGGCACATCATCCAATCTGCATCCTCAGGTCTAAGAAGATTGAACAGGGGCAACTGTTGTACCCCAAAATTTGCCCTCCCATAATTCTTCAAGAAATTGCCAAGTCAAGCTTCAAAATTCCCCAAGGGTTGCACAGTGCAAAGGTCTCCTAAACAGTCAAGATTAGGGTTTGTGTTCTGATCAAGAAAATGAAGTGTTCAAAGGTCCAATCAAGTCTCACATGCCTATAAACATGGTCAAGCATCCTCATATCAAGTTTCAAGACATTCAGCTCAAAATTGCACAGTCAAAACCCTAAATTGCACTACAGTCAACTGTAGGGGCAAAATGGTCATTTGACAGTCAAAAGTTCAAATTTTTGGTCAACATATCATTTTGAAGCCACAAACATCATTTGATCAATGCTTGATCATGATTCTCAAAGTTTGGCTCAAAAATCATCAAGATGCAAAAGTTTCCTTATTTGGACAGCTGAAAAAGTCAACTGTAAATTGACCAGGGCATAACTTTCACATGGATTATCAGAAAAGTTCCATACAAAGCTCATTTTGAAGAGAAAGACATTTCCTACAACTCATCTTCATACTTCAAGTCCAAGAAATGCTCTCACAAAAAGTTATCAATTTCAACATTATAGGTCATTTTCAAAAGTCAACAAAAAGGGACTTTAAGTCAAAGGCCATAACTTGATATTGGTAAATCAAAATGACATGGGACCAAAGGCATTGGTTAGAGGACTCAAAGACCTTTCCAAAATGTCCAAGAACATGAGAAAAGCTTAAAAATTGAGCAAGTTATGCCTTGTGGAAGTTGGGAAATTTTTGGATATTTTGAAAAGTCAACATTGAGTCAAATGACCTAAAATTGCTAATGGGCCCATTTTTCTTCCACAAATCATCATTCCAAGCATGTGCACGACCACTTGGCCCAAAGGGAAGTATTTTTTCATTTTTTATTTATTTATTTGAATTTTTATTTATAATAATTCACTTAAATCAATTAAATATGTGAAAAATATTTAACTTAACCTAACAAATCTTTTTGTACATGTTTTATTCTCAATAATTCGTGCATATCCCAATATAGAAAGATTTGGAGAGATTGGAGATGATTTGAACAAAAAGCACATGGAAAATATTTGGAAAATAATGATGGAAAATCAAATCTTCAAATTCATGAATGAAAGAGATTTTGATCAATTTTGTTAACCTAATTTGTTCACTACATAAGCTAGAATGAAACCCTAATGCAAATACACACTGAGCTGCGCCCAAAAGCCATTATCAAGCTTGAAATTCCTCTCAAAAAACTCAAATCTGAAAACACCCTTACAAGGCGATTCAAGTCTCAAAACCTATTCCATTGGCTTCTTGGGGGATTATAGGACATAACTGAATCATTCCCCAAGCCCCATACTGAAGGAAACGCCAGGTTACCATTGAAGTTGGTAAAGGAAATTCCAAAACTGTTTTCCATTATCCATGCATCTTTATCATATTTTATTGTTATGTTTATGTTTATGATGAAGTTTACAAGCTAATCATAAGATTTAATTGGAGTTTCACGCATTCTATGCCAAGATACCATGTTCGTGTTCTAGGGTTTACCGGATTGGAAATTGGGGGTTTTTGAATGGGGAAAAATTAGCCCTCAAGACAACCACCATTCAACTCAGCGCATGTGGACGAAGATAATGGAACTATCGCGCCTAATTTATGATTGCCCTAGTGCTAATCGTTATTTTCTGTAAAGATACTTTCTGCAACGGTGTAAAAACCGTTGCTTATGTTGTTTATATTTCAGGAACATGAAGAAGATGATGTGTTGGCAAACGGTGATAGGTTGATTCAAAAATTCGCGCGTTGGTGGCCCCTGATCATTATTTCTTTTATAATGTTTATTTGCTATTGTATATTAAACGTGTTTGGAATGGCTCAGTGGTAGGTACACGCGCTGGCAATGTCCATGACCTGGGTTCGAGCCCCAGGTCTTCATGCTTTCTCAATATTATTTTTCCATTGACATTCACGTGTAGCGCTTGTGCTGGAGACCACCATGTACCTTCCAAATCCAGCATGCCACGCGTTCAGCTTCAGCAATCCAAGGGTGCAGATTGGAGGAACACCATGAGGTTGAGTCAACGCACATGCACGTGTCTGGCCAAAGTCAAGCAGGCCAAGGCTATTGGGCCAGAATTTCCATGATCTAACCTCCATATTGGGGTCTGAACCCCCAGGTTTGCACATTCTTTTTATTTTCTTTACCTTTTTTGTATTATTATTTTTTATTCCTCTTAATTATTATTTGTTCAGTTAATTAATTATTCTCATAAATATAAAATATCATAAAAAAATCAGAAAAAAGTTAAAACAATAAATAATTTTTACTTTTAGTATTTTCTTAAATAAATTGTATATAATTATTTAGTTTTAAATTAGGTTTTGCAATTTTAATTCTTTTCATAATAAAATCCAAAAACATAGAATTAGGTTTAATTAATGTTTTTATTCCTTTTTTTTTTTCTTTCAAATAATTAAATATTTATTTTATTTATTTTTGTATGTAAAAATTAGGGTTAATTTAGGTTTAATTCTAATGTTTTCTTAATAAATTAAAATAAAATAGAATTAGGGTTAGTAGTTAATTTTAATTAATTCTTTCTTTTTTATATTAAATCATAAAATACTAAAAAACACCAAAAAACAAATTCTTACTTTCTTTTAATTAATTAATTCAGCGTTAATTCAATTTTGCAAAAGGGTCCAACGCCCTTGTTCCGATTTAATTCTTAATTCGCATATTATTTTATTCTTTATAATATTATGTATCTCTCCCGAAGCCATGTAAATTACTTCTTGCACTTTAAATTCTTTTACTTTCTTTATTTTTTCTGTCAAATCGGGTTCGAGAAACTTTTGGCGATGTGGACCCGCGCCGTTTGTAATAGCTTAGAATTTACTTTTCCCGCAATACTTTTAACTGTTAAAACAAAGCATGAAAGAATGTATGGACAAAAATAAAAACAAACGCTAGATCACCAATGACATGAACAAGACAAAATAAATGAAAACGACACACAAATCACACACCACCCCTAGGGTACGCCTCACTGTTGCCTTACCCCTCGAAAGGTGATCGTCGAGTAGAGGATGTTTTAGTAAGTCCTCATGATCCGGGAACCTGGCATGAGGGTAGCTTCTAAGGTATCTTCCTATTGCTCTGGTGATCACCATGTCCCGAACCTCGAATTGACCCGAACACCTCCAACGGTGGTGCTACCTACCTCTCAATGGTGGGATGGCACTGCTTTAAAGGACATTTACACAGACGAATTCCTTAGGGTAGGTAGGTTCTCTAGATACTTGCTCTAAATTTCAAAACAAATCAAAAATACTTTTCACACCAACACATTTTCAAAAAGCTTTCGAAAGCATTTTTCAAGCACTCTTGAGGACCGATACAAGAGTCGAACTGAAATTTTCAAAGAAACTTTTTTTAAACCCACAGTTGAAAAGCAAACAAACCATTTTTGAAAACACAAATGAGTAAGTATCTAAGAGCCCATGGATAACCATGGATAGAAAGGGTGCTAATACCTTCCCTTTCTATAATCTACCTCCCGAACCGAGAGCAATCTCTTTAAGGAATTTTTCTGTGCTTTTGTCCTTTCCATTTGGAGAAAATAAAAGACGGTGGCGACTCTTGCTTCCGCGATATTTCGCGAACCAGCGTTAAACAGTCAGTTCCAGATCCACCGATCACACATATTATAAAGTATAGTAATTTGCATCACTACAAGAATTAACAAAAGTCTAATCTTTGAGAAAAAGGTTTTTACAAGGAAAAGTGCACAAAGAGCACAAGAAATAATAGAAAAAGTTCAATTAAATCCTAAGAGTCCTCTAAAAAAGTAATTAATAAATTCTATTGTTTTGGTTTATTTTTATTATTGAAAGAAAAGAAAAGAAGAATTAAAAAAAAATCTAAAATTTTAAATAAAAAGAAAAAAGAAAATGGAAGAGTCAAAGGGCTGTAATGCCAGATCTAGGGGTGTAATCAGAAATGAACCATAGGCACAAGGAGTTCTTTGTTCTATTGCAATTCAAATCTTCAAAAAAAATGACAAGTGGCACGGGTTGAAGAGAAGAGCAAGCAGCAACTAGACCCCAAGGAAGATCCACCAACCATTCATATTTTATTTTTTATTACAACTTATTCTGATTTTTATAGATTAATAATAATAATTAAAAAAATTAAAATTAAAAGTGAGAAGGAGAAGGAACGTTGCGTTTTGACATATGGAGTTAGGGTTGAAAAAGGAAAAGTAACGGTTCAGCTCTATTTTGAACGAAGAAACTTCCTTCTTCAAGTTGCAGTGTCGTTGTGGCTTCCTCTCTTCTGATTAGTGCGAACTAGTGGCTCCGCCTAGAAGCGAACATAACCATAGCCGTCCATTTTGATCGTTTCTTCAACCTCCAACGAAAATCATCACTGTCGTTGCTTCCGCCTTTCTCAAATCTACGGCAACGCAACTTCACTCATCTTCTTCCATCAACAAAAATTCACCACTGTGGACATCCATTCAACACCTTATCTGATGAAAATCTTCACAGCACCGTCATTCACTGCCTTGGATTCGACGCCTTTCGATCTCTTCAGTCGACATCATCAACAAAACGTCATTGTGAGATCACCGTAATATCTTCTCAAAGCTTCAAATCTTCGCTCATCACCGTTGATTAGTTATTACTTCAAACTTTATATTCATTCTCTCTCATCTTATCAACGATTCATTCAAACAAATAACAACACATACGCCACAGACATACATAAATAATAAAAGAAGAGAAAACAAAGAAGGATCGAAAGGCTTACCGACCAGAGTCACTCTGGTGGCTTTTCAACACTGACGCTGACGAAGGCGAAAAAACCAGAGGTAAATGAAGTAATTCTTCAATCTATTTATTCTTTTAATTCACTTCTTCTTTTGCGATTCAATCTTCTAGTGATCTCTTATTTTTTTCTCTCAATTTTTTGTTATTATTATTGTGTTGATGTTGTAGAAGATTGACAATATGCAAAGTGTGATAGAGATATTGTTGCGTTTAATGAAGGTGTGTTGTTGAAGATGATGAAAAGTGAAGACTCAGTTTAGAGAGAATGCATAGAGAAATTTCTGAGATCAATTATTTAGAGAGAAATTGCATAATGAATCGTTGAAGCTTTGGAGAATTTCAGAGAGAATTCTGAAGCTTCTCTCAGAAGTTTCTGCTGAAAGGAACCGTGCTTGAGAACTGAAGATGATGTTGAAGCCAAGTTGATGAAGATTGAGACATGTTATATAATCGTTGGCTTGGCTTATGTGAGAATTTTGTTATAGGTAAGAGCATCTTAGCCTTTGCATTTTGAAGTTATGTTGCGAAATGAAGAGCTGAGATTGAAAGTTAGCTTTGCTTGTGATTTTTTTTATGAGTTTCTTGCTTTCTCATTTAATCTTCAATTTCTTTTAATTAAAACTTTCCTCTCATTTTTCTCCCTTTGAACTGAGGCTAGTTTTGGCTTATGTATGCATTTTATTTTCTGGTTATATGGAAATTGATTTTGAACAAAGATTTGAAGCAAGTTTTGGATTGTTTGTAAATTGGTTTACTCGAATCTGAACTGGTTTTAATTGCAGTGCTATTTGGTTTTATGAGGCTGGTGGATGGACTTGAGTTTTGATGTAAATCCAGGGCAATTTCCTTCAAGATTTTAAATCAATTTGGAGTTTACAACATGAAGCTAGAGCTGTCAAATGGGTCGGCTCGACCCAGCCTGCTTGGGCACGGTGGGCCAAAGTGTATAAATGGGCTACTTTGACCCGGCCCTGTTGCTTAATGGGCTACAAAAAATGAGCTCGCCCCATTTTTCAAAGGCCCGTGAAGCCCGATGGGCCAGCCCGGCCCATATTTCAATATATATAATATCACATAAATATCCATGTAAAAGTATATAGTAACTTAATATTATTACCAATACTTATCAAATTTTCTCTTCATCTCACAACCAATCTCTTTGATCACCTCATCTTGAAAATATATCTTCATCCTTTTAAACTTTTTTTATCACTTGAAAACACACTTATGAAATCATATCTTATCTCAATTCTGCTCCCCCCCCCCCCCAAAAAAAATTTTTTTTTACCAAAATATCTTTTTAATGGGTCAGCCCGAAACCTGCTTGGTCTGGCCCGGCCCGGCCCATGAAAAACATATGCCCGGTGGGTTGGGCCAAAAAGATATGATCGTGCTTTTTAAGGTATTTTGCAGTACACCCTACAATAAATTAATTGGCTTATGGGCCGACTTGATGGACCGGGCCCATTTTGACCGCTCTACATGAAGCTAGATCTTTAGTCATGGCTCTCACTTGTGCAAGGTTTGTTTCTTGGTTATAAAGGCTTAAAGATTGAGTTTGGTACATGATTTAGGACTTAGGAATTTATTTTGTGTTTTTGTAATATTTCTTTGCAACTTTTGGTATGATAGCTAAAATGTAATGGTTTGATAGGTGTAATGAATTTGGATTTCGATTTGACAAATTTTAATGTAACTTATGTAAAAGGACTTGAAATATCATGAATAATTGGGCTCTTTTTGAGATTGAATTTCGAATGGAGTAATTATTGAGTTTTGAACTTTCAATCTTGAATCAATTATGACATATGCCTCAAAGTTATCCACATGAGTGAAGTTTGAACTTGAATAATGGACACTTGAACCATGATTAACTTGAAAACCTTGATTGATGATGAATATCTTTCAAACCTTGGATTTTAAATGACCAAAGTGGTATGCCTTTATAACTTGTGTTTCAAGAAACCAATCATGGATGGAATTTCCATTTTTTGCATGCTTGAACAACTTTAATCCTTTTGACAAATTTAGATCACTTGGGACTTGAAATGAACTCATTTGATATTGTAATCAAGTACTCCCTCTGTCCAAAATTATAAGAGAAATTTACTTTTTAAATTCATTGAATAATTAATGTATCTGGTCTATATATAGACCAAATACATTCATTATTCAATGAATCTAAAAAGTGAATTTCTCTTATAATTTGGGACGGAGGAAGTAAATCATATGACACTTTGCACATTAAGAATTTGAATGAACACATTCCAAATTAAAAAAATGCACTACAAGCAAAAGAACTTGAGAACAAAAATTCCTTGAAGTGTGGAGAGAATATGACCAAGATAATCTCAATATGAACACACTAGCTCAATGAACCTCAATCTTCAATTAGATCAAAATTTAAGAAGCAACCTTATTTGAAAGGTTGATGAGATCATAATTCATAGATTAAACAATAAGAAACATCTCGATTGGATGAAAACCTCAATCATTCTTTAACCACTTGACAAGTAACATCACAAGAAAGAAGTCATTTATTAAATCCTCTAAACCTCTTGAAAAGAATGTCTTATATAGAAAGCCATTAGGATATGCCCTAAATAATGATGATAATGAACAGGAAATAAGGGAAGAATGATGATCCTTATAGCCTTGAAGAGAAAACCTGACACAATAAACCATTATTGAATAACCAATACCAATGATTAGGCATATCATAGGAGAAACCCTAATTCTTTAGCTCTGAGTGCACATTGATGAAGAAGTGAATTGAGATGGTGAGAAGAACAAAATCCTAGCTCAAGAACATTCTCAATAAAGACATGATGGAATCTTAAGCACATAAGTTGAACCTTAAAGAACTTGTTCCTTGAAGGAATTATGATGAAAACAACCTTATATCTTAATGAATATAGCAAAGGAAGATATCCACAATGCTTGTAGATCCAAAACCCTGGTTTCATACCAAGATAGATTAATGAACCAGTGGAATCAACTCGTGAGAGGTAGCAACTTCAGTTTATAGGGAAAAACTTTAATGCCAAAAGCCCTTTGATCTCATGCCTTAGGAGCTCAAATGAATGAATGATTTATGATGTAAATGCTTAGGATGTTATGAATAAACATATTAGGGGTTAAAAATGGGGTATGACAAAATTATATACAAATTCAAATATTAAAGCCAAAATGAAAATTACATGACAAATTCAACGGTCAATTTGAATGTGAAAAGAATGTGATACACAAATTTCGTGAACATGAAGAGAGTTGGACCATAACTTGATAATGAAGCAAAGTTAACTCTTAATTTGGACGTAACTGATGCAGGTGGAATGCTATGAAAAACTTAGGGGGAAAATTAGGGTGCAACAACTAGGAACTCACCTTTTGTAAATGAAGATGATGAAGAATATGAGATAAATTGATGCCGATGAAGGTGATTTTCATGGTTTCCTTCTTCATCTTTCAGTTTCCTTCTTTTTTTTCTTTTCTACTTTCCTCTCTTCTTTCTTCTTTCTCTTTTTTTTCTTTCCTCTTTCTCTCTCTCATCTTGTTCTTAATGGTGCCTCTAATAAAAGAATGATGTGGTTGGTGGTAACAAGGAAAAGAAATGAGTGGTGGTAATTAAAAGGTAGTAAATAAAATATCTCAATTGACATTTCTTACTACTAGATCAATTGACCAATTGTTAATGTTATCAAATTTTTTTCCTTCTTGTACTAATTAATAAAGGTCAGACTCATTGAGTAAGAATTAGGCTCAACTAAGTTCACTAATTACTTTATTTATCTCAACTGACAACAAATAAAGCACATATAAGCTCAACTAGTCTCAAACAACAACAAATAGAGCATATATGAGCTCAACCAGTCTCAACTGACAATAAATAGATGACATAGGAGCTCAATTAATCTCAACTGTCAATAAATAAAGCACATAAGAGGATTTGGTATATTACATTCTCCCTCATAAATTGAAATCCGTCCTCAAATTTGTTACACTTAAAGTAAGAAACAATTCTTACATCATCGCCTTATGTCAATACTTGACTTGCTCCAATTTCAATCCTCTGACATACTCAATCTTCCAGCTTCTCATTAATGGAAATCTTCCTGCTTTGGTGAATCCTTGAAACTCTTTGTACTTAATCATACTCTTATTAAATTGATTCTAACATGTTTCCCCTCTTAACTCATTTGGTGTGCTACTCTGAACTGCTTGGTAGTCACAAATCCTTTTGAAGCCTCCGACTTCCTTTTATTGTATTGAGTTAACCAAAATCATAACCACGACACTTTATTCTGATTGGATAGCCATCACTCCCAAAACTTTGATGGATGAGAAATTCAAAGTCTACGTAGTTCAACTATGTTTGGTTAGTTGTTTTTAGTTTTTGAAAATGTGTTTGAAATTGGATTAATCACACGGGGAGAGAGCGATTTGTTGTCGCATAGAGCGACACGAGTTTGATTATCGCATGGAGAAAATAAATTTTAATGAGTTTGATGGATTTTAAAAATAAATTGGTTTTTTTTGTTCTTTTTAGTTAGTGGCTATGTACATGTGAATTATTTACAAATGGATAATGTAAAGAAATTAATCGGAGAGTTAAATTTGAGTATATGCACAATTTAATGACTTAATTCCTAACAAAAATAATCAACTAAATAGTCTAAAAATAAAAGACTCTCTTTTTCGTATTTTTTATTATTTATTTATTTTTGGTATTTTTTTTATATGAATTTAAACTAATAATTAACTAATTAAAACAAACAAATGACTAAAAGAAAATTAATTAAGTAGAACAAAGGGTATAAATAAAGATAGGTTGGTTTCAAGCCTAAGAGTAGAAACATGAGCCAAGAGCCCAAATTAAATGAAAACCCTAATTATGCAATTACTAAAATCAAATAAAAATAAAATTAAGAAAGAAAAAGAAAGAAACTAGACAACAAACTAGTATAACACTAACTAGGGTTAGCGCATGATACTTAAAGGTGTCTTTGACATTTCAATCAAAATGGAATCTCGACCAATAGAAACCCAACAATGTTTTTTTAAAATACAACTAAAAAAAGAAAACTTCAAAATAAAAAAAAATAAGAACAAAAACCGTAGAAGAGGAGAACATTTCCCATTTTTCTCTGTACCGTCTCCCTTCTTCTTTCGTTAGAAAATTACAGGTGATGATGGTTTGATGCTATGGTGCCATGGTTTAAAGTTGAAAAGTTATAGTAACAAAAACATGTAGAGGGGTGGTTTTGAAAGTATGTGGATGCAATTAGTGGAAAGTTGCTATTTATATTGTGAAAACATGAGCAAAGGGTGAATACGGCTGAAAACCAAGGTTTTCTGCTAGTGAAAAGTGTCCTTATATATATATATATATATATATATATATATATATATATATATATATATATATATATATATATATATATATATATATATATATATATATATATATATATATATATATATATATATATATATATATATATATATATATATATATATATATATATATATATATATATATATATATATATATATATATATATATATATATATATATATATATATATATATATATATATATATATATATATATATATATATATATATATATATATATTAAACTAAAGGAAATACCAATAAACAAAAAAAAAGAAGGAAACAAGATATATAAGGGAGACCAAATTAAAATCCCTTAAGAACAAATCTTAAGTCTAGGGGTGTCATCCTTGTCTAACAAGTAATCCTTAAGAATATTAGGATGGACAAAATTAAACCAATAAAAAAATTTATAAGTTAAACTCAAGTTAGCCAGAAAGTCAACACAAAAATTGACTTCCCGATAAATGTGTGAAATCATGAAATCAATAGTTAGAGTATAATTTTGACAATTGATTCATCTAGACCTGATTTTCTAAGGCATTATATTAGCATTAGAGGAAGCTTTCACCACGAGTAAATAGTCAGTCTCTATCTAAAGCTTCTTCCATTGAAACTCTATAGCCTTTTCAATGGCCAAGATAGCTTCCATCAATTCAACCAACCCAGGACGACCCAAACCGATGAAACTGCAAAAGCTGCCCAGATGACAAATATTGTCATCCCTGAAAATGCCTCCACAAGCGGTAATCATAGGAGAACCACGCGCGAGACCATCAATATTGCCTTTAATCCATCCACGAGGAGGAGGAGACCGTAAAACCTCCATCGTTCTCATGGGCCTTCTAGGATGAATACCAATGTCAAAACCTTTTAAAAAAGAGAAATTAGTAATAGAGGAGTTGGAGCATCTAGAAGTAATATTACCCACCAACTTTTCTTGAGTCAGGATGAAAGAAGTGCAAGTTTTCCATTGAATTTTTGGACCCTCGAAATCTAGTCAAGTTCCTGGCCCACCAAACATGATAAAACAATCCAGTGAAACACGATAACACAACGATGTTAGCTTGAGGAGACCAATCTTTCTTCAAAACCGAGAAACAGTCTGCCATAGAACAAATATAAACATTGATTTGCAGCTTACTAGCTAACCAACTCCACAAACTCCTCGCAAACAAACACTCAAAAAATAAATGTCTAGAAGATTCCTCATTAGCAGTGCAAAGGGAGAGCACATAAAGGTGATGGAAAAACCTCTTAAAATCAAATTTTCGTCTGAAGGCATCCAATTATGTAACAATCTCCAAACAAGCATCGAATGGGAAAAGGGATATTATTATCCCAAGGAAAGCCAGTCCATAATGCAGAAGGAATCGGTTTCTGCAGAAAATCATAAGCATTTTTCAGACTCAAATTGCCCTATGTAGTTTCCGTCCAAATCACCTAGTATATGGGGTCTCCAATTCTGGAATTTGCACTTCAGAAATAAGAGGAACCAGACTAGGGAAAGCAGTTTGAATGTTCAAGGGAATATTCCAATTTTTATGAACCATCCACTTACTAATCTTGGTCATAAGCGTTTTATGAAAAATCTCAGGAATTTGGAACCTTTCAACTAAGGGCTCCCCCATCTAAATATCAAGCCAACAATTAATTTTGTTGCCATTACTAATCAACCAAGTAACGTTCTCATTTATAATGTTATAACAACACATGATACTACTCCATATAGAAGACTTGATGGTGTAAGAAATAACATTGCAATTTCATCTAACTCTGGCAGCCAAAAGCGTAGACCAGCTCTGATTACCATTGAAGAATTCTCAGCACAAATGAAGATTGGTGGTAGCATTGAAAGTTTTCAGAGATTTCAAACCAATACCACCCTCTTTCAACCCTTTACAACAAGTCTTCCAAGCAACTGTGACAAGCTTCTTCTTCTCCAAGCAGCCACTCCAAACGAAATTTCACATCCAAGTTTCAATCTTCTTCATAATACTGGTAGACCAGTTATAAACTGATATGCAATGCACCATCAAACTTTGAATGACAGTTTCACAAGTTGAACTCTTCCAGCCATGGATAGGAGATGCGCTTTCTAAGTAGCAAGCCTTAACTTGATTTTATCTACAAATGAAAAGAAAATAAACAGACTTAGGTTTCCCAATGAAGATAGGAGCTCCCATATAGATGAAAGAAAGGGAAGCCATTTTGAAACCAATGAGGGCAACCAACATTTTATGTCTACAATAAGAGATACCTCCTGCATAAATAAGCGATTTAGCCTTATTACAAACTTGACCAGAACAAATGGCACACTCATTAAGTGAATTAGTAATAGAATTTAAATATTTTGTATCCTCTATGCAAAAAATCATTATGTCATTCGCATAAAGAGTGTGGGAAGGCACAAAGCAATTTCTAGAAGCCTTTATAAGATTAATCTGATCAGAATTAACCAGATGAGTGATCCCTCTACTGAGGAACTCCTCAGCCAAACAAAAAAGCAAATGAGATAGGGGATCTCCCTGTCTCACCCCATTAGCACAATTGAAATAATCCACCTGCTTACCATTAAAACCAATAGACCGAGATGCAGAGCACAAAATAATGTGTATCCAATTACAAAAACTATTGCTAAAACCAAAAGAGGCAAGGGTTTTCAAAATGAAATTCCAACTAAGAGTATCAAAGGCTTTAGAAATATCAATCTTGAGGGCCACATTTCCACTAAAACTTATATTATTCAGAAGATTAATAGCCTCAGACATAAGACAAATGCTATCTTTGATATTTCTACCATTAATAAACCCTTTTTGCTGAGGAGAGATCAAAGCGGGTAAGATAGAGGAAAGCCCATCCGCTAAAATTTTGGTAATAATTTTAAACTTAAAATTTGATAAAGCAATAGGCCTATAATGATTCAAAGAACTAGCCTCATTACTCTTAGGAATAAGAAAAATAGTATTGGCATTGTAATTGGGAGGAATCCACCCCTATAAGAAAAATTGGTTAACAACATTGATAACATCAGTTTTAACAATCTTCCAATACTTTTGGAAGAAAATGGCGCCAAAGCCATCAGGGCCAGGGGCAGAGTCTGAGTTTAAGTTCATGACAGTTTTATGGATCTCCTCCTTACTAGGAGTCATGGTCAGCATAACATTAGTCTGTTCATTAACAACTTTAGGAATGACCCTTTGAATCAAACTTGTATCCTGCAACACAGAGTTATTGTTAAATAAGTTTTGAAAGTGATCCACCAAATGATTCTATATAATGGTGTCATTAGTAACAACCACATCATTAATATTTAAGGAGGAAATGAGATTGATTTTTCTCTTGATTCTAGCATAAGTATGGAAAAACTTGGTGTTCCTGTCCCCAGCCATATGCCATTTTATTTTAGCTTTCTCCTTCCAAAATTCCTCTTCCAAATTTAAAGCAATTTCCAGATTATGTTGAGCCTTTAATTCACTAGCCTACAACTTATCATTATATCCAGAAATGCTAATCTCCTACTGCAGCTCCTTAAGGCAGTTTCAACATCCAACACTTTTTGCTTCACATCTCCAAAACTACTTTTGTTTCACTCTTTAAGTTTATTTTTTAAAATATGAAGATTTTTGTCCAACATAAACATAGGACAACTGCATTACTTAACCCTTAAAGCCTTAGTAATAACCTTCTCACACTCCTCATTTAAATTCCACATCTTAAGAAACTTAAACTGGGATTTATAATTGGCTATGTCAAACTCACAAGAAAATAATAAGGGATAATGATCAGATTTAATCTTAGCAAGAGTATTACAAGCCACAATTGTACAAGTACCCAAAAGCTTAAGATTACAAACTAATCTATCGAGTCTTTTCTCAGTTAAATGCCTACCCTTTCTCCCATTACTCCAAGTTAGAAAATTCCCAACAGTAGGCAAATGGATAAGATGATTAGTCTGACCAATTGAAGAAATCAGTCATAGGAATATTAGAAGGAGTGTTACTCCCCTTATACTCACCAGCACTAATTATCGCATTAATCACCTATGAAGCTCCAAGGAATGTTAGTGTTAAGATTAAAAAGTGTATTTCACAGAGCTCTTCTATGAATATAACAAGTAAAAGAATAAATAACCGAAAACCCGAGAGTAATATTCTGAACATTTATAGTGAAAGAAATATGATAGTCATCAACATAAAGAACATTAGGAGTTAAATTGGACTTACAGAAGCACCAAATGTTAGGTAACATACCTTCCTTTTTTATTGAAAGCAAAATGTTTTAGATCAAACATGGGCAACCATATTTGAGGGAACTTGTCAAAATTCATCCAAGGCTCTGTGGTGAATACAAAATCTGACATGTTATTTTGAATCAGTCTTCTTATAGAAAGCCTAGAGGAGCTTTTTTCCATGCCTCTAATATTCCAATAAAGGCTCTTCATAAGAACATGTTTTGTTTACCAGGAAAGTGCCTAGTGTTGTCAACAAATTGGGTTTTCCTATTTTTTCTTCTTATTAGAAGTAACAAGCTGAAAGTCATTTTTCTGGAACAAATCAACAACTGGGTCTTCCATGTCAGCCATGTTATTCTAAGATTGGTGTAGAAAATTGATAACTTGCTCCTTATGCCTTTCATCTAACTGAGATTCAGGCACGAAGAAAACCAATTGTGTGGAATCAATGTACCCACTTTCAGAGCTATACTTTGTTTCCTATGGAGTGACCTGAGAGTTGGCTACAACCAGATCCACAATTCTTGTATCAATGTTATTACAATAAGGAACATCCCTCAGAACTCAACTAAAGGGTTTTGAGTGTGTTTCTGAATCTCTGTGTCCATATCAATGTGGTTATTATTCTCCTCATATGGAACTGAGTTTGATGTAGTATTTTCCCCCGTTGGGCATTTGTTTCATGTGTTAGCAGTTGTTCATTTGTTAGGTTTTTGTATTGGTTCTTTCCCAATTCCAAGTGTATGGTCTTTTTTTTTACATTTCGTTATAGAATGTCCAGTACAAGAGCAGAAGGTGAAAAACTCAGGTACCTTCTCATACTCAATATCAACAAAAAAAGCAAACCTTAACCTCTCCACCAAAATCTTGTAACTAAACTCCTTGGTGAGATCTAAATCAACCATGACCCAAACAAAATGGCTGAAAGGTCTCTCAGATGAAAATTTGTTTGAAGCCAAACTGATGCAAAATTGCAAATCATGGTTCCGATACTACTAGCAATGGCAAAAAGTATTACAAGCATCCAATATTCTTGAGAAAGACCATGGATTCTAATCCAAACTTGAGCAGAAGTTTGCTTTAACGTAGATGGGACGAAGTCTTTAGTCCATGAAAAAGCTTAAGAATGCCATGAGGCATGTTTTAAGCATTAACAAATTGAACACGTTGAACATCTTCTAATGAAGAAAAAGCAAATTCAAAAAAACCCTTCCCTAAAGATGTAACCCCCAATTTTCCAATCGACGACCATAACTCATTATACATTATTATTATTAATAATTAATAATTAGTTGAAATAAGAACTTAATAATGTATAAATAAAATCATTATGCACTTAAATAATAATTAATTAAAATAAGAATTTAATTGAAATAAGAATTTAAAGAGTGTTGAGTAAATTTATATTTTTTTTGGATATTTATGAAACATTATACAAAATTTTTCTCCAAAACCATATTAATTTTTACATAGTCTCTCATCCCAACATTTTTCAAAACACTATATTTGTTTGAATTACACGACCTGAACATCTAGATTATGTAATTGAAACCTAACTAATTAATGAAATCCAAAAAATGAGTTCATAATAACCTACTACTCCAGCAAAAACCAATCTGTCTCAAACAACCACAATTCTCTCATTCATCCAATCTCTCATATAAATCAAATCCAAAAATAAATAAGTAAATATGCCATTTTTAGTTTTACAATACAACTAAGCCATGTTAGTTATCCCATGGACATATATAACTATATATTTTCATCTCTCCTCTAGGGTGGTGG